>JBBGZY010000470.1:4391250-5008214 GCA_037952925.1 Lithobates clamitans
GGTCCCTTGGGTAAAATTCGAACAAGACTCTATCTCCCCATTATACTTACCGGGCCTGATGTGGTCTTCCGGCCCCCTACTCACAGAAGTTTCTAACAAAAACCTAATAGTCAAGGTCAGCTTAGCTCTCTGGAACAGGTACAAAGACAAATACAACCTCATCTCTCAACCATCCCTAGGGGCTTCCTATATAGGAGACCCAAGATTCCCAACTGCCTTCTCCCATCCGGAAGTATTTGAGATATGGACCCAACACAACCTTATCACCTTAAAAGACTTCTTGATAAACTCTAAATTCACCTCATTTGAGTCCCTCAAATCTCGTCATCTTATCCCGGATAGGGAATTCTATCACTTCCTCCAAATAAGACATTTCTTTCAAAAACACTATCCCACCCCCCCCCTCAGATCACTCGACACTATATGAGGATTTGTGTCATACTGCTCCTCGCCAAAGGGGCCTTATCTCACAGATCCATAGCTCCCTGGTCGCAGTGGAAGATTCTCCCCCCCTGAGATACAGATTACAATGGGAACATGACTTGGCTCTTGATCAAAACACCATTGACTGGGACAGGGGATGGACGAACATTTGTAAAAGCTCGAAATCCCTCTCCATAAAGGAAACAGCCATCAAACTCATGACGAGATGGTATTATACCCCTACACGCATCCAAAAAATCTACCCACAATCTTCTCCCCAATGCTTCAGGGGTTGTACCCAATTAGGCTCCTACTTACACATCTTCTGGGAGTGTGAAAAATTACAGCCCACATGGACGGAGGTTCTTAAACTGATAGACAAATTAGTGGGAAACCCTGTCAATCTTACATTCCACCATTGCATCCTATTTCAAGATGTGCCTGAGATCACCAAACCCCAGCTGCGGTTAGTCCACTCAATATGTATTGCTACGCTCTGGTGTATTGCTCTTCACTGGAAATCTCCCTCAATACCTTTTGCACAAATTATTGCTCGTATAGATTCTATTAAAGAAACTGAAAAGATCTTTCACACCCTTCATGATTCCATACCTATCTTCGATATTAAATGGAACCCTTGGTTCTTGTTCAGGCTAAATGACTGATAATGTAACATTATACATGACTATGCTACGCTTTATTTCCGATCTCTCTATTTCTTTTTTTTCTTTGTATAATTTTATGTCTTTACCTTTTTCCCTTGAGTTTTTTCTTTTCTTTCCTTATAATTTGCTATTGGTCCCCTCCCCTCTGGTTTTATTATGTTTAATTAGCTAAATTTGACCTTTTACCGATACAGAATGTAACTCAACTTATTTTTGTTATGATATGTTCTTCATACTGATTTCACTGTGAATGTACATTCTAGATTTGACATTGTATGTTTATCATATGTCATTGTAGGACATTGTTCCTAATGATACCTGATATGTACAGGTTTTCTTTTCAAGAATCTCAATAAAAACCTTTTGAAAACAAAAAAATATTAATTTGTATTAATTGTTCAAAGTAAGGTATCACCCTTGCCTTTGAAAGTGTTCATGACCTTAAGTTAGTATTGTCTATATTGTCTAAGATGAAAACATTTATGTTTCAGGTGGAGACTAAACAACTGGGACATTGATATTCTAAATCCACGCTACAGTATGATTGGAGGTAATCTAGTAATCAACAATCCAGATAAATCAAGAGATGCTGGAAAATATGTCTGCATAGTGACCAATGAATATGGAACAATCAGAAGCCATGAAGCCAGCCTCAACTTTGGATGTAAGCATTTATTTAAGTGTATGAAAACAGCGGGGACACTAAGTAAACCACAAATAACACTTTGTTTATTACCAGATTGTTTGCCTTTGCATATCCATGTTAGTGCATCTCCTAAATTATATGTACTATAGTAAATGCATCCTGCATTTTCGGTTTCGGCACCAAAATTTCTATTTAGTGCACCTCTAGTTAATTCCATAGCAAGCTGAATTTTGTGCCAATTAGTAGAGGGAATGTATTTAAATGAAACAGTAATGCTTGGTGGGAGAAAAGGGTCAGTACAGTTTCTATTTTTTTTTCACACTTCTCTCTGA
Source organism: Lithobates clamitans (assembly GCA_037952925.1). Taxonomy (NCBI): domain Eukaryota; kingdom Metazoa; phylum Chordata; class Amphibia; order Anura; family Ranidae; genus Lithobates; species Lithobates clamitans. The sequence goes on from JBBGZY010000470.1 coordinate 4,393,317, forward strand.
ACCGTAAATTGAAGCAACACATTCAGATGCAAATCTGGTACAGAGCTTATGGGTTGAATTTTTAAACATTATTTATCTATCTGCTACCCTTATAATGATAATAATAACAATAATAATAATCATACATTATTATTGTTTTTTTTTTTTGGTTGGTGTACTAGAACATGTTTGTTATGGTGTTTAAAACACAGCTTTGTGTTTTATATATATTGAACTGTTGTGCATTGTGTTGGTGGCTACAAGTAGTAGTGTGCAGCCGCATAGTATGCATGGCAGTGTGCTTATTACACGTATTTTCTTATCCTGTGTAAGGTTTAAGGAAGACAACATAATAAGTACCAGTTTCAAGTGATTGGCATTTGTCCCAGAAGCTAGTTGCCATGACAATGCCACCTTGCTGATTTAGTAACATACACTGCCCACCATAAGCATGCACTATAAAATCTGAATAGAAAATGCCACCATATATATAGGTTTATCCAATATATTAAGTATTTGCTTAGTTTAGTTTATGTTTAGCTTGTGTGTCTTCATTTTTTCATATGCTTCCTGCTAGAATGCAAGCGTGGCTAGCAAAATTTTTTTATTCAAACATGTATCCCAATACTCTGAGGAACATTTCACTGTATGGTTGCACACCGTCCTTTTTATTTCCCATGTCTTCAGCAGTAGCTTTGCCCAGTAATTCAGTGCAATTGCATTTGTAAATAAAGTATGAACAAAAACTCCATATAGTATAGTCCATATAAAATATTTTTCCTGGATTTACTGGTTAAACTGGACAGCAACATTCTCTTGCATATGTTTTCATGAACAGCAAAAAAGCTTACGTATGGGGCCGTAGTAAGCCCTATTTTTTTCTATACATGGGAGCAACAATATTTTTCATCACATACAAAAGCTCTGCTTATTGTTTTCCATTGGAACACCGTAGTTGTGTTTAGCTGCTCCATCCCACAAAGTTGGTCCTTGAAATAGCCAATTCATTGATAAGTGCTTTCAGCAGCTGGCAATAGAGAGAGAGTGATTGCACTGAACCAGTGAGAGCTTCCTCTATTGGCGGTTCTGGAGATCACTCAATTTTTCGCAAAATCATGCAAGAGCTAGCTTGAGAGAAAAAACAAAAAAACAAATATAAAAAAAAAAACATACCTTAGATGAACACTACAACAATATCTCAAACTGTAAATGGACTAAACACACTGTACTTTCTCTTTAATGGCAATATGAAGTGAAATTGCACCCTTTTTTCTGACTGCCTAATGCAGTGATGGCGAACCTTGGCACCCCAGATGTTTTGGAACTACATTTCCCATGATGCTCATGCACTCTGCAGTGTAGTTGAGCATCATGGGAAATGTAGTTCCAAAACATCTGGGGTGCCAAGGTTCGCCATCACTGGCCTAGTGTCTGTGGCTAGATGTGCAAGCCACAAGCAATTATACTACAAAAATCAGTTTTTTGAAATGGCTATACAGTAGTGTTGAAAACTGAAATTATTTACTATTAGTCTATGGTCTTGTACAAACAGGCACGATGAATACATGCATTTGTACCACTATTAGACCCTTTCCTAGGAAAAATATGAAGGAGGACTACAGCATGGACTCTTACAGACACTGAAAACTAATGCAAAGCCAACACTTTTATGAACATGGGTTTATTGGTCCATTTGACTCAGTGCACTTTGTTTGTCCCAGGGGTCAAGGATCACCCAGGATGGCCATCATGAATATATTGCAAGCAGGATGATTTGATTCTTGCACGTGGCGACTCCCTTTGCCGAGTCATTAGACTATGATATTGTTGACCTAAGCATCAAACAACCCTATAAATATAAGCTATATAAAGTATATTTACATTTATTAGCAAACTGTGCTGAGTTTTCTTCGCTTTATATGCTATACATCACTTTAATTTACACTTACTGCCTAAAGCCTTCATATTGAGCTGTTACCCATTTGAGTTATTTTACTTACTGTGTATTAATTGGAGTCATTAGCATACATTTCCTTGTATTCATTTAATGACATTTCTTCATTAATTTATTATAATTTAGACATTATTTTATTTTCAACCGTATTCATGTTTATTCATATACATGTTTTCCATGGTGTCTCCACAAAAAGCATAGTTAAGGCTTAATAAATCATGTATTACTGTTTATATTTATGAATTCTTTCTTTATTAAAGCTGTTATTATTGCTTTAATGAAAGTATAAATAAAAAGCTACATCAGACTCTTCTTGATTTCATAGTGTATGGCATTTTTCTACAGCTTTAGTTTTGCAACAAGCAAAAAATACAGGAATTCATTTTTACCATGTTGCACCTCAGAGCTACTAAGGTGCAAGTAAAGGTCAGCTGTACAGGACCACTTGACCTTGACTTTAAAGGATTTTTATTCAACAGAAACTCACAATTATATTTTTAATATTTTAGTGTCGTTAGCTTACAAGAGATACCATATGCAAAATGCGGTGACATTTTTAAACATATCAAACTAGTGCAGCTAGTGACAAAAAATGCCCAACAAACCATAATAAAAATAATCACCTAATAGACCACATATTGCATAAGAATAAAAAAGTACCCTTTTACAAAAATGTTATATTTTTGTACAGAAAAAATATATAAATCCACAGTGCATAAAAAAACAAAGAATGAACCTTTTGGTTAACAGTACCAAAGCTCCAAATGTGTATCCAACTTGTATAAATACCGTAAGTAGAAGTCCAACTTGCACCAATAAAAACAATCTATACGTGTCCTCTTGGAAATGATCCTTCTCTACCACAAAGCATGATCCACTTCAATGAATGTGCAATTCCACACTCTGTGCTCACACTGAAAACTCAGGACCAAGGACATGACCTTTCGAATATGAAAGAGTATAATGCTCTACCTTTCCATTTGCTGCAATCTCTCCATATGGTCCGCTGCTCCCAGTAATATAAAAAATTAAAAGACTAAAATAGTGTAACAATGTATTTAAGGAATAATTCCAGGCATCAGCATGTGTTATACATAGTTCCAGCTTGGACCAATGTAATTATGTATATACCATACCTGGCTGTTGCCCCTGGAAGCTGGAAATCACTGATGTAGACACCACTATTTCGGCGACCACCACTTGTTTTTTTTATTTTACCGCCGCAGGTCCTCCTCTACTCACAGGGAAGTTTTTTTTTTTTTGTGGTCACCACTGCAGGTACTGCAGCTTTAGAATTGATGTATAATAACACAACCCCTTCAATTTTCTGTCCAGATGCAAAGAAGGTTCTTCGCCCTGATTGAAGAAAATTAAAAGTCAGCAGCTACAAATACTGTAGCTGTTGACTTTTAATGAAAGGACACTTACCTGTCCAGGGGTTCAACGCTCTCCTCACCTAAACCAGTTCTTTACCAGTCTTCTGGTCTCCGGCACTGGCATGTTTACTGCGGGCAGCCTTGCAGCTCTGCTTTACAGCCGGCTGCCCTCTGAACATGCATGAATCTTGCTGCACTTTGTGAATGGTCCTACAGCCTTCTGGGACCTGTGATGTGTCCCAGATTGATGGCGGGGGCATGAAAATCCGACCAGAAGTGGGTCCAGTCAAAACCAGGTACCTGCTCCCCCCCCCCCTGCATAAAGTGCCAAAAATAGAACAGAAGGAAGGGGCAGAAGGGCATAAGATGGTTGACATTCATTCACTCATATCAGTATCTGTGCATGATGTATTGCTTAGCCGGTTGACCTGAGAAAGAGATTTACCTTGTCTTCCAAATTTCCTGACATCCACAGTGTCTTGTTAGGTGTGATTAAGCTTCTCTACAAAGCTTAACAGAATCTATTTTTTTATCATAGATCTGTAAATACGGTCAGGTTTGGTTGCCACATGAAGAAATATTCTTGTAGACAAGTGGAAATTGATGGAATCCAAATAAATTTTTTTTGTTTTTTTTTAGATTTGAATATAACAGCTGTCCATTTTATTGCTGACTGTGTGCATGTTGGAGTAATTACTATTTGTGTCTTTTCCTAGTGAAAATAACTGAGTGTGAATCTTCCCAGTGGTTGTATGTTTTAGTGAAAGCTTTTCACCGCTTTATGGAAAAAGTTTTTTTATTGCTGCCTGTTTCCCAATAATGTGAGAAGAAGTGTTCCCAGTGGGAACACAGACAACTTATAGGAAAGCATGGAAATGTACCAGTTATGAAATGATATATTACATTGTATAAGTGGATAAAATGTCATCATTAATTATTATGTAATTTATTTGAATATAGATCTTGACCCTTTCCCTCCGGAGGAGCGACCAGAAGTAAAAGTGAAGGAAGGCACAGGAGTGATGCTGATTTGTGACCCTCCTCCACACTTCCCAGGTGATAACCTTTAAAATGATAATTAAACTGTTCCTTTCTTACCTGTGTCATATATATCATATATATCATATATATTGAGTATATCATGGCAACAAGACCAACGGCATATGTTTCATTATCATATGAGCTGCCTTATTTTCTTCCTTTTTGATTACTAAAACAACTTTCAATGGTAAAACTTAAGTCTGGCTTGTGAATGTACAAATATTGGCTTCCCTTAGAAAGTAAGGTGTTCACTCTTTTTGGTCTGAAACCACTCCCTCCAGGCTAGGAACATCATTCCCTTCTACCAACACTGAAAACAGTCTCTTGGGACTTTAATGGCAGATGGAAGTAACTAATTCATGGTACATAATTATACAGGTAATCAATGATGGCCTGCACCCGCCTTCCTGCTGTGATGAAAAAAAATGGCACACTGGGAAATGATTCTTATGCTACCCAGTGAGGTCAGTTGGCTGCTTACAAACATCTATTGTATATTTATAATTGTTTTGAATGTAAAACTGATTACAGGTTTGCATAACAGGATAAGTACACTTTCAACTGTAATCCAATAAGTGCCCACTCCTTGCTCTCAGTAGCAAAATACCATATAGAATCTCATACATTGGTACAGAATTTAAGCTATTAGGCTACCCTGCACATCCACATCTTGTATCCTGTGCTATCCAGGTTAAATCCAGAGCAGAAAGCCTGTTGCATGCAACCAGTGATAACAGGGGAATGTCACGGATCTTAATGGTAAATCCTAGCTGCAGCTCAGCACATACTACTGAAAGATTACCAATATATTGTTTATTATCTTTGGCTTTCTGCTCTGTATATGCTGTGAATCAGTGGCGGTTGGTGCTCAAAATTTTTGGGAGGGCGCAAACAAACTTAAAAATTTTGAAAAATACTGAAAAAAAAAAAACCCATCAATTGCAGCCTCGCTGTGCCATCAATTGCAGCTTCACTGTGCCCATAAATTCAGCCACTGTGCCCATAAATTCAGCCACTGTGCCAATAAAATGCAGCCACTGTGCCCCATAAAATGCAGCCACTGTGCCCATCATATGCAGCCTCTGTGCCCATCGTATGCAGTCTGTGCCCATCATACAGCCTCTGTGCCCATCATATGCAGCCTCTGTGCCCATCATACCCAGCCTCTGTGACCCCCCCGTGCTTACCCGTTAGCCGTCTGACTGGCACTTACCCCATCCTGGTGGCAGGTCAGGCAGCGGGTGACGGTGGCGAGCTGTGGGACATGCAGCGGGTCAGGCGACGGCTCTTGCATCCTCCATGCTTCTCTGTCCTCCCGTGCGTCTCTTCTCCTGTTCCATTAGGCCTCCAATCGGAGCGCCTGTGCCTTCAGCCAGTCAGGTGACGGGTATTAGATCTGCGCCTCCTAATTAGCTGAGAGGCGGTTCAGTGTTAGAAAAGCAAATATTCATTAGCTTTTCTAACACACCTGGGTGGACTGCGAGCGCAATGCTTTGCACTCCAAGTCCACCTTTTTTGAAGGCTATTAGAGCCTATGGCTCTAATCAGGTGCTTCAAAAAAACACCCCCGCCACTTGAATTCAGGTGCCTGAAAAGGGGCCATACGCCCGAATAAGGGATGGCTACAGCGGCCATGGATAGATTTAGGCTATGCAAGAATCTATCCATTCTACACAGAGGAGGTGGAGTGATAGAGGGGGCGGGGCCTGTGCATCCTTAGTGGATGCACCGCCACTGGCGTGAATAAAGTACAAGCTGCAAAAGCTCTGCTGAGGCAGTGAAACCTAAAAAGATAAATATATTCAACTTTTCTTTAAGAACTTGCAAACCTCATCTTATATACATATGCTGCCCTCCTTTATTAAGCTTTTCTTCCAGTGTGGAAACTGCCACTTAGGTAGGATTTTACAGAACTGTATCACTATAATCTTTGTGATTTTATAGCACACTGATCATCTACTATAATAGTTAATGATATGATAGGATATGCCTCAATCATTGTTGAGAAAGGGGGTTATAGTACAGAAAACAAAATACAAAAACAGAAAAGGTTGCTCATGTATGTTCCAGTGCTCATTGTTAATTCATCAGTTAGGCAATGGCAAAGCTTCATTTCCAAGCACTAATTAAAACAGTCAATATCCATTCCACATTTGGTCCTGAAAGCTTATGAGCCATTTATTTATTATGGCAACCTAGAGAATGTGCATCACATTGTGAAACCAGTAGTAGTTAATCACTATCAACAAGGCCTGTTCTGTAATGTTATAGACATTTCAGATTTTCCCCAAGCCACTGCTTTAGTTCCAGTGAGTGTCAGAAAGTTACCCCAGCATTTATATGAACACCAGTAGCACAGGCACCTTAATGCAATCACCATGGAATATGTGGATGTTTATACAAAAATGATAGTGCGCTTCTTATTATGAAGAGGGATTGAACAGTACTATAATTGTACAGAATATATAATCAAACAGTGAAACAAATAATTCAATTAAAGTATTTAGTCCATATGCTGCAAATAGATGATATATGTCGTGTAAAAAGAGGGTTTGAATTCTTCTCAGGATAATGATGCACTCAACTGAATGTTAACCCATGTAAAAAGGTTGGAAAGTCCACCATTCTGAAGTGCCCTCCACCTCAATATAAGCCTCTTACTGGATGGTTATGATCCCCAATTAGGGAGATCAGACATGCATACAGAACAACCGACCCCTTCAGGTGTCTCCAAGCTAAACCAATACTGTTTACTAGGTCCCGGCATGTAATGTTCACCAATATAGTAGCCTGAACCCCGAATCCAAACAGACTCAATTAGTCATCATGGAAGGAAAGGAACATAGGAAGCGTGAATACTGCTAATGTACAATTTTTGTTAAAAAAGAAGAATATTTATCAAGTCAAACATATGCAGTCTGATAACACAAAGCCTTGCCCACAGCCGGTATAGACGGGTGTATGATGTCACAGGTTCATAGCCCCGCCCAAAATTTGAGCGGGGCTATGAACCTGTGACATCATACGGCCACCGATGCCGGCTGTTGGCGAGGCTTTCTGTTACATGGCCAGGAAAGTAAGGGAATGATCTTGATGTCCCTTCCTAAACCATACCAGCTCACATGCCCTAAACATGGGGGGGTACCCTGCCAAGGGGGAAATGATTGTGATAGGACAAGGGCCTCTTCCTCACAAACCTGGCCCAGTGAGGGGCTTATTGGAAACTAGAAGCTCCCTTTAACAATAATGGGGCACCCAGATAAGAGCCCCCCATGTGAATGAGTAAGGGGTAAATAGTACTACTACTCATTCACATAAAAGCATACAGTAAATAAAGACACACACACACACAAAATACCTCACAATGCAAATCCATCATCAGTCATGCCAACCACCAAAAGAAAAAAACTTGACCACTCTAACACAACAACCATCGGCAATAAAAGGGAAGGAGTGGAGAAAATGGTGACATCATGTTGATGCCCAAATATGGCCATGTGGCCATATTTAGGCAACAAGGTTTCTCCCCTATCCTCACCACTTTGCTTACATTGCTGGGGATTCCTGTGACATCAGTGGTTGCTAAAGATGCAGCAGGAAGCTGCAATATTCATCGACGATGTACGCCCTAAACATTTGGTGCTTAGACAAACGTCCGAATAGGGAATGATTGGGTCGAACACTGAGCTCATCCCTACCTGCCTCCAGATAGGTGGCAGTAAACTTTTCCGACTTAAAGGAGAAGTATGGCCAAAGCTCTTTTGGCCATACTTCTTTTGTGTTCACAGGAGTTCTGCACTCCTGTGACTCAGATTCAGCCAACAGCAGGCTAAAGTCTGCTGTTGGCGGACGTCGCAGAGCCGGTCCGGGCTCTGCAGGGATCCTGATAATAATGTCCGGATCCAACCAGATACCTGACAGGCAGCTGGCTTATTCTCTTAGTGCACCACTGAGAGCCTGAGCCAGCAGCTTCCACCCCCTCCACAGTCCAGTGCTCCAGTGAGCACTGTAGGGACAGACTGATAGTCACCACTCTGTGCTCAGAGCGGGCCTGAGAACTGAGCACTCAGTGGTCTTTGATCTCTCAAATCTGTAGAGCTGGCAGGGGACAGCTACAGCATTGGATCCATGCTGCAGCCATCTAGGTGAGTATGTGTTTATTTTTTTACAATCCTATACTTCTTTTTTTAATATAAGCAACTTCTGATTGTGTATACTGAACTGAACAGCAAAAAGGGAAATTAAACATAAAACTAATTTTTAAACATTATTTATGTGCTGCCTTCAATAGACATGTACCAGATTTTTAGGCATTTTAGTTTGGTTAAAAAAAATTCTAATTTTCATTAGCGCAAATTTAGTTTTTTAATCAAAACTTTTTTTATTTTGCTGATGCAGAAAGTAATCATACAAATGCAATACAAATTGTAATAAGGCTGAATACAGTCACAATCCGTCAGAAGTATACAAAGCATATATTCAAACACAGCCATATATGTTGCTCTGCACCATTCCGTAGCTATTCAAGTAAACTTTTAGCACTATGGTTAAACAACTTATGCATTAAAACACTGTCTTTTTTTCCTTCTTTTTGCTATCAGATATTACAAAACAAGCGTTTAACGTACCAAACATAAAACCGTGAACTGTGTTCCCTTCCCCTTTCCTTTCAACCCCTCCCTCCCTTTGTTTAACATTTTTCTAAATTAAATTCGTAACAGTCTATCCATTACAAGTTGTGGGGGGGCAAGAGCTGGATCAGACAACCATGGCTCCCAGACCATTTCAAATTTGTTCACAGCGTTTCTATGGCGGTATGCCAGTTGTTCTCTAATTAATAGTGAGTTCACATATCCAATCCATTGTTTCCCCGTTGGTACAGTAGGCGCCATCCAGTGTCTAGCTATGAGTTTTCTAGCCAGATATAGTAGTCTAGTAAGCACAATGTACATTTCCCTCTGGTACATCTCCTCATCAATTGTGCCCAATAGGACACACCAGAGGGGTGGAGGGCACTGGTACCTGCGCCAACCGGGATATGGTCAGTGTGACCTCAGTCCAATATCTATTGAGCTTTGGGCACTGCCACAGCATGTAAATGAGGTCCCCCTGATGTATTTTACATTTTTGGCACAGGGGTGTATCCCTCAGGCCCCATGCAAACAGTTTAGTTGGCGTCCGGTTCTATGCAGAATAAACAGCTGCGACAACCTATGGGATGCCGAAATGGAAACAATAGGGATTGATTCCAATGCCATGTCCCATTGATCATCATCAGTCTCTCCAATGTCTGTGTTCCATTTAGCTCTACACTTTAAGGAAGCGTGGTCCTGATTAGAGGACAACAATGCTGAATAAATTGTAGAAATCAGTCCCCTTCTGACAATTGCATGTAGTAGTTCCCTTAGAAGCAGGGAGGAGGACACCGACAGGAAAGTTACCCGACCCTGGGCCTGTAGGGCGTGTCAGTTGTAAATACTGAAAGAAGCATCTAGTAGGGAGTGAGAATTCCGAGCAAAGTTGTGCAAAAGATTTCAATACATTTCCTACATATACCTGGGAGAAAAAACAGATTCCCTTACGTTTCCATAAGGTGAATCCCTCTAGTTTATTGAGTTCTGGATATCTTGGGATATCCCATAAAGGGGTACATCACAAGGGGCCTGCGACCTTTAGTGCGTCCCGAACAGCCCCCCACACTTTCCTAAGGAGACCCGCCATAGGTGAATTCAGGGGCAAACCGGGCAGATCCATTTCCAGATGGGAACTGGCCTTCAAGTCCGGGTTGGTTCGGACAACTAGATGTACTATAGGATCATCTAAGACGTCATCCCTTTCCCACACCGTAAACTGCTACATTTGAGAGGCCAAAAAATATATCTTGGGATGCGGTACTGCTAGACCTCCTCTATCTTTACTATATTGTAGGGTATTTAAACTAAAAGTGCAGATTTATAACATGGGCAAGGTATTTATAAAAGGTCTGAGATCCAATATGTAATTTTGTATTGTGGACAGATATTGTTCTTGTACTGATTTTAGCAGAATCACAGAGGAAGGAACTTCTCCTTCAGAGAATATAAAGCCTCTTCTCCGAGACTCTTTGAAGATGGCACACTATTCTCTGAGGTTGGCAGTGAGAAAGGTTTTGCAGAGTTTTAGTGAGTAGAGTTGCAACATAAAAGTAAGGTGAATCCTTCATATCCTTCATATGAGGAATACCTAATTTAGATTCTCTCCTGACTCAGTATGAATACTTACCTAGTATAATATAACTTTATTTTACATATAACCTTTTAACATTTTTTAAATTCTTTTTTTTTAATGATTATGCTTATAACAAACTTTTCTTTAAAGCAAATACAGTGTTACATTTAAGACAGTACTTTAAAAATTCATTTACAGTAAGAATTTTAGAGACAAAGCTTGCCTATCATAAACACACAAAAGGAATAACGGTACAGTACACTAGACAAGTCGTTAGGAATCACCATTGCTGGATAACTGGAAGCACGTGGCTCCATGTCATGCAAATGCCAGCCTATATACCATTCAGCACTTGGGGGGCATTTGAGTCTTAAAATCAAAAGTACTCTTTCCAAACTGTTGCCAGATACTAGGGTTCTGATTACATAAATGCACCTGGCTCTGTGTCAAGATTTGGTACATTAGCTTCTTTGAAGTGTTTTTGGAGCAGAGGGAGGCCCATTCAAATTAATTATGTCGCTCCAAAAACGCTCCACAAAAAAACTAAAAGAAAAAAAACATGCTGCAGCAGCTATCACTGCGCTCCGAGCAGGTGTAAAAGAAGCCTAACTGATACTTTGCCCTTGGTTCTACCAGGGGGTAATGTACATGCAATCTGCTTGGTTGTAATACCCTCTGTTGTGAACTAGTAAATAAATCTTTGGACCCCTTACCTATTTACCTGTTATAAACTGAAGAACAAAGAAGAGCCTAATGTGAAGCACAGAAATGAGAACATAATGGGTTTTTATTCTAACGTAGATCCATTTAAAAGTAAAATGATGGTGCAGAGGCTGTTTGTCCTTTTTTAGCTACAAATGAACAGGATCCTTTAGACCTTTTAGTAGTTCACTCAGAAGAGGGTTTTAGCCTACTGGACACCTCTCTAAAAGGGATGCCAGGTGTGTTGCATGCAATCCCACCCATCCTATGCCAGAAAAAAAAACCCAGGCATGAGATGCACCAAAAAGCTCAGTGTCCTCTAACAGGAGAAACCTTGCAATGGGTGCTGCTCTATTTGGGGATCACTCTAAAAACCCACCTAAGTGGTAAAGAGCATTCTGGTTGGTATCAGCATGGCTACACAGTAACCATGATATTGTTTTGTTTTTTTTATTGCAAAAAATAAACAAAAATGTAGCCCTCCCAGGGCCTGTGTGTTGACTACAACAAGCACTTAGACCCCTTTCACACTGGGGTGGAGCAGGTGTTATTCGGGCGCTAGTGGAGTGCTTTTAACCCCTACTAGAGGCCGAGGAAAGGGTTAATAGTGCCAGTGCAGCGGCACTGCCGAATCGCTTTGCAGGAGCTTCAGCAGCACTGCCTATTAATTTCAATGGGCAGGGGCGTTGCAGGAGCGCTGTATACACCGCTCCCGCACCGCCCCAAAGATGCTGCTTGCAGGACTTTTTTTTCCTGTCCTACAAGCGCACCACCCCAGTGTGAAAGTACTTGGGCTTTCACACTGGGGTGGCTTGAGGGGCGCTTTTCAGGTGCTATTTTTAGCGCAAAAACTCCTGAAACGTGCCCCAGGGTGAAAGGGGTCTTAAGGCTTAATGTACATAGGACGTTTTACAACCTTTCCTGAACGATTTAACCTGACAGATAGTAACCAACGTTTAAAAACGTCCGTTTTGCTGCATTTACATGCCGTGTTCAGCCGCGTTTGCGTTGAGAAGTGTTTTTTTTTTTTCAAATAGTCAAAAATTAAAAAGGCCTGTAAACGAAATGCGGCTAAACCCGAGTTACCACGTTTACATGCATTTACAAACTGTTACAGGCGTTTGGCGTTTCAAATGCCTCTGAACATCCGTCCTGAACACATTTTTTTTGCTTTCCAAAAAATGTTTCTAAACTCAACTGCCTAGAAACGACTATAAACGACCCTGTGTACATGTACTGATAACATAGAGGAGAATTCAGGGGCAGCTGAAAAAAACGCCCAACTCCTCCTAAATGTTCGTTTACAAGCAGCATTTTGTGCAGAATGCTCTGTTCATCAATTTTTAGTGCATTGGGCCAAGCAGCTTTTTTACCGTATAAAACAAACAATTTTACTGGTCAAAAGTATTTCAAACTGGCATTTAATAGACATTTATTTCTTTCCTTCTTACACAGATGACCTTAATTACAGATGGATCCTAAATGAATTTCCAAATTTTATTAATGTGGATAAACGCAGATTTGTTACCCAGACAAATGGAAATTTGTATATTGCAAAAGTGGAACAGTCAGACAAAGGAAATTACTCCTGTTTTGTATCCAGTCCTTCAATCACAAAAAGTGTATTTAGCAAATATACTTCACTGTTGCCCCAAACAGAATGTAAGTATCTCTCTACAACATACAGTCATAATAATTATTTGCAGATGTATAAATATTTACTTCCAATGATTGTAAAAAACAAATGTCAAAGCTAGACAACATAGGATAAATGAGCATATTTAATATGGTAATCAATTGTACAGTGGGTACATTCAAAGGGGAGATGTGCATGTTAACCCAAGTTAATATTCTTCTGATTTAACTACACTAAATAGGATGGTTGCCATGGATTACTTTGGTTTGCTAAAGCATTAAGAATTTTTAAAATAAAACATTGGGTTGATTTACTAAAACTGGAGAGTGAAAATTCAGATAATTTCTGCTTTTGCACATCTTAAAGTGGAAGTCCAGACTCTAACTAGCTAAGCCTAAAACTGCTTCCACCCCCTCCTAACTCTTATTCTAACTACCCTGTAAAAGGAAGATGCTTATATTACCTATCCCCAGAGTGCTCTGGTCTGGTTAGGTGATCGGATCCCAGAGGCGGCTTCAGGAAGAGGAGGGATAGCCAACAATGGATGCCCCATAGTAAGCCTATGGGTGATGCTCAGGCATTCCATCTGTTGGCAACCTCTACTAATCCCTGAAGCTGGCTATTCGGGAGATCAGGTGGCCGAGCCAGAGTGCTCTGAGAATAGGTAAGTATAGGCATCTTCCTTTTACAGGGTAGTTTTAAAAGGAGTTAGGAGGTAGGCGGGAGTCGTTTTAGCCCTAGTTAGTTAGAGCCCTGACTTCCACTTTAAATACTCTATCTCTATAGAATTTGTCAGACACTCTAGTTCTTGAATTCTGAATTGTTTAACACCTTTTAGAGTTGCCTCCTTAAGGCATTTAGAAACCAGTATTCCATCTTTCATACATATATACTACTGTGCAAAAAGTTTTAGGCAGGTGTGATGAAGTGCTGTAAATTACAAATGCTTTCAGAAATAGAAGTTTTAATAGTTTATTTTTGATCAATTAACAAAATGGAAAGTAAATGAACAGAAGAGAAATCCAAATCACATCAATATTTGGTGTAACCACCCGTTGCCTTCAAAACAGCATTGATTCTTCTAGGTACACTTGCACACAGTTTTTTAAGGAACTCGGCAGATAGGTTGTTCCAAACATCTTGGAGAACTAACCACAGATCTTCTGTGGATGTAGGTTGCCTCAAATCCTTCTGTCTCTTCAAGTAATCCCAGGCAGACTTGATGATGTTGAGATTAGGGCTCTGTGGCGGCTAAACCATCACTTCCAGGACTCCTTGTTCTTCTTCACGCTAAAGATAGTTCTTAATGACATTGGCTGTATGTTTGGGGTTATTGTCCTGATGAAGAATACATTTGGGGCCAATCACATGCCTCCCTGATGGTGCAGCATGATGGGTAAGTATCTGCATGTATTTCTCAGCATTGAGGACACTATTGATCCTGACCAAATCTCCAACTCCATTTGCAGAAATGCAGCCCCAAGCTTGCAAGGAACCTCCACCATGCTTCACTGTTGCCTGCAGACACTCATTATGTACCACTCTTCAGCCCTTTAGCAAGCAAACTGCCTTCTGCTACAGCCAAATATTAAAAATTTTACTCATCAGTCCAGAGCACCATTTTTCTGCACCCAAGTTCCTATGTTTTTGTGCATAGTTGAGTTGTTTAGCCTTGTTACCACATCTGAGGTATGGCTTTTTGGATGCAATTCTTCCATTAAAATCACTTCTGGTCAGACCTCTCTGGACAGTAGATCGGTGTACCTGGGTCCCACTGGTTTCCTCCAGTTCTGTGCTGATGGCACTGCTGGACATCTTCTGATGAAAGAAAAATTGCAGCTCAAAAAGCTCCAGACCTTTTAAAGACACCTGCCCTATTATGATCCTGCAGGTGCTGGCTCTGCTCAAATTTGGAAGAAAGGAGAAAATCCTGGACGGCCGCACACTGCTAAAGGCATCTTTATTTAAACTATTAAAATCCAAAAACAGTCAAATCTTATGCATAGAAGACAGGGAAAACCAGCTAATGCGTTTCACATCATGGATAGATGCTTAGTCATAGATTTGACTGTTTTTGGATCTTAATTGTTTAAATAAAGATGCCTTTAGCGGTGTGCGGCCGTCCAGGATTTTTTACTTTCTTACAAATCTGGACATCTTCTGATGTCCAGGAGAAGTAAGCACATTGTATCTTTCACCTGCTACATTAAAGTGATTGTAAAGATTTTTTTTGTTGTTTTGATTTTTTTTTTTGTTGATTTGATACTTACCTGCTCTGTGCAACGGTTTTGCACAGAGCAGCCTCGATCCTCCTCTTCTCAAGTCCCCCTCCAGTGCTCCTGGCTCCTCCCTGCCAACCAATGGCCCCATAGCAAGCTGCTTGTTATAAAGGGCACTCATGTATGTTCTATGCTCGTTCCTGAGCCCTGCTCTGTGTATCCATAAGACACATAAGCCAATGGCTCCCATTGCTGTATCTGAGCCAATGTGGGGCAAGAGAGTCGAGAAAGCCCCGGCTCCCAAGCGTATCGCTGGATCAGGAACAGGTTCGGGTATGTGTGTGTGTGTGTGTGTGGGGGTGCTGCGGGGGGAGCTGCATGCAGATACAATGCAGTAAGGTAAAAAAAGAACCTTCTGCTTTTAGAACCACTTTAAGCTTCCTTGGCTGACTGCTGTGTCTACTGTCCTTAACACTGTCCGTTTCTTTGAGCTTCTTCAAAAGAGCTTGAACAGCACATCTTAAAAACCCCAGTCTGCTTTGAAATCTTTTCCTAGGAGAGACCTTGCTGATGCAGTATAACTACATTGTATCTTGTTGCTGTGCTCAGTCTTGCCATGGTGTGTGACTTGTAACATGAAACTGTCTTCCACAACCTCAGATTAGTAGCAGAGTTTAGCTGTTCCTCACCCAGTTTTAAGCCTCCCCACTTTTAGGAAAACTGACCCAAAGTATATTAAAGTAGATGATCTTTACTGGCGATCTATACTTTGTTTAGCAAAGGTGGTGCTTTTTAGCTGTAATGGCTGAATTTTGTTGTTGATGTCAGATGTTATTTGTTGTGTTTGTATTGTAGCTGCAAAACGCTATGCCGCAGATATTCAAATTGGATTCCCAGATAATTATGCTCTGAAGGAACAAAATGTGACACTGGAGTGTTTTGCTTTGGGAAAGTAAGTACTATATTAGCACAATGAATTTACAAATGCTGAAAAATGACAAATCTCTACTGACCTAACAGTGTAGCAGTAGGAAAAAAAAAAAAACTCTTTTTATGGAAAAAAAAACATATTTACAGCTAAGTGGTTGATTTAAATTGGAACCCTAAATCCTTGGGTTTCAGTTGCTTTCTGTGCTTCCATTTGAGAGGTTTACATTCACTTCTGTGTTGTCACCAGTACAGGAAGTGAAAGGAATCGGTAACAAAAACAGCAGAAAGTTTACCAATGCGGAATGGTTAGAACAGCTGAGTTTTTATTATTGCCTGTATTCCTGTTAAGAAGATTGTGCTAACGAAAAACTTCACAGTGGGGACACAAAAATAAAACAGAGGGTCTGATCTATTCCCAATCTATCCAGAAGTAGAAACACATTTTGGCACTTTACAAATATTTGCAAGTAGTATACTTTGGAAACAAAATTTGTTATTTCTAAAAATAATTTTTTTGTTATTTCTCTGCAATAACTCATCGTAATCTTACAGTACAGGTCACATCCAACTTATTCATCCTACCTTTAGGCGATTGGACACTGACAAGGTTTTGAGGACATGCCCCCCTGTGCCTCCTCCTCAATAACCCAACACCACTCTATGAGTGCTCAGTATTTTATTATGGAGTTTTTTGCTTCCTAGAGAAACCAGCTTCACTACTGTATTATTTTCTTTTATTATTTTCTAAAGATTTCTTCAATCAACCTCACTGTCTACAGAAGCAGTGTATTTGGATCAGTGCAACCTCTGTAAAACCTTGGGAGCTGTACCTGGACTCCACGATGTGGGGGCAGCCTGTATTGTTACTTTGGGCACTGGTCCTGAATGAGGCACTCACCTTGACACTTGGTGCAATGCATTGAGTTAGCCACAGGGTGCTATACGGGTCAAAGGCCAAGGTCCATCACAAGGGAACCCAGCCCATGCAGACCCCTTTGGGAGTATGTCCATCATGACGGGTGAAGCCTGGAATGTAGATACAGTCCAGTGCTGTAAACAGGTAAGACAGGGTCACCTTGTATATTTGACTGTTACTATGTCAAATGGGGCTTTGTTTGGAAAGTATTCACTTTATGGTGTAAACTTTTTAAACTTGGAGATAAAGTTCATCCATTCAGAGCTCAGTCTCAGATGGATCAGGAGTGACTTCACACCATTGGTTGCACACTTAAACATCACTTATGCCTAGAGTCGTTATAAAGTACTCAGGTGCTTCTTTGCATCCTTTCATCACAAGGATCCACTGCAAGATGGTCTACATCTGGGTTACCACTTACACATCTTTGGTGGAGACCAGGAGATAACTCTAACTCCCCTTTCACACATGTGATCTGATCAGGTCGGCCTGTCAGTTTTTCAGGCAAACCTGATAGGAAGGTCCATGCATTCCTATGGACAGGCAGGTATGTTTGGACTTGCCTACCTCCTGATAGGGAGGATGCATCCTCTTCCGTTTATGTGGATTGGATCAGAGGGTAGTTGAAAGGAGCAGGCTCTGTCCATGTCCACTCTGTAGAAACTGAGTGGACATGAATATTTCTTCTTCCCACTTTGCTCAGATCATCGGGGAATCTGTGAGCTGATCCCCTGCTGATCAAAATGGAACCTGCCACATGTGAAAAGGGCCTAAACAGCAGGTGAACATTCACCCTGTCGAAGCCCCACTCAACACGCACCCTCAGAGTGATGATGCTTCCCTAGAACCGGTCCTAACACCAGCCACAGCATCTGGTTCTAGTTCTATTTCAGACATGCCATCCTTGTCCAAAGCTCAAAAAAGCCCCGTCACTTCACCTATTCCCATTTCTCAACTGGATTTGGGCCTTGGTATGCCGTTCCTAGATGACACTGAATCAGAGAGGACATAGAGGCAGTGTTGGAAGACGCTGCAGAAGATTTCACTCATTGATACCATATTGAAGAGGGAGCTTTCAGCAATATGCTAGCTAATGTTGTAAAGCTTGTTGCCTCTGTGTGCAAAAGCCTTGGTATTGTACAGGTAGATTCACCTCCCATCTTGCCAAATCTTTGAAAAACTCTATCCAGTTGAGAGAGTTTATAAAGAATTGTTCTTTCCTTGTGCGTGACCAAGCAATCTCTGTGCTAAACAAACATCTCACTGTACCTTTTGAAGATGTTTAATCTTTTAAAGGTTCTGTGGACAGGAAACTTGAGACATTCTGAAAACTCTCTTTACCCTGGCAGTTCCAGCCCTGCAACCAGCTCTGGCTGATATTTCAATATGTCAACTTGCAGCTAATTGGACCGGGACAATGAGCAGCCAACATGATCCTGCCTTTCAGGATCATGTGGTTGTAGAGCATTTACAGTTTCTTACATTTGCTCTTTTGTTTTTGTGTAGATAGCCTGGAACACATCATGAGACAAATATCCAGAATGGCTCTTATCTCTGCTCATATGCACAGGATTCTATGGCTCAAGGCTTGGGCAGCTTAACCTTTCTTCAAAAGACACCTCACACATATGCCTTTTCAAGGAAGATGCCTGTTTGGTGAGTTGGTGAGGGAATCACCCAATTCCTTAAATAAGTCACAGGTAGAAAGATTTGTTTACTCAGAGAAAGGTAACAAAACCCTCCTCTTCAGGTGCTTCTACTTCCTCTAAATGCAGAGCACCTTCAGCTTCAAAGCCTAAGTCCAGCCTTTCATTCCAGCACAAGGCCTGGGCCAAAAAGTCTGCCAGGCCCCTTTCAAAGCCCTGTTCAAAGCCCTGTTCACAATAAAAGGGTGCCCTCATTCTTTGGAGTGAGAGGACATCTGTTACAGTAGATATCTTACTACTTTCGGACATCCCAGCCCTACAAGTACAATTGGTGGTTTACCAGCGTTGCAAAATAGAGTCCAAAACTCTACCTCCTCACTGCCCTCTTCTGTTTAATTGCCCAAAAACTGTCCTAAGATAGTCAGGATTCCAAAGGCATTTTTCTTCTGCCAATACTCTTACAGGTTTAAATAATTTTACTGAAACTGATTCCTGGCATTAAAAGTTCTTTACCCAGGATGTTTTCAAAATGTCTGCCACTTTTCTAGACTGTTCTCACAACTCTTAGGACTGTCTGCCTAGTTTGTGGGTCAGCAACCCGTTAATTGCAATCAACTCCTCGTTAGCATGTATATGACAGGTAGATTGCGTACCTTCCTTGTAAATCCCAAGAACCTGGACAGGAGGGGCGGTAGGGGTGGCATTTACTCGAACCGATCCCCTGTATTTTACTCCTGCAGCAGCTGAAAGCCATTGTTTGCTCCTTTCCCTACCACCAACTTTCGGCTGCTGCAGGAAAATACAGGGGATCAGTTCAAGTAAATGCCTCCCCCGCCACCCCTCCTGTCCAGGTTCCCCTTCCTTCTGCTGGCCCAGCCCCCTGTATGTCCCCCTGGTTCCCACCCCACAGTGCTTCCCCTCTTCTCCCTCCCTCTGGCTGCTGCAGGGGATCATTTCAGGATGGCGAGTGGGAAATGGGCCGGTAAATATATCATTTAACAGCCCCTTCACTGAACACAGTGATCAGTACAGATCACTTACGGTGTTCATTAATAACTGAAGTATGCTGTGTTTACTATGCTTCAGTTTGTGAATAAACAGGAAGATTGTGTGGAGCTCTTCCTGTTCATTCATTCTGTGCAGCTGAGGACTTTGGGCTCAATCTCCTTTCTCTGTCTTAAAAGTGTTTTTAGACCCCTGATATTTCACCAAAGCCCCCCAACAGGGCTACTAAAACAAATTGTTAAAAATAATACAAAATAAAACTGTAAAAAATAAAAAGATAAAAATAAAAAACTACTGACACCATCCACTGCTTTACTGACACTGTCCTCTGTCCCACTGACTAACACTGTCCACTGTTCTACTGACTGACACTGTCCACTGCCCTACTGTCCCGATCACTGCTTACTGACACCATCCTACCCTACTGACACTGTCGACTGCTCTTCTGACACTGTCAAGTGTTCTACTGACACCATCCACTGCCCTACTGACACAATGCCCTAATGACACTGTCTACATACCTTCCACTGCCCTACCTGTAAGGTAGGCTAAGTTTATATTTTTATATATGTTTATATTATAGGTTTTATGTGTTTATTTTTTTACACTGACATTTTGTTTTATTATATTCTGCTTTATGTTTACTTTTTATTTATTTATTTCTTTTACTCTATAGTTTTCCTTACTATCTAGTTAGGTCTTGCTAGTTAATTTCTTAAAGTGTAAGTCCAGGCAAAAACGAACTAGCTCTAAACCTGCTCTTTGCCATATTCTAAACCTAATCTATCTAACCCTGTAAAGCAAAAATCACTGTACTTACCTATGCTGCAGCCAATTCGGTCCAGTTTCTATCTGCAGAAGCTGTGTGCAGGAGAGGACTGACAACGGCTGGGAAATGGCTGGGAAGTGACATCACCCATAGACTTTCTATGGGGCTTTCGTTGTCGGTTGCCTCTCCTGCACCCGCCTCCACACTGAAGCCACCGCTGACAGCTGATGCTGGGACAGGACAGGATCGGCTGCAGAATAGGTAAGTATAGCGACTTACAGGGTTAGATAGTTTAGGTTTAGAATGTGGCAGGGAGCAGGTTTAGTGTTAGTTAGTTTTTTCCTGAACTTCCACTTTAACAAAAAAAAAAGGGTGCTGAACCCTGGTGATCTTTGATCATTTTTATGTTGTTCAGGTAGAGCTCCTCCTTGTTAAGGCTGCCTTCCCCTGGTCTATATTGTGCTCTCCTGCAAGAAACATTGTTTTCAGGCCTGGTGGAAAATGTCCAAAGGTGAATTCAGCTGCCTTTGACTAGGTGGTAAGCTTCAAATATCTGTTCTACAGCTCTTCATTCTCTCTCAGTATCCTGATCCAATTCTAGATGCTTCTCAATCACAGGTCTTACCAGTTGTTACCTGGTCTTCTGTTCCTACATTCAAGTTACCTGGTCCATGTTTTGTCTTTTGATGGTGCAGGTTTCAGCTGCAAGGTTCTTGCAGCACCACTCTGAGCCTTGGGTAAATTTGTATCCCCGTTGGGCCTACAGAGTTCCGTTGCCTAGTTGTTGCCTGTCCTTTTATTCATTGTTTTAGGATGTCTTTTGGTGTATCAATGCGTTGCCTGTGTCCTGTACTGCATGATTAAGATATAAGGAATTTTGACTTACCTGTAAATTCCATATCTTGGAGTATAGTACAGGAGATAGGGCATGCTTCCTAAATTCTCCTTGTTACTCTTTATTGCTTGCTACAAAACTGAGACTGGATTATAGGGGAGGCACCATGGTGGGGGATGTCGTCAATAGCTTGCCACTGTTCAATCACCTGAAGGAATGAGCCTAACCCATGGTGTATGAATAAGTTTCCTGTGTCCTCTACTGTACTCCAAGATATGGAATTAACAGGTAAATCAAAATTCCTCTTGTATAATTTTATGATTATTTATCTTAATATGCTTTTGATAAGTAAACAACTTTTTTACTTCATGGTAGATTTGGGTAAGTTGCTGTTAGGAAGTCTATCGAGGATGTAATTGTATTAAAAGGGATACATTTTTTCCCTCAAACACTGATATATGTTGCCTTCTCACTTTTAGCCCTGTACCTGTAATCAGATGGCGTAAACTGAATGAAGCAATGCCTGCCACAGCTGAAATTAGTCAGTCGGGAGCTGTGCTTAAAATTTTTAACATACAGCCAGAAGATGAAGGGACATATGAGTGTGAGGCTGAGAACATTAAGGGGAAAGATACAAACCGGGCTTATGTTCATGTACAAGGTAAGAAATTGGTACCTTTTCCTAATATTTTCCTGAAAATTATTTCATAAAAGCAGATAGGAGTACTGAGCAGTGTTGTTAGCAAGTGCAAAATAATGTGTATCCTTTTGTGAATTATTGAATAGCATAAACCCCAACTTTACACTTAATTTTTTCTTTCATTTTACTGCGGCAGGTTGGCTCTCCTGCGAAAATCGCTGTAGGTGTACGTCGGCCGCTTTAAGAGCTATGGGGGGCCCGCGCCTGTGGCGCAACGCTGGAGCTGCTGCGCCCTCTCGGCGGTCGCAATGTCCACCAGCCACCCGCAATCGCTCCTGAGAGAGACAGAACGGGGATCTGTCAATGTAAGCAGACAGATCCCCAGTCTGTCAGGGAAGTAGAGATAGATCTGCTGTTCCTAGTAATCAGGAACAGCAATCTCTCCCTACTCCCAGTCAGTCCCATCCCCCCACAGTTAGAAACACCTCCCTAGGACACACTTAACCCCTTGATCGCCCCCTAGTGTTAACACCTTCCCTGCCAGTGACGTTTATACAGTAATCAATAGCTATTTTTAGCTCTGATCACTGTATAAATGTCAATGGTTCCAAAAAAAGTGTCAGAAGTGTCTGATCTGCCCGCCACAATGTCGCAGTCCCACTAAAAATCGCAGATCACTGCCATTAGAAGTAAAAAAAAAAAATAAATAATAATAAAAATGCCATAAATATATGCCCTATTTTGTAGAACCTGTAACTTTTACGCAAACCAATTTTTTTTTTTACCAAAAATATTTTTTTTCAGGGGGGATATTTATTATAGCAAAAATTTAAAAATATTGTTTTTTTTTCAAAATTGTTGCTCTTTTTTTGTTTATAGTGCAAAAAAAAGCAAACCGCAGAAGTGATCAAATACCACCAACAGAAAGCTCTATTTGTAGGAAAAAAAGGACATCAAATTTTTTTGGGGGACAGTGTCGCACAACTTCCCAATTGTCAGTTAAAGCGACGCAGTGCCGTATCGCAAAAAAATGCCTGGTCAGGAAGGTAGCAAATCCTTCCAGGGCTGAAGTGGTTAAATGGTTCTCCAGGACCAGGATATTTTTTTATATAAGAATATAAATATAAGTCTTGCTGCTATGGTCACATGCCATCTGGCACAGTCATCTGGCACTGTCCGCTGTCCTAAATGTCCTCAGTCTTCTGGGTTAAATGAATGACTACATCCTATGCATGCAGGGTGCAATTGACCTAACCTGGTAGGAGAGCATCTCATTAGAGTTAATTTATTAACCACTTCAGCTCCAGGAGGTTTACCCTGCTTGGATGCTTGGATAAGGGTACGGTATGGATTCTGGGGGGGGCGACCCCATGCTGTTTCTTTTTTAAATTTTGGCGTGGGGTTCCCTTTAAAATCCAAACCAGACCAGAAGGGCTTTTTTTTTTTTCATTTCTTTTTTTCATTGCTGGCATTCTTTTGTTCACATTTCAGAAACTCTCTGACAGCTGATTAGTCATCGGTTTTTAAGGACGTGGCAGCCGGCTTCCCGGCCCGCTTAACAACCATATATTCGTCACACAGATCTCAAATTGGTCAATCAATTTTCGACCGATTCTAATTCCAATTGTTCTGAAAATTTGGAATTGGTGAGAAAATCTTTCTGTCCTCCTTAAGTCGCACTTATCCAAAGTCGCATCACAATTGCACCAAAGTCCCATCAAAGTCCCATCAAGTCGCACAATAAAGTTGCAATGCAAATCACACAATTTTTAGTGCAAAGGGGCCTAAAACAAAAAGTGAACACTCGCCGAATAAGAAACATATGATGCAGAAACATATGAAGCCTTTAGACTTCCATGCAATCCGACATCCCCCAAAACCTGTTTGGTGTTGTATTGTGAGGCTGTGTTGTGAGGGGTAAGCTGATGAGAAACAACGATTTGTATGACCCTAAATAATGAGAGGGCTTATTCATAAAAGTTTAAATTTTAATCATCTGCCTGGCCATAGCTGCATACCAGCTCAATCTTAACTCCCATTACTTGGAAGTCTCAACCATTGCTAAGCTGCTTAGTGTGGCGTCTAGTGGGGGAACTCCTCGCTATTAGGTGGATCTGAAGAACTTCTCTCTTGGAGGTTTATGGACATGGATTCATGTAGTGTATCCACATGTTTTTAAACACTGTTTAAAGTGCCAATTAGTGTTAGTAGTATTGTAGATTTATGATGGTTTTGTAGACAAATCTCAAGTGTGCTGCTCTATATTTGAATTGTTATATAAAGCACAATTTTTATTGTTATCTGTGTCTTATTATGGAAATTTCCCTTCACTTCCTGTCTTGTAGACTCAACAGAAAGTGAGAGCATATATTTTAATGTCCTCTTATGTCCCTTTCACACGGTCCACCTGTCAGTTTTTCAGGCAGACCTGATCGGACCCTCCATTCACTCCTATAGAGCGGCGGTTGTCAGCGGTGACATGTCTGCTGACAACTGCCGCTATCCGATGCGATCCTGTCTATGAAATCCAGACGGATGGTAACCCTATTTTCCATCCGTCTGGCAAATCGGTATGTATGGGATTAAGTGAAAATGGACAGGTGGTCTATTTTCATCCGATCTCCCCATAGAGGAGAGGCAGGCTCTGACAGGTTCCTCTTTGCATAGTGAGCAGAGATGGACCTTTCATCCACCTTCTCAGCGGGGATCAGTGGAGCGATCTCCCGCTGAGCAAAGAGGAGTCCACCGGGCGGACCGCCTGTGTAAAAGGACCCTTAGACAATTTTCATGGGATCAAGTGTCCCCATTATAAGATAAAAACACAAAGAATCTGGCGCACTCCATGCAGCAACAGACCATGTCATCATTAGATGCTGATGTGCAGTGACTGATGACGTCATAACAGACGTCCAAGGAATGTGATATCCCCAGTACATCCTCTAAAAATTACAGGACACAGGACGTCCTCAGTGTCCCCCTATTTTGTGATTGGACCATTGATTTGACTATGGTTATCAGGACGCATATAGGTTCTGTTTTGCTTCTTGCAGCCATTTCACAAAACTGGCGGTTTTTGAAAGGACATGTTAGGAACCCTTTTCCTATTTGTTTTATGTATATGGCACTGATTAGACACATTATTTTTTCTGTGTTTGCAAACAATTGGTTGTCTATGGCATTTCTGTGGATGTGGGATTTCTTTTTGGCTCTTGTAATAAATCTAAACTTTGTGTCTGTTAGTCGTTTATTGTCATACTGGCAGAGGAAGAGATCCTTAGTGACCTTGAAATGTTGCTGGTATTAGGTGATGAATAAATGTCCTGTCTGCATTTTTAAGATGGTGTGCTGGTGATATTGCATTCTATTTTCTCTCTATTCCTCATTTCTAAATTTTGAATTCAACCTTACTCTCCCAGTGACATTGGTAATCATGGCAATTAGATGAAGAAAATTTCATTATCAGGGATCCAGACAGCAAGAAAAACCTGACAGTGGTTCAAACCCCCTCCCTACTTTATTCAAACCTAAGAAAAAAGTTTTTTCCTTAAAATCAAAGTGCCAGGTCTATTACTGCTATCTACCCAGTGTGGATTTTATCTATTAGTTCTGCATTTTAACACTGTTTTATGATCATTCCTTGAGACAAACACCTTTTAGTTGTAATGCAAAAATCAAAAATCTCATTACTAACTGAAGGCATGTACGCTTGTTAGATGATCCATACATAAAGCAAAGCAGATTGTGCTGCACATGCAATCATAGGCTATGTAGTAGAATTACATCCCTACTTAAGAGCATTTACTAATGACATTTAAAAGGGATTTTCTGGGATAAATTTAAGTTGGACTGCTGCTTCTGAGCCATCTCTCTTATAAGAAAGATTCTCTGCATACCCTACTGCAATTTAAAAGTATTGGATATTGAGTTACCAGGTATTTTTACCAGGTGTCTCTGCAGGTAAACTTTGAAGCTGCAACTATAGGTATTAGTGAAGTAAACTATGTGTGTAGAACAGAGGTCTCCAAAATGTTAGTACAATGGCCACATCCCAAGGGCAAGGATTTCCTGGGTCAAAAATCTGTTAGTACATCAGCTACATCAGAAGGACTCCATCACATCAGAAGCCCTCCATCACATCAGAGCCCCTATCCACTTCAAAGCCACACCTTCATATCAGAGCCCTCCTTGTACATCACATCTCTTCTTTTCACATGAGAAGCCCCCAATCACATCAGAGTATTCTCCTTTACATGAGAATCCATCTTTTCACATCAGAATTCCCCCATCACATCTGAGTACCCCCTTCACATTGGAGGCATCTTCAGCACAGTGACAGCATGACTTAGAGCGGAAGGTGGAGCAGATTTGGACAGAGGATGGGATATGGAGCTGGTCCTCCTCTAAATGCTGAGGAGAAACTGGGTCCAACCTACCCTAGATCAGTGTCTTGTGTTTCCATGGTGTAGTAGTGCCAGCCTCCAGCACCAAAGCAACAAATTTGTGTCCTGGTCATTCTGCATCATTGGTTGTTATGGTGCTGGCCGGCCCGCCTTCACCCTCGAAATTCATGATGCAAATAGGGCAAAATTTGCTGGGGACTAGAGCTGCACAATTAATCGTTAAAAAATCGTGATCTCGATTCAACCCCCCTGACGATCTTTATTGCAGAGTTTGCCGATTCTTTCATATAACAAGTTGAGGGACTTATCTGCTCATTCAGCTGTCAAAAGAAAACATCTGGGCAGTCTGCCAAGTTTTTAACTTGAAACATTGTAACTAATTCTTCCTTAGATCAAAGGGATACACTTCTGTGTGAAAAAAAAATCCAGGAAGCCTGCCAAGTTTTTGAACAAGGTGTAAATGCAGGAAGTTTAACCACTTAAAGTCTAAATCTTTTTCTGACACTTGTTTCTTAAGTTAAATTACGAATTAAGAAAATTACATGGAACCCCAAACATTATATATATTTTAGCAGAGACCCTAGGGAATAAAATATCAATTGCTGCAATATTTTATGTCACACTGTATTTGCCCAGCCGTCTTTCAAAAGCAATTTTTTTGGGAAAAAATACACTTCAATGAATAAAAAAAAAGGAAACAGTAAAGTTAGCCCATTTTTTTTTTGTTTGTTTTAATGTGAAAGATGATGTTACGCCGCGAGAATCGTGAGAGAATCGTAATCTATCTTCATTGTGATTCTCATTTTAGCCAGAATCGTGCAGCTCTACTGGGGACCAGAAAAAAAAGCCTTATAGCAGGCTAGATGTGGCCTTTGGGTCATAGTTTGGAGACCCCTGGTGTAGAGAAATGATCAATGCATTTTACTGTAATAATTAATAGGAGTAAAATTTTATGTTACTCTGGGAAAATCCATTAAAGTTGAACACTAGCTAAAAATTAATTCTGTTAAAGTAGTATCATGCATTTTTAATCCTTTCTTGCATCTTAGTGCTTCTGATCACCTGTAGCCTTTTCATTTGCCATCTACATACATGGCATTTCTCAGGGCAGCTTTTCTTGATGGTGACAACAGTGGACTATGCTTTATGTAAAATATGTTAAAACAGCCACCATTGGAAGCCGGTGTTACAGGTTGACAACTCAAGAGCACAACTGGGAGGCAGTTGTTACTCTAGAACAGGAAGTTTCATAACAGAATCACTATTAGCTTAATAAAAGCTGCATATTTGAAAATATTAAAGATGGCTTTTGAAATGACATTAACATTTTAAAGGTCATATAAGGTTTTAGTGATTGGGCTTACATGTACTTCAAAAGTGAAACTGAGGAGGCACCAAGGATGGGTCACCTAATGTGACCGCAATCTAACAGATGCACTAATTACCAGACTAGCGCCTTTTGGCCCACAGACATACACGTATATGACCTCCCCTGGCTCGTAGAGGACAACTGGGGTGTTTGGACATTGACGCCACATGGGGCGTATCTATGTCCTTTTCACATGGGCACAGTTACCGACACATTTATAGTTTACACCGCATTATCAACAAGTGCTGACTCTGACGCCTACTGGATCTCCCTATCTGATTCTGGAATGACCATTTTCACATGTTCCAACACACATATTTCAATTGATGGTCTACTATAGCTTCGGCTTGGGTCGAGTGTACATCATTCCTCTTCCTCGATGTTACTTCCTCGGGGGGGGGGAGGGCCCTCTCCACGGCACAGCTAGATCTCATTAGGGGTGGCGGGGGCTGCCATCTCCCTCCCCCATGATAGAAGAGCGAATGGGGACTGTGTCAGGGTCTAGCGGGAGACCACAGTATAGTACAGACTTTCTGATGAATACTATTTGTGCTTCATTAACTTTTGTGTCTAAAAAAGTTTTTCTGTACCCATGTTGTCTTTGATAAACTTAATAAAAAAACTATTGAAAGTGGAAAGTAAAACTGAAAATAAATTAAAAGCAATTTATGTGATGAGTTCATGCTTATACATTTGTATTACATTTGGTAAATCTTTGTATTTGGGAAACATAAATTACATTTTTTTAAATTTTGCCTTTCAGCTGCACCAGAGTGGGTGGAACATATAAATGATACAGAAAGGGATATAGGTAGTGACCTGCATTGGCCCTGTATTGCCAAGGGAAAGCCAACTCCCACCATTAGATGGTTGAAAAATGGGGACTCGGTAAGCACTTTATTCAGATTTATCTGAAAAACTGGTATGATAATTACTACATAATTTTATATATGTGTTAAAAGAGACCACTTATTATATGGTGCAGAGAGCCGTACATGGTCAAGAAGGAGTGTATTTTTGCAACTAGCAGTCGCAGGTGTTTGTGTGTAGTTGGAGCCAGCAGCCTGTATAAATAGACAAAAAAATTGTTGCGCTAAAAATAAGTGATCAAAAAAAATTAAAACATAAAACAGTCCAAAAATGTCAGTCTCTCGGATGGACCTTAATAATCGAAGATCAAAACTCAGTGATTCAACTGTAGACAAGAATGGATCCTAACCCCTCCTCCGGGTGAGTATGCTACCACCACAATAAATTAGACTCTTATCAGAGAGGATGGACCCTTTATTATGAAGGATCAAACAGGCTTGATGTAATAATCCCAGTAGAAATCACCGACAGGAAATGTGTGAAGAAACCACGTCAGGAACAGTTCCAAAATATTCAAAGGACTCCACCCACACAGTGACCATATAGCCAGATCCAAACAAATCATAAATGCTAGATAGTGTAAAACCTCTTAGGGATTGAATGTTATTAAAAGTATTACACTTACAAGTATCCAAGCTAAAACCAACATTGCATAATGTAAGAAAGGCGGCCGCCACAGGACATCCAGACATGTAAAGGAATGCGCGATAGCAGGAACAAGCAGCGCAGCCCAACTGGTTTCGTCAACAAAAGGACTTCTTCCGGGTCATTTCCTGACATCGCACTAAATAAGGAACCAAGCAGTTCAAGCCTCGCTTTCATCTCTGCAGCCTGAGTGAGGAAAGAGGATGGCAACGGTTGTTGTCCTCTTTCCTGGCTATATGGTCACTGTGTGGGTGGAGTCCTTTGGATAATTTGGAACTTTTCCTGACGTGGTTCATTCACACATCCCCTGTCGATGATTTCTACTGGGATTATTACATCAAGCCTGTTTGACCCTTCATAATAAAGGGTTCGGGCTCTCTGATAAGAGTCCAATTTATTGTGGTGGTGGCATATTC
Source organism: Lithobates clamitans (assembly GCA_037952925.1). Lineage (NCBI taxonomy): Eukaryota > Metazoa > Chordata > Amphibia > Anura > Ranidae > Lithobates > Lithobates clamitans. The sequence continues at coordinate 4,422,872 of JBBGZY010000470.1, forward strand.
ACCTGGTGGAAGGATTTGGATCCATTCCTATCTACAGTTGAATTACAGAGTTAGATATATGATTATTATGGTCCATCCGAGAGACTGACATTTTTGGACTGTTTTATATTTTAATACGTTTTTTTAATCTCTCATTTATTTTTAGCGAACACTTTTTTGTCCTTCGCTATATTGTGAAAATATCTCACATTTGTGATGCTTTTTGTTTCACACTCACTTTTTTGAACAATTTTTTCACATTATTATTTTCCATGAATGTATAAATCAATGACTAGTTGACAGATGCCACGACTGTACAGATCCACCAAAATGCACTCAACCACCAACTTCCTCTTGTGGTTGTTGTTAAATTACTGAATTTGTAAACCCCTCATCTTCATAACATTGTTCAGCAGTCCAAGAACTGGAAGTTCACACAGGAAGTTTGCACAAAACACAGGGCAGCTGAATTTTTGACATGATGAACAAGTAAATTGTTTGATTTAATAAACAGATTTAAAGGCTAAGTCCACTTAAGAAAACGTAATGCACAAATTTTTACAAGAATTATTTTTTTTACATTGATTTATTTTTCACAGAAGTCTGCAAAGTATTGAATCCGGGATCAGTGTATAATGGGTGCAATGCCAGAATCTTCCTCCAGCTCTCTGCCCCTACTGAGGTACAGGCTTTAAGGGGAAAGAGTTAATGGACTATGAATGCGGTGATTATCGCACTTGTACTCCATTGAGGACCACTAGGGGGCAGCACGGTGGCTAAGTGGTTAGCACTTCTATCTAGCAAAACTGGGGTCACCAGTTTGAATCCCAACCACAGCACTACCTGCCTGGAGTTTGCATGTTCTCCCTGTTCCTACGTGGGTTTCCTCTGGGTACTCCAGTTTCCTTCCACACTTCAAAGCATGCTGGTAGGTTAATTGGCTTCTGTCTAAACTGGCCCTAATATGTGTATGTATGAATGTGAGTTACAGACCTTAGATTGTAAGCTCCTTGAGGGCAGGGACTGATGTGAATGTACTATATATATGTGCAAAGAGCTGCGTAAATTGCTGGTGCAATAAGTACCTGAATAAATAAATAAAGTCAGCCTGTTGTGGTGACAGATATGATGGGTAGATTATTCATTCACAAATCTCTGTAATGCAGCTGTTATGGGAAGGGGGTTTCCCATTTAATGCAGCCTGGTTACTGCCCATCTGCAGCCTCAATGCAGCCTGATCTGTGCCCATCTGGAGCCTCAATGTAGCCTGATTAGTGCCCATCTGCAGCCTCAATGCAGCCTGATCTGTGCCTATCTGCAGCCTCAATGCAGCCTGATTAGTGCCCATCTGCAGCCTCATTGCAGCCTGATCTGTGCCCATCTGGAGCCTCAATGTAGCCTGATTAGTGCCCATCTGCAGCCTCAATACAGCCTGATCTGTGCCCATCTGCTGCCTTAATGCAGCCTGATCTGCACCCATCTGCAGCCTGATCTGCACCCATCTGCAGCCTGATCTGCATCCATCTGCAGCCCATCTCTCATCAATACAGCCTACTTAATGCCCATCTGCAGCCTCACCATCTCTCATCAATGCAGTGCAGGAAATCACTGAGCCATCATCTCCTGTATACTCGGCTCTCAGTCGGCAGTCACACACACAGTCCCGCCTCCGCCATCGGCATTGGACCAGCTCCTGTAATAGACAGAACACTGGTCCAGTGCCGGTGGCGGAGGCGGGACTGTGTGTGAGATGACCTCTCAGTGAATTCCGGCGGCACTCGCCCCCCTCCTTGGTACACTATCGGCGTATAACACGCACCCATTATTTTCCTCCTGTTTTCAGGGGAAAACGTACGGGTTATACGCCGATGAATAGTATATTAGCAGATGAGTCAATTTTTATGTATAGGTAACTATTAAAAGAACTTCAACACCATGTTGTTCTACCTCATATACTGAAAATGAACCTGATGAGCCTTGTGTTCATTATTTTAAACACGTATTCTGAAATTGTGCAGTCACCATTATATGTGGTCAAATGAATATTTTCTGAGGAGAAATCAAACCAGCATTGTTTGCAGTTATTAAATTATTGGTCTGCATCTGCTGTAAAGTGTTATACTGTATCTTGCATCCAAATTAAACTACAAATGGCAGTTGCAATCTAGTTGGTTCTATTTTTCTTCCCTTAAGCTTTTTGGAAAAAAGTTTGATTTCCCTTTTAACCTAACCATATACACTCACCGGTCACTTTATTAGGTACACCTGTTCAATTGCTTGGTAGTGCAAATTTGTAATCCTCCAATCACATGGCAGCAACTAATTGCATTTAGGCATTTAGACATGGTGACTATGACTTGCTGAAGTTCAAACCAAGCATCAGAATGGGGAAAAAAGGGGATTTAAGTGACTTTGAGCGTGGCATGGTTGCTGGTGCCAGACACGCTGGTCTGAGTAGTTTAAAAACCTTGGGTGCCACTCCTGTCAGCTAAGAACAGGAAACTGAGGCTACAATTCACACAGGCTCACCAAAATCGGACAATAGAAGATTGGGAAAACGCTGCCCGGTCTGACGGGTCTCGATTTCAGCTGTGACATTCAGATGGTAGGGTCAGAATTTGGTGTAAACAACATTAAAGCATGGATCCATCCTGCCTTGTATCAGCGGGTCAGGCTGGTGGTGTAATGGTGTGGGGAATATTTTCTTGGCAGACTTTGGACCCCTTAGTACCAATTGAGCATCGCTTAAATGCCACGACCTACCTGAGTATTGTTGTTGACCATGTCCATCCCTTTATGACTACAGTGTACTAATCTTCTGATGGCTACTTTCAGCAGGATAATGCACCATGTCACAAAGCTCAAATCATCTCAAACTGGTTTCTTGAACATGACAATGAGTTCACTGTACTTCAATGGCCTCCACAGTCACCAGATCTCAATGCAATAGCAACTGCGTGATGCTATCATGTCAATATGGACCAAAATCTCTGAGGAATGTTTCCAACACCCTTCTGAATCTATGCCACGAGGAATTAAGGTAGTTCTGAATGCAAAAGGGGGTCCAACCCATTACTAGAAGGGTGTACCTAATAAAGTGGCCAGGGAGCGTACTGCTGTGAGGATTTACTTAAAGTCATGTTAAACTAGAAATAAGAATATTTTAACGATGGCTCATCTTTTGTTTTTCAGTATGGTAAAGGTGAACTGAAAATCCGAGGTTTAACCATGTTCCATGCTGGAATGTACCAGTGTATAGCAGAAAATCACTATGGAGTCATCCAAGCAAATGCTGAACTGAAGATCCTTGGTTTGTGACACTCATTTTGTTTTAACAAAAATTTGAAATTGTTCGTGGTCCAGTTTGCAAAGATAATTAGGGGCTCTTTTCACTGTCTTTGGTTTGTTTGTCTCCTCTTTAGCTTTAGCACCAACATTTGAATTTAATCCTATGAGAAAGAAGATTTTAGCCGCAAAAGGTGGTCGTGTCATTATAGAATGCAAACCAAAGGCTGCTCCAAAACCCAAATTCTCATGGAGTAAAGGAACAGAACTGCTCATAAACAATAGCAGGTTTGTGCTGAAAACTTTTCACTCCATTGCATTTCTTATTTTTTTTTTTTGCTGAAAAGCTTTTCAACTGAAAGCTCATTGGTTTATATGGGCATTGGTTGTGCATATCATCTTTGCTTCATCTATTATTTTATTATTTTATCGGAGGATAGAGGTGTCCATATATCACAAGATCACACTGCTTGAACTAAACATCAGGCAGCCCAAATGTTATAAGAAGAGGCTGCATACATCCTTGGAGATTATGTATGGCTGTATGTTGGGAGCAGTGCCGGGACAAGGTCATCTAGAAAATGCCAAAGTGTGCCCCCCCAAGATGAATGAGAATTATGTGTCAGCAAAATCCCCCCCCCTGAAAAAAAATTAAAAATCAAGCACTAATCTGCATGCTTACCCCTAACCGTAAATTCCCTCTCCTCCCAATACAAATCCGCCTCCTACTGCAATCCCCTAGCACAGATCTTTGCCCCCCCAGCTCAAATCCTCTCATTCCCCATATACCCCCAGCACAAATCCACTCCCCCACCCCCCAAAAAAAATCCCCCCTCCTAGTACAAATCCTCTACCCCTCAAATTTCCCCATCTAAGCACAAATCCTCCCTCCCACGCAAAATCCCCCCCAGCACAAATTCTCCCCAATCCCCCATGCTAGCACAAATCTCCCTCAAATTTCCCCTCCTAGCACAAATCATCCCCATTCCCCTAGCACAAATCCACTCCCCCACCCCCCAAAAAAAATCCCCCCTCCTAGTACAAATCCTCTACCCCTCAAATTTCCCCATCTGAGTACAAATCCTCCCCCCCACCCAAAATCCCCCCCCCCAGCACAAATTCTCCCCAATCCCCCATCCTAGCACAAATCTCCCTCAAATTTCCCCTCCTAGCACAAATAGTCCCAATCATCCCCATTCCCCTAGCACAAATCCACTCCCCCACCACCAAAAAAATCCGCCCTCCTAGTACAAATCCTCTACCCCTCAAATTTCCCCATCTGAGCACAAATTCTCTCCCCCCCACCCAAAATCCCCCCCCCCCTCCAGCACAAATTCTCCCCAATCCCCCATCCTAGCACAAATCTCCCCCAAATGTCCCCTCCTAGCACAAATAGTCCCAATCATCCCCTTCCCCCCACCATTTTACCTTTTCTAACACTCCTCCCCAAATTTCCTCTTCTATAATAATTCTTATCCCCTGCTGCCCCCCAAATTCCCCCTCCCAACACAAATCCCTTCCCCCCAACCTCCTTGTGGTGCCCCCCTCCCCCACCTCACATGTTACCACAGTTCCCAGGGCAGCTGCCCCTCCTGCCCACCCCTTGTCCGGCCCTGGTTGGGAGTTGGACAGAATTTCAGCCAGAATACACTAGAGATGGTTGTACAATGTATAAGTATCGTAAATTAAACACTGCGCTATCAAAAAAGGTGCAGAAAAGGTGAAGCAGCTACATACAGTGCAACAACAACAACGAAAATACAATATATAAATAAAAATGTAGCGCATAAACACCAAACTGTGAAGATCTACAAAAAATGTTCATAAATGGTAACACCATCTATACAATGGATAACTCTTGAGTCTCTCATCGTAAAATGGATAAGTGAAGTCAATCAAATAAACAGTGTATAGTTGAAAAATGTCCCACTGATTGAAGATGGGTAGGTGAAAAAGGCAGTTGTTCAGGCATAGGCGGATAGTTAAATCCCAGAGAACACATCCATCGGCTGTATAAATCTTGATAAAAGTAGTGTGTAAAAAACTGGACTCCCGTGTCAGCGACAGGGAATCACTTAGGCAGGGTGCCCCACCGGGCGTTGGAAAGGTTGTCACGGCTCTCCGAGCCCTCCAGGTCGGGCTCTGCGTGGATCTCCAGGGGTCACCAAGTAGGTCCTCGCGATGAATGGCCAAAGCACAAATCAAAGGGAACGGAACATCTCCACTGGAACTGAAGTGGGAACTGGATTCTCATTCATATGGCATATGGAGAAAAGAAAAAATGCCTCCACATAGTGTAGATAAAAAAGTTGTTTTTTTATTGCTAAAAAACATGATAACAGTTAAAAATGTGATCACAATTATAAAAACAAAGATGGGTAACAAGGAGGATGCTAAAAGCACCCAACGCGTTTCAACCTATAGGTCTTCTACTGGGGCATAAAGCGTCCTCTGCAAGTTGCCTTATATTTATAACTAAAAAATTAGTATCAACCAATAACAACAATATACAGTCAGACTTTCTCATTGGTTGGACCAGATCACCTGATCCCACCTAGTTAGACCTGGTTCAGAGGTACTCATCCTATTCCATTGGCTGTGAATCCTCAAATGGTCACCATATTGCCTGACAGACATAACATTGAACCAATCCTAGCCATAGGTAACCATGGTTGTACAATGGCCACAGCAATATATGTTTATAATTTTTACTAATTTTTAATTTTATACTTTTTACTTTCCTGGTAAAAACTATAATTTCCATAAGTGCTTTTTACCACATATGTAGGCCTCTAATTGACAGGAAAAGCTAAATATCCTGTAAAGATGCTGATACTGTAAAGTAATGTACCTGAGTCCTTATGCTCCCATTTGTAGAATGACCTATTACTGGAGCAGTGACAAAAGCCTATTTTTTTTACAGCGTTTTTCATGTCATTTTTTTTTTTTTAATTTAAATAATAAACATCTTGTTACTTATAAGAGGGCCGCACAAGGACGGCCCCGATCGTCCTCCTCTGGGGTCCCCATCGATGCTCTTGGCTTCACTTCTTATCCGTCTGCTCCCGTAGCAAGCTGCTTGTTATGGGAGACATGCGGGCTTGATCCTGAGTCGGGCTGTGTGCATCTGTTGATACACACAGCATGGCTCTGCCCTGCCCTCCACTATCTGCTTCCAGGATTTGACTGACAGCAGCAGGAGCCAATGGCTTCACTGCGGTCTCAGTCCTTGTGAGTAAAGGGAGAGAAGAGATGCAGCCATGCACAGTGCTGGATCAATTGAGGACTCAATTGTAGAACCACTTCAAAGTAGTATTGAACCCAAAAGTAAACATTTGTTATATTGCAGCTTACCAACTCTTAGATGTGATAGCTACATTTGTTTTCTTTTTTTTAACCTTTCTTTCCTTTTTTTTTTCTGGTGATCTGGCCAGTAAGTCTGTTGTTTTTCAAAATAACAAGCTCTCTTGCAGCTGTAGCAGTTAAAGGCTTGAGACAAATCATTCAACACTGCAAGGGGTGCCTAACCACTTCAGCTCTGGAAGGTTTACCCCCCTTCCTGACCAGGCCGTTTTTTGAGATACTGCACTGCGTTGCTTTAACTGACAATGGCAGGGTCGTGCGACACTGTACCCAAATAAAATATAGGTCCTTTTTTTCCCACAAATAGAGCTTTCTTTTGGTGGTATTTGATCATCTCTGCGGTTTTTATTTTTTTCGCCATAAACAAAAAAAGACCGACAATTTAAAATTAAAAAAAAAAAAATGTACTTTCTGCTATAAAACACATCCAATAAAAAAAAAAAAAATGTAAAAAATCTAATTTCTTTATCAATTTAGGCCAATATGTATTCTGCTACATGTTTTTGGTAAAAAAATCCCAATAAGTGTATATTGATTGGTTTGCGCAAAAGCTATAGCATCTACAAACTATGGAATAGATTTATGGACTTTTTTTTTTTTTTACTAGTATGGTGGTGATCAGCGATTTTAAGCGGGACTGTGGCATTGCGGCGGACAAATCTGACACTAAGTGACATTTTTGGGGACCCAGTTACACAAATACAGTGATCAGTGGTAAAAAAATGCACTGTCACTGTACTAATGACACTGGCAGGGAAGGGGTTAACATCAGGGATGATCAAAGGGTTAACTGTCTTCTCTGGGAGTGCTTTCTTACTGTGTGGAGGATGATTTAACTGAAGGAAGACAGAGATCCGCATTCCGGCTTAGCAGAAACACAAGATCTCTGTCTTTCTTACTAGCAGAATGGCAATCTGCCTTGTTTACATAGGCAGACCTCCGTTCTGCCCCTCTCAGAACAATCACTGGGTTTCCAGCAGACAGCCAATCAGCTGGACCCGCTGATTGGCGGGGCTCCGGCGGCGCTCGCGCGCCCCGGAGCCGAAGGAAACAATCACGTACAGGTACATGATTTTACGCTTAAGGGCCACCCTGCCGCAGTATATGCACGTGGGGTAGGTCTTAAGTTGTTAAACTGATTAGCTTTATTTATTTATGGAAAACCCTTTATCCCTAAAAGGAAAATAAACTGTTGCTGTAGCTGCTTATAAAGTGTTAAATGGAATTTGACTTTAATTTGTCAGTGTATTTAAATCTGCTAGTACATTTAACACTCCCCCCAGATTAACAATGCTGCTGTCCATATGTGCCCCTGTGCTCCTTCATCCACAGTGGGGGGCACTCTAATACAGGAGGTGTGTTACTGGCCAATTCACCCTGTGAAAAAACAGAGGAAAAAAGCCTAAATAAAGAAAACTGATGTAGCCACCACATCTAATGATTGGATCTGCAATTTTTTACATTTTTGATTTTGGGTTTAATACTGCAAGTCAGTTGTAAGCGTAAATTTAGTTCTATATTCTATTTCAGTGCACTTTTGAGTATGATTGGATGCCCCTGGGTATGCTGACTTGTTCAAGTAAAGGCAGTTTAGTAAATGAGAGCTCTCAATCTGTGAGTCCTGACCTCAACCCGATAGAACACCTTTGGGACAAATTAGTGTGGAGACTGTGAACCAGGACTTCTTGTCTACATAAGTGTCTGACCTCATAAATGCACTTCTGGAAGAATGGTCAAACATTCCCATAGACACACTCCTAAACCTTGTGGTCAGCCTTCCCAGAAGAGATGAAGCTGTTATAGCTGAAAAGGGTGGGCCAACGCAACATTGAACCCTACAGACTAAGACTGGGGTGCCATTAAAGTTCATGTGATTGTAAAGACAGGTGTCCCAATACTTTTGGTAATATAGTGTATGTTGGGTTGGTAGCCCTGAATGGAGATGCCCAGATTCAGACCTTGATCAGTGAAAGACCTGTCAGTGACAGCTGCTGGGCATTATACAGATTCCTGTCCCCTGTTTTGACCTGCAGTCCCAATACCTGGCCAAGAGAAGTCTTCCAGCACCAGTTTAGTCTGTTAGTTACAGGATTATGATCAAATGTGGGGAGCCACAGGGGAAGTTGATCCTGGAAGACTTCCCTCTGCCAAGTGCTTTGATTGCAGGTCTAGTTTTATAATGTCCTTAGCTTCTGTCCCAGATCTCTATGGTACTGTCTTTTTATAAAGAAGTAAATCTGATACATAGTCTCATTGACCCCCTTCTAGCCAGCCCTGTTGCCTCCTCTCTTCTCCATCCACAATTAAGTCTTAAAGGCTCCCACACAATCCAATCTCACATATTTTCATGGACTTCTTTGCTAATGCACTTTAATAGCGGTGACACTATAGTGAGATTTTGTTTAGTGAAGGTTTCACCAATATTGTTTTTTATGTGATGGTTGGCAATGGCGTCCCTAGGGGGGGCAGAGGGGGCCCTGACCTCCCCAACATTATGCTGTGCCCCACCTTGTGCCCCCCCCCCCCCCCAATAAAAAAAAATATATTTTTTTTTACAAAAAGTCAATGTCTAAGAGGGAGAGAGTCCCCAGTCAGCTCCTGCGGGTGATTCCTCCCCCCCTCCCTCTGCTTGCTGACACTGCATAATGTGAGCGCTCACACAACCACGGCCGCCCGATCTGCTCCTTCCCCTGCATCCTCATTGGCAGGGAGAAGAGCGAGTTGCAGGAAGGACTCCACCAGGACTCTCAGTTACTGAAAAAACAGACTGATTTCTCCCGTCCTTAGGACAGGAGAACCAGCCTGTAAATTCCAAGAGATGCCAGACCAGCGCAGTCAAAAGCAGGGGCAGGACAGCAAGAGGAGGCTGGGGAACCCCACAGTGTCAGAACACCAGGGCCCGGAGGCAAGACAACCTTTGCAACCTTGATAGTTCTCCCACTGCTTTGGATCCTTATATTTTCTTGGTATGCTGGTGACATATATCTTGTTTTCTGCCACCCTGGGGGACCCCAATACAGTAGGAAGGGAGCTCACTGCAGAACATGTGAAAGGGCCCATTGTGGGATCGTAGTAAAGGGCCCCAGTATATATTTATCTATCTATCTATCTATCTATCTATTTTATAGTTGCCCCCCTACTTTTGTCCCTGTCCCCCCATGTGCCCCCCCTAAATATGAAAGCTGGAGACGCCACTGACGGTTGGAGATGAAATCAACATCTAGCACTCATCCATTTTGGCCCATTTGGTACATCATTGTTGTTTACTTTGCAGAAGATAGTGGGATGAGCGGCAAACGTGGTTTTATTATAGATTTTTATAGCAATCTGTGGTGCAGAATTTAAAAAAAAGATGCTGTGTTTAAAAATGTAATCACATTAGGAAGAAAATAACAAAGAATTCAATATAACATGAACAGGAACATTGTTGTCTTGATTGTAATTTGTGCAGTGTTAAATATCAGGTCACCTTTGATGCAGTTGAAGTTGTGGTCACCACAAGGTCATTGAGCAGGGAATTCACAGCTCATTGAATGCTCTGCTGCACTACCACATAGGTAGTGGTGAATCATCTCTGCAATATCTGGGATTGATTTACTAAAGCTGGAGTGTGCAAAATCTGGTGCAGCAGCTCTGCATAGAAACCAATCAGCTTCCCGTTTTTTTGTCAAAGCTCAATTGAATAAGCTGAAGTTAGAAGCTAATTGGTGACCATGCACAGCTGCACCACATTTTACACTCTCCAGTTTTAGTAAATCAATCCCAGATATTGCAGAGATGATTCATCACTATCTATGTGGTAGTGCAGCAGAGCATTTTCTTTTTTTTTTTCCTTTCTCTTTTCTTCTTTGTGCCTTTTTTTTTTAGTTTGGAATAAAATATATTGAGAGTTGCATGTAAATTAAGACATCATGTGCAGGTTAATAATGGATATGAGTATTTAACTGTCTCTTTTTTATCTGTAATCTTAGATCTCAATAGAATTTGATTCAAAAAATCAATCCCACTGTGTAAAATATAAAGGTGAAATTGTGAAAAGCACTGGCCTGTTGTTGTCATCTGCATGTCTTGTTTCATGATACATATGATTGACTTTGCTGCCATCTAGTGTTCCTAAATGATAACATAATATGTGAGCATGTTAAATTCAAAAAACACTTACATTTATAAAGCAGTAAATGAGACATTCACCTACATTTACTACAGGTGTATTTCTGTGATGCGTGTGTTTTAAATTGCAGTGAATGTCACATTAATTGCTTTATAAATATACCTCCTAAAGTTTATCTAAACCCAAGAACAAAAAATGTATTATTTGCAGCTCATCAATCTTTATATGTGGTGGCTGCATTTGTTTTCCTATTTTTCCGGCTAGGAAAATTTTTAGCAAGTACAGAGTTTATTGGTTGATCTTGACAGAAATACAGTGCCCTTGTCACTTAATGTGAGCTCACCTCTCACAATTTGAAAGGTATAAAAGCAGCACGCCACTAATCCCTAAACTTTACATTACTTTTGCTTTTCTCTCCTTCCAGTTTACCTGCAGTAATTCATGACTCCAGTTTTGCTCTTTATGACTGTCCCATAGTCAATGTTAGAAATTGATTTATTTGGCGTATTTTTGCCTTGCCTAACCACTTCCTGTATCACTGTTACTTTGGTTTGCAGTCTTACACCACTGCTATAATGCACTTATGATACCACTATAGAGATGTGCTTCTTTTTTTTAGTATGACTTGTTACCGCATTGTTTATTAGGATATCAATCTGGGATGACGGCAGCCTGGAAATCATTAATATAACAGTTCTTGATGAGGGAAGCTATACTTGTTTTGCGGAGAATGATAGAGGAAAAGCTAATAATACCGGAATGCTTTCTGTTACAGGTAATTCCTTTTTATTGTTATTATTTTTTACTATCACCACTACTGTTGCTTCTACCACTACTACTGCTTTCTATTTATTTAGCACTAACATATTCTCAATACCAACAATTTTCTGCAGGCATACATTGTGGATGCAATTAGGTTTGCTTCTTATAAGTGCTGGATGTATGAATTCATCATATGTTAGCAGGGACTAGGTAATTAAAGCAATGCTCCTCAACCACAGTACCATCAGTGTTCCCCCGGGGTGCCATGAGTATGGGATCCATTTTGCCCTGGGTAAACGTCATGAGTTGCCATGTTGTGAGTGGGATGGCCCCCCCAATGGCACCATGGCTCTAGAATTAGGACACATAGCTGGCTTTCCTGTACCATAACAGTGCATGAGTCAGATGTAAGGCATGTGGCAGGCAGGGTGAGGGCTTCCATCAGCATTCAGGAGAAGATGAAAGACCGCCTCCTCCAGAACTTCTCCACCTCCTGCCTTCTGCTACACCACTGGAGCACAAAAGGCAAGGCTCTGATGTGAGAGGGGACTGTGTGATTAGCAGGCTCTGTGATGGGAGGGGGGGGGGGGTCTGTGTGACTTGAGTGGTGTGTGTTGGGGGATTGTTTTATTGGGGGGCCCATGATGATGGGGATGCTCAGATTGGTGGACCCTGATGTGATGGGGGGACTCTGACATGAAGTGGTGGTTTTGACGTGAAGGGGAGCTTCTGATGTGAAATCAGCTTCATCAAGACATGTTCATTGTCCCAGTGGCAGGTTTCCCATTGATACATATTATTTACGTTTTTTAGACTAGGGTACCTCGAGATTTTGCTTACTTTTAAAAGTACAGCGACTTAAAAAAGTTTGAGATCACTGAATAAAAGTACACTGAGCAAAATTATAAACGCAACACTATTGTGTTTGCCCCTATTTATCATGGACCGAACTTCAAGATCTATGACTTTTTCTATGTACACAAAAGGCCCATTTCTCTCAAAATTTGTTCACAAATCTGTCTAAATCTGTGTTAGTGAGCACTTCTCCTTTGCTGAGATAATCGATCCACCTCACAGGTGTGGCATATCAAGATGCTGATTAGACAGCATGATGATTGCACAGGTGTGCCTTAGGCTGGCCACAATAAAAGGCCACTCTAAAATGTGCAGTTTTACTGTATTGGGGGGGTTGTCCGAAAACCAGTCAGTATCTGGCGTGACCACCATTTGCTTCACGCAGTGCAGCACATCTCCTTCGCATAGAGTTGATCAGGTTGTGGATTGTGGCCTGTGGAATGTTAGTCCATTCCTCTTCAATGGCTGTTTTATCACACAGCACAATGCCACAGGTGTTGTAAGTTTTGAGGGAGCGTGCAATTGGCATGCTGACTGCAGGAATGTCCACCAGAGCTGTTGCCCTTGAATTGAATGTTCATTTCTCTACCTAAGCCATCTCCAAAGGCGTTTCAGAGAATTTGGCAGTACTTCCAACAGGTCTCACAACCGCAGACCACGTGTAACCACACCAGCCCAGGACCTCCACATCCAGCATCTTGACCTCCAAGATCATTTAAGACCAGCCACCCGGACAGCTGCTTCAACAATCGGTTTGCATAACCAAAGAATTTTTGCACAAACTGGCAGAAACCATCTCAGGGAAGCCCATCTGCATGCTCGTCATCCTCATCGGGGTCTCAACCTGACTGCAGTTCATCTTTGTAACCGACTTGAGTGGGAAAATGCGCACATTCAATGGCATCTGGCACTTTTGGAGAGGTGTTCTCTTCACGGATAAATCCCGGTTTTCACTGTACAGGGCAGATGGCAGACAGTATGGCATCGTTTGGGTGAGCGGTTTCGCTGATGTCAACGTTGTGTATCGAGTGGCCCATGATGGTGGTGGGGTTATGGTATGGGCAGGCATATTCTATGGACAATGAACACAGGTGCATTTTATTGATGGCATTTTGAATGCACAGAAATACCGTGGCGAGATCCTGAGGCCCATTGTTGTACCATTCATCCAAGACCATCAAGTCATTTTGCAGCATGATGGTGCATGGCCCCATGTTGCAAGGATCTGCACACACATACTGGAAGCTGAAAACATCCCAGTTCTTGCATGGCCAGCATACTCACCGGACATGTCATTAAGCATGTTTGGGATGCTCTGGATCGGCATATACGACAGTGTGTTCCAGTTCCGGCCAATATCCAGCAACTTCGCACAGCCATTGAAGAAGAATGGACCAATATTCCACAGGCCACAATCAACAACCTGATCAACTCTATGCGAAGGAGATGTGCTGCACAGCGTGAAACAAATGGTTGTCACATCAGATACTGACTGATTTTCAGACCCCCCAGAACCCCCCAATACAGTAAAACTGCACATTTTAGAGTGACCTTTAATTGTGACCAGCCTAAGGCACACCTGTGCAATAATCATGCTGTCTAATCAGCATCTGGATATGCCACACCTGTTAGGTGGATGGATTATCTCGGCAAAGGAGAAGTGCTCACTAACACAGATTTAGACAGATTTGTGAACAATATTTGAGAGAAATAGGCCTTTTGTGTACATAGAAAAAGTCGTAGATCTTTGTGTTCAGCTCATGATAAATAGGGGCAAACACAAAAGTGTTGCGTTTATAATTTTGCAGTGTATATCTAGAGGTGTCAACTGTGCATTCATGCTAAACAGCCTTTTTTAGTGATAGGTTTATTTTAACACCAAGCCCTATTTTTAGCTTTGCTTCTGTGCCTTTTTAATAATATTATACATTTATTATCTTGTCTGTTATTTACTCAGTTATGGATTTTAATGGTGACTTTCTTTTTGACTGAATGACCATCATTATTGTATTTTGGTACTATCGGCTTTTGATCATTCTGCCTGTGTTTTCTATCCTCCCAGCTGCCACAAAGATCACTCTTGCACCATCCAATGCTGATGTGACTGCACTAACATATTCTCAATACTAACAATTTTCTGCTTGATGTATAAATTCATGACATGTTAGTAGGGACTAGGTAATTAAAGTAGTATTACTCAACCAGGGTGCCATTTGTGTTACCCTGGGGTGGCACGAGTATGGGACCCAGTTTACCCTGGATAAACACCATGAGTTACCATGCTGTGGGCGAGCTGGCCCCCTGCCCACACCATGGCTCTAGGGTCAGGACATACAGCTGGCTAGCATGTACCATAGTATTGCATGAGTCTGAGCCAGGGGATGCAGGGCTAGGGCTTCCCTAAGCATTCAGAAAAAGATGGAAGTCCGAGCTCACGGCTTCTGCTATGCCACTGGAGCAAAAAATGCAAGGATCTGATGTGAAGAGATGAACGTGTGATTGGTGGGCTCTGTGATGGGAGCGAGGGGTCTGAGTGACTGGAGGGTTCTGTGATGGAGGGGTTCCCTCTACTCTTCACAGTGCATGCAATCCGACTTGTCGCATAGGTACGGTCTCCTTGATGGGAGGGGAGAGCCCAGTAAAGACAGTGGGCGGCAATGGGAGGGGCTGGACCCCCTTCTGCCACCTGTAAAAGTGATAGAGCGGCTGTATAGCCGCTTGGATCAGTTTTACAAAAAAGAAAATCGCCTGCTGAAAAAAACAGCCATAAATATATACATATTGAGGTATGCAGGGGTGCTTAACATGTAAGGCTCCAAAGTGTGTAACACGCAGGCTGTTGTACAACCAAAAATTACCCCTTGAACTCAGTACAATCTCCCGCAGATTCCTCGCGGTACAGCGCCCTCCCCCACAATCCCTTCAATACAGATCTCCCCAAATCACCTCAGTACAGATATCTCTCACCACCCTAATATACCTATTACAGATCTCTCCCCCCAAATCCCCCAAGTACAGACCTCCGCCCCAATTCCTCCAATATAGATCCCTTTCTCCCCTTCAATTCCACTAGTACAGATCTCACTCCTCCTTAATCCACCCAGTACAGATGTCTCTCTACCAGCACCAATTTTCCCCAGTACAGATCATTCCAAATCCCTCCAGTATGGATCTCATTTCCCCCAAATCTCCCCAGTATAGATCTCTCTCCCACCCTCCCAATCCCCCTGAATAGATCTCTCTTTCCCTTCCCCCAAATCCCCCCATACACATCTCTCTTCCTCCCCCAAATCTCTCAAGTACAGATTTATATGCCCACAAACACCCCAGTATAGATATCTCCCCCTTCAAATGCTCCTGTGCAGATTTCTCCCCCCTCAAATCCCTGAAGTGCAGATCAGTCTCCCTCCCACCAGTACAGATCTCCCTCTCCCCAGTCCCCCCAGTACAAATCTCTCTTCCTCCCCAAACCCCCCAGTACATAGCTCTCTCTCCCAGTACAGATATTTCCCTGCCCCCACCCCATCCCCAAATTACAGATCTCTCTCCCCCTAAAATCCCCCCAGTACAGATCTACCCCCCCTAAATAATTTCAACTGGTACAAAGCTGTCCCCTACCTCAATTCCCACCCCCCACTACATTGATCCACCCTTTCCCTAAAGTCCACTCAGTAGACCGCAGATCAGTGCAGTGCTTAGCTAGTGGAAGTCCCATGCTTCTGTCATGTGAGACTGCACATCATAGCTGAGGTCCCTGTACTGTATCTGAGGTCTTACAGGGAAACAGGCATTAATACATATGAGATGCGGAACACATGCCCTGGTTGTCCTGTAATGTAATTACCTATGCACAATTTGTAGGGCTGATATACAAAAAATTAAGGAAATAATGAACAGAAGAGAAACAGGTAACAATATTAACTGGTCAGAGTCTTGGCCTAAAATCTTGTTTGCTGTGGCCAGCAGCTTGACAATTGCTCCAGTTTTGCGTGCTCCCATTTCTGAAGATCATCCCACAACATCTTGGAAATTAGAAGTGACAACTGACAATGCTGAAATGTATAGTGCCGCCCAAGAGATCCAATGCTGTCCATTTTTATACCCTCATTTTCAGTGATCCCTCATTCATCACAGACTCATTAAATTACTTTGATAGACGACCCAATTCATCTACAATTACTTTTCTTTTGTTACCTTCTGTGAATTTGCTTCAAAATGAAATAATGCAGAAGGTTCTAAGGCTCGATTCACACCTATGCATGTTGCTTTTGAGCGTCTTTGGAGTTTTTTTTTTCATGCTTGCCACGTTTTTGAGCAGCGTTTTTGTAGCGTTTTTACAGCAGTTTTGCGGCGTTTTTGCCGCGTTTTGCGTTTTTTTTTTTTTTTACAGTTTTTTTTTTTGACTGTATACAGTCAAAAAAAAAAATTAAAAAAAAAAAAAGTCAAAAACGCTGTAAAAACGCTGCAAAAACGGTGCACTTGCGTTTTTGATGCTTGTCCATTGAGTTCCATTACATGCAAAACGCTGCATTTTGCATGAAAAAAAGTCCCTGACCCTTTCCAAAAATGCAGAGATACAAAAAGGCATTGATGTGAACATGTTCCATAGGAACCCATGTTAAAAAATTCCCATGCATTTCTGCAAAATGCAAAATGCATCAAAAAACGCGCTAGTGTGAATGGAGCCTTAGAGGTGATTGAAATAGACAACAATTAATTTACTTGAGGTTATTATTAAAGTAACATTACACAAGTTGTTTTTAATAAAGAATGATATACATGCTTACAGCAATTGCAAGAACTGTTTTCAGTCACTATATTTTTACATAATTCATCAATTTCAGGAGTATATACTGTGAGTTGTGAAAAGCTCTTCCCCACTTCCATTCTACCAAATGGTGTTTTCTTTGTCAGTCGAAAAGCATCACTCTGTTTGCCAGCACATTTAGGTTCTAGCGATCGTATGGCTATTTTTTCCTTGTCTGCCCTGTTATTGTAGTGCACCTCACAGATAACACAGACCTACATTATGCTTAGCTATCTGTATTCCTGGGCACATGAAGCAGACTGTTATCATTTCATTTAAAAAAAAAAATCTCCAGTCAGAAGCAAGCTGTTTTAGTTTGTTTCTTATGGACATCAGGGGCATATTTAGATGCTGTTGCAGTAGAAGTTATTGATCTTGTGCTTCTATGAGGTGAACTACAATTTTGTGGCACTCATAATCAGGAGATTTATGCCGCGTACACACGAGTGGACTTTACGGCAGACTTTGCCCGGCGGACTTTTCGATGTACTTTACGATGGACTTTCTAAATGAACGGACTTGCCTACACACAATCCACCAAAGTCCGTCGAATTCGTACGTGATGATGTGCGACCGGACTAAAACAAGGAAGTTCATAGCCAGTAGCCAATAGCTGCCCTAGCGTGGCATTTTGTCCGTCGAACTAGCATACAGACGAGAGGACTTTTTGACCGGACTCGAGTCCGTTGGATAGATTTGAAACATGTTTCAAATCTAAGTTCGTCCAACTTTTGAGAAAACAAAGTCCGCTGGAGCCCACACACGATAGAATTGTCTGACAAAATCCGGTACTCCGGACCAAGTCTGCCGTAAAGTCCGCTCGTGTGTACGCGGCATAAGGCCCCATTCACACCCGAGCGTATCGGTTTCAGGCAGCAAGTCGTGCAATTTTGTACAAGTCAAAAGGTCACCAATATAATAAGCAGAAAAACGCCCACATCTGCCTTAAAGAAAAAGTTCCAGAACTAGTTTGAGCTTCAGACGTTTTGGAGCTTCTGGCTTCGAGCGTTTTGGAGTGGAGATGTGAACCATCTCCTTAGAGAATAATTGATTTTTTTCCCCTCCAGCGTTTTGTAGCTTCAGGCTTCAAGCTACAAAATGCTCAGGTGTGAATAGGGCCCTAGAGCCAATGTATATACTGACAGTGGTGCTCTAATCCTAACTAAAAAGGAAGAGGTCATTTGGGGAAAGAGAGGGAGTTCTTTGCAACCCTCACTGTGCACATACTGCGGATAAGTCCATAAAAGCCATTACTGCCCCCAACATACTAAAGAGCAGAGAAGAGAAAACATTTTAGGAGTATAAGATCGTAAACTAAATAGAGTTGATTCTAAAACTGTTGACGTCTTTTTTTATTTTAGGTTCAGCACCAGGGCCTAGAGATTTTTTGCCATGCTTCTGTGCCTTTTATTGATATTATATTGATATTTATTGTTTTATCTATTATTTACTCAGATATGAATTTTATGATAACTTTCTTTTTGACTGAATGACCATCAATATTGTATTGTATGACTAAAGGGTTTGATGATTCTGCTTGTATTTTATATCCTCTCAGCTGCCACAAAGATCACTCTTGCACCATACAATGCTGATGTGACTGTTGGGGAGAATGCATCCATGCAGTGCCATGCATCTCATGATTCTGCTCTGGACCTCACTTTTATCTGGTTTCTAAATGGCTTTGTGATTGAATTTGATGATGACAGCAACCACTACGAAAGACATATAAGGGTAGGTTGACTGACTGTATAATTCAGTACTGGTTTGGGGTAAATAGGACCCAACAATGTGTTACAAAGGCCAAAATTAAGATCAGCAATAGTATTACATGTTATAAAAAACAGTATTTCAACCTATGTATTGTGGGTGATTAGCTTTAAGTAGAGAGTTCTCAGAGAGGTAATCCAGCCATGTACAGGGTTAAGGGCTTCCTGCCCATGTTTATTTGATCAGCAAATACAGCAACAGAAAAGAATTCTCATGCAGGGGTAGAAAACATAATGGTTGATTTACTTATGGCAAATATACTGTGCACTGCAAGTTGCCCTAGATCTGAGGGGAAGCTCTGCTGATTTCTATAATCCAATCATGTGCAAGCAAAATTGCAGTTTTTTTTCCTTGCATGTCCCCCTCAGATTTAGAGCAACTGCATATGCGGTGCCCTTGAAGTACACTTGCGGGGGCACTTGCAGTGTACAGACTATTACTTTTCGTAAATCAACCCAAAGTCCCAGAGGAAAAGTCCATCAAACAAAATGTAAGCCTCTTGGCTAATAAATAGACCTCATTGAGTCTGCTTTAGTCCTGCAGTCATGTTCCCTCACAGCCTGCTTCCTTCTCTCTCAGCACCACCACTGATTACACTCAGGAAAGTCAAAATTATACCCCAGGTGGGGGAGCAAAGTGTGACCAGTGCTTAACCCCTTGCTGCCTACAGACCTTTCACTGTCACTTATTTATCTTACGAAACTCGAGATCCTGCGTTACAGATACAATCCATCTATCACGGACAGGGGCTGTCTGTCACAGTACACACAATCCTTCCTCAATTTTTTTGAAATAAAGGAAGGCAGTCAAATCTAGGCTTGTATAAATAATTGAAGCCAAATATATTGTATAAGTTTAGGCTTGAGGACCACCATAGGATCTTGTGCTATAGTTAATGGCCAAATGTGTTATTGGTATTAGTGTTTGTCTTCCTAATAAACCCCAAAATTGCCCACTGTAAGGCTCCATTCACACTAGCGCGTTTTTTAATGCATTTTGCATTTTGCAGAAATGCATGGGAATTTTTTAACATGGGTTCCTATGGAACATGTTCACATCAACGCCTATTTGTACCTCTGCGTTTTTGGAAAGGGTCAGGGACTTTTTTTCATGCAAAATGCAGCGTTTTTCATGTAATAGAATTCAATGGACCAGCATCAAAAACGCAAGTGCAGCGTTTTTGCAACATTTTTACAGCGTTTTTGCAGCGTTTTTGATGCGTTTTGCGTTTTTGGCGTTTTTTTTTTTTTAGACTGTATACAGTCTGAAAAAAACTGTAAAAACAAAAAAACGCAAAACGCAGCAAAAACGCTGTAAAAACGCTGCAAAAATGCTGCTCAAAAACGTGGCAAGCATCACAAAAAAAACTCCAGAAACGCTCGAAAGCAACAAGCATAGATGTGAATCAAGCCTAAGAGGCAGTTCACACCAGATTCAGTTCTGTGCAGTTCCGTGCGCTTTTTTTCTGCACTAAAAATGCATGCATAGTGTTTTCCATGTATTCCATTGGCTCTAGTTCACACCAATACAGTCAGTTCCAGGTCAGTTTCCGGTGCAGAAACTGACTGGAACTGACTACACTAGTGAACTAGAGCCATTGGAATACATTGAAAACACTGTGCATGCATTTTTACGGCCAGTTCGCACCACAAAAATGCACTCCGGATACGTTTCAGATCAGTTTTTGCTTACTGTTCACACCACACGCAGTTCCACGCAGCTGCATTTTTTATATAATTTGCTATGTTCCTGTACAGTTCTGTGCAGAAAAAATGCAGCATGCTCTACTTTTTTTCTGCACTGGAAACTGGCCAGAAACTGACTGGAACTGACTGCACTGGTGTGAACTAGAGCCATTGGAATACATGGAAAACATTGTGCATGCATTTATGGTGCAAACTAGCACTTGTGCAGAAAAAAAGCTCACGGAACTGCATCTGGTGTGAACTAGCACTCAGAAATAAGATGATTTGGTTAACGCTAAAGGATAGGGATGCAGTGGTGCATACAGACATCCAGCACCAATTTATATCTTATCACTGACAAGTACTTGCAGCTACATGACAGATTTGATATTGTCACCCACTCAAGATACTGCAAGACTGTTGTGGACTGGATTCTATATGCTGTTGCATTTTTATGTCTTCATCTCTATTATAAACAATTCTCAAGGCAAGCATACATGTCCAAAATACCAAATTCCAAAGTAACAAATCACAAAAACAAAGGTTTTTTTTATAAAGTCAATTTTAACATTGGAATACCAAAGGGCTCATAACACTATTGCTTGTGAACTCTCGCTACAATTTTATCCAGGTTGGATCTTCTGCTGACTGTCCACCACGATTGGAAAAAGAAATACACCAGCTCATGGTGTCTTATTTGTATCTCTAAGTGTCATGCTATTCTTACGTTAATTTGTTTTTTTTAAGAACAACACAGTAGGGATGATTTACTATTTACTATTTGTGGATGAGGCTTTTTATCTTCCCAGATGGTAAAGCTGTCCATTCCTCTTTGTAAAAAGCCTCCAGTTCCTGTAAACTCTTGGGCTGTCTTGCATGAACTGCACGTTTGAGATCTCCCCAGAGTGGCTCAATGATATTGAGGTCAGGAGACTGAGATGGCCACTCCAGAACCTTCACTTTATTCTGCTATAGCCAATGACAGGTCAACTTGACCTTGTGTTTTGGATCATTGTCATGTTGGAATGTCCAAGTACGTCCCATTTGCAGCTTCCAGGCTGATGAATGCAAATGTTCCTCCAGTATTATTTGATAACATACTGCATTCATCTTGCCATCAATTTTGACCAAATTTCCTGTGCCTTTGTAGCTCTCACATCCCCAAAACATCAGTGATTCACCTCCGTGTTTCACAGTAGGAATGGTGTCCTTTTCATCATAGGCCTTGTTGACTCCTCTCCAAATGTAGCGTTTATGGTTGTGGCAAAAAAAAGCTCAATTTTGATCTCATCACTCCAAATGACTTTGTGCCAGAAGGTTTGAGGCT
Source organism: Lithobates clamitans (assembly GCA_037952925.1). NCBI lineage: Eukaryota > Metazoa > Chordata > Amphibia > Anura > Ranidae > Lithobates > Lithobates clamitans. Next base: position 4,444,816 of record JBBGZY010000470.1, read on the forward strand.
TGTCTCTGTGCTGTTTGGCATATTGTAAGCGGGATATTTTGTGGCATTTGTGTAGTACATGCGGTCCCCTAGTTACAAACATCCGACGTCCAAACAACTCCTACTTACAAACGGAGGGAGAGAACAGGAAGTGAGAGGAAATATACCCCTAAGAAGGGAAATTCACTCCTGTAAAGCTGCGTACACACGAGCGGAATGTCCGACAGAAAAAGTCAGACGGAAGCTTTTCATCGTCTATTCTGATTGTGTGTATGCCTCATAGGACATTTTTTTTTGACGGACCTGGAAATGGAACATGTTCTAAATATTTCCGACGGAACCAATTCCTATTGGGAAATCCACTTGTCTGTATGCTGTTCCGACGGACCAAAAATGACGCATGCTCTGAAGCAAGTACGAGACAGAAGCTATTGGCTTCTGGCTATTGAACTTCCTTTTTTTAGTCCCGTCGTATGTGTTGTACGTCACCTTGTTCTGGACGGTCGGACTTTGGTGTGACCTTGTGTATGTAAGACCGCTTGAGCGGAATTCCGTCGGAGAAACCTTTGGAGTTTATTCCGACGGCAAAACCGGTGGCGTGTACGTGGCATAAGAGCTATTCTGGGAAAAATGTGTCTCCACTGATGCTTTGTCACCAAGGCTTGTTTCCACAACAACCCTAAATTTTCTAAATCCAATTGTCATTGGCTGGAGCTACACTTAAAAAATTTACCTGTTCCAACTTACAAACAGATTCAACTTAAGAAAAAACCTACAGACCCTATCTTGTTTGTAACCCGGGGACTGCCTGTAAAGGCTTCCTTCTAGCGACTCGACCATGCAGCCCATCTTTCTTCAAGTGCCTCCTTATTGTGCATCTTGAAACAGCCACACCACAGCCACACCACATGTTTTCAGAGAGTCCTGTCTTTCACCTGAAGTTATTTGTGGGTTTTTCTTTGCATCCCAAAACAATTTTCCTGGCAGTTGTGGCTGAAATTTTAGTTGGTCTACCTGACCATGGTTTGGTTTCAACAGAACCCCTCAATTTACACTTCTTGATTAGAGTTTGAACACTGCTGATTGGCATTCTCAATTCCTTGGATATCTTTTTATATCCCTTTCCTGTTTTCTACCGTGCGTCCAACTGGGCAGCGGAGATCTCGCAGTACCCGGCGGCTCCGGGTGTTTCCGAGGCTCCGGGGTTGGTGTCGATCAGACGGCAGGCACGTCAGTACAGATGGACGGGGGGGCACGGTCGAGTTCGCGTTCGGACCATGCATGCTCCTTCGTCAGGCATATGAAGCGGCCATCTTTAGTGTGCTATTTATGGAACAGGAAAGGGGCAGTACAAGAGACTGCAAGTCACAGCAGACCAGCGTCAGCACCATTCTCCCTAGATTTTTCTCACAAGGAATGTGTAGTGAAATGTCTAAGAATGCTTATAATAATAGTTGTACATTTTTAGGGGAACTTGAGTTAACACACATAATAAATAACATTGATAAGAATTATAAAAATTACAATAGTTCAATATGATTGCTATTACTTAATCTATCGAGATATACGTAAAAAAAACGTACAGAGCTATGACAATCTCTTTCACCGTAAGGGAACTGTTAAAAAATACATATACATAAGAAATAACTGTTAAAATTATATAAACCTATATAAACTTAGTTACATCTATGTACACAAGGAGTAATACACAATTGTGTATTACACAGTAAAACACAATCAATGCCCAAAGGTAGATCTGACATGGATGAGGTATGTTTGCTTATTTAGCATATTTAGCTGAATGAATTAGGAAAAACGTGCATGTATGAACATGCATACCCATGCATATATAGTATCTAGGGGTTGTGGAAAAAAGGGAATATAGTTGGAGTCAATCCCACAAATTAATATTACATGGCACTATTATGACAGAACAGGGTAGGTATATATTTCTAGTTGTGCTTAATGCACATAATTAGTGTGTCTCTAATAATGAGTTGTCCCGTAGATAGATGTATGAGATTTATTTTATGTATAGGAATTGTTAATAAATGGAATGTATTTCAATGTCCTCGATGGCCCCCCGGTTTTAAGCTATCCAGGTTATATATCCAGAAAGTCTCCCTGTCGCAGAGACGCTTGATGATGAGCTCTGCTCGTGGGAGGCTCCAGGGGACAGATTCCACAACCCAAACTTGTAGTCCACTAGTGGAGCCTTAGTGGAACTCTGCAAAATGTTTCGGGATGGTGAGCTCACTACCCTCTTCAATACTGTGTCTATGTTCCCCGAACCCCTTGCGTAGAGTTCGGATAGTGTGGCCTATGTAAAGCAGGCCACAAGGACAGGTTAGACAATACACAAGTAATTCAGAAGAACAAGTGTAAAATTCGCCTAGTTGGTAAGTCTTTCCTTTGGTGGTGAAGGGTTGTCTGTGTTTCACGAATTTACAGGTCATACAATTACATTTCCGACATTGGTACATTCCTTTGATGTCAAGGAAGGTGGGGTGGATCTGTTTAGTCTTATTCGATTTAAGTTTACTGGGAGCATAAATTCTTATGGAAAATCTGTTTCATCTTTTTGTGTTGTGCATGGAAATGAGTTATGAATCTGGTAGTCTGAAGGGGTGCGTGACGATGATTGTTGGGTCTGGGTGTTTCACTGAGGAATAGATTATATGCACCCTGAACCAATGAAGCGGGATTCCCTTTTTCCAAGAATTTTTGTTTGAAAAGGTAGTTTACCCTTTCTCTTTGTGTCATCTTATACCCCCCCCATCTGTCTTTTCGTTGAACTTTCTTTTTAGGGCAGGTTGGGGGGTTTTTACTAAAAAAGATATAGTGATAGTTGTATTATCCATTACATCAGTAGTAGATGGGTTTCCTAGTATAAATGTAGCGGTAGGGCTCCCTGTGGATCCTGCTCTGTGTGGTATAGGAGTGGAGGTTTGAGTTGTTGGAATCGCAAGTGGAGGCACAGATAGATTGCAAGAGATGATTGAGATTTGTGGAGAAGTCTCAGTAGGAGCCGAGAAAGCTTGGGTAGTGGTGGTACTAGCACGTTTACAAGTTCTAGTTTTTTTAGGTTTGGGTTGGAGCGGGTGGGGATTGGATACTGTATGGTTAGCAGATTCAGAGGAAGATGATATGGGCATCTGTGCAGATATGTGATGGGGGTTGTTAAAATTTTAAAATGTTATACTAACATACAGCACTCAGAGTGGCGCCGCTCTCTCTCTGCCTCAGTCCTGAAAGGGTGCAGCTGGAAGGATGGATGATGAGCTGCTGCAGGCACAAAGTCAGGATCTCTGTGCCACTGACTGTTAATAGGGAAACATCAGAGACATTTAAAGTATAACTAAAGGTAACACATTTTTATTCAGTTTTGGATGGATTGTCAAGGTTTTTGTTGCTGTCTGTGCCCTGATTTATGAGATTTATGTTCTCTAATTGCGCTAATCGCCAATGTCACAGGGAATGAAAATATGTGTAAACTCAAAACTTTAATTTGCCTCCAGAACAGGAAGTAAGGAGAAGTCTTTCAATGGGGACACTTGTTCCTGTGACAGCTGCCTAAAATAGGATTTATCTCACATTGGAAAAATATTATATCACTTCCTGTCGAGTCTACATGACACAAAGTAAAGGGAAATCTTCCTAATGAGCTGCAGATGGGCATAAAGCAGAAAAAATTCTGACAGTGGTTTTAACCCTCCCTTACTCTATCCAAAATGAAAAAAAAACATGTTTTTTCTTTAGGTATACTTTAACTACCAATTAGATTTAATTTTATTGCTTGTTTGGTAAATAATTTAATGTGTGCTGTATTAAATAATAATTTTTTTCTTTAGTAACTTGTTTTATTCCTGTAATTTGTTCCTCAGTTACATTGAGGTTTTTGACATCATGGACTAAATACTGTATGTGGTCAGAAACTGCTGATGCATTCCTGTATGTGTGCTTTGTAAGCCTTCTCTGTGCCACTAAGCTCACACAGCCTTCAGGAAAGGATGCCATCGTGACACCACAAACTACATGTTGGGAGGACTGCACGCTTTCACGAGGAAACTATGTTCATCTTCCCCTTTACTTCAAGCCAGTAATACTCCCTAGTGTGCAATACTGCTAAATGCTGGTTAGCCACTGGAGACATTTACAAGGTGGAACCATAATGTGGTAAAACCTATCATATTAAAGTTATTTTTGGAAACCGCAGCTGCGCTGCTTTTAACAGCAGCATTTCCAAAAATACATGCTTCTGTAATTGTTTGCATCACGTATTGGTTACATGGTATGACCTTGATATATCATAATCCATATAAATCAAAAACAACCATGTCTTAAATCGACAGTACAAATGTACTGAATAGTTTATTAAGAACTGTAGCAATCCATGTAGAGTAAACTCACCTTTATTAACTAATAAGAACCTTTAAATGATGGCAGAAAGCTAACTAGCTTTAAGTGGAACCCCCAACGACAACATTACATTATATATGACAAAAAATAGATGCACTGATAACACAAAACTGTATGGACTATTACCAATGCAGGCTAAAGTTTTCCCCATATAATTGCTTAGAAGGCAATTCTATAAAAATAAAAAAAGACAATTATGTCATTAATAAATGTAAAATAAATCCAAAAATCCAATAAATAAAGGCTTAGCTTGTACAATTCTAAAAATTCTTAGTGAATATCCCATTTACATGGTCCAACTATTTTGTTATAGGTCTGCTATGCTGTATATACAGTATGTAGTTCTAAGTAGCATTTTGGTATTAGGCCTTTTAGAACACCAAATACAAAGAGATTCTTGAGTGGTCGCTAATCGTTACTGTAGGGATATTACAGCTTTTATATATAAGGTACATTCCACAGCAGATTGTGTTCATTTCTCAAATTTTTTATTTCAGAGTTGTTTGATATCATTCCAGTTTTTTGACTTTTCTAATTACATCTGTGCTTCTATTAAACAAGTCTAGTAGTGTTATTCAAATCCATAAACGATGCATTATTTTATAGTGATAGAGGAGACCAAAACTCACTATTTAAATAATGTAACTAGGATTTCTCTTTATTATTAACCGGCATAATTATCTTTGATTATTAACAATCACTATTATTTTTTTATTATTTTTGATATGTTAAAACAAATACTATCACTTTTCACTATTAAAAGTAATACTAGTGATATTACTATTAAAAGTAATACTGTTATACTTTTCTTAGGCTATATTCACCTCTTTAGGGATGCATTTAAAGTGTGGTACATTTTGGATGTGTATTTTGCGTATCATACATCCTCTGGAAGTTAAATTGCAGCACAAATGCGACAAGCAGATCATTTTGTTTTGTTATTACACTGCACTTACAAGCAAGCTGTGTATTTAGATTTGTTTCTGACTGTACAAAATGAAAGAAATATTCTACCTTGTGTAAAGATTATGAGTTATCACTAATTGTATTGTGCCTAGATCTACATTGGGTGCAGTTTCAGGGTAAATAGCTACCTACACATAAAAACATCTTCTAGACCCGCTACTCCTAAAAAGCTGTGTGTGAAGGGTGGTGTGGGGGCTTCAGCAATTGGCATTTCATAAAACAAAATTCTGATAAAGTTGAAACTTGTGGGTCTCTAACAGAAATAATATGTTCACCTACACAGTGGAAGCATGATTGAAAGGTGGGACTTAAATAACTGATATCTCAGAGTATATTTTCCTTTAAAATAATTACTTTGTGCAAAATGTGTCAGGGTCCTGCTTCTGTTAATGTCAGTGTAGCACCCTCATCCTAGAATAGGGCTACAGGTAAATTTAGTTATGCTGCGTGGTAGCCAGCCTGGCTCATTTGTAGTGTTTAGCGGTCAAATAACTTCTGTTCTAATTCTATTCAGTTGTGGCTTCTCCCTTTTGTCAGTAGGGTGCACTGTTGCCTTTGACATTAGTATGATGAGCTACAGTACATTCAAGTTATGGATAAACATACTTTTCTCAGCCAATCAGATTCGCTGCTATGAATGCTGGGAGAAGATGTTTATTGGAAAGAAGTTAGGTGATCTGAGTCTTCCCGCCCAGGGCTGCGGCCTGGATGGATGGTGTGTGGTACAGCTCCTGGCTGCTAGGCCTATCCGAGTGTTCAAGTTTCTGTTGAGAAAAGCCTGCTAAAGATCTGAAAATGATTCTGAGAGGGATGGAGTTCTAAGGAAGCACCAGAGGTGACTCTTCACGGACCAGAGATCCATGAGGTGGCTGGGGGAGCTTCAAGAGAGAACTCGCCCAAAGAATTCAGTATACTGCAGTGAGTAAAGCTCAGTTACTATAGGAGACAACCTATCCTACAAAGTACAGATGTGCTGGTTCAGCTTAAAGCCTCTTTTTCCTGTACTGCTGCCTACCTTATCTCACCTATTTTCGTCTGCCAATCTGCCTATTTGCTGATCATTACTAAGGGTGTCCTGTGCCCTATCCCCTCTCTCTCACATTTTTCCTGTTTGAGAAATAAACTTCTTTCTTGTGTAGCCTCCCTGGTGGTATGATTATGTCAGATTTTTGAATCTCAAAGTGGTACATTGTTTTGCATAGAAATTTGGTGTTTTATATTGAAGGCCTGTGATTCTTAGTAATAACACACTTAAATCTGTCCAAACAAGAGTCTAGTAGACATCCAGGGTATGATAAAGTATGAAACACGAAATCATAAATTATAATATAATAAATAACTATAAATAATTATGAAAAATAATAATATAATAATAATAAAATTAATTTCCCCACCAATCACTATCGCTCAATTCTGCAATTGTTCTAATTTACTATCGCTGTTTTCTAGCTGGTCTAAAACCACTTTTGACGTAAAGGGACACCTTTTGGATACCATGGACAATCTCAAGTTTCCAGGCAGAGAGAACAGTATATACTGTATAATATAAAAGTGCATGCAGGGCACTGGACAAAGCACTAGGGACAAAAGGGAGGTGAAATGATCTGATACAGTAATGTAATCTGTAATGCCGCGTACACACGAGCGGATTTCTCGTCGGAAAAAGATATGACGGCTTTTCTGTCGGGATTCCGCTCAACTTTGCCTTGTATACACACTGTCACGCAAAAGTTTGCTGAAATTACGTCCGTCAAGAACGCGGTGACGTACAACACTATGACGAGCCGAGAAAATTAAGTTCAATGCTTCCGAGCATGCGTTGAATTTTTTCCGAGCATGCGTAGGGATTTTGCGCGTCGGAATTGCCACAGACGATCGCATTTTCACATAGGAACTTTTCCTGACTGAAAAATTGAGAACATGCTCTCAATCTTTTGCTGTCTGGAATTCGGCCAGCAGATGTCCGATGGAGCATACACACGGTTGCATTTTCCGACGAAAAACTCTCATCTGTCTTTTGTGGGCGGAAATTCCGATCGTGTGTACGCGGCATAAGATTACAGTGTACTGTATGTGTTATGTTTTTTGTACTTTTTGAATTTTTTCCGCCGGGCTACACCTCATACGTCGCAATGCTCGCAGGGAACGGAGCCCAGCACACAGTGCATCGGGCGGATGATCCTGGGAAGGACAGAGCGGAGGGACATTGCAGGATCCTGGTGACAAGGCAAGTACGCTGTACCAGGATTCTGCAATGCAATCCCGAGTGTGGCTTGGGGTTACCGCTAATGGTACTGAAATGTAACCCCGGACCGCACTCGGGAATACCGCAAGCAGGGTTAAGCATGAAAGTGACTGGCGCCCAACTTTCTTTCTTGATCATCACCCACCATACCCAGTACCCTGCACCTTGAGGAATTACGGTAGCCTTTCCTACCTCTGGAAGTCACCATCAGGCTCCTGGAAAATCGGGGTAGGCGCTACATCTGTTTACCTGCGTCTTGTATCTTTTGCACAATATACCTACGGTTGAGCAGAGAACTACAATATTTGGACCCTATTGTATTGTTTTTTTTTGTTGTACATCCTGGGACTGGGCAGAGTTTTTTTGGGCTCGCAAGGACTTTGCTGCTTGTTCATGTAGTACATTTAGTTTAGCAGTGTGTACAACAAGCTTTCCAAAACATCTGCAAAACTTTCAGCAAGCTATGAGAAGCTGTTTGCACAATTTAGGGTAACCATTAACTTAATCAGAGAAGAAAAAGTACCACTCACCAACCCAGTGCATTAGTGTGTAGATGAATGTGGCCTAAGCCAGCGGCGCTCCAGCCACGCCCCCCTGACATGTTTTGCTCCACTGACCAAACCACTGAGCAGGGTGAAACATGTCAGGGGGGCATGCCTGGAATGGAGCTGGCTGAGGTCACATTTATCTACATACTAATGCACTGGGTTGGTGCCTTTTCTTCTCTTTGATATTGCTCTGACACCTCTGAATGGTGCACTGACGCCAGCTCCCTTCACTACAACCAGCAGGGAGATCTGTCTCAGCTTAGAGCAGCACTGCAGGTTTCATTTGAACCGTTAACTTAAAGTAGAAGTATAGGGAAAACTTTTATCTTCATTTTGGATAGAGCAAGAAAGGCTTATAAGCCCTGTAAGGTTTATTTTTGCCATCTTTGTCCCATTGGGGGTATTTACCTTTGCTTCCTGTCCCATAGCCAAACAGGAAGTGAGACGAAATCCCTGCAAACTAAGGAAATCTATTGGGGACCCCCAGGTCACCAGTCCCCTTTGAAATTATTGAAAATTGAATGATCCAATAAATATTGTCCATATGTGCTCTTTGTGTTAATATTTGAATATCAGTGATTTTCTACAATGTTTTCTTTTAAACAAAATGAAAATTCCCCCTTTTACCAGAAGCAGTGGATCCCAGGTTATAGGGATCAAACATGCTTAGTTGTTATTAAGACCAACTGCTATGTTCCACTCCTTCCACGTCAGTGAAAGAGCTCCCTCTTGTTATAGTATTACAGTGCCTTGCAAAAGTATTCGCCCCCTTTCCATTTTTCGTGTTTTGTTGTGTAATAACCTGGAATTAACATGGATTGTTTGAGGATTTGCAGAACATGCCCACAACTTTGAAGATGTGTTTTTTTTTTATTGTGAAGCAAACAACAAATAGGACAAAATAACAGAAAAAGTCAATGTGCATAACTATTCACCCCCCTAAAGTCAATACTTTGTAGAGCAACCTTTTGTGGCTATCACAGCTCCAAGACGCTTTGGATAAGTCTCCATGAGCTTGCCACATCTTACCACTGGGATTTTTGCCCATTTCTCCTTTCAAAACTGCTCCAGTTCTTTCAAGTTGGATGATTTGCATGTGTGAACAGCAATCTTTAAGTCTGACCACAGATTTTCTATTGCATTGAGGTCTGGGCTTTGACTAGGCAACACATTTACATGTTTTCCCTTAAACCACTCAAGTGTTGCTTTAGCAGTGTGTTTGGAGTCATTGTCCTGCTGGAAGGTGAACCGCCGCCCTTGCCTCAAATCACACACAGAGTTGTATAGGTTTTGCTCAAGAATATCCCTGTATTTAGCACCTGGCAGAAACCATGAAATCAGGCTGAGACAGAAGTACAGTTAAATCACACTTGTTTAATAATAAAAGTAAAAAGAACAAACGTAGTCAAAACATAGCCAAAGTTCAGTAAACGGAATGGATAGTCAGCCAAGCTTGAAATCCAGGATCAATATAGTGGAACAGCAAGCAGGATCTGGAGCCAGAAGGGATGTCAGCAAAGCAAGTCTTGAACAGGATCGCAGGAGATTTCTGTGATGTGACGAATGCGAAGGCAGAACTCCTTTGTCTGGACGGCTTAAGTAGGCAGGACTGACGAGCAGGATATCATCAACAGCTGAGTAACTGTGGAGAGATAGGAGCTGGCAATTAGCCGACAGCTGAGCAGCCAGCTCAGAGAAGGAAGGGCTGAGCCAAGCCCTGACAGCACCATCCATCTTTCCCTCAACTCTGACCAGTTTCCCAGTCCCGACTGCTGAAAAACATCCCCAGAGCATGATGCTGCCACCACCATGTTTCACTGGATATGGAGATACTTCTCATATACTCCCAGCTCCACTGATAATCCTGCTGAGTGCTCTCCAGCACATGGAGGTATTAAGAAGGGAGAAACTTCATAGTGCAGTATGTAAAAACGAACATTTATTGAAAAAGTCTCATTGCACTTACAGAAATTAAAATAAAAGAAGATATTCGAACAAACACAGCTGCGGAACTCGTCCTGCAGGCTGGTGAGTGGTGACGTCACAGAATGTGAAAACTCTTTACACATGCAGTGCATTTGAGAAAGAGGTGTTGTGTTACCTCCTCACCACCTGTTTTAACCCCTAAACCATGCACCTGGGCTTCTGTTATTGCGGGATGCCCTCATTTGGTTTAATGGGTTACTTTTGGCAGGTGGTACTGCCTGCCGAACGTGACAGTAGGGGTAATTTTTGCTGCGCCGCAATGTAAAAGTATCCTGGCTATGATGCAAAGTGGTGAGAGGCCGCATATTTGCTTGCGGCCGGCACCAAGGGGTTAAAGAAATAATACATGCACATCTGTTTTCAGGTAAAGAAATGTGCTTTTATTTTTTTTTTTATTGGGAGGCTGAAAAGCATTGCACCCTCAATCAGCAGATTTTGGGTGCAACATAGGGCTCTTGCAGACACTGTGTGTAAGCTGTCTGCCATGTAAATCGTACAACCAAGCAGTTACACACTAACAGGAAGCATCAATGAACTACCACAGCACTCAACAGCGTTGTGGTACTTCATTGAGAACTACAAGCTGACAGCTGCAAAGGCTGTTGGACGTTGTAGTTTTCCATTCACAGAACACTGTAAATGGATAATGCCACGTTCTTTTCAGATTATGACAGAGAGCAGGGGGAGAAGATCCCCTGCTCCCTGTCACAGCAGAGAGTTGGGGAGTGCAGGGGCTGGTGGATTTGTAACATGTTACACCCTGGATATGGGTGTAGTATGTGATGTATTACAAAAGGTAAACTTATTCTTTAAGGGCGAGCAGTGTAAACAAGGCATTAGGGTGTACATACCCTTTAATATACCCCAACTGTACTTAAAGGTTGTTTTAAAGGTTTCAAACAGGCTTCTTGCAGCTTGCTAGAAGCTTTGCAAATGTTTTTTAGTGGTGTACACACTTTAGAAGCCTGCATGTACAATGCCTGATTGTCTTTCCCACCAATCATGGTTATATTTCATGTATTTTTTCTTACTGAAATGCGTGAAATTGGCTTTTATTTGTACATTTCGTCTAACTGCATCATGGCTGTTTGTTAACAGCACATTTTAACACTAGAGCCAATCAGCTAAAAAATGCATATGCTTTTTATCCATCTTCAGAGTTGTTTTTACTGATTTCATAAGTGCTGCAGGCATATTTCGATGTGCTAGTTTCCTGCAGCAAAACGACCAAGGGCGCAACTACTTTGCAGCTATAATTGCCATGGTTTGTGCACTGGATGCCAGAATCATCTCTAATGACTTAACACATTGCTCAGCTCTTAAACATCTGACTAATCAAAGAGCTGAAGGCCTGGCAGTTTTTGTAGTCTGGTATCTGTGCATGTTTAGTTTTTATTGCTGGTGTTAATTAATATGTCTTAATTATCTGAGGTTACTTTAATTACTTTGACTTTGAAAATCACAGCTTTAATTTCTAAACTGTAGTTTGTGAACATACTGAACATTAATTCAGCAGTGCCTAGTTATGAATTTTCAGAAAAGTGGGCAGATTATAATAATGGTCTTGGTACAGTGAAAAAAAATAAATTAATTTAAGTTTCTCTTAAAACTTGAACTCTGCATAAAAACAACATCAAAATTCTCATTAGTTAAAGTTAACTTGCGTATTTGCGATATTGCGTAACTTGCGTATTTGCGATATTGCGTAACTTGCGTATTTGTGATTCCCATTTTTAAATATGATGAAATCCTTTATGGTTTTCTTTCATCTGTTCTGCTCCCAGCTATCCATTTGTAAAGTAAAACCAAGCTATTATAATCTTTTGAAGTTATACTGCCAATCCCTCCATTGGCTGCCACTCACCCAACAAATTAAATTCAAAATACTAACAATAACTTACAAAGCCATCCACAACTCTGCCCCCAGCTACATCACTAGCCTATTTTTAAAATACCAACCTAATCGTCCTCTTCTTTCCTCCCTAGACCTCTAGCTCTCTAGCTCCCTCATCATCTCCTCCCATATTCGCCTCCAGGACTTCTCCCGAGCCTCTTCCATCATTTGGAATACCCTACCCCAATCTGTTAGACTATCTCCAAATGTATCTACTTTTAGGCGATCCCTGAAAACTTTTCTCTTTGAAGAAGCCTACCCTGCCCCCACCTAACAACTGTTTTTTATTTTCTTCATCAGCTCATCCCCCTTTCATATCTCTTGACCTTTCCTCCTAGATTGCAAGCTCCAACAAGCAGGGCCCTCTGATTCTTCCTGTGTTGAATTGTATTGTAATTGTACTGTCTGCCCTACTGTTATAAAGCGCTGCGTAAACTGTCAGCGCTATATAAATCCTATATAATAATAATATTAATAATGACAGCAAAAACAAAAAATCAATATAGAGATATATTGGGCAATCCACTGGGACTTTTTGTATTCATTAGTAAAATTTGCAAATGTTTGTGTCTGACAAACAGAAGAAAATTGTTTAAGACATGGGCAAATTGGTTTGAATTTAAGAATAATACATTGTATTATGAAAAAAATTCAGGTTCTTAAAGATAAGATAAGTAAAGTAAGTCAGAATATGACATCGTTATTAGTTACTATTAATTAACCTTTAACTTTTTTGATTGCGTTATTATATATTTGTCATAGGTGCTTCCCCCCCCCCCCCCATTTTTTTCTTTTTTCTAGCTCCTCCTCCCCCTCCACCTTTTTTTCCTTCTCTTTCCCCCTCTCTTTTTATATGAACACTTTCCCTATCTGTTATTCCCTCCCTCCTCCCTTGTATTCCTCTTCTTGAAGGGGAGACAAAGGGAATTAAAGGTGTTTGTTTACAGACAATGTAAGCTGTACCTATGCTCGAAACATGTTGATATTACAATTATATTTGAATTAAGGGATAATTTTGTGAGCTACAGGAAGATGCTATTCATTGTATTGTTTTTCTATTTGAAATAGCAAAAAAAGGGAAGGTATAAAAAAGAGGAAGACAAAAAGTGAAAGGGAAGAGAAAAGAATTCAACAACAAAACTAAGCAGACGAAATATATGTCAGGTCACCCCTGGTACAGTGACTATTTCTAAATTCAATAATTATTCTTGTAAGCAATAGGCCCATGTTTAGTTATAAACCCTCAAATTTGCAAAATGCAGCTTAGTTTACAATTTTCCTAATTCCTATATATGGAAGGATCTTTTCATCCAAGTAGTTTATAAGGAGTTAGCTTCGGTTCACACTACAACGATGCAGGAACCCTGCAAATCCACTGCGTGTTCCCTCATCGTATGTATGTCTCCCGGTGGCAGTTCACACTGCCCTATGCAAACTGCTGGGAGTGTCAATTGAAAGTTAATGACACCCTCAATCATTTTGCATATCGCAGTGCGAACTGCAAATTCGGACAGGAATCGATCACATGGGTGTGAACACCCATGTGATCCGATTTTGCTGCTGACCAAAAAAAAGGGGTACGAATGCGATGCAAATTCAGCCATACTATCTGTATGGCGGAAATTGCATTGCACAGAGATCGTATGTGCTTTGTACTGCAGTGCGGTGCGAATCACATCCGATGTCGGACGTCACAGCAGTGGGAACCAGCCCTTAAGGCACATTCCTTTAACACCAGTAAAGAAATATTGCAGAATTAGACATAAGCCATATGAGGCCTAACTTTATGTACCATTAATATAGTATACATGCAGGTGATCTGTGTTTTATGTTTAATTTCACCATGCTCAAAAGGGGGTATATGCAATAGCACTGGTTTAGATTACTGAATTTAACAATTACCAACTAAACATAGACAAAGCTGTAGATGACTTACATTAACATTTTTTTTTTTTTTAACAGAGCGATGTTGGTAGTGAACTTATTATCAGAAATGCACAACTCAAGCATGCTGGAAGATATACTTGTATTGCGCAGACCATTGTGGACAACTCTTCTGCATCAGCTGACCTAGTAGTCAGAGGTAACCATTGTTATGTATAAGCATGTAAATAGTCCTTTATTTGTGTATTTTTCAGAATTTATTTTCAAAGTGTATGTATAGCCATAACTTTTTTTTTAAGTTTTTGGTGCAAATGGGGTGGGTTAGATCGTCTGTCGGGCTTGTTTTGCTTTCTGTGTCCCTGCTGGGGGAATTCAGCCTCTCTATTTGTCCTGGTAAATATTATCAAAGAAAGATCTGGGAAATCCACTGTTATAGATGTCAGAACACAAGGAGAGTGCAAATCTAGGAATAGGAACACCGGTTACTGTGACAGCTGTGAAAGGGGGAAATTTTGGCCCAAATAACTTAAGCATTAAACCTCCCTATGCAAATCTGAGTAACTCTGTATACCAGCAACAGAAATATATTTAAATGCTTAATAAATAAGCAGTCAGCAACATTTTTTACTTGTTTTACATTTTAAAGTGCACTTTTCCTTTGTTATAGTATAGTAATTATTATCATTATTATTATGACTATTATTATTTTTAAACACGTGACTAAATAGTGCTAAGTGCTAACAATAAATGTAAATAAAGTGGTAAAGATATATAATAGACTACATATCACATGCAGTCTGTAATTATATATGCAACTCTTAAATGCAAATTGTGACACATAATAGGTAAAAACGCAAACAACTGCTAATTACCAAAATTGACATATGTGCATAACGCAAATGGTGTGAAAAAAATATATATACCATAGGTGCTGACCAATTGATACACAGACGAAAATTCCTAACAATATGGTGATAATAAGTGTTGGCAACTAAACTAATGAATTTGGACAATAGCTGCTCACAAGATAGAGATGTTACTACTAGCAACAGTCCCAAAGTAGATGGCAACAACAAGACTTATCACAAAATTCACAGGCAGGACGGCCCTGCAATGATACAGCAGCTACTCCTCCTAGACTGACAGTCTTTCTCAGCAGTAGTTTGCAAGGTATATCTCTGGCGTGGATAAGTGGAAGAGATGACCGATGGTCAGATCAAATAAGCCATAAGTTTACAGTTGATCACCCAAAACAGAAGAAAAAAGGATATAATGAAGTATTGTGGAGGTTGGCAAATCACTAGCGCTACAAGCCACTACTCACATACTCCCCGGTTGCAATCAGGCATATTAGACAGCCTCCGCGATCGCCGCTAATAGCGTGCGTTCCACGGAGTCAGGAAGGAGAACGTCGCTTGGTTGTGCCAAAAGCCGGATGTACCTGCACTCAGACTGCAATTGGCGCACAATGTGGTGAACCCACCCAGAAAGGTATTTACCTTTCTGGATAGGACTGGGTTCTACAGTTGTGGCAGGTGCATGATGTGTAGGACCTCTAAATTCCAGAAAAAGAAAACTACTCATTTTAGATCATTATCTGATGGCGGGGTTTTTGAAATTAAGAAATTCATTACATGCAACACTACGCATGTAACGTATTTATTATCCTGTCCATGCAATTTACAATATGTGGGGAGGACCACTAGACAGCTAGGGGTTAGACTCAGAGAACATGTCAACAGAATCAAGAAAGGCTATAAACACCATGGCCTTTCAAACCATTTCAGACTAGCCCACAATAGGGATATTCACTATTTTTATATGTCTTTATTGTAATACACACGGCTGTGGATGTGATATATAGCGCCACACTTTTGTTTCTTTAGTCTAGGAGGAGTAGCTGCTGTATCATTGCAGGGCCGTCCTGCCTGTGAATTTTGTGATAAGTCTTGTTGTTGCCATCTACTTTGGGACTGTTGCTAGTAGTAACATCTCTATCTTGTGAGCAGCTATTGTCCAAATTCATTAGTTTAGTTGCCAACACTTATTATCACCATATTGTTAGGAATTTTCATCTGTGTATCAATTGGTCAGCACCTATGGTATATATATTTTTTTCACACCATTTGCGTTATGCACATATGTCAATTTTGCTAATTAGCAGTTGTT
This sequence comes from Lithobates clamitans, assembly GCA_037952925.1. Taxonomy (NCBI): domain Eukaryota; kingdom Metazoa; phylum Chordata; class Amphibia; order Anura; family Ranidae; genus Lithobates; species Lithobates clamitans. Next base: position 4,460,906 of record JBBGZY010000470.1, read on the forward strand.
TGCGTTTTTACCTATTATGTTTCACAATTTGCATTTAAGAGTTGCATATATAATTATAGACTGCATGTGATATGTAGTCTATTATATATCTTTACCACTTTATTTACATTTATTGTTAGCACTTAGCACTATTTAGTCACGTTTATCAGCGCTGTATCCATTTGTTTTCAATTTTCAAAGTACTATCACTTTTTTTACAGAAGCTTTTGGTTTATTTGTCGCTAGCGCTGCCTTCTTCACTTTTATCTATTATTATTTTTAACACAAATATTGATTGTTAGAATTGTTTTTTTCATTCTTCACAGCTTTTACATTGCTATATTAGATCTGCACTACTTACTGTTAAACTAGAGTAATATCATTTTCTTTGGTAGGTCCTCCGGGTCCTCCTGGTGGTGTTAGAGCAGAAGAAATAAAAGACACAACTGTGAAACTTACATGGAGTAGTGGAACAGACAATCACCAGCCAATTTCTAAATATACTATTCAAGCTAGGAGTTCATTGACAGAAGAGATGAAGGCTAGAAATGCATTGTTGGATGAATGGAAGGATGTAAAGACAGGTTTGTAATGATTTGTTATGCTATATCTGTAATACTGCAGGATATCTAAGCACTTTAACATAGTATACCCTAGAGTAACCTTTTTGGCACCGGGGATCGGCGTTGTTGAGAAAATTGTGCCAAGGCCCTGGGGGGGGTGTATGCGGCTTTTCGTGGGCAATTTAATTTGGCTGGTGTTGGCCCTTCAATCATCCCGGCACCATCGATGATATGATGTCAGGATGATTGAAGCACATTATTTCTATTATTACATTGTAATATATAATGAAACAGTTCAACTCACCATAATGCAGAATGTGCCAGAGTGTCACTTGCCACGTCGCCTGCCACCAGATGCAGATTGTCACTTTCCATGTTGCCTGCCTTCAGATGCAGCTTGTCACTTGCCACGTCGCCTGCCACCAGATGCTTTGTTGTCCCTTGCCACGTCACCTGCCACCAAATGCGGATTGTCACTTGCCACATCGCCTGCCTTCATATGCAGCTTGTCATTTGCCACATCGCCTGCCACCAGATGCATTTTGTCCCTTGCCACGTCACCTGCCACCAGATTTGGATTGTCACTTGCCACGTCACCTGCCATCAGATGCAGCTTGTCATTTGCCATGTCGCCTGCCACAACAGGAAGATTTTCACTGCAGTGGTGGCAGCACAGGTGTGCGCATTAGTTCAGAAGCAAGCCTGGAGTAGTGGGTAGTGAGGGAGAACAGCGGTAAGGGGGGGGAGGGGCGCGGGTAGTGAGAGATGATCTCATCTCCCTGCCTCACCTCCAGCAGTGTATTGGTGTTCTGCCGCGCTGTGTCAGTGGAGGAGCAGTGATGCAGGCGGGCAGGGAGAGATGATCTCAGCTCTCTGCTCCCCCGCCTCCCCTCCAGCATTATAGCAGCCCCGCTGTGAGCGTGGAAGAGCGATGATGCAGGCGGGCGGTGAGAGATGATGTCATCTCTCTGCTCGCCTTCACGGCCCGGCTGCAAACAGGCCAGGGCCCGGGGGTTGATGACCCCTGCCCTAGAGCCTCTGAAGAGTTGTTATCCTTAAATCAACACATCGCAAGGAGAAAATGGGGGAGGTGAAATTAGAATTGAGACATTATGGAGGAGAGGCAGGAATTCTACAGGTCAGCATTTAGGAGCACAATAGATTTTCATGAAGAAGACTAGGCTATCTGGGATTAGTACAGAGGCAGCATGAAGAAGAAAGGAACAGAGTGGGGACTGTGCACTATGAATAGAACAAAACAGAGGATGTGGTCAGGAATACCCTTACACTCTGAAATTAAGGCCAGCATTATTGTTACTATTATTATTTCACAGGATTTATACAATACCAACAGTTTGCACAGCACTTTACATAGTGAGGGCAGACAGTACAGTTACAGTTTAATTTTAATACAGGAGAAATCAGAGGGCCCTGCTCATTAGAGCTTACAATCTAAAAGAGAGGCTCAAACAATACAAAAGGTAATAACTGTGGGAAAAAGAGCTGGTGGAGGCTTCTTCAAAGAGATGGGTTTTCGGATATCACCTGAAGGTGTATAGAATGCGATAAGATTGAGATGCAAAGTTCAAGAGGATGGGAGAGGCTCTGGAGAAGTCCTGGAGGCTAGCTTGTGAGGAGATGACAAGGGAGCTAGAAAACAGGAGGTCTTGGAAGAAGCAAAGCGGTTTGGTTGGTATTTTGAGACATGGTTATTGATGGACATGATGGTGTTTTAAGGTGTGCAACATTCAACAATAAGTGGATATAAAGCTGAAGCCCAGGGCAGGTTGGTTGAACATTTATGCATTTTATGCTGTAACTTTCAGATTTGCCCCACAATGTATTGTGATTATTTTTTGAATGTTGTTACTGATCCTTTTCATTTTATGTGCTTTGAATCACAGGTGAGTACTGAGAGTTTAATTCTGTTCACATAAAAAAAGAATACATGATTTATTGTTACCTATACAATAATGTTTGTTTCCTCATTTAGAGATTCCTAATATTGAAGGAAATATGGAGTCAGCGAGGTTAATAGACTTAATTCCATGGATGGATTACGAATTTCGTGTAATAGCAACCAATACATTAGGAACTGGTGAACCTAGTTTACCATCACCAAAAATTAAAACAGATGGAGCTGGTGAGTGCACCGCATAGTACATAAACTGTGTAGGAATTACAAATGTGTTTTATTATAAAATGTGTCAAATGTGTAAAAATGTGCAGGTATTTCTAGATTCATGAAAAAAATACGTGAGTTCATTGGCTAAATAGATGTATAGGCCGATTGTGTTTGAACACTCGTGCTCCCATTTTAGCAACCAGAGCCACTGCACTATCCTGTAAAAAAAATGACAATATCACTTTTACATGAATTGGCCTTTTAATGGAACTCACTGCATTGTTGCTGTTAAAAATTGATAAACCCAGACTCCATCTTGTGGCTTGTGATGCTAACCAATAAGGACCATTTAACGTTTTTTTACAAAGCTAGAGCTAAAGCAAATTTTTGTACAGAGTTGACATTTCCTGCAACCATTATATGTTTAAAGATGATTTCTAGATATGGCAGTATAAGTATGTGCATGCCTTATCTGTGGGATACACCTAGAAGTTGTGCCTACTAAAGTGACCTACACTGGCTTCTGGGTCCCGTGCCAAGTGGCTGCACTTCTGCTTACTGAACACCGGAAGCTAGAAACTGGCACTAAGCACAGGCACCTTTCAGGGAACACTTTGTATTTCTCAGTGTTGGTTGGCAGGAAAAGTAACTCTCCTGTCTTCTTTTTCAGGCCTGCTTTCACTTGCTTTTAAAGTTTTTCTATATATTTCTGTTTGTATAGCAATATAAAATGGTCTGTACTGATTAGCATCCTAAGCTAAAAGTTAATTAAGTTGTTGATAATAGTGTGGTATAATAAGCTATTTGTTTTTAATGATACTATGTTAAAGTTGCTTGCATAATAGCTTCTTGATGATGTGTGGGTTGTATTACAGCTCCAAAATATGCTCCTTCAGATGTTGGGGGCGGAGGTGGAACTAATCGAGAACTTACAGTGACATGGACAGTGAGTATACAAGAATTTTATAACACTGCAAAGGAGAATGCATTAACTTCAGATGTTTATAATGCCTTTAATTGCATGAGCAATAACATTCTAATAAGGATTTTACTGACCCATTTTACAACACCAAATCAATGCCATTAAAAAGTTTCCTTAGTAAAGAAAATAATGCTGCCATTTATTTTAAAAAGAAACAATTGTCTGAAAGCTGTATCAGAAAAAGCAAGCAGATGGCAAAGGACTTGTCACTATTAGTGCCTGTGGTTCCCTGCAGCTCATCTTTTACCTATTACTGACTTATAGGGATGCGGTTCTGGTTTACTGCTGCGATGGGATAAATCCTGCAGATTCGGAATTTGCGGTCTTGGCAAAGTTTTCTGCAAGGTTGTTCAGGAAATTTTTTCTTAAACCATAATGCAATGTATATCCTTTAAATCATGGCCAGCAGTCTTAGAAGGGACAAGGAGCAGGCTTTTGAAAAAGTCAGCCCCTTCACTATAAAAGGGAAAGTGCAGACCAGCCATAGTGTAAGTGAATTTAAAGCTGTTGTAGGGAAAGCTAACTGCAAATAGAAAGATTCTGATTGCTAGTTCTTTGGTCTAATAACCCATTTGCTGTCTCTTATTGTTCTTACTATTGGTGGCATTTTTGTCTTTCATTTTATTTTGTGGATGGTTTGAGGTAAGTAGTCACATTTAGCTGCTGTCCCCTTCATAGAATTTTTTTAAAAGGACTTTTGTTTCAGACATTGCTTTTTTGATTTCTTTTGTATTTTTTTCTTTATTTTAATTTATGTTAATAGGTCCCTTTTTAAATTTAGGGTGCTTAAAACAGATCATTCACCTAATACTGACTATCTTTAACCACTTAGAGACCTGAAGAATTTTCCCCTTAATGACCAGGCCATTTTTTGCGATACAGCAGTGCGACGCTATAACTGATGATTGCGCAGTCGTGCAGTACTGTACCCAAACAGAATTGATGTCCTTTTTTTTGTACAAATAGAGCTTTCTTTTGGTGGTATTTGATCACATCTGCAGTTTTTATTTTTTGCGCTATAAACAAAAAAATAGCGACAATTTTGTAAAAAAACAAAAAACAATATTTTTTACTTTTGCTATAATAAATACCCCCCAAAAAATGTAAAAAAACAAATTTCTTCATCAGTTTAGGCCAACATGTATTCTTCTACATATTTTTGTTAAAAAAAAAATCGCAATAAGTAAATATTGATTGGTTTACACAAAAGTTATCACATATGCAAAATAGGGGATATATTTATGGCATTTGTATTATTTATTTATTTATTATTTTTTTACTAGTAATGGTGGTGATCAGTGATTTTTATCGGGACTGCAACATTGCGGCGGACAGATAAGGCACCTAACTGACATTTTTTACACTTTTCTGGAAACCAGTGATATTGTTACAGTGATCAGTGCTAAAAATATGCACTGTTATTGTACTAATGACACTGGCAGGGAAGGGGTTAACATCAGGGGCGATCAAGGGGTTAAATTGTGTTTTCTCAGTGTGTTTACTAACTGTATGGGGGATTGTGTGACTGGGGAAACACACAGATCCATCTTCCTGCATAGCAGAAAGACAGGATCTGTATGATTTCCCCTGTCAGAACGGAGATCTGTCTTGTTTACACAGACAGATCCCCGTTCTGTCACTGCGGGGAACAATCGCGGATGGCCACGCGCACACAAATCGCTGTGTACGAGCCGACGTACAATGACAGCGATTCACGGGAAGCGGCCACATTGACGCAGTACAACTGCGGCGGCTGGTCCTTAAGCGGGTAAGCTGTCTTTTGGTCACATCATGTGGCTGCAGTAACAGTATGCACTCAACCACCTCACATTATATCACTAACATTCAACACACCCCTCTATCGCCATAGGTAAAATAAAAGTTAGGCATACACCAGTTAAGCCTATTATCACTGATTAAAAGTGGCTTGTTGCTGGCCAATTTCCCACTGCTGTATCATCTGCAACCTTATAATTCCTAACAAGAGTTTCATTGAAATTGGCAAGCAGCAGGACACTTTTGCATTGACAAAAACAAGAACAACAAACTACTAGGCAATTTGTATCTGCAAGTCAAAGCAGGGTTATCACCTGTTGATGAAAAGTCTTTTCTAACTGAAATTAATCACATCGGGTTGCTGCTGCATTATGCCAAGCTATTTGTAAAATAAAAAATAAAAACATTCACAGCCAAATATACACTGTCAGTTTCATCATATCTGGCACTGTGGGCTGATCATTTTTTAACACCCTCACACACAAAAAAATAATTTGAAGCATGAAGGCACAGTGAGTTGGCTAGAAGTGCGTATGGCAGAGAGTGCCATGCTTAGGAGTATTTAAGCCTCAGAGTGAACAGGCCAGGAGCAGAGAGTGCAGTGTTCAGGAGTTCAGGGGACAGGAATGTATAACGCACAGAGTGCAGTGCTAAGGAGTATTTAAGCCTCAGAGTGAATGGGCCAGAAATGTTTAATGCAGAGAGTGCAGTGCTCAGGAGTGCAAGGGCAGGAGTGTGTAACACAATGAATGCAGAGGTAATAATCCCTCAAAAGACCATATCCCACACAGTACAGATTTTCACCAACAGCCTCAATTCCCTCCCAGTGCAGATCTTCCCCCACAACCCTAAATCATCCCTCAGTACAGACATACCCCAATACAGACCCCCCCCCCCATTCCAACCTAACCCCAAGTATAGATCCCCACACTAGTACAGACCCCCTCTAGCATAAACCCCCAGTAAAGACCACCCACCCAGAACAGACCCCCCCTCCCAGCCCAACCCCTCTGTACTAATCCCCCCTTTCCCAGTCCAGACTTCTGTCCCAACCAGTTCCCTCAGTACAGACCCCTCTCCCAGCTTAACCCCTCAATATAGACCCCTATCTTAGCCTACCCCCCCCCAGCACACCCAACCCTTTTCAAGTACAGAAGCCCCCTTCCACCCTACCCCTTAGCACAGACCCCAACACAGTACAAATCCCCCCTTCAATTTGAAAGATGCAGCTAGGAAGAAAGGGAGGGGTCTTTCCCTTGGTTGTGTCATGTGACCGGAGCAAAGAAGGTGCTCTGAACTGCCACTGTCAGGTAAAAAGAAGTGGCACTGCAGTGCACTCCAATGCTGTACAAAATAAAAAAAAGTCTGTGTGTGGGCACCAGGTGTGGGCTTCACCCCTAAGTATGCCACTGCTGTCAATGTACACTTTCGCTGAGACTGTACATAAAAATGATACTTATCTGAAACACCACATAAATTTTTTAGGCTGGATTCATACCTATGCATTTTTAGTGCTTTTTGCATTTTACAGACTTGCACTACAAAACGTGTTCCATAGGAAACCATGTTAAAAGGACTGTAGTGCAAATCTGCAAAATGCAAAAAGCACTAAAACTGCATAGGTGTGAATCCAGCCTTAAGGCATCCCTCAAACATGTTATTTAAAAGTTTTTTGTATTTTTACTGCTGCCATTGAGGCTGCACGAAAGAACCCGCTTCCCGTTGTACGGTTTTTGAAACATGTTTTTTTTGCATTGATACAAGTGCTTTCATGACAGTGCCCAGCTTCTTGTGCTTTTTTGACAGCAGTTTTCCTATTAGCCCTAAAATGGCCAGAATTTAACGAGATTCAGAGGAATTCATTTCTAAGTTTGGATTTGACAAATTTTGAACAAGATACACTAAACCTTTGATTTGTTCATCACTACCTACTTACCATGTCTTCTTTTGCACTATATCTCTGTGGAGGTGGCTATCTTAGTATAGTTTTACTCCCTTATGTCAGAACCTTTAGCAAGGAGAATGAGCAACACAATAGTGACATTACCAAATCTTGCTCTAAATCTCCTAGCAATCAGAGGCAGCAGTGCCTTATATCTCATGATGCAGATATACAGCTATGAGGATGTAAGCAGAGGAGTGCCTGGGCATGCTCACATACCAGAAATTGAAGTACTATTTTTCAAAAGGAATTCAAGATAAAACATATATTTTCAGAGTACAGCTTAGGCAAAATTAACATTTCTAAATGTTCCCTACAAAAGCATAGAACATGTTCAGTGGCGGAACTACCGCCATAGCGAGCCACGCGGCCGCTATGGGGCCCACAGCCGAGAGGGGCCCGTGGGGAGGATGAGGAATGCATACTGCGAGGGGGCGAGCACTGCCCTCACGGTCCCCCAGCCAGGGGAAGTGAGGAGAGGAAGAGGCAAGCTGTCCGTATGAGCAGAGAGCTCAGCTGTAATAGCTTTCATTAGAATTTCCTGTGTTCCCAGGGCTTCCCATCACATAGCCCCACCTCTTGGCCCGGCGCCTTTGATAGAACGCTGGTCCAATGCGGGACATGTGACGTCATCAAAGGCACCAGACCAAGAGGTGTGGCTATGTGACGGGGATCCCCGGGAACACAGGACATTCAAATGAAAGCTCTTACAGCTCTCTGCTTGTATGGACAGCTTGCCACTTCATCTCCTCACTTCCTCTGGCTGGGGGACCCTGCGTGCGGTGCTCCCCCCCCACTCTGAGGCAGCCCCACACTCACCAACAGCCATTTGAGGGCTGCAGTATGCATTCCTCATCCTCCCCGGTAGTTCCGCCACTGGCTTGCCTCTTTCTCTGCACAGGTGAGGCTGCATTGTGCACGGGTCACGCTACATTGGGCACAGATGAGGCTGCATTGGGCACAGGTGAGGCTGTATTGGGCACAGGTGAGGCTGTATTGGGCACAGGTGAGGCTGTCTTGGGCACAGGTGAGGCTGTATTGGGCACAGGTGAGGCTGCATTGGGCACAGGTGGGGCTGTATTGGGCACAGGTGTGGCAGTATTGGGCACAGGTGAGGCTGTATTGAACACGGGTGAGGCTGCATTGTGCACAGGTGAGGCTGCATTGGGCACAGGGGAGGCTGCATTAGGCACAGGGGGGCACAGGTGAGACTGTATTGGGCATGGGTCAGGCTGCATTGGGCACAGGTGAGGCTGCATTGGGCACAGGTGAGGCAGTATTGGGCACAGGTGAGGCTGCATTGGGCACAGGTGGGCACAGGTGAAGCTGTATTGGGCACGGGCAGGCCACACTGCATTGGGAACAGGCAGGCCACATTGGGCACAGGTGAGGCTGCATTGGGCACTGGACACGCTGCATTGGGCACAGGCAGGTCACGCTGCATTGGGCACGGGTCATGCTGCATTGGGCACAGGTAAGGCTGCATTGGGCACAGGTGAGGCTGCATTGGGCACTGGATACACTGCATTGGGCACAAGTGGGCACAGGTGAGACAGTATTGGGCACAGGTGAGGCTGTATTGGGCACGGGCAGGCCACGCTACATTGGGAACACATAGGCCACATTGGGCACTGGTCACATTGCATTGGGCACAGGTGAGGGTGATTGAAGCGTCAACACCAGGTGTTTGGAGTATCTTTATCTGTTGATTGAACTGTAGCTCCCCAGTGGCAGCAGTACTTATGCAGCCCCAGACCATGACACTCCCACCACCATGCTTGACTGTAGGCAAGACACATTTGTCTTTGTACTTCTCACCTGGTTGCCACCACACACGCTTTAAACCATCTGAACCAAATAAGTTTATCTTGGTCTCATCAGACCACAGGAAATGGTTCCAGTAATCCATGTCCTTAGTCTGCTGGTCTTCAGCAAACTGCTTGTGGGCTTTCTTGTGCATCATCTTTAGAAGAGGATTCCTTCTGGGACGACAGCCATGCAGACCAATTTGGTGCAGTGTGTGGCGTATGGTCTGAGCACTGACAGGCTCATCCCCCACCCCTTCAACCTCTGCAGCAATGCTGACAGCACTCATATGTCTATTTCCCAAAGACAACCTCTGCATATGATACTGAGCATGTGCACTCAACTTTTTTGGTCGACCATGACAAGGTCTGTTCTGAGTGGCACCTGTCCTGTTAAATTGCTGTATGGTCTTGGTCACCATGCTGAAGCTCAATTCCAGGGTCTTGGCAATCTTCTTATAGCCTAGGCCCTCTTTTTGTAGAGCAACAATTTTTTTTTCAGCTCTTCAGAGAGTTCTTTGCCATGAGGTGCCATGTTGAACTTCCAATGACGATTATGACAGAGTGTGAGTGAGAACACCAAATTTAACACACCTGCTCCCCATTCACACCTGAGACCTTGTAACACTAACGAGTCACATAACACTGGGGAAGGAAAATGGCTAATTGGGCCCAATTTGGACATTTTCACTTAGGGGTGTATTCACTTTTGTTACCAGTGGTTTAGATATCAATGGCTGTGTGTTGAGTTATTTTGAGGGGACAGCAAATTTACACTGTTATACAAGCTGTACACTCACTACTTTACATTGTAGCAAAGTGTCATTTCTTCAGTGTTGTCACATGAAAAGATATAATAAAATATTTACAAAAATGTGAGGGGTGTACACTTTTGTGAGATATTGTATAAGTTGCTTATCATCAGCACAGGCGTTACATGTGGGCACTATCAATTAGTTGTTATACATCTGGCGCATGTGGTCCACGAGCCAGCATGAGAGGCATCTGCTTTGACAGCTGTCAAAAAGCCGCCGGAGCCCGGCATCTTGCAAAACTCTGTATTGTCTCATGATGATCCTCACATAATAGTGGAAAGAGTGGGCGGTAAAAGGGGCAGTAGCGCATTTCAAAGGGATAATCCTCCTTTGTCATTGTAGTTCTAGCCATCTGTAAAGGGTGCGTCAAACTGAGCTGAATGTGTTTTTTAAATGCAAAATATTTTTTTCCTGTTGGACTAACTTGGACCATGCTTTATACAATTGCATTGCCATCATTTGGATCAACTCCAAGTTTAGTGTTCTGTGCAGGCAAATGTATTTATTCATTTTTGCTTAACTCAATTCAATTCAAAACATTATTTTTTGAACCTGACTAAATATATAACTCTATTGTTTTTAAACTACTCCATACCCAACAACTAAACTGCTTTTTCTCTACAGCCTTTAGCAAGGGAATATCATTATGGTGATGGATTTGGATACATTGTTGCATTTAAACCATTTACTGAAAGAGAATGGAGAAAAGTGACAGTTACCAACCCTGAGAGTGGTCGTTATGTTCACAAGGATGATACTATTACACCAGCTACACAGTTTCAAGTAAAGGTTCAAGCCTTTAATAGATGGGGAGAAGGTCCATTCAGTAGCACTGCTACCATTTACTCTGCAGATGAAGGTAAATCAAAAACCTGTTCCTGTACCTATGAACAAAAAAAATAGATTATCATATAAGCAGAAATTTCACTAGAGAATCATCTTCAAGAATATAAAAGGGTGTTATTTCCTCAATCTGGGCACTATGACAGCTAAATTAATTTCGGTTTGAACAATAGTATCTCTTCATGAAAAAGTTCTAACATCATGAAGGGTACACCAAGGGAAAACATGCTGGGGTTCCAGTTTAGGAAACCAGTTTAATATATCCATGGAGACATGAAAAAGGCCAAAAAGTTTGGCAATAAATAGAAAGAAATCTTTAATAGAAATCCTATTTTTATGTGGTGTGCTTACATGGGCAACTACACCACATAAAAGCAGAAACATTTTTCCTCTAATATGAGAGGCATTTATCTACCATGTGGTTATTTCACAGATGCATACACATGTGTACACAAAGTGAGCCAGAAGTTTACACTTATATTTGGTAATAAAAAGATCATAACAGCTAACACTGCAAATGGAGTGGCAATAGCAAAAGCTGTTGTCACTGGCGATATGACATGGGAAGGGTTAGAATAATTACATTTGAGGATGAAGATAATTAGGAGTAAACAATGTTAATAGTCTATAAGTACAAATCTGCTGTGACAAATCCCAATCTCAAGATCACCTACAATAGTGCATTTCTCCTGTTAGGATATAATTGTAGAGAGCGGGAAAGGGAGGTTGAAATGGCTGCAAGACATCATGAGCTAGCCCATCAGACATTTCTGTGATGTCCAAATAGTGTGTGAATCTTTCTAAAACAAAACACATGAACTGCAAATTCTTTAATTTTAAGTCTGATATGGGTCAGATTATTGAAATCTGCTGCTGTTGTTTTACTGCACACATTGCTCTGTGCCTTACTGGAGAGACCCAATAGTCATGATAACAGGATGATATGAGCTGATATTTTGTCTTTTACATTTACAGTAGATGAAAAAAGTTGAAAATTACATATAAAATGCTAAAACTGCAATTGCCTTTGCTCTCTTTTACCAGCACCCACAGAATACCCTACAGGTGTGAGGGTAGTAGTGCTGTCCTCCTCTGAAGCCAGTGTGTCTTGGCAGCCAGTAATTGGACAAACTGTCGCAGGTTACCAGGTGAGAATGCAATATTGTCATTCATGAATAAAACACAGCTGCCTACAAAATATATAGGGGGAAATATTTTTTTTTTTCAAATATAATTTTTATTAAATCCCAGAAAGGGCAGAACCAAGTCACAGCATCACTGATGTACAAACATTGACAATTCCAGTCACATAGCTTACAAAATGTCTAACAAGTAAACAATTTGCTGAGGTATCTAAGTCTCGGAAGATGATACTATGATAATCAGTATATCCACAAAGGTTCCTTTATTTTATAAAATGTAAGAGTAAGGTATGGGACTGCCCAATCTCTTTTCCTTTTTTCTAGAAACAGGAGTAAAAGAAAAACTAAATAGGTCGAGAGAAGAAAAGAAAAGGGTAGGGGGAGGGAAGTGGGGAAAGAAGTTCAAGATGGCGATGGATCATGTTAGTAGAGGTATTCAGTCAATATGACTTATCCAGGGATAAGAGGGCCCTACCTTAGTCAGAAAGTATAAACAGATTTCAGAGCCTCAAGGTCTTATGCCCTGTACACACGGTCAGACATTGATCGGACATTCCGACAACAAAATCCATGATTTTTTCCAACGGATGTTGGCTCACACAAAGTTGTCAGAAAATCCGATCGCTCTAAACGCGGTGACGTAAAACACGTACGTCCGGACTATAAACGGAGCAGTAGCCAATTGCTTTTGTTTCTTAATTTATTCTGAGCATGCGTGGCACTTTGTGCGTCGGATTTATGTACACACGATCTGAATTTCCGACAACAGATTTTGTTGTCGGAAAATTTTATAGCCTGCTCTCAAACTTTGTGTGTCAGAAAATCCAATGGAAAATGTCCGATGGAGCCCACAACACGCTCCGATCGCACATTTCCGTCGGAAAATCTGACCGTGTGTACAGGGCATTAAAGTATTTTTCTGCTTATGCTGTGTTGTAAGTATCAAGTCTTCCATCTTATTTATGTCTTCTACTTTACGAAGCCAACTCGCGATAGTCGGTGGCAATTGTTTTTTCCAATGGAGAGGAATACAGGACTTGGCGGCATTAAATAGGTGTGGTAAAATTGATTTTTTATACATTTTTGTGGAGATCATTGAAACATTTAGTAAGAAGAAGGCTGGATCGTCAGAAATCTTGTGCTCCATAAATTTTTGGGTAATGTTTCAGACTTCCGTCCTACTTGATTTGATTGTAGCCGTATTAGTGCAATTGTGACAGAGAAAATTGAGTACTGTCCGTGATACTTTTTTTATTTGCACTAACATACAATTTTTCAGGACAAGCTTTCGGGATATGTCCCCCTCTTCAAGGTCCAAGCAGTACTGATTCACACATTTTTAAGCAGAATGTTAAAGAAGAAGAAAAAAAAAAAAAGACTTCCGTCCAAAAGTGCATCAATTTGGGGCACGACCAGAATAAATGTAGCAGTGTCCCTCTGTCCCCCTGCCATCTCCAACACCAGTCAGTGTTATTGGGATAGTACTTGTTTAACACATGTGGGGTATGATACCAACTCTTCAAAATCTTGAAGTTAGTCTCCTGAATTTTTGTACATATTGACGATTTTAGGTAGAATCTAAAATAGTGTTGCTGTTGGATTAACATAAATGTACGATTTAACTCTGTTTTCCATTTGCTCACAAAAGGTAAGTGTGGCTGTTCAGAAGGAGTGTTCAGTAAATTGTAAGTTTTAGACAGTAGATGTGGTAGAGTTCACCTGAACAGTATTCCTCAAAAGATGTTGGGTTTGAGGGTTTGGGATGGAATGTAGAAAATTATATAGTTGGAGGGCGTTCCAAAAGGGGAGCTTGAAGGGACCTGTGTCACTCATCAACGATGTTATAGAGGGCTAGTGGTAAACTTATACAAAATGGGACGCTTGATCACAGCCTGATTGTAGTAGAGTCCTGAATTCAGGGGATCTAAGGCCAGGAGAAAACGATGGGTTCCCCAAGATGGGAACTAAGGGGGAGTTACTGGTAGAGAGAGAAGCTTGTATACAGACTCGTGAACATACACAGAGTGTGGTGCCCAATAGAGGATGTGACTTTAATGCTGGCAGTAAGTTATCATAGCACCACAAGGCACCTTTTAACGGGATGTCTGTTTGCGCCTGTTCTAGTTTAGATCTATAATGCCTGCACTAGTCAATGAATCTAGCAAGATGGGTAGCTTGATAATATTTCCAGACATCAGGAAATGCCAATCCACCTTATTGTTTAGGTAATGAGAGTTGATGTCGGCAAGGGCGAGGTCTTTTGTGTGCCCAAATAAACCTAATGAAAAGGGTGTGTACTTGTTTAAAGTAGTGATTCTACAGTGTTGATTTTGCCAGGAGCAGGTCAAGCTGCTTTTCGCGTTCCTTTTTAATCTGTGAGCCTTGTTTGATAAGTATACCTCCAATAACCATTTTGTGGGCCTCCCACAGAATGCCATGGTCATTTGTCTGGAAATAAAAATTTAATTCTCTGTTTACCTCCTCCAGAGGTGTCTGTAAAAGGCTTTCATTTAACTTCCAAAAGTGAGTTTTGGAGGAAGGTATCGTCAAGAGAGCATAAATCAGGATAATAGGGGCATGGTCGGACCAGGTTATTTCGACAATCAAGAAATTGCGTACAGCATGAAGTTGGCTATGTGGGACTAGGAAGTAGTCTATCCTTGTGTATATTTTTTATTGGGGGGAAGAGTAGAATGTGTAGTCCCTTTCTCCCAAGTGTCGTAGTCACCAAATATCTGCTAATTGAGCGTCATGTATAGATTGTGTTATCTGTTTGTGAGAGCCAGGGGGAACAGAGGAGGAGCCCGATGAAGTGTCCACCAAAGGGAGTAGGGAGACATCAAGGTCTCCTCCCAAAATCAATTGACCTTCAGTAAATTCCAGAAAACTTTCGAGAATGCGGTTAACAAAGATATCCTGATGATTGTTGGGCGGATATACAGTTGCTAATAGGACTTGTACGTCACCAATAAAGCCTTTAACTCAAACATAAAAGGTCCGTCTTGGTTTTGAGGCAGGATCCTAGGGAGTTTGCTAGATAGTAGTATCAAAACCCCCTTAGATTTATCATATATGTTAGCAGAATGATATGTCAGAGGGTAGAATCTGTTTTTAAGAATAGGAAGTTTGTCATTTCTGAAGTGAGTCTCTTGAATAAACGCCACATCAGCATGTAAGCATTTTAGATCATTTAAAAGCATATGCCTTTTCTCGGGTATGTTAAGGCCTTTTGCATTTGGAGACAATTTTAACAGTATCCATCGCCACCTGAAACTCGGGGAAAGAGGGAGGAGGGAGGGGAAAAGAGAGAAAGAAAGATTAAACAAGGAGAATGAGAGTGAAAGACTGTTGGACAGACAGTTACCCACTATCTATAAATCTAAATATGGCAAAAAGAATTTGCAGTAGCTCACACAGACTATAGTCGGAAAAATGTGCGCAGGTCTATTTGGGGGTTCGGTTATAGTAAGTTCAAAGGGAGCAATCCCAACCCACCCCAGCAAAGATAAAATAACGGTAAATATAATTACCAAACATCAGGCATTGCAATAGTGCAAACAAACAGAGTGTACTGATGTCCATGTCACACAACCGTGAGCACCCCCCTACCCGTGGAGATGGGGGGGCCCCTTCGGTCATGCGAGACGGACAACAGGTGGTATACATCAGTATAAAACAGTACAGGTGAATAACTCCATATAGAAGTTCCTCAGAGGAGTCTGAGTGAGTAGGTGCTTTGCATTGAGACAGCCAAACATGCACTAAGTAGATGTGATACTGTGAGTGTAACACTCATATAATGTAGCGCAAGTCAAGCTGTAAAAAATCACCCATAGGGGTTCTCCGCATACCGCCCCACCACCACGGGCCACAACCCATGGGTGCCGTTGTCAGAGCAGGAAGCAGGAGGATAGGGAGAGAGGGCCAGGGCGGTAGGAGCGCCATGCACAGAGAACCCCAGGAGTCGAGTTCTCCCATACAAGAAAAAGGTAACCAACTCTGGAACCATGGTCAATGTGCAGAGGAGCTGTCGTATAGCCCCGGATAGTCCATCACCCCCCCCCTCCCCAATGCAGGGAAAGGAGGGAGAGACAAGGGAGCTCCCCAGGCCCACAAGGCTCCCAACATAAGCAGAAAGTATAAATAAATGTCTACTATGACTACACACTGTATATTCGGCACCAATAGGTAATACAAGTAAATGTGCAATTTTGCACACAGAAAACCAATAATATACATAGTCACTTTCAGGAGCAACTTATGAGCAGCATGGAAACATTAAGGCACTAAGACCTTCAGTTTGTTCTAGGATGTGAGCAGGAGAGCAGCGCCCAAGCAATAACTGACTCCAACAGAGGAGTTAGCAGCATCAGGCTCCCTGTAAGAAATGCAAACTGGTAGTACATGTACCTTCTTGCGGAAGGAAAAAATATTAAGGATCAAAGCCCTTAAATAGGTAAGTTCCAGAGATGTATAGCAGCTCCAGGGTCATATGAGCGTGTCAATGAGGGAAGTGTACAAACAGTCAGCAAGTGGAACTGTTGTTAAGCTGTGGAAAGTTAGTAAGGCATTTAGGCATGTAAGGCAAGGAAGGTGTATGCAGAAAGGAGAGCAACTCCGCTGCCAGAGAATGTCACTCAGGACTCACGTGAAACCGCCGGAGAAGACACACGGGATCTCTGCCACCTCCTCTGCAGTCTGGGGGCAGGATTCCTCCAAGGTTCTGATGTGTTTGGGTGGCCAGCCAGAAAGTGGGAACCCCATCTGTAAGAGAGACCCAAATGACAGGCCAGGTCCAGGACAAGCCGGAGCAGCGCTCAGTGTTGTAGTGTTGCCCTGGAAAGATCAGGTAGTATTTTGACTCAATATGCAAATGGTAGCTAACATCCCGGAATTATATGTATAAAGGAAAACCCTCAAAATGGGACTTTAACGGTACTGGGTCATTGTAGTGTCAAATGAATGAACAGTAATTCTAGGCAGTATAAAGAAGAAAATCTAATTCAAAACGTGTTGGTGTTCAGAAATTCCCATCCCTTGTTCTCTATTGATTCCATCTTAAAGAGGAGGTCCAGCCTGGATGAAAAAAATTAAGTCAGCAGCTACAAATACTGTAGCTGCTGACTTTTAACATTAGGGCACTTACCTGTCCAGTGAGCCTGCAATGTTGGCGCCCCAGCTGATCTTCGGATCGACTCCCGGGTGCTGCCGCTGCCATTCCTGGTAAGGGAACCCGGTTGTGAAGTCTTCGATGTGCAGCTGTAGAGTAACAGCATCAACATGGGAGTCCTGCAGAGACTCCAGGGCAGACATCCGCCGCTCCAGGGTTGCCACAGATGTCTCTCCCACCACCAACCAATCCGACAGGGATTGTACGTCTTGTTTGACTGTCTGTATCTCTTTGCGGTGGGTTTCTTCCAGGCGCCCAATGAGGGCCTCTATGTCAGCTCTGGTCGGCAAGGCTTAGAGCAGCGCTCGTAGTTGATCATCCGCTCGTAAAGTCAGAGAGTAATGAGAGTAGCCCTGTAGATCTGGGTGGAAAGTAATGGGAATCTCCCAGTAGGTTTCCGAAGCCACGGAGGCAGCCGGTGAGGCAGGAGGGTCCATGAGGTTCATGCCTCATGTGGTGAGCCGTGTAGTTCTGTTATCTTGGGATCAGGGGAGATCAGGGGGAAATGGGGAAAAACCTCTGTATTTCCCCTCCGGACTTAGCAGCATGAGATGCCTTTGTGTTGCTTTTTGCTTTCCACTTCTTTGCTGAGAGCATACCGCTGAGTAGCGAGCAGAAAAAGCCGGGGTATTTAGGAGAAGGCCAGGAGCTCCGAAAACACACGTCTCTACTCGGCCATGTCCAGACCACGCCCCCCAGGGGGAGATATTTTTATACACTGCAATGCAAAGGTATTAGAAAGGTTTGAAAAAATATTGTCAATTAAGAATGCTTTAAGAAATAAAAGTGTTATTAGTTTATTTTTCTTTATCGTACATCACGGGACACAGAGCCATAGTAGTTACTATGTGGGTTATAGGCCATCTTCAGGTGATGGACACTGGCACACCCTAAGACAGGAAGTCCACTCCCTATATAACCCCTCCCACTACTGGGAGTACCTCAGTTTTTTCGCCAGTGTCTTAGGTTTTGGTCATGAGTAAAAATGTGCTATGCTGAGCTCCACTGGAATATTCATTGCTGGGGCAGACTATGCAACTGGATCCATTCAAAGTGTCTTTTTAGGCCGAACTGAATAGTACCTGGGCCTCGTGGCAGAAGAAACGAGGTTTAGCCTGTAACGCTTCTCTTTTTAGAGAACTGGACCCCGGGATCCAGTGCTTTGGTTTTTTCAGCCATAAAGTTTTCCTGACGGGGTGCTTTACGGGTTCAGGAGTGTGGATCCCGTGATAAAAAGGGGCCCCAGTTCCTGAAGGTTTTTTAACGGAGCCCACCGTGAGGGGTGAAGATTGGGTCTGTTGGTTTTACCACAGTTTTCCTGCGGCGGGAAAGGTAAGTGGAGATTTCTAAAGAATTTAAATTTTCTTATGAATTATCTCCTTTAAAAGTAAATGTTGTCATGCCTAAAAGTCACCTCTGGGGGCTGTATAAAGCACGTACCTTGCCATTCTTTCCTCAGATCACTGTGTCAGCAGAAGCTGCAGATCTCCCTCTGGCTAGCAGTCCCAAGCCTCCGGTAAGATGTTGGGGGGGGGGTTTTCTAAAAACACCTCCCACCTGGACAGAAGCTCTCCCCCTCTCCCTGGATAGAGGGGGGAGCCAGAACGATCATTTTCCCCTGCCTCTGCATGGTAGTTTGTCACAGCTCTCCTCCTCGCCGCCCCCCTCTCACACACACACGCCATATCCGTCGGATCGGAGGCCCACGCTCATGCGGAAAAACGCTCCTTTTTGAAAAGAGAAGGGGGCGTGGTGGGAATGTTAAGGGGGCGTGGCGTTGGCGTGCGGCAACATCTAGCGTGGGAATGCATTTAAAAATTTGACTGCAGCTGTCGGAGAGCAAAAAGGCGGCATGTAAGTGGTGACACAGGCATTCCCCCAGGCAGTTGCTGGACTATTTGCTCAAGCAGTGGGTGCATTTTCTTCTGGTAGTACCTCTGCATTTGTGCATTGGGCTATGGTCAAAGGGGGAGGTAGAAACCCCCCAAAAAAGGGCTCAAAAGGGACCCCCTCAAGCTCAAAAAAACCTCCCCTGAGAGATCTGAGGTGGCTGGTCAGAGTGAGCCATCAGGGCCGTCAAGTTTTGTAACTGTTTCCAACACTGCAGCCCCTGTCTATATTACTGAAGAGGGTTTTTTCCTCAGCCATGATAAGTTTGGAGTAAAGGATAACGGCTTTAATCGTATACCAGTGTGGGACAAAATGTGACAAGTCACCTTCCATCACCCAGGACCCTCAAACTGAGGAACTGGGGGCGGGAAAAGATGAAGAGGTCGGTGACTCCTCTTCTGAGGGGTCAAATGCGGAAGGATCAGCTTCACAATCTGAAAGATTGATGGTGCAATCTCTTACTGAGTTTGGTCCGCTCCAATTTTATGCTACCCTTAACTGAGTCAGTTGACAAGCCCACATCTTGTTTGGGTTCACTAAAGCCTCCTCAAGCTGTGCATGCCTTTCCTGTCTATTCACTGCTGGAAAAGCTTATGTATTCTGAGTGGGATCACCCAGATAAGCATTTTTTTCCTTCTAAAAAGTTTTCAACACTTTATCCTATAGAGGAAAAATTCACTAAGAAGTAGGAGATACCAGCAATTGACGCTGCTATATCCTCTGTGAATAAATGTTTGACTTGTCCGGTAGACAATGCTTAGGGATCCAAGGAATTCCTATTAAAAACACTTTTTCTCTGGCAGGTTCAGTAACTCAGCCTGCGCTGGCAGCAATTGGTGTATGTCAATCGCTGAGAGACCAGTTTAAACAGGTTCTCAAGGTTATTCCTGATCAGCAGGCCCAGAATTTTGCCGACCTACCAGCGGCGTTATGTTTTGCAATAGACGCCATGACAGATTCTATTCTTCAGGCCTCACGCTTGGGCTGGTGCATATGCGTAGAATCTTATGGTTGAAAAATTGGTCAGCCGAATCGCCATGCAAAAAGCTCCTGGCTAGTTTTCGTTTTCACAGTGAAACGGCTGTTGGGGATGATTTGGATAAATACATCCAAAAAATTTCTAGTGGAAAAAGTACCCTTTTGCCAGTCAGGAATAGGAGTAAACGTATTTAATTTAAACAAGCTCCTTCTTCGGTTCCAGGGGCATCTGCCTCCAGGGAGTCACGACGGCCTCCGCCATCAAGTTTAAGAGGTAATCCTCAGGGTCTACCCCAGGGACAAAAGAAGTCCTGGGGGAGGAAACCTACTAGACAAAATACTAAAGCGTCCTTATGAAGGGACACCCCCGCTCGCTTGAGTGGGGGGAAGACTTCTGCAGTTCTTAAGGATCTGGCTGGAAGAGTGTCAAGACAGATGGGTGACTCTACAAACTAAAGTTCCGAAAGTCCCTGTCTCCTTGATTTCTCAGATCAAACGTTCCCAAGGATCCATAGAAAAAGAAGTCTCTCTTTCAAGTGATCTCAGTGGTCCCCATGGAAGAGCAGGGATTGGGGTTTTTCAAACCTTTTCACGGTACCAAAACCAAATAGAGATGTCAGACCCTTTCTAGATCTTAAAGATCTAAACCGGTTTCTGAATATCCGCTCTTTTCGCATGGAGTCAATCCGATCAGTGGTCTCCATCCTACAAGGTGGAGAACTTCTGGCGTCAATCGACATCAAGGATGCATATCTCCATGTGCCTATTTTTTCCACTAACCAGAAATAGCTACGTTTCGAGGTGTAAAATCTTCATTTTCAGTTTGTAGCTCTGCCTGTCGGTCTAGCTACTGCACCTCGAGTGTTTACAAAAGTCCTCGCCCCCTCCTCTAGCCAGATTAAGGGCCCAAGGTATAATGATTATAGCTTACCTAAACGATCTGCTTTTGATAGACCAGTCGGTAGCCCACTTTGACCAAAGTATGATCACCACAGTCAACTACCTGGAATACCTAGGTTGAATTCTCAACCTAGAGAAATCCTCCTTAAAACCATCAAGGGGATTAGAATACTTCGGTCTGATCAGCTACAGCCCAGAAAAGGGTATTCTTGCCCCAGGAGAAGATCAGTGCCATAAGGGAACTGATTCAGGTGGTCAAGGCAAAGAAGAATCTTTCTATTCAACTTTGCATGAGGTTGCTGGGAAAGATGGTGGCTTAATTCGAGCCCGTTCCTTATGCTCAGTTTCATTCAAGGCTGCTGCAAAACAGTATCCTATTGGCTTGTGACAAGAAGGTCCAAGTTCTAGATTTCCCAATGTGTCTGTCTCCAAGGGTGCGCTGGAGCCCCAGTTGGTGGTGGTTAACCAAGAATCTGCAGAAGGGAAAATCCTTCCTTCCAGTTACCTGGAAGGTGGTAACAACAGATGCCAGCCTTTCAGGTTGGGGAGCAGTCCTGGGAGAGGCGACTGTCCAAAGGAAATGGTCCAGATCAGAAGTGACCTTGCCCATTAACATTCTAGAGATATGGGCAGTGCGCTTGGCCCTGAGGGCCTGGACGTTCAGGTTACGGAATTGTCCTGTCAGGATCCAATCCGACAATGCCACAGCAGTGGCCTATATCAATCACCAAGCGGGCACGAGAAGTTGTGTGGCTCATAGAGAGGTGAATCTTATCCTAACTTGGGCAGAAAACAATGTACCTTGCCCATCGGCAGTCTTCATACTAGGAATAGAAAATTGGCAGGCAGACTACTTGAGTCGCCAGCAGTTGTTCCCGGGAGAATGGTCCCTTCACCCGATATCTTCCTGACAATATGCCAAAGATGGGGGATCCCAGACGTAGATCTGTTTACGTCCAGGTTCAACAAAAAGATCGACGACTTTGTGTCAAGAACAGAGGATCTGCTAGCTTGCGAAACAGATGCCTTTCCTCCTATTATGCTGCTTCCACGACTTCTTCGCAGGATCAAGCAGGTAGGGAAGATGGTGATTCTTGTGGCCCCGGCATGGCCCAGAAGATCTTGGTATGCAGAGATCATAAGGATGGTGGTAGGGGACCCATGGACCCTACCACCACGTTCAAACCTTCTCTCGCAAGGTCCGGTATTCCATCCTACCTTACAAGCGCTAAATTTAACGGTTTGGCTATTGAGACCCGCATTCTGAAGAAGCGTGGGCTGTCAGGTTCAGTGGTTTCTACCTTGATTAATGCAAGGAAGCCAGCCTCCAAAATTATATATTATAGACTGGAAGGCATATGTCTCCTGGTGTGAATCCAGGGGTTGGCACCCCAGGAAGTATGTAATAGGTACAATCCTTGACTTTCTGCAGATAGGGCTTATCGGTATTATTTCAATGACCACTTGCTTCGCATTCTTTGGTTAGTAGCTATATTCAGGGGTTAACGTGGCTTAATCCTCCGGTTAGGTCACCCCTGAACCCTTGGGACTTGAATTTAGTTCTGTCGGCATTGCAGAAACGGCCTTTTGAGCCGATATGGCATATTCCCTTGGTCCTTTTGACAAGGAAACTAGTTTTTCTGGTAGCCATATCTTCTGCTAGAAGGGTATCAGAGTTGGCTGCTCTTTCTTGTAAAGAGCCAAATTTAATTATTCACAAGGATAAGGTAGTATTGCGTCCTCATCCTAACTTTCTACCAAAGATAGTGTCAGGTTTTCATCTAAACCAGAATATTGTTCTACTTTCATGTTTCCAGACTCCAGTTCTACAGAAGAGAAATCGTTACATTCTCTGGATGTGGTGAGAACAGTCAAAGTCTACTTGAAGGCGACTGCTCAGATTCGAAAAACAGTTGTTTTGTTTGTGTTGCCTGAGGGTCCTAAAAAGCAGCATCAAAATCTACTATTTCTAAATGAATTCGGCAAGTAATTGCTCAAGCTTATGGTTTGAAAAGGAAGATTCCACCCTCTCAAATCAAAGTGCACTCCACTAGGGCTGTTAGTGCTTTGTGGCCAGTGCATCACTAGGCTTTCATGGCCCAAATCTGCAAGGCCGCAACTTGGTCTTCAGTCCATACATTTACCAGATTCTTTCAGGTGGATGTAAAAAGGCATGAGGATATCGCCTTTGGGCGTAGTATGCTGCAGGCAGCAGTATAAGTCCTTTAGTCTCATGGTGCCCTACTTTTGTTGTGTCTCCCTCCCCTCAGTTGGCATTGCTCTGGGACATCCCACATAGTAACTACTATGGCTTTTTGTCCCGTGATATATGATAAAGAAAATAGGATTTTTATAACAGCTTACCTGTAAAATCCTTTTCTTGGAGTACATCACGGGACACAGAGGTCCCTCCCCTCTTCTAATAAACGTATATTGCTTTGCTACAAAAACTGAGGTACTCTCAGTAGTGGGAGGGGTTATATAGGGAGTGGACTTCCTGTCTTAGGGTGTGGCAGTGTCCATCACCTGATGGTGGCCTATAACTCACATAGTAACTACTATGGCTCTGTGTCCCGTGATGTACTCCAAGAAAAGGATTTTACAGGTAAGCTGTTATAAAAATCCTATTTTATCAATTAACAAAATGGAAAGTAAATGAACAGAAGAGAAATCCAAATCAATATTTGGTGTGGCCAACCTTTGCCTTCAGAACACCATCAATTCTTCTAGATACACTTGCACTCACTTTTTGAAAGAACTTGGCAGGTAGGTTGTTCCAAACATCTTGGATGACTAACTACAGATCTTCTTTGGATGTAGGCTGCCTTAAATCTTTCAGTCTCTTCATGTAATCCCAAACTGACATGGTGATGTTGAGATCAGGGCTCTCTGGGGGCCAAACATCACTTCCAGGACTCATTGTTTTTCTTTGCACTGAAGATAGTTCTTAATCGCATTGGCTGTATGTTTAAGGTCATTGTCCTGCTGCAGAATAAATGTGGAGCTAATTACACACCTCCCTGAAGGTATGGCATGATGGATAAGTATCTGCCTGTATTTCTCAGCATTGGGGACACCATTGATCCTAACCAAATCTCTATCTCTAGTTGCAGAAATGCAGCCCCAAACTTGCAAGAAACTTCCACCATGCTTCACTGTTTCCTGCAGACACATTATTGTTCCACTCTCCAGCCCTTCGGTGAACAAACTACCTCCTGCTACAGCCAAATATTTAAAATTTTGACTCATCAGTCCAGAGCACCTGCTGCCATTTTTCTGCATCCAAGTTCCTATGTTTTTGTGCATTGAGTCACTTAGCCATGTCAGAGATATAACTTTTTGGCTGCAGTTCTTCCATGAAGACCACTTCTTGCCAGACTTATCCAGACAATAGATGGGTGTACCTTGGCCCCACTAGTATCCACCAGTTCTGTGCTGATGGCACTGCTGGAGATCTTCCGATGTCGAAGGGATATAAGCATGATGTGTGTTTCATCTGCTGCATTAGGTTTCCTTGGCCAACCATTGCACCTATGGTCCTCATCATTGTCTGCTTCTTTGTGCTTCTTCAAAGACGCTTGAACAGCACATTTTTAAACCCCAGTCTGCTTTGAAATTATTGCTTGGGGGAGACCTTGCTGATGCAGTATAACTACCTCGTATCTTGTTGCTGTGCTCAGTCTTGCCATGGTGACATGAAATTGCCTTCCGCAACCCCACCTTAGCAGCAGAGTTTAGCTGTTCCTCTCCCAGTTTTAAGCCTTCTACACAGCTGTTTCTGTTTCAGTTAATGACTGTTTCAACCTACAATTGAAATCATTAGCACCTGCTTGGTAAAATAGATCAATCATACATCTGACCCTAATTCTACAAAATCCCTGACCTTGTGCAAGTGCAAAAAGTGTGCAAGTGTAAGAATTTATGCTGATTTGAAGCCAGGGGGTCTTACCTAATATTCATTTGATTTAGATTTTCTATTTGCTCACTTTGCATTTTGTAAATTTGATAAAAATAAACAATTAAAAAAAAAAAGAAATACACACACAAATAAATATATATATACTTTTTCAATCCTATTTTATGTTTTACTACATTTTTCATGCCATGAAAACTTGAGAACACATGGGACTAGCTACAATTTTAGAAAATTTGCCAGGTTGTGTCTGGCTGTGTGGCTTTGATATATCTGATGGCTGAGCCAGAACAAACATGCACAACACTACAGGGTGGTTACAACTATCAAGATTTGTCAGAAATACATAGCTCCTTCTAAATATAGAATAGTGGGTGATTATATTACATATATATGTTGACCAGGTGAGAAAAATTAGCTGCACAGCAACATCTATCCAACAGGTTTATTGAAAGACTGCCACCAGGACTAAAACAACGGACCAAGGGGTGACGACGTTTCACAAATACATTGTGCTTTTTCAAAAGGGGTTTGGAAGAAGCACAATGTATGTGTGAAATGTCATCACCCCTTGATCCGTTGTTTTAGTCCTGGTGGCAATCTTTCAATAAACCTGTTGGACGGATGTTGGTGTGCAGGTAATTTTTCTCATTTGGTCTACATGTTCACGGTTGCGAGCCAGAGATAGCACCCAGCCATTCCTTTTTGGTGGATTATATTTCTTACCTGGAGTAGCGATCTGTCTCATTTCTCTTGTTTACATATATAAGTTACCGCTGTTGCAAAAAATGTTATGTTCTTTAAAGGATAAGTTCACCTGTTTTTGAAAAAAATAAATGCATTTTTTTGCAGGTACAAAAATGTGAATTATTTTTTATGCAGGTACCATGCAGGACTCCTGGCAGACCTCGTACAGGCAGGCAGTTACACACTGACAAGAAGAGACAATTAACAGAGTTTAACAGCACCCTGGTATTCCATTGAAAACTACAAACTGACAGTTGCAAAGGCTGTTGATACTTGTAGCTTTCCATTCACAGATCTTTGTGAATGAATGATGCAGCCGGGCACCTTTTTTTAAAATAGTGACAGCAAGCAGGGGGGAAAAGATCCCTGCTTGCTATCACTAGATGCAGGAATGGGAACGTGTTCCAAAAGGTGAACTTATCCTTTAACCACTTTCCGCCCGGCCTATAGCTGATTGATGTCCGGGAAGTGGTTCCGTTATCCTGACTGGGCGTCATATGACGTCCAGCAGGATAACATGCCGCCGCGCGCCCGCGGGGTCACGCATTGTGGCGATTGGTGGAGCGGTGTGTCAGTCTGACACACCGCTCCACCGATCTTGGTAAAGAGCCTCCGGCGGCGGCTCTCCTGACAGGGGGGGTCTGCACTGATAAATAATCAGCCCCCCCTCAGATCACCACACTGGACCACCAGGGATAGCCACTAGGACCACCAGGGAAGGGGCAACATGTGGATTGCCAGGTATGTACCCCATGGCCATCCACATGTGCCCAATGTGCCAATCAGTGCCCACAAATGGGCACTGATTGGCACCATAATATTGCCTAGATGCCCAGCAATGCCACCCTTAGGAGCATCAGTGCCACCAATCAGTGTCATCAGTGCCACCCATCAGTGTCCATCAGTGCCACCTGTCAGTGCCCATCCGTGCCCATTAGTGCCCCACTATCAGTGCCCATCAGTGCTTATCCGTGCCACCTATCAGTGCCACTCAGAAGTACCCATCAGTGCCACCCATAAGTACCCATCAATGCCACCTACGAGTGCCCATCTGTGCTGCCTATGAGTGCCCATCCGTGCCACCTATGAGTGCCCATCAGTGCCGCATACCAGTGCCACCTATCAGTGCCACCTATCAGTGCTGCCTATCAGTGCCCGTCAGTGCCACCTCATCAGTGCCACCTGATTGGTGCCACCTCATCGGTGCCCATCAGTGCCGCCGTATCAGTGCCCGTCAGTGCAGCCATATCAGTGCCCGTCATTGAAGAAGAAAACGTACTTATTTAAAAAAAACTTTAACAGAAACAAAGAAAAACTTTTTTTTTTTCAAAATTTTCGATCTTTTTTTATTTGTTGCGCAAAAAATAAAAAACACAAAGGCGATTAAATACCACCAAAAGAAAGCTCTATTTGTGGGAACAAAATGATAAAAAATTTGTTTGGGTACAGTGTAGCACGACCGCGCAATTGTCATTCAAATAGCGACAGCGCTGAAAGCTGAAAATTGGCCTGGGCGGGAAGGTGTCTAAGTGCCTGGTATTGAAGTGGTTAAACTGCATTAAGCCCCTGTTCACATTGGCACAATTTGAAATGTGATTTGACATGTCAAATCGCATGCTAAATCCCAGCCTATTGCCTGCAGCGGCACTGTCCCAATCGATGTGAAGCCAACTTTGCGGCACCACCCTGATTTCCAAAAGTAGTTCCTGCACTACTTTTGGTGACTTCGGGGGCAATTTCAATTGACATCGGTGCACGAACCGGCAAAGATATTTTTCAAATCTCCCCGAACTTGCACTGAAATGCGGGTTTGAAATTGCGTTCAGCTGAAGTCGCACAATTTCAAACCTGCCTTCAGTGTGAATGAGGGCTTAATCTGTTTTTCTATCTGTATAGATGCTTCTCAATGCACTGTGGATTAGCTAAAGAGAGAGCATAGTGAATGCTGACTGCTTTGAGCCTTTGTTTGAAACTCTGGACTGAACCATTTGTAAGGGATAAGTCATTGCCATGAATCGCTCTTCTTACTACTTCATTTGCGTGTAAATTTCTGCCTAAGTTATTGTAAACAGGCTTAATTTCAAAGGAACAACCAATGTCAAAAGGAGCCTAAATCTCAAAAGAAAATCGCTAAATGTTAATATTCAATATTTAATACATGCTTGACTAAAAAAAACATTTTTAATTATTTTATTTTTGTTCCTGACCATAATAAATCAAGAAATAATCTACAAAACCACTTCCCTTTAAAGGTCCGGTACTGGCGCATTCAAGACAAAGAAGCAGCAGCCCACAGACTACAAATTGAAACCTTAGAAACCATCAAGCTGGAAGGATTAATGCCCAATACACACTATAAACTAGATGTTTGTGCATTCAACAGTGCAGGGGATGGGCCTAAAAGTCATACTACAGAATTTGAGACTAAGAAAGCACGTAAGTACCCATTTTCAAACTGCGTTCCTTGTTGATTAATTTGAAGTTAATCTCTGTTCACATTAAAAAACAAACCTTAGATAGGTATGTAAAGAAATCATACATGCATGTATGTTGACATACCTTGTAGACCTTCCCATGAGCCCCAAAATGAATGAAGCGCTATTAAACAAATTGTGCCTTGAGTTACTACATTTGTTTTTGACCTATTCACTTACCTCACTATCGTACCATCACTATGATTAACCAATAAAAGTAGGAGTGAGTGGATGGAGCAAGAACAGCCTTAGGAACAGAAGTCACCATTTGCATATTAGATTTCTCTCCAAGATTTAAAGGGTCTAGGTGCCTGCTTCATGTATCAGCCTAAGATTTAGACATTGTAAAGTAAAACACGGGTTTATTTTAAGGGAAGCAACATGTGGGTAAAGTAATCCCACATGAGGAACTAAAAAGAGCAATTTATATCATCTACAACTTTATTATGTTTATGAATTGTGAAACCCATTAGGAAAGAAAGTTTTGTTATGATATATGTTTAGTAAAACAAAGCACTGAAATACTGGAGACAATAAACTGCTGAAGCTTCTTATTCAGTGCCTTGAGAAAGTATTCATACCCTTGACATTTTCCACATTTTGTCATGTTACAACCAAAAACGTAAATGTATTTTATTGGGATTTTATGTGATAGACCAACACAAAGTAGCACATAATTGTGAAGTGGAAGGAAAATTATAATTGGCTTTCCAATTTTTTACAAATAAATATGTGAAAAGTGTGGCATGCATTTGTATTCACCCCCCCCAGTCAATACTTTGTAGAACCAGAGTATAAAATAATTATTCTCGTTCTATCATGTACAGAAAGACAGAGCGATTGGAAAAGCTGCTTGCACCGAATAGGGTCCAACCAAATCCAAGTGATCAGTGAAAAACAATAGAAGGTGTGGTGCTGCGCTAATCCAGCAACAAAGTAATGTTGCTAAAGGTAGCAGTATAAATAAGTATTGAAATCAAAAACAATCCCAAAGGGGATAAAAAACATACCACTAGTATTGACTATAACGAGAAATGTTATGTGCCATCATTCTATGTAGTAATAAAGTGCAAAGTGCAATACAGATGCTTAAATAACACTTAACAGGTGTAATTAATAAAATATGAACTACTCTACTATATTGCACACTATTTTTAGTTCATATTTTATTAATTACACCTGTTAAGTGTTATTTATGCATCTGTATTGCACTTTGCACTTTATTACTACATAGATTGATGGCACATAACATTTCTCATTATAGTCAATACCAGTGGTATGTTTTTTTAAAACAGGAGGTTATAACAGGGGTCATAGTACCTGTGTAGTGTGAGTATCTGAGTGTTGTCTGAGTAGTGTGTGTGGATCGTTAGTACTTGTGTATTGTGTACTGTATACTTGAGTATTGCGAGTACACGTAGGTCTGCGACTGTTCTGCGATTGCACGTAGGTCTGTGAGTACCTGTGTATTGTCTTGTTGTGTACCTGTGTATTGTCTTGAGTATTAGTGCCAGGAAGCTAGCTGTTAGGTAATTTGGACAGGGTAAAATCCCCAAATCCTCACTAAATTTAATAGGTACGATGCCCGGCGGGTGTGGAGAGGCGACTCTTTGTACATCTTGCGGCATGTATGCGTTCCTTGATCATCCGGTCGAGGGCAAATACTGCTGTGCAAAATGTAAGCACATTGTTTCCCTGGAAGTCCAGGTTCTGAATCTGGGGAAGCAACTGTCAGCACTGAGAAGTCCCTCCATACTAAAGGTGAGCCAGGAAAGTACACGGCAGGTGCCGGCAGGGGCCAGCACAGAGGCGGGTGGAGACAAAGAGGTGCAGGCACTAGCAAAGAGTAGATGGGTGACAGTCAGGAGGGGTAGAGGGGGAAGTGCCAGAGAGGCCGATCCAGGACTGGAGCATCCCAATAAGTACGCTCCATTGAGTGACATTGGTGAAACCAGTCAGGGACCAGCACTGCTGGAGATGAGGGACTCTCCTAGCTGCCAGGGGAAGAACTCCTCCAGTGAGAGTGGGGGGGGCAGCAAAGGGAAAGGAAAGACAGATTCTGGTGGTAGGGGACTCAATTCTTAGAAGGACAGAGAGGGCAATCTGTAACCAAGACCTGAAGCGCCGAACAGTATGTTGTCTACCGGGCGCTCGGGTTCGGCACATCACGGGTCTTGTGGACAGATAACTGGGAGGGGCTGGGGAAGACCCGGCTGTCATGGTGCACGTTGGCACCAATGACAAAGTCAGAGGCAGATGGAGTGTCCTAAAGAACGATTTTAGGGACTTAGGTGCTAAATTGAGGAAAAGGACCTCCAAGGTAGTGTTCTCAGGAATACTACCAGTACATCGAGCCACACCAGAAAGGCAGAGGGAGATTAGGGAAGTAAACAAGTGGCTGAAGAGCTGGTGTAGTAAGGAGGGGTTTGGGTTCCTGGAGGACTTGGCCGACTTCTCAGTCGGTAACCGGTACTATAGAAGGGACAGACTGCACCTAAATGAGGAGGGTGCAGATCTGCTGGGAATGAAGATGGCCAAAAAGTTAGAGGGGTTTTTAAACTAGGCGATAGGGGGGAGGGTCCAGAGACAGTGATAGCCAGCGTGGAAGATAATCCAGAGGGTAGTATTGGGGGCATTAGTGGTAGGTTAACCAAAGCACAAAAACACAAGGTGAGTATAGTAGCAAGTCCTAGTTGCAATCTTGAAACACCCAATACGGTCTAAACTATGTGGCATGTTCACCAATGCCAGGAGCATGGCGGACAAGATGGGTGAACTAGAGATACTGTGGTACAAGGAGCATTTGGATTTTGTGGGAATTTCGGAGACCTGGTTCAACAGCTCTCATGATTGGCTGGCAAACATTTAAGGGTATACCCTATATCGCAAGGATAGAGAGGGTAAAAAAGGGGGAGGGGTATGCCTATATATCAAGAATAATGTACATGCGAATGTGGGAGATGACATCACTGAGGGAGCTAGAGAGGAGGTGGAATCCTTATGGGTAGAGCTCCAAAGGGATGAAGCTAAGGGGAAAATAATACTGGGAGTATGCTATAGGCCCCCTAACCTGAGGGAGGAAGTGGAGACGGATCTCCTATCACAAATTGGATTAGCAGCAAGGATGGGCAATTTAGGTAACAGCAATCACAGGTCAATTAGTTTCAGTATAAATCACACAAATAGGAAACATGAAGGGAACACAAAGACACTGAATTTCAAAAGAGCCAACTTTCCTAAACTACAAACCTTGCTAAAAGGCATAAATTGGGATAAAATATTAGGAACAAAGAATACGGAGGAGAGATGGGTTTGCTTTAAGAGCATATTAAATAAGGGCATTAGCCAATGTATCCCATTGGGTAATAAATTTAAAAGAGCGAGCAAAAATCCTGGATGGCTTAACTCCAATGTAAAAATGCATATAAAAGCAAAGGAGAAGGCCTTCAAAAAATACGAGGTTGAGGGATCATCCTCAGCATTCAGACTTTATAAAGAATGCAATAAGAAATGTAAGGGTGCAATTAGGATGGCTAAGATAGAACATGAAAGACACATAGCGGAGGAGAGCAAAAAAAATCCCAAAAAATTCTTTAAGTATGTAAACAGTAAAAAAGGGAGGACAGACCATATTGGCCCCATAAAGAATGAGGAAGGACATCTGGTTACAAAGGATGGGGAGATGGCAAAGGTATTGAATTTATACTTTTCCTCAGTATTCACGAGTGAATCGGGGGGCTTCAGTAACCAAAACTGCAGTGTTTATCCTCATGACACAACACAGGAAGCACCTCCATGGTTAACAGAGGATGGAATTAAAATTAGACTTGAGAAACTTAACATTAATAAATCACCGGGACCAGATGGCTTGCATCCGAGGGTACTTAGGGAACTCAGTCAGGTGATTGCCAGACCGTTGTTCCTAATTTTTACAGACAGTCTATTGACTGGAATGGTACCAGCTGATTGGAGAAAAGCCAATGTAGCACCAATATATAAAAAGGGCCCAAAAAACATCCCTGGGAATTACAGACCAGTTAGCCTAACATCAATAGTATGTAAACTCTTGGAGGGGATGATAAGGGACTATATACAAGATTTTAGTAATAAGAATGATATCATTAGCAGTAATCAGCATGGATTCATGAAGAATCGTTCTTGCCAAACCAATCTATTAACCTTGTATGAGGAGGTGAGTTGCCATCTAGATAAAGGAAGGCCCGTAGACGTGGTGTATCTGGATTTTGCAAAAGCATTTGACACAGTTCCCCATAAACGTTTACTGTACAAAATAAGGTCCGTTGGCATGGACCATAGGGTGAGTACATGGATTGAAAACTGGCTACAAGGGCGTGTTCAGAGGGTGGTGATAAATGGGGAGTACTCAGAATGGTCAGGGGTGGGTAGTGGGGTTCCCCAGGGTTCTGTGCTGGGACCAATCCTATTTAATTTGTTTATAAACGACCTGGAGGATGGGATAAACAGTTCAATCTCTGTATTTGCAGACGATACTAAGCTAAGCAGGGCAATAACTTCTCCGCAGGATGTGGAAACCTTGCAAAAAGACCTGAACAAATTATTGGGGTGGGCGACTACATGGCAAATGAGGTTCAATGTAGAAAAATGTAAAATAATGCATTTGGGTGGCAAAAATATGAATGCAATCTATACACTTGGGGGAGAACCTCTGGGGGAATCTAGGATGGAAAAGGACCTGGGGGTCCTAGTAGATGATAGGCTCAGCAATGGCATGCAATGCCAAGCTGCTGCTAATAAAGCAAACAGAATATTGGCATGCATTAAAAGGGGGATCAACTCCAGAGATAAAACGATAATTCTCCCACTCTACAAGACTCTGGTCTGGCCGCACCTGGAGTATGCTGTCCAGTTCTGGGCACCAGTCCTCAGGAGGGATGTACTGGAAATGGAGCGAGTACAAAGAAGGGCAACAAAGCTAATAAAGGGTCTGGAGGATCTTAGTTATGAGGAAAGGTTACGAGCGCTGAACTTATTCTCTCTGGAGAAGAGACGCTTGAGAGGGGATATGATTTCAATTTACAAATACTGTACTGGTGACCCCACAATAGGGATAAAACTTTTTCACAGAAGAGAGTTTAATAAGACTCGTGGCCACTCATTACAATTAGAAGAAAAGAGGTAGCCGTTGTCGGAAATTCCGATTGTATGTACACAAACCTGACGGACAAAGTGCCACGCATGCTCAGAATAAATAAAGAGATGAAAGCTATTGGCCACTGCCCCGTTTATAGTCCCGACGTACGTGTTTTACGTCACCGCGTTCAGAACGATCGGATTTTCCGACAACTTTGTGTGACCGTGTGTATGCAAGACAAGTTTGAGCCAACATCCGTCGGAAAAAATCCTAGGATTTTGTTGTCGGAATGTGCGAACAAAGTCCGACCGTGTGTACGCCCTATAAGAGCGGCAAGGATGTGGAATTCCCTTCCACAGGCGGTGGTCTCAGCGGGGAGCATTGATAGCTTCAAGAAATTATTAGATAATCACCTGAATGACCGCAACATACAGGGATATGTAATGTAATACTGACACATAATCACACACATAGGTTGGACTTGATGGACTTTTTTCAGCCTCACCTACTATGTAACTATGTAACTATCCCCTTTTGATTTCAATACTTATTTATCTGCTGCCTTTAGCAACATTTCTTTGTTGCTGGATTAGCGCAGCACCACACCTTCTATTGTTTTTCACTTTGTAGAACCACCTTTCTCTGCAATTACAACTGCAAGTCTTTTGGGGTATTTCTCTCCCAGCTTTGCACATCTAGAATGACATTTTTGCCCATTCTTCTTTGCAAAATAACTCAAGCTCTGTCAAATTGGATGGAGAGCATCGGTGAACAGCAATTTTCAAGTCTTGCCACAGATTCTCACTTGGATTTAGGTCTTGACGTTGACTGGGCCATTCTAACACATGAATATGCTTTGATCCAATTGTAGCTCTGGCTGTATGTTTATGGTTGTTGTGCTGCTGGAAGGTGAACCTCTGCAAGTCAAAAGTCGCTTGCAGACTCAACAGGTTTTCTTCTAAAATTTCTCTGTATTTTTCTCCATCCATCTTCCCATCAACTCTGACCAGCTTCCCTGTCCCTGCTGAAGAAAAGCATCCCCACAGCAAGATGCTGCCACCACCATGTTTTATGGTGGGGATGGTGTGTTTAGGGTAATGTGCAGTGTTAGTTTTCCGCCACACGTAGCATTTTGCTTTTAGGCCAAAAAGTTAAATTTTGGTCTCATCTGACCAGAGCACCTTCTTCCACATGTTTTCTGTGTCCCCCACATGGCTTCTCCCAAACTGCAAACAGGACTTCTTATGGCTTTCTTCTTACTACTCTTCCATAAAAGCTAAATTTGTGGAGTGCTGGACTAATAGTTGTCCTGTGGACAGATTCTCCCACCTGAGCTTTAGATCTCTGCAGCTCCTTCCATTTTCAGGTGATGGATTGAACAGTGCTCTGTGAGATGTTCAAAGCTTGGGATATTTTTTTACAACCTAACCCTGCTTTAAACTTAGTAGTAAATGGGGCTGAATGGTGCTGAATACAAATGCACACCACACTTTTCAGATATTTATTTGTAAAAAAATGTGAAAACCATTTATCAGTTTTCTTCCACTTCACAATTATGTGCCACTTTGTGTTGGTCTTTCACATTAAATTCCAATAAAATATATTTACATTTTGGTTGTAACATGACAAAAAGGGGTATGAATACTTTTTCAAGGCACTGTTAATTGGCAGAGTGTGATTTACGAGCATTTGTAGTCATTTTTATTTTAGCATTTTTGTGAGCATATACAAGCATTTTAGAACCATATTCCTAGCATATTACAAGTGTTTTACATGTGTATTCTATCTTCAGACATTTTTGTTTTAAACATTGTTTGAAAACACATGGGGCAAGAGACCAGATCGTATAGGCTCAAAAATGCCTTAAATATGCAGAAACGCTACAGGCATTCGTTCATATGTGAACAGTAAAACATGGGATTTTGCATATTGAGTTTGTTGGATCCTCAAGATTTGAGCTACAAAACGCTCAGGTGTGAATGGGATTTTAGATGTAAATGGGTAGTTTAGGATATTTTGCATATATTATTGCAATGTGAAGAATTCTATATAGCTTTTGCTTTGTTTTCTTTAGCTCCTAGTCAGATACCTCGAATCATTAGTGCTGTGAAGTCTGGATCTCAATATATTATCACTTGGGAACATGTGACACCATTATCCAATGAATCTGCTGTTAACGGATATAAAGTAAGTTAACCACGTTTATAGGTAACTGTTAGTGCTGAAAAGAATGGTTTTGGTGCCAATAGTTTCAGCACCTGAAAGGTTAGTGTTGGTTTTCAGGGGTTCATTTCATGTTAGGGCTTGAGGTGGGATTAAAGTTAGGAATTTAGAGTGCTAAACCTTGAGTAGTTATGTTTTATATTCAGGTCAAGAATTTAAAGTTTTAGGTTAAGGATATATATATATATATATATATATATATATATATAGAAAGGGTTAACTGATAGCTAGTGGTTAAATATTAAGAGATCATTTTAGGGGTTAAGATGAGTGTAGGGGTTTGGGTAAGGGTAGGATCAAGAGTTAGGTTAAAGTTAGGGCTCATGGACATGCAAGTAAACACTAAATATTACATAACACCAAAAACCCTGGTGCTGAGGACTACCAGAACTGAACGTAAAAAAAAAAACACAGGACAAGATTGATCTTCCATTTATATATGTTCCTTAAATATTTCCCTTTCCCAAGGTTTTGTACAGGCCAAATGGACAAAATGATGGTAAGCTGTATTCAACCGGGCATCATTCAGTAGAGCTACCAGTTCTAAAGGAAGGAGACTATGTTGTGGAAGTCCGGGCCCACAGTGAAGGAGGAGATGGTGCTGTGGCTTCCATCAAACTTTCTACTAGTAAGATTTTCTTTTCCTCAAATAAATAATGCTTAACAAAGCTCACAATATACAGCAGAACAAATGTGAACATATGCACCATATGTTTAGAATAAAGCTCAAAGCTCAGATTTTCTATGAAAATTTTGCTGTCATCATAGTTGGGGAAACATAGTTGCAAATTAAAGCTGATGTCAAAGTGCTAGCTTACATTTTATTGATAATTTTATAATGTTAAAGGCTTTTGTTTGGAATAAAAGTGTTTGAAAAACAGCCCAACAGAACATACTTAGGCTGATTTACAAAAATTCACTTCAATTTTACGATTGTGTAAAAATAAAATTCCTGTTTAATTATTTCATATGCACATGATTAGATAATTTAAGTGATTATGCAGACAATTTCAGACAATTATGCAGACAATTTCATTGTGAAGGTTGTTGACTCATTTAGTCAAAAATACAGTGTGATTTGAAACCTAATTTAAAGCAACAATAAAATCTGAACATTGCCCCGTACAGTGTAATTCTAAATTTCAGATGGTGGGGTTGATTTACTCAAGGAGTAGAGCAAAATATTCACTTAAGTTAGTGAATGAAGTGAACCTAAGTGAAAATTCACTTTGTAAAGAATACCCTAGAAAGAAAAAACTTTAGCTCAGCTTCACCTCATTATTAAATGAACATTAATTTTGCAAAGTGAAACTATTTTCCCTTACATTTAATCAGTCACTTTTATTCACTGCATTGTTCCTTGGGAGCAAAACAACTTTAAAAGTCTTCAGTCCAAGCTCTTCTTTTTGCACACATGCATGGCATTATCTTCTTTCATATGAAAAAACTAATAGATAGAAGATGGCTCACACAGTGCACCACGTCCCCAATATTCAAATAGAAATTTTACAAGTAGAATGGAATTTTTTAGGTGCACAAATATTAACACACTTAAAGTTTACAAAATAATTTATTTTCATTAAAATATTTGATAAAATCCATACACATGATATGGTTTTCTCTCCCGTCAATTAATCCATTCAAATTGTGTGCAGTTACAAACATTTTTCGGTCAACCTGATAATCACGGTATGCTATCATACAACAGTATTTGATTCAATTGATACTCAATCAAGCCACAGATGTTACATTCTCTACATGTTTTACCATAAACATAGCTTCTTTAGGAGTTGTCTGTACACAGTTACTGTATTTTGCTACAACAACTCCTGAAGAAGCTGTGTTTGTGGTGAAACATGTAGAGAATGTAACATCTGTATAAATTGTATCAAATACTGTTTTATGATACCATACCATGATTATCGGGTTCACCGAACAATATTTGGCGCATCTGGAAAGTATTCACAGCGCTTCACTTTTTTGTTATGTTGCAGCCTTATTCCAAAATGGGTTAAATTTATTATTGTCCTCAAAATTCTACAAACAACATCCCATATTGACAATGAGAAAGAAATCTTTGCAAACTTATTAAAAATAAAAAACGAAAAAAATCACATGCACATACAGTAAGTATTCACAGCCTTTGCTTAATGATTTGTTGAAGCACCTTCGGCACTAATTTCAGCCTCAAGTCTTTTTGAGTATGATGCTGCAAGCTTGACACACCTATTTTTGGGCAGTTTCTCCCATTCTTCTTTGCAGGACCACTCAAGCTCCATCAGGTTGGATGGGGAGTGTCGGTGCACAGCAAATTTTTGGTATCTCCAGAGATGTTCAATAGGGTTCAAGTCTGCGCTCTCATTGGGCAACTAAAGGATATTCACAGAGTTGTCCCATAGCCACTCCTTTGTTATGCTGGCTGTGTGCTTAGGGTCATTGTCCTGTTGAAAGATTAACCTTCGCCCCAGCCTGAGGTCCAGAATGCTCTGGAGCAGGTTTTCATCTAGGATGTCTCTGTACATTGCTGCATTAATCTTTCCCTTGATCCTGACTAGTCTCCCAGTTCCTGCCACTGAAAAACACCCCCACAGCATGATGCTGCCACCACCATGCTTCACTGTAGGGATGGTATTGGCCAGGTGATGAGCGGTGCCTGGTTTCCTCCAGACATGACGCTTACCATTCAGGCCAAAGAGTTCAATATTTGTTTCATCAAACCAGAGAATTTTGTTTCTCATGGTCTGAGAGTCCTTCAGGGGCCTTTTGGCATACTCTGGGTGGGCTGTCATGTGCCTTTTACTGAGGAGTGGCTTCTGTCTGGCCACTCTACCATACAGGCCTAATTGGTGGAGTGCTACAGAGATGGTTGTTCTTCTAGAAGGCTCTCCACTCTCCACAGAGAAACGCTGAAGCTCTGTCAGAGTGACTATTGGGTTCTTGGTCACCTCCCTGACTAAGGCCCTTCTCACCCGATCTCTCAGTTTGGCAGGGCTGCGCACTCTAGGAACTGTCCTGGTGGTTCCAAACTTCTTTCATTTATGGATGATGGCGGCCACATTGGGACCTTCAATGCTGCAGAAATGTTTCTGTTCCCTTCCCCAGATCTGTGCCTCGATACAATCCTGTCTCGGAGGTCTACAGAAAATTCCTTGGACTTCATTGCTTTGTTTGTGCTCTGACATACACTGTTAACCGTGGGACCTTATATAGACAGGTGTGTGCCTTTCCAAATCATGTCCAATCAACTGAATTTATCACAGGTGGACTCCAATCAAGTTGTAGAAACATCTCAAGGATGATCCGTGGAAACAGGATGCACCTGAGCTCAATTTTGAGTGTCAGGGCAAAGACTTTCTATACTTATGTACATGTGATTTTTTTCATTTTTTATTTTTAATAAATTTGCAAACTTCTTTCACATTGTCATTATAGGGCATTGTTTGTAGAATCTTAAGAAAATAATGAATTTAATCCATTTTAGAATAAGGCTGTAACATAAAAAAAATTGGAAAAAGTAAAGTGCTGTGAATACTTTCCGGATGCACCGTATGTAACTGAACACAAGTTGAATGGATCAATTAACGTGAGAGAAAAGCATATCATGTGTATTGATTTTATCAAATATTTTAATGAAAATCATAAATGATTTTGTAAAATGTAATTGTGTCAATATTTGTGCACCTAGAAAATCCTGTTCTACTTGTACAATTTCTATAACTCACACTGGTGGATGATGCTATAATTTAGGAACATATTTTTGGTGGCTGAGGATTGTTGGTAACAAGATAATTAATATCCAGTTGTTTTCATTACAGGTGACACAGCAGGAATATTACCCAGTATTCTTGGTATACTGCTACCAACATTTGGCCTCCTATTTTACCTTGAATTCTGAATGTAGGTCTGAGTGCAGTGTACTCACTTCTCATCTCTGGAGGATACCATCATTCTCTGACTATTGTAATAACATCTTAAGCCAAAAAAAGAAAAAAATATATAAACCTATATATACCCAACAGAGTTATTATGAACTTTAAATAGGAATTAAGGCATTCAGGAACTCCTCCGAGGAATTGTTTTCAAGGATAATAGATCATTTTTAACTTGTTCCAATATGCCTTATGAAACACTTTCGCCAATCTGTGACGGTTGCATGATCAAATGGGGCAAGTTACAGTGTTAAATTACAATAACTTAGACTGTACAGTGGAATTAAAGTCACCATCCATAGGTGATTCAACTTTAATAACAAATTGTGAAATATAATAGAGTTACAAATGTTGTATATGGTATGTGTAAGAGTAACTACATCTGTCTGTATTAACTGTTTTGTGTGCTGCATATTTTTGTTATTTTTATTCGAGCCTTGGTGAGGCCTCTGGACCGACAGTCAGATCAAAAACAGTCATTGTAATAGACAGAACTTCATGTCTTCAACAAATGAATGTAGATTCAGTATGCTGAATATGACAACTGAATATAAGAACTCTGAAATGTACACATATCACTGGGTGGTTTCAGGTGCAGGCATGGGATAAAATCCAGAGTGATCTATTTCCATTATGTGAAATTTTGCACATGCAGTTGTTTTGACACGGTGTAAATAGTGCAATAAATGGCCCACTTATGAATGTAAAGTATATTTATAGCAAATAAGCTGTGCTTAGGAAAAGTAGTAAACATTAAAATATTTCAAAGCACCAAGATATATTATAGGAAAACACATGAATCCATGTGATTAATACAATAAGATATTTTTAGGAGCATGGGAACACTGGAATGAACAGGTATCAAGGATTGACACTGAAGCATTAATATAAATCGTCTCTAACAACAGATTGGAGAATAATAACTTACATAGGTAAGTGCAGGAGAAACACTTTCCAATACAGTGGACATACTTCCTGCCAAAGTTGCATGTACAAAACACACAAAAAAATTATGATGAAAGTTGATGCAATGAAAATTGGAAGTATTGTCCACAGCAGCCAATCAAGTCTGATTTATTTTTTAAAGAAAATTATAGCCATGTTGAGTATGGTTATTCTATGGAACATCACCGTAATCAATTGCATTACTATCAATAAATATTTGAATCTGTTTGATAAATCTTTTATTTATTTCAATAAGGTTAACACAGGTGGCTCCTAAAGAGAAAGCATTTTGAAAATGTAATTTATAAAGTATATAGCTATAGCAAAACATAATGCATATGTTGGAAGAAATAAAAAATGCTAGTGGTGCTTTTGCAACACCCATTGCTGGCAATGGGATTCCCCAACGCTTACATTCAAAACACTATTTCAGATGAAGCAAGCCAACCAGCTACATATAAAAAAACTATTGTAAATTTAAATTTCATGTACAGATCTGGGTTTTAATACTCTATTATGTCTTTAATGTAAAAAACAAAAACAAAAAAAAAAACTGCCCACATTGTGCCATGACTCATATTTGTGACATTTCCAAAATGAACCTGCATTGGTCATGTCTGTTAAGCCAGAACTTTTTTTTATGATTTTGTTTATCAATGTTCTCATGGACACAGGTCTAATCGCTCATGAATGAAGAAAAACATAATATCACAAAGAATAGCTGTTCATTTGGTATGGTATGGTATGGTAATTGTTAATGTGACCTTACTTCACAATAGTTGTGTAACAGTGGATGGCGTGAAGATGTGGTTCAGCTTGTGTTACAGTGATGTATACGTTGAAACAGTAAAATAGGAGGAAACAAGTGAATGATGATAAGCACAACATGTTACTCTGAAATACATACCTCCCAACATCTTACAATATGTAAGCATTTTTGAAATTTAAGTCCTTCCCTCTCCAGATTTGTCTATTATTTAGCAATATCTATGATCTACTAAGACCCACCACCCTTTGGGGCTCATAAACCACAACTGACTCTCCAAATTAAGGACAGTTGGGAGGTATGAAATTGTTGTGTTACTGACGCTTCTGAAATTAATGAATGTGTTTGTTCTGACTTTGTCTACCTATATTTTTTTTTGTATTGTTCAGTCATTATTTTAAAGTTGTGCTTCGGTATTTCAGTTCATGTGTGAATGGTAAACACAGTATTATACAACTGGGTCCAGTAATAGTGCAATGTTTCAATTTCTTTAAAAGAAATCTGAAATTGTATTCTTTTTTATTGGTAGCACAACCTAGTTAGCTGATTGGGTAGAGTTATTTTATCTTTATAGAGTTAATATCATAGAGGTCTTTATTAAACTATCAAGGATAAAGCTCAGATACTTCTGTGTACTCCTCTCTTTATTTTCTTGTATTTTTTTTGTATTTCATACAAGCATTAAAATATCTTAATGTGCTTTAATTCATGTAATACTTTGTTTATTAATTGGTGATTACATTAGAGCCTAAAATATGCTAAAATGCTAAAATGTGATGCATCACTGGTTTTTAAACAAACAGAATACAAATGGAGTTTCTTGCAAGGAGGGTTTAATTCCTTTAAGCTGCCTGGGACAAGTAAATTTGTGGCTGCCCACATCCCCAGTACTAACTACTAATTTTCCAGGACTCGGTGCAAATATCTCTTTACAGTGGCAGTGTAAAGTAGCAAGAGAGAATGAAAACGTGTTCCTCTTGTTCCTTTAAAGAACCTAAAACTGGACATTTGTGGCTTGCTACGCTGTAAGAAAGGCAAATGTAAAATATTGATATGTTATGGATACAGCTTCATAAACCTGCTGGTCATACATCTGGAACTTGGGACTTGCAGTACTGGGGTTACTTAAAAGAGTGATTCATCCTCTTCTAGCAGAACACTCAAGCACAGGCACAAGTTTTAGTTGCTATGATACTCATGCTCATTTTACTACAAGTATGTACAGTCTTAAATGCTATTTTGCCAAATGCATGATGGCCTTTTTTCTATTTTATTTTTTTTGCAATGTTCTGAGTTTTTGTTCTGCAAATCCTTTAGCAAAATACTTGTTTACTACAGTAAGCTAGGCATTCAATAGTAAAAGTTTGATTTGGATATGTAACAAATTTGTGCTTTGAGCCTTATGTCAAAAACTATTTTATTTCCAATTAGCTTCAAGCAAACGTAAAATATATATCACCTATTCAGAACTAAAGCTGTTGATTATAACAAGGTATTTTTTTTATTTAATTGCAAGACTAAAGTGACAATGCACAGTGTTGTTGTTTTTTTTTTTTTTAAATTTACTTTGTCTGTTTATATTTGTTATTTCTAATTGAAATAGGCAGGGATTTTATGTTATCATTTTTTTATGAGTGACCTTGGTTCAGATTAAATATCAGTATTACTCACAATGTAACAGCTGGCTTTTAAAGTTACCAAAATGTTTTGTTTTGTTAAAAAATCACCAAAATAAAGGCGTTTGACAAACTATGTTTTATATTTAGTAATTTGTTCATACCCTGGTGCTTAGTGAGGAATTCTGGGAAAACGGCTAAATGCAGATTTGTAAAAT
This sequence comes from Lithobates clamitans, assembly GCA_037952925.1. Taxonomy (NCBI): domain Eukaryota; kingdom Metazoa; phylum Chordata; class Amphibia; order Anura; family Ranidae; genus Lithobates; species Lithobates clamitans. Next base: position 4,503,760 of record JBBGZY010000470.1, read on the forward strand.
ATTATCTATGTGAATATTTTACCTGACAATGGGCTTTTAACGACTTCAGCCCCAGAAGATTTGGCCGCTCAATGACCAGAGCACTTTTTCAATTTGGCACTGCGCTGCTTTAAATGGTAATTGCGTGGTCATGCAATGTTATACCCAAACTAAATTTAAGGTCCTTTTTTTTCCACAAATAGAGCTTTCTTTTGATGGTATTTGATTGCCTTTGCAATTTTTATTTTTTGAAATATATATGGAAAAAGACTGAAAAAAAAATTATATTTTCTACTTTTTGTTATAAAAAAAAATCAATAAACTCAATTTTAGTCATACATTTAGGCCAAAATGTATTTAGCCACATGTCTTTGGTAAAAAAAATGTCAATAAGCGTATATTTATTGGTTTGCGCAAAAGTTATAGCGTCTACAAACTAGGTACATTTTCTGGAATTTACACAGCTTTTAGTTTATGACTGCCTATCTCATTTCTTGAGGTGCTAAAATGGCAGGGCAGTAGAAACCCCACCCCCCACCCCAAATGTCCCCATTTTGGAAAGTGGACACCCTAAGGAAATTTCTGAGAGGCACGTTGACCCCATTGAATATTTTATTTTTTTTGTCACAAGTGATTGAAAAATGACAAAAAAAAAGAAAATTACACAAAGTTGTCACTAAATGATATATTTCTCACAGATGCCATGGTTATATGTGGAATTACACCCCAAAATACATTCTGCTGCTGCTCCTGAGTATGGGGATACCAAATGTGTGGGACTTTTTGGGAGCCTAGCCGCGCACAGGACCCCAAAAACCAATCACCGCCTTCAGGATTTTTAAGGGCGTAAATTTTTCATTTCACTCCTCACTACCTATCACAATTTCGAAGGCCATAAAATGCCAAGATAGCTCAAAACCCCCCAAATGACCCCATTTTGAAAAGTAGACACGCCAAGCTATTTGCTGAGAGGCATGTTGAGTCCATGGAATATTTTATATTTTGCCACAAGTTGTGGGAAAATTACAAACTTTTTATTTTTTATTTTTACACAAAGTTGTCACTGAATTATATATTGTTCAAACATGGCATGGTTATATGTGGAATTACACCCCAAAATACATTTTGCTGCTTCTCCTGAGTATGGGGATACCACATGTGTGGGACTTTTTGGCAGTCAAACTGCGTACAGAACCTGAAAACCAATCACCACTTTCAGGCTTTCTAAGGGCGTACATTTTTGATTTCACTGCTCACTGCTTATCACAGTTTCGGAGGCCATGAAATGCCCAGATCGCACAAAACCCCCCAAATGACCCCATTTTGGAAAGTAGACACCCCAAGCTATTTGCTGAGAGGCCAAAGTCTAAAAAAAGCAGCACTAAAAATGGTAACAAAATAGTGATTCCAAAGTAGAAGGGAATAATATTCCAGTCACCAGCTATAGTGCATATGTATGAAAGCACTCAGCACCACGTGGTAAAGTGATCTGCTTACCAGAAGGCTAAAAATACTAGGCATGTAATAGTGTATTACGATAAAACTATGGAAGACGGTGGGGGGGGGACGTTCCCTCCCACTGCTTGTAAAAGCAGTCTAGAAAACTAATTAGCCACTAGTATTGCTTTTACATGAACGCCAACCACTGGTTGAAAAGAATGATACAAAGATGAACCTGCAGGCATCATTCTGGTATAACCACTCAAAGTCCAGCAACATACCAGTATGTTGCTGGTCCTTGTTGGGCATATATTGTAATGTTCTTTTTTTCATGCAGCCTGTGGGCTGCATGAAAAAAAGAGATTGATGCCCACCATTAGAATACCACCCTTCATCCGCCCACTTCTAATGATGGGCATACATGCACCATTTATGAGCATGAGCATATGAGTTGCTGATTTACATATGATGAGAGCAAACGCTGTTGCTGTCAAGATAAATAAATCAGTACTGCAGCTGAATGGCGTACCTGCTAAGCAAATGATGGTTAACAATAAAACAAAGTAACATTACAGTATAACAGTAAGACATACCATACCTGCAAAGCAAATACAATAAAACATAGTAAAACTAAAACATTTTTTAACACAATCTGTGCCTAAAAAATATATGCCGAAGCATTGGGGCAATCCACCCCTAATGTTAGGAGCAAATCGCTCCTCCACCCCTGCCCCCATGCTTCGGCTTATACTGTATGCTCTTTTTTTTAACTGTGGTGGAGAAATCACCTCCTACAGAGCTGGAGACACGGCTTTACATATCGTGGGAGCAAACGCTGTTGCTGTCAGAATAAATAAACCAGTGCTGCAGCTGAATGGCGTACCTGCTAAGCAAATGAGCTGGTGGCTATATGTGATTCGATGATTGGATCTTTTGCGGTTTACCTGCAGTATTTGGAGAGTGACACCCTGGCCTCCTGTGATTAATGATTATATGCTCATTTATCAATACCTTCTGGTAAGCAGATTGGATTCACTTGGGTGTGGTGTGCTTTTCCATACACACTGAAGCTGGTGAATGGTACTTCGTATTTTCTATCTCTTCACTGAAAGAACTGTCCTATGAATTCAAGCGCTGCATTTTGGACTTTTATTTTTATTGTTTGATGATCAACAAACTGTGCTGGCTGCTTTCAATTATCAATGACATTATAGTTAGCGCAGATACCCACCTACCCCTTTTTTTAAATAAAATTAAAACATTACTGTTCCAGACTTCAATTCTGTTATGTCCACGCTGGCAGATCGCACGTACCACTCGTCGCATAGACCGCGTACCTGTACCCCCCTGCACTGAACACTACTCTCCTAGTGCAATCCATCGCTTCCATGCAATTCGTCAACGTTTGGCGACTAATGCACCCTACGGATCGAGAATATACCTTTTTTTCGCCCCCACATAACACTTTTTCTCGCATAGATTACTTTTTTGCCTTCCCTGCTCTAATCTCCACAGTGAGTGCCCCAGACATACAGGACGCCAGAATATCAGACCACAGTCCAATTGCTGTACACATAACTCAAGCCAAACTCTCATCTCCCTCTCCTACCTGGCGCTTCCCTTCGTACCTGGCAGATAGTGAAGATTTCCGTCATACACTATACGAAGCCTGGGAGGAATACATATCCACCAACGGAGCTCACATCTCTGACCTTTTTTGGGAAGCTGGCAAAGCCTTTTTGCGGGGTAAAATCATCTCTTATACCGCCCAATTTAAAAAACGGACCAGACAACAATACAGACAGTCCAGCGAAGCTTTACGCTTGGCTCATGAGCGGCTAACACTAAACCGTTCACTAGATAACATACAAGAATGGAGACAGGCTAAACGTACTTTTGACCTTTGGGCAGAACAACATGAAGCGGCCAAAACGTCATACTCTACGCTACATTTCCACAGGTTTGGTAGCAAGGCGTGCAGGCTGCTGGCTAAATTATGTTCAGGACCTAGACATCCTACTCGCATCTCTACCCTGAGAAATGCGGCAGGCTCTCTGGTTACCTCGCCTGCTGAGATCAGTAAACTACTTGCAGAGTATTACACTAATTTATATAAAGCTGACCCAAGCGACCAACCTACAGCAGAAGCAAAATACACAATTAGAGGCACTCAATGCCCCTATTACCGCAGCTGACATCCGACTCACGATTAAATCCATGGCCTCAGCCAAAGCCCCAGGACCCGATGGCTACACGGCAGAATTTTACAAACTGACAAACGACTTTGTCCCCGATACCCTGAAACACATATACGCAGCCATGTGGGACGGAGGGCCCTATCTTCCCACAGGGACACAGGCTCACATCAAACTAATCTCCAAGAAAGGCAAGGATCCCCTATCACCAGGTTCATACCGTCCAATTTCTTTGATTAACGTGGATGTAAAAATCCTGTCTAAAATAATTGCATCACGCTTAGCTCTCCTACTTCCATCTCTATTACACCCAGCCCAATCTGGCTTTGTTTCAGGGCGATCTGCTACCCTAAACATTCGCAAGGTTTTAATGGCTCTAGAATACGCTAAAACCCACCCCGACCAAGACGTTGTCATTATGTCCCTCGACGCGGAAAAAGCCTTTGACAACATCAGTTTCTCATGGCTTTTTCGAGTGATGGAACAATTCGGCTTTTCGGGTCAAATTATGCGATTTTTACTGCAAATGTATGCCTCCCCAATGGCATGTCTTGTCATCCCTGACTTTGTCTCCGACACAATACCCCTAGCAAAGGGAACGAGACAGGGCTGCCCCTCGTCCCCATTGTTGTTCAACTTAGCGATTGAACCCCTATCTAGAATACTCAACTTGGATAATGGGATCAGTGGCATCACCTTAGGCAACCAAACTTTTCACTCTGCCCTGTTTGCAGACGACATACTCTTATTCTCTACCAATTCCATATCAGACTTTGACAGACTCAAACAACTCTTTACAGACTTCCGACTTTGCTCGGGATTCCGCATTAATTATGACAAAAGTGAGGTCCTAGCATTACACCCACACCTTTCCATTAAATGGAGACATCTATCTCCGCTCGCCATGGCCACTCAACATATCACATACTTGGGTATTCAAATAGGACATGAACCATCTTCTCTGTATTTACTTAATTATCCCCCATTAATAACCAAAATTGTGAAGTAGCTGGAGGCTTGGGGGACCCTTCCTCTCTCGCTTTTTGGGAGATGTCACCTCTCCTACTGAGACATTCTGATGTTTAAAAAATCCAGAAATCCTTAACTGCTTTTATATGGTCTCGCAAGAAACCCTGCATAGCGCTGCAAAAATGATGACTCCCGAAGAGCGAGGGCGGGGCAGGACTACCCAATATGCGTTTCTATAACCTAACATGTTTACTTAGGCAGGGCCTAGATTGGTTAACTAAAGGATCTAAATATTCCAACTTCACACTTGAAGATGCTATGGCCTACCCCTATGACCTTTCAGCCATCCTTCATTCCAATCCTAATACTCTGCCTCCTCACCTCAAATCCAGTGTACTTCTCAGGGATACGATCATTGCCTGGAGAGAGGTCAGAAAATTACTCAAACTGCCATCCAACATCCAACATCTCTCGCTACCTGAAAATCCAAGGCAACCCTATGTTCCTCCCATCCACTCTACATAAAGCTTTTGGTCAATGGAAACTCAGGGGACTTACCAATGTAACATCCATCTACCACGACAAACCGGGCGAGTTTAAATCCTTTCAAACCTTGATGCGGGAATTCTCACTACCACCAACTCACGTTTTTTTTTTATCATCAAATCACCGATTATTTGAAGTCTTTCTGTGGGTCTGAGGTTGATCTTCTTGAAACATCCTGCATCGACACTCTTATTAAAAGCAATAATTATTCCATCTCTAATATATATTCATGCCTCATACAACACCAAACACGGAAGTATTGTCTCAAACCTTTTCAAAAATGGTCTCACTTACTGGGTGATAACGGTTTGCCAGAAAAAATCCTTGAGGGTTACAGACATATCCGCAAGCTTATCACTTCTGAAACATGGAGGGAGACGCAATTCAAAATTATTCACAGAGCCAACTTCCCATTTCGCTTCAACAAAGCGGACCCAACTCAAGCGCAATGTCCCTGGTGTGCCTTCCCTCGCCCCACCCTGCTCCATCGTCTCTGGGACTGTACTAAGATCACCACTTACTGGAATGCAGTGATAGCCTACATCAACAAAATCCATAAAACACAGCTAACTAAGGACTGTCTCTTATGCTTGTTCAGTATACCACCATCATCCTCCTCATCAGCAATGGACTCACAAAATATTCCACAATGGGCTCATTTGTGTCTCCTAGTTGCCCGTAGAACTATTATGTTACACTGGATCTCAGCAACACCACCTACTTTGTCGGCGGTAAAAAAAGCCTTGACCTCACTCTTCTATTTGGAGAGACTAGATACCATCACACTGAACTTTCATTCTATCTCACGCTTTTTTAAGAGATGGAGAAGGTACATGGAAGCCACGTTCACTCAACAAATAACGCTAGATATAATGCACCCATTCCAGTTCATGGATTGGTACCTAAGGAGGGATCTCACCATTTCCCTTGGCAACCTCAAAATACCTCCCACTTCTGACCCATCCGTCTTTAAGCCGCCGTAAGATGTCCACAAGCCCATACTGCTCTTTAACTTCCACTACTTTCCTTTACTCATTCTCGGTAGTACTAGTTCGTTTTGTCTTTTACCTAGACAAATGTATCTCATCCCTAGCTAGTTATGTCCAAACGCTGCCTCCACTCCTGAAGGTACTAAGGTGTAAAGTTTCAATCTCTCAAGCACTGTTTTGCTCAATAACGATGATAAGATGGTAAATGTGAATTTCTGCCCCCCCCCCTTACCTGTATTTTAGTATAAGACTTTCCTACTGTTTAGAGATTCTACTTGTACCTGATGTATAACTGTCATGTACTCTGTTGTATACTACTGTATGCTATAAAACTCAATAAATATTTTTCAAGAAAACATTACAGTTCCAAAATACAGTAACAATAGAGAGAGAACAATAGAGAGCGGACAATAGAGAGCGAACGTAAGAGAGAACAATATAGAGAAAAATGAAATCAATTTTTTTGGCTATTTGGTTATTGTTGGCTTTTTTATTTTTATTTTTTGTGTGGTTTTTTTTTTTGCACTTTTATATAAACTGTAAACGTTCCATATTAGGGTCTCTCAAAATGTGATACACAGGGTCTTGAAAGATGGGATGGTTAAGTGTGCCCTAGGACTGTGCAATGCTGTACCCTACGTGAATACTCCACTAGTGTGTGGTAGCATTCGAAACATTCACCAATGCAAAGACCTGGTTGATCAGGACAGGAGGGACAATAAAAGCGGGTGTCACGCCTAAATCTGTGCTTTCTACAGACAAGACATCTTCTTTAAGGATTTCTTTGGGTAGGGGTACATACAGAAAATGCCTCTCATGCAGCCGGCTCACTGTATTTGGATTGGGAAGTTGGGCCACAGCACCGTCTGGAAACAGAAGGGCTGTGATGATCTCTTCCTGGAATTTAAGGAAGGATCCAGTTCGTCTTGAAGCTTTGTATAGCACATAAGCATTCAGCAGAGCCAATTGGAATAAATATACAGACACTTTTTTATACCAGCGTCTGGCCTTATGGGCAATTAGGTGTGAGGCCAACAACTGGTCGTTGAAGTCCACTCCTCCCATATTAAGGTTTTATTCATGGACACCGAGGGGTTTCTCCACAACACCAATTGCCGTTTGAATTTGGACTGCCATGTCTGCGTGAAGGGAGGACAAAACTAAAACATTCGTATTATCCCTCCACGTCACAGTGAGAAAATTATTACACTTCAAGCAGGCTCTCTCCCCCAGCCTAAGACGGGAATCTACAAGCCGCTGGGGTAAGCCCCGGCGATTAGATCCCACGGTTCCACATGTGTCAATTCCATGATCAAACAAGTGACTAAAAAGTGGCACGCTTGTTTAATAATTGTCCACATACAAGTGGTACCCCTTTCCGAATAAGGGTGACACCAGGTCCCACACAATCTTACCAGCGCTCCCTATGTAGTCTGGGCAGTTCTTCGGCTCTACGTAACTATCCCTTCCCTCATAAACCTACATGTATAGCCTGTTGCCCTGTCACAGAGCTTATACATCTTGACCCCATATCTGGCACGATGTTAGATACTGTTTGAATGACAAGCGGCCAGAAGACATAATCAGGGACTTATCAACGAAGACAACTTGATCGGGAGTAAACAAGGCTGCAAACTGCTGGTTGAAGTGATTTATGAGGGGCCGAATTTTGTAGAACTTTGTAGAGCCGATCGTATTCAGGGTCACCCCGAGGATGACAGAGTTCATTGCCATTGAAATGCATGAACCGAAAGATCTGCTCGTATCGTGTCAAGGTCACGGAGGCAGAGAACACGGGCATATGGTGAATTGGGTCAGTGGACAGTGGCAAGGGTCAACTGGGGATTAGCGGTGATGAATTAACCAGCATAAAAATAGCTTTGGTCCACTATAGATGTATAGAGATCTTCTGTGAAAAACAGCAAATAAAAATCAGCTGACGTAAAATCAACTGTTTCCACCTGAATTCCAGGTTGGCCAGTGAATGGGGAAGTACAGGTCCTGCAGAAGTGGTGGGCTCCCAATTCAGATTGGCAAATGCAGCAGAAAGGGCACTATGGGCTTGACGGGCCTGTCTTTGTCTAATTGGTTGTTGCGGGACACTATTTGTGCTAGCCACCTCACCAGCTTCAATTGCACTTATGGGACTCGCCACGTCATTACGTGTTACTGCAGTGCTGGATGTACTAGGCCGCTGGTGCTTGCCAGTTCACCAGAAGGATGAGTGGCACTAGGTCTGGCTCTCTGCTCCATTCGAGAGCCCTGCGGTTCTTGCACCTCAACAGCAGAATGGGGTCGGGTACGCCTGACGTTGGCAGGGACCACGTCAGAGCTATCTGTCAGGGTGAGTTCCTCTTCACTCTCTTCTGTCATGCTCAGAAACAGGCCTCTTCACTAGTGTACCTTCGATTAAACATTTTGGCCTCTAAATTTATTGGTACACTAGTGAGACTCAAAGGAAAAAAGAGCACCTGACTGTCAGCGACTGCTTCAAACATTACCAAAAAAACTGTTAGCGTTTGTAGGGATCAGGCCTGACTCTGCAAATGCTGCAGTTATGTGTTTAGTGTTTTGTAAGTGACAGTGATCGATTGATACTGCACTTGGGTGGGCTGGGCTGGGCTAAACACAGGTGCTAGCAGGTATCTTGGCTGATCCCGCTAACGCTGCGTTTTTGGGAACCCTAAACTATTGGGGACGCTAATATTGTTCTGATCAGATCAAAGATATTGATCCGTTCAGACACTTTACTACTAAGGGAGGTGTATGGTGTGTGCGTGGGTGTTAGCGCTACCGGCACTAATCTGACACTGCCTGTGGTGACGCAGACCCTGACTGACACTAAAACCTGATGTCACCCACCGGGTGATCAGGGGGTTAAACCTTTATTAGGTAATATATGGTGGGTGCCCTGACGCTATAAAAAAATAACTAGCTAACCAGCGTCACTTGTAACACTAATACCGTGATCACTGGTGACGGGGTGATCAAGGGGTTAAACATTTATTAGGGGGTCCCTAGACATATCTGGGGCTACTACTAAGTACCCTAATGCTGATTAGTGTCACAAATGACACCAGTACTGTGATCAAAGAAAAATATGAAAGCTGCACTGGGTGACACAGTGACAGAGAGTGAAGGGGTTAACTCGGGGGGGGGGGGGCGATCAGGGGGTGAAATGTGTGCCTATATGTACTGTGTCAATGTAGTGTTGGTGCAACTCACGTTTGGATGTCCTCTCTAATCTCTTTGGAACAGAAAAGAGTTCCACGAGGGGAGAATCACATCACTTCCCCTGCCTGTGTTTACACTTACACAGGCAGGGGAGAATTTCATTCATCAGGACCAATCAGCAGGTCCAGGCCAGAAATCATTGGCCTGGGCCTGGAGACTGATCAGTTCTTAAACGAATCTGATCGTCGCGGCCGCCTAGGGGGCACGTAAGGTAACGCCACTTCGCCCACCCGTGCCATTCTGCAGCAGTGAAACTGCGGCGGCTGGTCGGGAAGCCGTTAAAGTGAAACTAAACTCATGTTCTAAAATATCAAGTACACCATGACTCTGTTTTCCTTTATTTCTCTTTAATGTAAAAAAAAACTGCCTCTCCTACCATTGTTTTCAGGCTTCTTTTTTGTCCTCTGCTACTAGTGTAAAACAAGCAATGTTCTCTCTATACGTACTACAATTCCCAAAGCACTGAAGGTGTCTGCATGTAGATGTGTAGTCCATCTGGGGGGGTAAGCAGGAAAGACTTGCTACGTTCACATACACAAGGGGGGATATGGAGAACAAACATGGCCATCCTAGAACAGAAAATGTGGGAACAACAATAAAGAGCTTGCAATAAGAGAGAAAAAACAAAGGACAAGAGAGATATAAATGTATTTTATTTTATAAAAAAATTTGAGTTTAGTGTCAATTTAACTCTGCTTAGCCAATCTTGCAATTCACACAACATAAAAAAAATGGGCTGCACCGCATAGCTGAGATAATGACCGCATTGTTTCCTGTCTGAGCTTTGTCACTTGCGTACTCATTGGACGTTAAACATTGTAACTTTCCAGCATTTTTTAATCATAGCTGCTAATTTTTACTCCTTTTTTTTAAATCAGGGAGATGTTTATGGAGAAATCAACAAACTAAACAAAGAACAGCAAAGTTCCTGAGAGTCTATAGATAATAGCACATAATGCCAGAGATTAACGACATATAACTTTCATAACATCAAGGTGCACAGAATCATACAATCACCCTGCTTTACGCACAGCACATATCTGGATGGCAGACAATGGTTATTCCCCTGTCGTGAAAATAGCAGTGTCCCCGAGTGTCCCACTAGGGGAGACACGGATATTAAGGGGGTTTTTATGCGCCTGATGGAAGTGGTATACAAAAAAAAATTTAATAGATATTTAAACTATGAATAATAAATATTCTAGCTTTTAAGTGGTTGTTAAGCCACTTCTGTAAAATTCTCCTATCCCCTCTGTATTATAACAATAAGTTACCCTGTATCTGTGTTATATCATAAATATGTATTATCTGTACTGATAACACAGCATCTTCCTGTGATCAGTTGCCTCCTCTCTCCTGTCCTCTGTCTAGCTGACAGTTCAAGTCAGCTTTAACCACTTCAGCTCCAGAAGGTTTCACCCTCTTCCCGACCAGAGCATTTGTTGCATTTTGGCACTGGTATTTGCACGGTCATGCAATGCTGTACCTAAACAAAATTTATGTCCTTTTTTTCCCCACAAATAGAGATTTCTTTTGGTGGTATTTGATCACCACTGGGATTTTTATTGTTTGCGATATAAACGAAAAAATACTGTAAATTTTCAAGAAAAATTATATTTTCTACTTTTGTTATAAAAAATATCCAATAAACCCATTTTTTGTCATACATTTAAGCCAAAATGTATTCAGCTACATGTCTTTGGTAAAAAAAATTCAATAGGCGTATATTTATTGGTTTGTGCAAAAGTTATAGCGTCTACAAACTATGGTATATACAGTATGTCACAAAAGTCATACACCCCTCACATTTTTGTAAATATTTTATCATATCTTTTCATGTGACAACACTGAAGAAATGACACTTTGCTATAATGTAAAGTAGTGAGTGTACAGTTTGCATAACAGTGTAAATTTGCTGTCCCTTCAAAATAACTCAACACACAGCCATTAATGTCTAAACCGCTGGCAACAAAAGTGAGTACACCCCTAAGTGAAAATGTCCGAATTGGGCCCAAAGTGTCAATATTTTGTGTGGCCACCATTATTTTCCAGCACTGCCTTAACCCTCTTGGGCATGGATTTCACCACAGCTTTAAAGGTTGCCACTCAAGTCCTCTTCCACTCCTCTTTGACAACATCACAGAGCTGGTGGATGTTGGAGACCTTGTGCTCCTCCACCTTCCGTTTGAGGATGCCCCACAGATGCTCAATAGGGTTTAGGTCTGGAGACATGCCTGGCCAGTCCATCACCTTTACCCTCAGCTTCTTTAGCAAGGCAGTGGTCATCTTGGAGGTGTGTTTGGGGTCGTTATCATGTTGGAATACTGCCCTGCAGCCCAGTCTCCGAAGGAAGGGGATAATGCTTTTCTTCAGTATGTCACAGTACATGATGGCATTCATGGTTCCCACAATGAACTGCAGCTCCCCAGTGCCGGCAGCACTTATGCAGCCCCAGACCATCACACTCCCACCACCATGCTTGACTGTAGGCAAGGCACACTTGTCTTTGTACTCCTCACCTGGTTATCGCCACACACGCTTGACACCATCTGAACCAAATAAATTTATCTTGGTCTTATCAGACCACAGGACATGGTTCCAATAATCCATGTCCTTAGTCTGCTCATCTTCAGCAAACTGTTTGCGGGCCTTCTTGTGCATCATCTTTAAAGGAGGCTTACTTCTGGGACAACAGCCATGCAGACCAATTTAATGCAGTGTGCAGCGTATGGTCTGAGCACTGACAGGCTGACCCCCCCACCACTTCAACCTCTGCAACAATGCTGGCAGCACTCATACGTCTATTTCCCAAAGACAACCTCTGGATATGACGCTGAGCATGTGCACTCAACTTCTTTGGTCGACCATGATGAGGCCTGTTCTGAGTGAAAACTGTCCTGTTAAACCGCTGTATGGTCTTAGCCACTGTGCTGCAGCTCAGTTTCAGGGTCTTGACAATCTTCTTATAGCCTAGGCCATCGTTCTGCAGAGCAACAATTCTTTTACCAAATGTGTGAGACTTTTTGAGTGCCTAGCCGCATATGGGTGTCAAAAACCAATCACCACCATCGGGATTTCAAAGGGCGTAAATTGCTCATTTCACTTCCTCACTACCTATTAAGGTTTCAGAGGCCCTGAAATGCCAAGATAGCACAAAAACCCTGCAAATGACGCCTTTTTGGAAAGTAGACACCCAAGCTATTTGCTGAGAGGCATGTTGAATCCATGAAATATTTTATGTTTGTCACAAGTTTCTGGAAAATTACAAATTTCCTTATTTTTTTTTTTTTTTTACACAAAGTTGTCATTAAAAGATAGTCTGCCTACTGAGGAAGCCTATCATGTGACGACACACATTTAGGGGAGGAATAGATTTCAGTGACGTGCATCAGAGTCTCACCTAGTGAGGTGGTGAGCCGAATTGGTTATTACTTATAAAATTTTATATAACATTTTTTTCCTTTTCTTTTTTTATGTTCCAAAAAGTTGTGGCAACAAATGAGATCTGCAAAATACTCACGATGTCTCTTAGCAAATACCTTGGGGTGTCTACTTTCCAAAAATGGGTCATTGGGGTGGGGGTTGTGTTATCTTGACATTTCAGGGCCTCAGAAACTGTGATAGGTAGTGAGGAAGTGAAATGAGCAATTTATGCCGTTAGAAAGCCTGAAGGCGGTGGTTGGTTTTCGGGGTCTTGTACGCAGCTAGTCTGCCAAAAAGTCTCATACTCAAGATACCATACTCAAGAGAAGCTGCAGAATGTATTTTGGGGTGTAATTTCACATATACCCATGGCATGTTTGAGCAATATATAATTTAAAGAGGTTGGAAACCCTATAAAAAAACCAAACCTGTAAGATAAAAGCATAATGAGCTAGTATGCATCGCATACTAGCTCATTATGAAATACTTACCTTAGAACTAAGCTCTCTCAGCAGCGACCGCACACCGCTGAGATGGCTGACATCTTCCCCGGTGTTTCTTCTGAGTTCACAGGCTCCGACGCTGTGATTGGATGGAGCCGCAATGACGTCACTGCTGTGTATGAGCGCGGGAGCCGCCGGTCACGGCACGGGTTCATTTCAGACGGTCATTTCTTCAGAGCGCATGCGCCGATTACATCGGCGTATATAGTGAATACCTCATAAACCATGCAAGTTTAGGAGATATTTACAGTACCTACAGGTAAGCTTATTATAGGCTTACCTGTAGGTACAAATAAACAGGGAAACTTTACTTCCTCCTTAACTGACAACTTTGTGTAAATAAAAATAAAATTTTTGTCATTTTCCAGAAACTTGTGGCAAAACATTAAATATTATAATTATTATTAATATAACTCGACATGCCTCTCAGCAAATAGCTTGGGGTGTCTACTTCCTGAAAAGGGGTCATGGGGGGGGGGTTGTACTATCTTGGCATTTCAGGTCCTCCAAAACTGTGATAGGTAGTGAGGAAGTGAAATGAGCAATTTACGCCCTTAGAAAGCCTGAACACAGTAATTGGTTTTTGGGTTCCAGTATGTGGCTAGGATTGCTTTTACATGAAAGATGACCGCCGGCTGAAAAAAGTTACCAGAATGCTGCCTAAACATGCAGGCATCATCCCAATATAACCACTCAAAGTCCGTACATTGCTGGTCCTTGTTGGACATATGTTGTTATGTTCTTTTTTCATGCAGCCTGTTGGCTGAATGAAAAAAGAGAACCTAACAGATTCCCCCATTTACATTGATCGATGTGGATGAAGAAATCTCTGCCAGAAAGCGTGTGGTATACCTACTATTAGAATATACCCCCCTGCATCCACCCACTTCTAATAATGGGCATACATGCAATGTTCTTTTTTCTCCTCAACAGATTCTTCCATTCGCATCGATCGATGTGGATGAAGAATTCTCTACAAAGAAAAGTGAAAAAAATATATGCTGAAGCATAGGGTTGATCTGCCCTCCATACCAGCCCCTATGCTTCAGCATATATTTTTTTTTCACTTTTTTTTTTTTAACTGCGGTGGTGAAATCACCTCCTACAGCACTGTAGTCACTGATTTACATACAAACCCTGTTGTTGTCAGAATAAACAGATCAGTGCTCCAGCTGAATGGCATACCTGCAAAGCAAACAACGGTTAACAATAAAACACAGTGTCAATAAAACATTAACTCACTATAACAACAACTTTTTTATTGCAATCTGTGCCAAAAAAGAGTTAAAATATATGGTGAAGCATAGGGGAAATTCATCCACTGACCACCCCAGCCCCCATGTTTCGCCACATATGCTCTTTTTTTAACTGCAGTGGTAGTCACTGATTTACGTATGCTGAAAGCAAACCCTGTTGCTGTCAGAATAAACTGATCAGTGCTGCAGCTGAATGGTGTACCTGCAAGGCAAACAATGGTTAACAATAAAACACAGTAATGATTAAACATTACAATATAGCAGTATATTATACAGTAAAGTAAAACAGTAGAATGGCATACCTGCAAAGCAAACAATGGTTAACAATAAAACACAGTAACAATAAAATATTACAGTATAGGAGTATGGTATAAAGTACAGTGAAAAAGTAAGAACAGAACATTAACTCAATAAAACAACAACTATTTTTGGCTTTTCTAATTATTTATTTTTTTATGTTTTTGTTTTCTTTTTTTACACTTTTTTTGTAACTATAACATTTTTTAAAAGTTCCAGGCTAGGGTCTCTCTAAATGCGATACCCATCTAACATCTTTCGAGATGCCCAAGACTGTGGCGTGCTGTACCCTATACTAATAATCCACTAGTATGTGGTAGCGACGGAAACAGTCCTGGATGCAGAGACCAGGTTGGCCAGGACAGGAGGGACAAAAATAGTGTGTGTCACGCCTATATCCGCATTTGCTACAGACACAACATATTTTTTGGGGTGCTCTTTGGGTAGGGTTACCAGGAAAGACATTCGGAGAATGCCTCTCATGCAGCCGGAACACTGCATCTGGATTGGGGAAATTGGGCCACAGCACCTTCTGGAAACAAAAGGGCTGTGATGATCTCTTCCTGGAATTTTAGGAAGGATCCACTTCCTGACACTTTGTATAGTACATAAGCCTTGAAAAGAGCTAATTGGAATAAATATACAGACACTTTCTTGCACCAGTGTTTGGCCTTACAGGCAACTAAGAATGCCCCCCAATATCTGGTTGTTGAAGTCCACCCCTCCCATGCTAAGTTTGTGTTCGTGGACACAGAGGGGCTTCTCAACACTAGTCGCTGTTGCAGTTTGGACTGTCGTATCTGCATGAATCCATGTTCCGTTTGTCCTTCCACTTCACTGCAAGCAATTTATCACATTTCAGACAGACTCTCTACCCCCGTCTAAGTGAGGCATTTACAAGCCATTGGGCGAAACCCCAGTGATTAGGTCGCACGGTGCCACATGCGTCAATTCCAAATTCAAAAAGGTGTCAAAAAAGTGGCATGCTTGTGTAATAATTATCAACGTACAAGTGGTACCCCTTTCCATATAAGGGTGACACCAAGTCCCAAACAATCTTGCCGCTGCTCCCTATGTAGTCTGGGCAGTCACAGAGATTCACACTGCTATCTTTTCCCTCCTAAACCAGGAAACTCCATGTATAGCCTGTTGCCCTGTCATAGAGCTTATACATTTTGACCTCATATCAGGCACGCTTGTTGCTGAGAAACTGAAAGCAAGGCAGCCAAAAAACATAATCAGGGATTCATCTATGCAGACAGTCTGTAGGGGTGTATAAAAGGCTGGACATTTTTGGTTCTAGTAATTTACAGGGGGCTGAATTTTGTGGAGCCGATCATATCCAGGGCCGACCCGAAGACGACAGAGTTCATCGTCGTTGAAGTGCATTAACCACAATATTTTTCTCACATCTAATCCTGACCATGAGAGCAGAGAGCACTGGCATATGATGAATTGGGTCAGTGGACCAATATGACCGCAACTCATTCATTTTAGTTACGCCCATGTTGAGGGAGGGGCCTAGAAAAGTCTTAAATTCAGAAACCGTGATAGGTTTCCATGCAAATTGTCTGGCAAGAGTCAAATTTGGGTTTGCAGCGATAAATTTCTTGGCATATAAATTGCTTTGGTCCACAATAGATCCATACAGATGTTCTGTGAAAAACAGCTCAAAAAAACCAAGGGGAGTTAAATCTGCTGTTAGCACCTGAATTCCGGGTTGGCCAGTCAATGGGGGAAATATGGACGCTTCAGAAATTGTGGGCTCCCAATCAGGATTTGCAAACCCAGCAGAAAAAACTATGGGCTCTATGGACCAATCATCTGATGAAATCACGTGACACCTGACGATATGTGTCTGGATTGGAGGGCAGATTAACCGGAAGTGATTTGCGAATACGAGCTTGCTGCTCAGGTAGTATGCACCTTGCTGTATTGTTTTTAATGTGAGTGCCAATATGTCTTTTTAATAAAATACCCCTAAAAAAACTATATTAAAAACTATATTACACTATCGGAGCCCCTTTTCTTTGTTACTGCCACCACGGAGGAGACTAGGTGAACATTAGGGATGGGCAAACGGTTCAGCCGGAGCATAAGTTCGGGTCGAACTTTGGTTGTTCGGATGTTCTGCGAACAACGAATAATATGCGGTGTTCGCGGCAAATTCGAAAGCTGCCGGAACACCGTTAAAGTCTATGGGACACAAACATGAAAAATCAAAAGTGCTAATTTTAAAGGCTTATATGCCAGTTATTGTCTTAAAAAGTGTTTGGGGACCTGGGTCCTGCCCCAGTGGACATGTATCAATGCAAACATTTTTTTTCAAAACGGACCTTTTTTCGGGAGCAGTGTTTTTTTTAATGCTTAAAGTGAAACAATAAAAATGAATATTCCATTAAATATCGTGCCTGGGTGGTGTCTATAGTATGCCTGTAAAGTGGCGCATTTTTTTCCGTGTTTAGAACAGTACCACAGCAAAATGACATTTCTACAGGAAAAAATGTCATTTAAAACTGATCACGACTGTAATGAATTGTCGGGTCTCGGCAATATAGATAAAACTCATTGAATTAAGAGCATGGGATCCCCCCCAGTACAGTCCATTACCAGGCCCTTTGGGTCTGGTATGAATATTAAAGGCAACCCCAAACCAAAATTTAAAAAAAAAATTGCGTGGGGGTCCCCCTAAAATCCATACCAGGCCCTTCAGGTCCGATATGAAAATTTGGGGGAACCCTGCTCCATTTAAAAAAAAAAATAGTGTAGGCCCCCCCAAAATCCATACAGGGTCTGTTATGGATTTTAAGGGGAACCCTGCGCCAAATTTTTTAAAAAAATGGCATAGGGGTTCCCCCAAAATCCATACCAGACCCTTACCCGAGCACGCAACCTGGCAGGCCGCAGGAAAAGAGGGGGGACACGAGAGCACCCCCCTGAACGGTACCAGGCCACATGCCCTCAACATGGGGAGGGTGCTTTGGGGTTGTCCCCATGTTGATGAGGACAAGAGCCTCATCCCCACAATCCTTGCCCAGTGGTTGTTGAGGTCTGCGGGTGTGGGGCTTATCAGAATCTCCCCCCAGATCCCGGCCTCCCCCCTGTGTGAAATGGTAACGGGGTACAAATGTACCCCTACCATTTCACAAAAAAAGTGTCAAAATGTTAAAAATGACAAGACACAGCTTGGT
This sequence comes from Lithobates clamitans, assembly GCA_037952925.1. Taxonomy (NCBI): domain Eukaryota; kingdom Metazoa; phylum Chordata; class Amphibia; order Anura; family Ranidae; genus Lithobates; species Lithobates clamitans. Next base: position 4,521,782 of record JBBGZY010000470.1, read on the forward strand.
CCTTTATTAAAAAATAAAAATGTCCCACGATGTCCATGGGAGGCTCCCGCCGTGTGACGCTTCATCGATTTTGACAGTTCTTATATAACTGAGGGCGGGGCCACCCAGGGACATACCCGGGTAACCTGCCCCCTCTGACACCACAGGGACTTCTCCATGGTGTCAGAGGGGGCGGGGCCACCTGATTACGTAAACGGGTGACCCTGCCCCCTCTGACGCCACAGGGAAGTCATGGAAAAGTCCCTGTGGCGTTAGAGTGGGTAGGGTCACCCGGGTACGTCACCAGGTGGCCCTGCCCTCAGTTATATAAGAACTGTCAAAGGCGATGAAGCGTCACACAGCGGGAGCCTCCCATGGAGGTGGATCATTGGCAGACTTTTTTTTCTTTTTCGGTCTGTCGGAAGAGCAATATAAGAAGATGAATGGACATTGTGGGACATTTTTATTTTTTATTTTTTATTAAAGGACTTTTTTGTGAAATGGTAGGGGTACATTTGTACCCTGTTACCATTTCACACAGGGGGGAGGCTAGGATCTGGGGGTCCCCTCATTAAAGTGGGCTTCCAGATTCCAATATGCTCCCTGCCCGCAGACCCCCACAACCACCGGTTAAGGGTTGTGGGGATGAGGCCCTTGTCCCCATCAACATGGGGACAAGGTGCTTTGGGGGGCTACCCCAAAGCACCCTCCCCATGTTGAGGGCATGTGGCCTGGTACGGTTCAGGAGGGGAGGTGCTCTCTCGTCCCCCCTCTTTTCCTGCGGCCTGCTAGGTTGCGTGCTCGGATAAGGGTCTGGTATGGATTTTGGGGGGCCCTACACCATTTTTTTTCAATTTTGATGCAGGGTTCCCCTTAAAATCAGGTCTGGTATGGATTTTGGGGGGACCCCTATGCCATTTTTTTTTAATTGGCGCAGGGTTCCCCTTTACTTTCATATCAGACCCAAAGGACCTGGTAATGGACTGGGGGGATCCCATGCTCTTTTTTTCAATGAGTTCTATCTATATTGCTGAGTCCCGACAATTCATTACAGCCGCGGTCATTTTTAAATGACACAACTTTTACTTTAGAAATGTCATTTTGCTGTGGTGATGTTCTAAACACGGGAAAAATGCACCACTTTACAGGCATACTATAGACACCCCCCAGGCACGATATTTAAAGGAATATTTCATTTTTATTGTTTCATTTTAAGCATTAAAAAAATGACTGCTCCCGAAAAAACAGACATTTAAAAACATTTTTTTGCATTGATACATGTCCCCTGGGGCAGGGCCCGGGTCCCCAAAAACTTTTTAATGACAATAACTTGCATATAAGCCTTTAAAATGAGCACTTTTGATTATTCATGTTCATGTCCCATAGACTATACAACAGTGTTCGTGTGTTTTGCCGAAATTTTTGCCTGTTCGGTATGTTCTGGTTCGAACCAAACTGGGGGGGTGTTCGGCTCATCCCTAGTGGACATCCCAGAATTACATCTAAGGAAATATCGCTGTACATCCAGTTCCCAGAGCAGCGTTCATTACAGAGTGGATCCCTAAACTAAAGAGGAGATATAAGGGTCCCCCAAAGATATTTATCTAATGCTGTTATGTTACAGCAGTAAGGTGAGAGGCCTGTTAGCACTGAGGTGTCACGTATATTATAAGAAGAGACACCAATCACCAGTCATTTTCACTATTTGAGTATTTGAATGTGTAAGAAGTAGAGCACCTTCATGTTTATTTATTTTTTGCACATTTGGCATATATTGCCACCACTGGGACTATAAAAGTATCACTTATATTATTATATTTATTGTATCAGTCACTTTACAAGTATGTGATAGTTATGGACACTCTGAAGTAATATTTATTCATTTATTCATTCACAAATTTATATATGTTTTTATGTATTTATGTTGATTGAGACATTCATTGATTTTCACGCTACTGTGGACAGCGCAACACCATCTTTATTTTTATACACTCAAAGCCACAGGTTATCCTTTTGGTGTTTGCGGCAGTCTTATTCACTTTTATTACTGTTACTGTTGATAGCGCCGGAGTACGATTCACTTATTTTAATCTAAAAGCATAGAAACAAGTATTTTTTTAATGCCAAGTCGGGCTTTTTCGGGATTCACTTGATATTCACATTATATCAGCTGATAAATAATGCAAAAAATACATTATTTTACATTACTTTACATGATATACATAGAGATTAATACAATACCCACAATAGCCAAAAAAGAAAATACAGTACATTATAGTGACAAAGTATGAACATCCGCAGAAAGAAAGGGGGAAAAAAATATATGAAATAAATAATACAAAATATGAATCAATTTGAAAATAGTAAATAGTAGCAGCAGACTGGGAGGGCAGAGGCAAGAAAAGCAAAAGCTCACAAATCCATGAAACACTCAATACGGAACGGAAAAAACGATGAAAGAGGAAGGGGCAAGTTCAAAAAATCATGTAAGCCAAAGGGTATCTATCCAAAAAAAACAGAAAATATATAGTATACTAACCCAAATGAAAAGAAAAAGGTGATGCAAACAAATGTCCCAAAGAAGCCAACTTCCCAAACATACCAAGCAAAGTGATAATTTGCCTTGCATAAGGGAATGGTCCAAATACAGCCTCATGCATCGAGGTAATATGAAGAAAAAGGATAGTAAGCACGATCTCAGATGGAAGCCCTGCATGCCATCCACATGAATCAGCCAAAGACAAGCCCACAACTGGAATAAAGGACAAAAAGATAAACCAGCCAAAAACAAAACCTGTATAAGTAAAATACGAAAAATGCCAAGGAGGTGTATAATGGCAATCTCACACAAATATACAAAAGGGTAAGTACAGCGCTGCTCTGAAAATAAACGAAAACAGCAGCCAACACACCCGTAGACTCAGGATCAAAATAACAACAGAATTTATTCTTAATTCCCAATTTTTAATAAATCCAAGTTTAAACGTTATCATGCTATGTGAGTGTTTTTACTTCTCACATGCAATACGAATTGTTCGCTTGGCTTATGGTGGTGTATCCATTGATGAGGAAGCCATGCTGATTATTTCCCCCTTACCGTGTGGTGATGACATCTGAACAGATAAAATATCCAGACCTGTTGGTCATCAAGCCTTTTTGACCTGTATGGCATATGTTATTTCAGGCCACTATCTCTGGTAAGCCTCCACAATTTCTGGTGATGGTCCTTGCACTGATTTCAATCTTCCGTGCACTTCTGATCTCCCCACGGTCCATTTACCTGCCAGGTTGGATCTAACAATCCCTCTGCATGTTCGGGAGACACCTGTTTGTCATTGCCTATGCACTGTTACCACAGACTTTTTGTTTTTTTCACTAATATTTCACTTATTGTGATATGGACTTTATATATAATATCATTTTTGATGTTTTTCCACTTACTATTTGAATTGGCGAATGTATATAAGTGTTACTGCTTTATTCAATAGCCATTGTTATATTTGTTCACGTGGCACACTCTGGTTCACACTGAGATGTTTGTTTTGAAATCACCTAATTTATAGGATTTCCGTATAATTTTGATATATTTATTTATTACATATTTACGGAGCTTATAGCGCCACACTATGAATTTTCTGTTCCAATCTCACACAAATATGAAACACATACAGTGCATAATAGCACTTATCCTGTAATCAGAAAAATAGTACTGTTGGACCGGCCATAGACCGAGAAATGGCAACACTCCAGAAATGGGGCTTCATATGTGTGTCATAGAGTGACTCTGCAATGCCTCATGTCCCTCACGTTGGGCACATATATTAAAGGCAAAGAGTCACAGCTAACAAGGCGCCGGGTGTTAGCCTATGTATATGACACACTTCTGGTCATAGAACTGAAGTGACATCCTTGTACACAAAACAGTCCGTAGTGGAAACCAAGCAGGGTAGAAGTGGGCGGAGAAGGCAAGCATTGGCAGAGTTGCCCCCAGCCCATAAAAACAGCAAAAAGAAAACCGGGGACATCACACACCCAAATAGAAACAACAACCCAAAAAAAGGCTAAAAAAAATACATGGGAGACAGTCAGCTGAACTGGCACCAGAATCAAGACTAAAGGCCCATACACATGATCTGATTTTCCGATAGGAAATGTTCGATGTCAAGCTGTTGACGGAAAATCCGACCATGTGTATGATCCATCAGACAATTGTTGTCGGACTTTCCGCCAATAAGCATGTCTTCAAATTTTCAGCCAACAAATGTGTGTTGTCGGATTTTCTGATCGTGTATACACAAGTCTGTCGGACAAAAGTGCAAAGTACAAACACGCATGCTCGGAAGCAAGGAGAAGCCAGAAGCGGTCGGTCTTGTAAACTAGCATTCGTAATGGAGAATTAACATTCATGATGTGGCAAATTATGAAATCTAATGCAGCGCACAATTCTCTTCTTCTTTAATGGGATAATAATGAAGCTGCTTTGCTGGTGATACTGATGGAGTTATTGCCAACACCACAAGTTACTACAACACTATTATCCTGCAGTTTTTAAGATCAAAGATACAACTATGTTGGTGTCCCTTGTCAATTTTACATTGTATTTTTTTAAATGTAACTGCTTACTCTCAAACTGTCATTTGAAGTAAAACACATAGCCAGGTATTATTCTCCACAATTTTTTTATTGTGCTTTAAAAAAAAGAAAACAAATAAAATTAGCTATCTACCAATGAAACTTAGCCAAAAAGTGCATTCTTTGCATCCAAAAATATAGAAAATATACCAAATCAAATCATTATTCAACCAAAAAAATAATGTCAAAGCAAAAACTCCAAGGCCAATAATAATTAACACGTTATCTCCTCCGATTCCGCAAGATGTCTGCTTGATGAACGCCTGCTCAGAAACGAACTGAAAAGCGTGAAATGAAAAGTGTGAAATGAAAAGCGCGAATCAACACTCACCAAACGTCTACTAACACAAAATTAGCAGAAGGAGCCCAAAGGGTGGTGCTAAAGAGCTGAAAAACAACGTAGTAAGTCTAGTACATCACTACGTTCACAATTGTGTGGCCGTGTGTATGCAAGATAAGTTTGGGCCAACCCCCTTCGGACAAAATTCCACGGTTTTGTTGTCGGAAAGTCCGATCATGGGTACATACAAACGGATGTAACAATACCTCTGAATAGGACAATACCCCATAAATACAATATATTTCCAACCTACAATTCTACAGGTGCACACAAGAAAAACAATCAAGTTAAATCTGCACAGATAGGGAAGACGATGAAAAGAATAATAATAAACAGAAAAGAAAGAAAGAGGGGGGGGGCAGGAGGGGGAGGGGGAGGGGGGGAAGGAAAAAGAAGGAAGGGGAGTGAAAAATAAATAGACAAAAAAAACAAAAAGGGGGCTATAATATGTTGTAAATGGCCCAAAAGAAAAAGGAGAAATCTTTACAAAATGTAGAAATGTATATGCATATATAAAATAAAAATAGGGGGGGCATTGCTATGCCAGACAATGTCTAAAAAATGTTTTAATAAAAAATGATCTGATAAAATTTAGATTTTTCTTTATTGCTTGTGTTTGTTTTTGGCTATATCCTAGGTTCTCCTAGTGCACTTGTAGTGCCAAGTGGATTTTCCTATAGTAAATAAGGCCCATTGTCACTGTAAACACAAAATTCCTTAAAAAAAACTGGTATTGAGCATTGAAAGAAGAAGCCACACATTGTTGATGATCAAATTTTTTACTGTGTGCACATTCACACATGTGCGTTATTACATTTTTGTTGACAACAATTTTTTTTTTAATGAATTTTTTTGTCGTTGTAAATAGGCATGTTTAACCACTTGCTGACCGCCTAACGCAGATGCGGCAGAATGGCACGGGCAGGCGAAATCACATATCGGTCGACATTGTTAGGGGGGCGAACCGTGCTGAGGGAGAGGCCACCCATTCGTGGCCACCCCCTTGCGATCGCTCCCAATGAATGACAATCTTCCTCTGCTGCTGTAATGTAAACAGCAGCAGAGGAAGTCATCTCTCCTTGTGTCGGTCTTTTCGTTCTGGCGCCGAGTAGAGAAGACATCCAAGTAAGTACACCAACACTACACATTAAAGTAGAACACTCTAGGCACACTTTTCACCTCCCAATCACCCCCCAATAACCCCCCAATCACCTCCCTGCACCCCCTGTCACAGTGACACCAATAGCAGTTTTTTTTTTACTGATTACTGCATTGGTGTCATTTGTGACCGTTATGAGTGGTAGGGCAGTTAGTGGTAGGCCCCTTTAGGTCTAGGGTACCCTCCTAACCCCCCCCCTAATAAAGGTTTAACCCCGTGATCACCCCCCCATCGCCAGTGTCACTAAGCAACTGTTTTTCTAATCACTGTATTAGTGTCACAGGTGACGCTAGTTAGGGAGGTAAGTATTTAGGTTCGCCGTCAGCATTTTATAGCGTCAGGGACCCCCATATACTACCTAGTAAAGGTTTTAACCCCCTGATTGCCCCCTAGTTAACCTATTCACCAGTGATCACCGTATAACTGTTACGGGTGACGCTGGTTAGTTAGTTTATTTTTTATAGTGTCAGGGCACCCGCTGTTTATTACCTAATAAAGGTTTAACCCCCTGATCACCGGGTGATACAAGTTAGGTTTTGGGGTCAGATAGGGTCTGCGTCGCCCCAGGCAGCGTCAGGTTAGTGCCAGTAGCGCTAACACCCACACACGCAGCATACACCTCCCTTAGTGGTATAGTATCTGAACAGATCAATATCTGATCTGATCAGATCTACTGTATACTAGCGTTCCCAGCAGTTTAGGGTTTCCAAAAATGCAGTGTTAGCGGGATCAGCCCAGATACCTGCTAGCACCTGCGTTTTTCCCCTCCACCCAGCCCAGCCCACCCAAGTGCAGTATCGATCGATCACTGTCACTTACAAAACACTAAACAAACATAACTGCAGCATTTGCAGAGTCAAGCCTGATCCCTGCGATTGCTAACAGTTTTTTTGGTAGCGTTTTGATACAGTCGCTAACAGTCAGGAGCTTTTTTACCTGTGAGTCTCACTAGTGTACCACTAAATTTAGAGCCCAAAATGGCAAATCAAAGGTACACTAGTGAAGAGGCCTACACGTTTCTGAGCATGACAGATAGTGAAGAGGAAGTCACTCATCTGTCAGATTCAGGCTCAGAATACAATCCTGTAGAGGACAGCGGCTACATGACAGATAGCTCTGACAACGGAGTTGTGGTCCCTGCCAAGGTTAGGCATACCAGACCCCGAACTTCTTCTTCTGTCCTTGATGTGCAAGAACCGCAAGTCCCTCGTATGGAGTAGAGTAGTACTAGCGCCGCTATTCCTTCTGGTGAACTGGCAAGCACCAGTGGCCTAGTACACCCTGGTCATAGTCAATCCAGCACTGCAGTATCACGTGGTGACGTGGCGCGTCCCATAAGTGCAGTTCAAGCTGGTGAGGTGGCAAGCACAAGTAGTGTCCTGCTGCCACCAAGAAGAGGAACACAGGCCCGTTGTGCCCACAGTGCCCTTGCTGCTGCATTCGCCAATCCTAATTGGGAACCCACCACTTCTGCAGCACCCGTACTTACCCCATTCACTGGCCAACCGGGCATTCAGGTGGAAACAGTTGATTTTACGTCACTTGATTTTTATTCGCTGCTTTTCACCGAAGATCTCTATAGATCTATTGTGAACCAAAGCAATTTGTACACTGGTCATCGCCAGGGCCGCCTTTAATATTGATTGGACCCCGGGCAAAACTTTTCTTGGGGCCCCCTCTTCCATACAGTTTCGCTCTCCACCTGCTCTGAGACATACAATAAATAGCAGCTAGACTCAAAATCAGTTTACTGAATCAGATCAAAATCAGGCAGCGATTGCGATCGGTTGCCAGAGGTTACAGTGTATCATTACCGCTCACTGACTGGTTGCTAGAGGTTACAGCACACATTACGGTTCACTGATTAGTTGCTAGAGGTTACAGCACATGATTTCTGCTTGTTGATTGGCTGCTAGAGATTACTGTGGATATGACCTCAGGGGGGCGTGATATACATATCAATGCCGCCGGCCGCCGCTATTTACGTATGAATGCCGCCACTATTTACATATGAATGCCGGTAATTTACATGTAAACACAGGGTCTGCAGGTGAGTCATCTGTACACAACAAAAAGGGCAGAGCTGGGCAGCGTTAGTAGCAGCACTTCACACTGAGGTATTGGGACACGGCACAGGACTAAAACCTCAAGGGATGAGGGAATTTAAACCAGGATAGCTGGTTTAAATATGTATGAGGCAGCTGCTTTGGGCCCCACAACAATGACAGGGCCCAGGGCAGCTGCCCCTTTTGCCCTGCCTTAAAAACGGCCCTGGTCATCGCCACTATTCCCCAGTCCTTCCTTGTCAGAGATTGGAGACTAATTAGGGTTTCCGAATTTAAGCTCTTTCTGGGCCTTTCCCTCAACATGGGCATAACTAAAAAGAGTGAGTTGCGGTCATATTGGTCCACTGACCCAATTCACCATATGCCCTTGTTCTCTGCCTCCAAGACCAGGGCACGATACGAGCAGATCTTGCGGTTCATGCACTTCAATGACAATGAACTCTGTCGTCCTCGTTGAGACCCTGGATACGATTGGCTCTACAAAATTCGGCCCCTCGTAAACCACTTCAACCAACGTTTTGCAGACTTGTTTACCCCCCATCAAGTTATCTGCGTTGATGAGTCCCTGATTAAGTTTTCTGGTCGCTTGTCATTCAAACAGTACCTTCCCAGCAAGCGTGCCAGATACGGGGCCAAGATGTATAAGCTCTGTGACAGGACCACAGGCTATACATGTAGTTTTATGGTTTACGAGGGAAAAGATAGCCACGTAGAGCCGACAAACTGCCCTGACTACATAGGAAGCACTTACAAGATTGTGTGGGACTTGGTGTCACCCTTATTCGGAAAGGGGTAACACTTATATGTGGACAATTATTACACGAGCGTGACACTTTTTAGTCAGTTGTTTTATCAGCAGATGAGAGCATGTGGCACCGTGCGACCTAATTGCCGGGGATTTCCCCAGCGGCTTGTAGATTCCCGTCTTAGGCTGGGGGAGAGAGCCTTCTTCAAGTGTGATAACTTGCTCGCTATGAAGTGCAGGGATAATAAGAATGTTTTCCTTCTTACCTCCCGTCATGCAGACACGACGGCCCAAATTACTACGGCGACTGGCGTTGTGGAGAAACCCCTCTGTGTCCACCAATATAACCAAAATATGGGAGGGTTGGACTTCAACAACCAGTTGTTGGCGCCGTACCTAATTGCTCGTAAGGCCAGATGCTGGTACAAGAATGTGTCTGTTTATTTATTTCAATTGGCTTTGCTGAACGCTCATGTGCTATACAAAGCTTCTGGGACTGACTGGATCCTTCCTTAAATTCCAGGAAGAGATTGTCAGAGCCCTTTTGTTTCCAGACGGTGCTCTACCTCAACTTCCCCAACCAAATGCAGTAAGCCGGCTGCATGAGAAGCACTTTCTTTATGTCCTGCCGAGTACCCCTACCCAACGAACCCCCCAAAAAAGATGTTGTGTCTGCAGCAAGCGCGGATATAGGCACGACACCCGCTATTACTGTCCCTCCTGTCCTGACAATCCTGGTCTTTGCATTGGTGAATGTTTTGAATGCTACCATACTCTAGTTGAATATTAGCGTAGGGTACAGCACTGCACAGACTAGGCACACTTTCACAGGGTCTCCCAAGATGCCATCACATTTTGAGAGACCCGAACCTGGAACCGGTTACAGTTACAAAAGTTACAGTTACAAAAAAGTGTAAAAAAAAAAAAACACGAAAAAGTATATAAAATAAAAAAAAACAAAATAGTTGTCATTTTATTGTTCTCTCTCTATTCTCTCTCTATTGTTCTGCTCTTTTTTACTGTATTCTATTCTGCAATGTTTTATTGTTATTATGTTTTATCATGTTTGCTTTATAGGTATGCAATTTTTTTATACTTTACTGTTTACTGTGTTTTATTGTTAACCATTTTTTTGTTTGCAGGTACGCCATTCAGCTGCAGAGCGGATTTATTTATCTTGACAGCAACAGCGTTTGCTCCCACGATACATGAAGCCATGACTCCAGCGCTATCGGAGGGGATTTCATCACCACAGTTAAAAAAAAGAGCATATATGCAGAAGCATAGGGGCAGCAGGGGCAGAGGAGTGATTTGCTCCTACCTTTTGCGGGTGGATGCCCCCATGCTTCGGCATATATATATTTTAGGCACAGGTTGTGTTAAAAAAAAAAAAATTTTTTACTTTTTTTTTGTATTTGCTTTGCAGGTATGGTAAGTCTTACTGTTATACTGTAATGTTACTTTGTTTTATTGTTAACCATCATTTACTTAGCAGGTACGCCATTCAGTTGAAGCGCGGATTTATTTATCTTGACAGCAACAGCATTTGCTCTCATGATACATAAAGCCGTGACTCCAGTGCTGTAGGAGGTGATTTCACCACCACAGTTAAAAAAAGAGCACATATGCCGGAGCATGGGGGCAGCAGGGGCGGAGGAGCGATTTGCTGCTACCTTTTGGGACGGATGCCCCAATGCTTCGGCATATATAAACGGTGCATGTATGCCCATCATTAGAAGTGGGTGGATGAAGGGAGGTATTCTAATGGTGGACATACCCACCAATCAATCTCTTTTTTTTGTTCAGCCTACAGGCTGCATGAAAAAAAAGTTTACAATATATGCCCAATATGCCCAACAAGGACCAGCTGGTCCTTGCTGGACTTTGACTGGTTATTCCAGAATGATGCCTGCAGATTTAGGTATCATCTTGGTATCATTCTTTTCAGCCAGTGGTTGGCTTTCATGTAAAAGCAATCCTAGTGGCTAATTAGCCTCTAGACTGCTTTTACAAGCAGTGGGAGGGAATGCCCCCCCACCGTCTTCCATATTTTTCTCTGGCTCTCCTGTCCCAACAGGGAACCTGAGAATGCAGCCGGTGATTTGGCCAGCTGACCATAGAGCTGATTAGAGACCAGAATGGCTCCAATCATCTCTATGGCCTAAGAAACCGGTAGCTACGTGCATTTTATGACTTAGATTTCGCCGGATGTAAACAGCGCCATTGGGAAATTGGGAAAGTATTTTATCACACCGATCTTGGTGTGGTCAGATGCTTTGAGGGCAGAGGAGAGATCTAGGGTCTAATAGACCCCAATCTTTTCAAGAAAGAGTACCTGTCACTACCTATTGCTATCATAGGGGATATTTACATTCTCTGAGATAACAATAAAAATGATTAAAAAAAATGAAAGGAACAGTTTAAAAATAAGATAAAAAAAAAGCAAAAAAAAAAAAGCACCCCTGTCCCCCCCTGCTCTCGTGCAAAAGCGAACGCAAGCGTCGGTCTGGCGTCAAATGTAAACAGCAATTGCACCATGCATGTGAGGTATCACCGCGAAGGTCAGATCAAGGGCAGTAATTTTAGCAGTAGACCTCCTCTGTAAATCTAAAGTGGTAACCTGTAAAGGCTTTTGAAGGCTTTTAAAAATGTATTTAGTTTGTCGCCACTGCACGTTTGTGCGCAATTTTAAAGCATGTCATGTTTGGTATCCATGTGCTTGGCCTAAGACCATCTTTTTTATTTCATCAAACATTTGGGCAATATAATGTGCATTAAAATTTTAAAAAAATGCGTTTGAAAAATCGCTGCGCAAATACTGTGTGAAAAAAAAAATTAAACACCCGCCATTTTAATCTGTAGGGCCTTTGCTTTAAAAAAAATATATAATGTTTGGGGGTTCAAAGTAATTTTCTTGCAAAAAAAAAAATTTTCATGTAAACGAAAAGTGTCAGAAAGGGCTTTGTCTTCAAGTGGTTAGAAGAGTGGGTGATGTGTGACATAAGCTTCTAAATGTTATGAATAAAATGCCAGGACAGTTCAAACCCCCTCCAAATGACCCCATTTTGGAAAGTAGACACCCCAAGCTATTTGCTGAGAGGCATGTCGAGTCCATGGAATATTTTATATTGTGACACAAGTTGAGAGAAAAAGACAATTTTTTTTTTTGCACAAAGTTGTCACTAAATGATATATTGCTCAAACATGCCATGGGAATATGTGAAATTACACCCCAAAATACATTCTGTTGCTTCTCCTGAGTACGGGAATACCACATGTGTGAGACTTTTTGGGAGCCTAGCCGCGCACGGGACCCCGAAAACCAAGCACCGCCTTTAGGCTTTCTAAGTGTGTAAATTTTTGATTTCACTCTTCCCTGCCTATCAAAGTTTCGGAGGCCATGGAATGCCCAGATGGCACAAAACTCCCCCAAATGACCCCATTTTGGAAAGTATACACCCCAGGCTATTTGCTGAGAGGTATGGTGAGTATTTTGCAGACCTCACTTTTTGTCACAACGTTTAGAAAATTGAAAAAAGAATGTCTTTCTTCATTTTCTAAAACAAATAAGATCTGCAAAATACTCACCATGCCTCTCAGAAAATAGCTTGGGGTGTCTACTTTCCAAAATGGGGTCATTTGGAGGGGTTTTGTGCCATCTTGGCATTTTATGGCCTTCAAAACTGTGATAGGTAGTGAGGAGTGAAATCAAAAATTTACGCCCTTAGAAATCCTGAAGGCGGTGCTTGGTTTTCGGGGCCCCGTACGCGGCTAGGCTCCCAAAAAGTCCCACACATGTGGTATCCCCGTACTCAGGAGAAGCAGCAGAATGTATTTTGGGGTGTAATTCCACATATGCGCATGGCATGTTTGAGCAATATATCATTTAGTGACAACTTTGTGCAAGAAATAAAAAAAAAAGTTTGTATTTTTCTCGCAACTTGTGTCAAAATATAAAATATTCCATGGACTCAACATGCCTCTCAGCAATTTCCTTGGGGTGTCAACTTTCCAAAATGGGGACATTTGGGGGGTTTGTACTGCCCTGCCATTTTAGCACCTCAAGAAATGAGATAGGCAGTCATAAACTAAAAGTTTGTAGACACTATAACTTTTGCGCAAACCAATAAATATACACTTATTGACATTTTTTTTTACCAAAGACATGTGGCCGAATACATTTTGGCCTAAATGTATGACTAAAATTGGGTTTATTGGATTTTTTTTATAACAAAAAGTAGAAAATATCGTTTTTTTTTCAACATTTTTGGTCTTTTTCCATTTATAGCGCAAAAAATAAAAACCGCAGAGGTGATCAAATACCGTTATAAGAAAGCTCTCTTTTTGGGAAAAATAGGACACAAATTTCGTTTGGGTACAGCATTGCATGACCGCGCAATTAGCAGTTAAAGCGACACAGTGCCAAAAAGTGCTCTGGTCAGGAAGATGGTAAATCCTTCCGGGGCTGAAGTGGTTAAGAACATAAAACATACAAAACTCTGGAACTTACAAAGTTCAACGTAGAAAAACAGAAGGCAATATCAGATATTCTAGTGTCCAAAGTGTCTTGATATTGCCTTCATCAGATGGGGTGATGTCACCCCTGTAAAAGTCAAATTTTGAAGATGCACACAAATTGGGGATTTCCCTCCTGATCCCATGCCTAATGTCAACATGTGCTATCTCCCATCATGGGGGATCAATGGACGTGTTTTTGGGGGGGGGGCAACCCCTTCCTCTCACCTACTTGATTTGGGAGGAAGGGGTTGCACCCACCAAACGCATATATTGAAATCCCTGATGGCAGATAGCACATGTTGACACACTGTGTGCATCTTCAAAATTTGGCTTTTACTAATTCCTAACTAAAATTGTTTTTAAGACAGCAACAATTGAGAAAATGGTTGTATTTTGAAGATCTTTTTGTTCTTCATTTGTTGCTCCATAAAATGTAGTTTGTTTCTTATGATATTGATTTCAGGATTCCATGTCATGATGTTCTGGATTAGTAGTTGTGCACTTGCACTTGTGAAATGTTGAGCTTGCTCTTCCACAACCAGCAAATCACCTAAAAAATTTGGGAAAAACATGTCTTATAAATATGCAAGCATACATATATTACCTGAAGCTGGGGTGTCAGACACTCACCTGTTGTGGTGACAAGTTCACCAAGTTCCTCCACCTCTCCTTCCTCCAGATTCTTGGGGTGTGGTGTTTGGATTTCCCCTTCTTTCTCAGGTGGGGGGTTCCTGGTGTCCTCTGTTAAGAGGTGTCCTCCAAGTCTTTGGTCCCCTATGAGAAGGAAACAAAAGGTATACTTAGCACACAGATATTTAGGCATGACCAAATGTATTTAACCTGTATCTGCCCAAAACATCGTATTTAATGAGTGAACGATGTTAACTATGAACGATTACTGTGCCCACTAACCTGAAACATGCCATTTTAAAATGTCCTACAGTAAAGAAAATCACATGGCGCAGCATGCAAGTAATAATAAGAATAATCAGAACACACGACAAGTACTTACTTTTTCGAAGCACTTTCTTGATCCTTCTGTACTGATCCAGCTCCCTCAGTTTCAGGTCTGACCAGCGTTTCCTTAATTGCTCCTTTGTTCGTCGTACCCCAAAATTTGTGTGTAGACTCTTCACAACTTTCGTCATAATTTTGGCCTTTCTCACATTTGGGTTTAGATACAGTCCATTCTTCCCATCATAGTTGTTCCTCCTCAAGATGTCCACCATCTCCACCATTTTACCAAAGGACATATTTAAATATTCGCCTCCGTGATCGGGACGTTTCTGCCTCCGAGCTTTCTTCCTCCTCGTTACTCCAATTAATAACACACATCTGTTGTGTCTCCGCCATGTCGCTCCTACTGCGCGCCGAAGAGAAGGGGCGGGGAATACACTAGAAAGAACGTCAGGGGCGGGCGACGCATGCGCAGTGTATATAAAGTAAAACGCTTGTGTCGTACGTATGTTCAGTGTGCTGAGGAAGGAGGATGAGCGTTCTATAACGAAGGTAAAATGTTTTAACTTTGGAACATCAGTAGCCTATACTGCTGAAAGATTGAGGCCTATATTGGGATAATATTATGAGAGTTTAGGCTGACATTAATGTTTTTTTTTACAGAAAATATGAATCACTTTAAGGACCCAGAATTTATGGCCAGTTTCATTGACAAGTACAGGGAGATGAGGAATTTGTGGGAGGTGAAACACAGCCTATATTATAATAAGCAAGTTAGGAAGTCAACGCTGGAGAAACTTCTGGAATTTGTGAAGACTCGGGTCCCCGATGCAACCATCCAGTTTTTGGAAAAGAAAATTGGGATCTTGAGGAACATGTATACGAAGGAGAATAATAAGATCCAGAAATCACTCCGATCAGGAGCATCAGCAGTGCAAGTGTATGTACCCAGGCTGTGGTACTTCAACAAACTGCAGTTTCTGGACGACCAGACTGAAGCCAGGGAATCACTTTCGACCCTTCCCTGCAGCCTTACCTCCACCCTTCCCTCAACCCCAGCAGAGGCTGACGAGGAACAACCTGGGCCTTCCATCCTGGAAGAAGTGGATGCGCCCAGCTGGAGCCAGGTATATTATTTTTAGAGATATTTATTGTCCTAATATTAATATGTTAACTAGATTTTATAATTGATAACAAATTAATGATTTAAAACAAAAAGATTTACATATCAATAGACAGTAGTGGCCAAAAATGTTTGTGACCAGCTTGAAAAATGCTGGGGTCAGAATGATAGTCTTTTCTATTTATTAACATTCGATTTGCAACACTCATGAGCTGAAAATTGGGTGTGATTGATGAAGCAAAAACTAAAACTATGTTCCTTTTTTCTACACAGGATGAGCTCAGCCAGGAGGAGGGTCTGGAAAGTGGCAACCAGGAGGAGGCCATGCCCAGTGGCAGCCAGGAGGAGGGCGGGCCCAGTGGCAGCCAGGAGGTGAGCAGGCCCAGTGGCAGCCAGGAGGTGAGTGGGCCCAGTAGGAGCCTTACCCAATCCTAAGTGCCTCCCCTCTGCCTTACCACCATAAAGGCCCAGGAAGGGGACGATGACGGAGGAGGTAGACTGGGCCTCATTAGGGAAGCCAGCAATGTCCTCAGGAGCCCCCCCAATGCTGAAGAGGCCTATGGCTGCTATCTAAACCACCAGGTTGCTAGATTTGGAGAAGGGCCAACGCCTCCTCTGTGAGGGAATTATTTTTGATGCCCTTCAGAAGGGGTTGAGGTGCCAGCTGACTGACATATAAGAGCAAGCCCATCCTCCTCCTCCTCCTCCTCCTTCTGCCACAAGTCCACCACCAGAGCCACAGACTCCAAGCAAGGCTGCAGGGTAGGATGCAGGGAAGCGTGGAGGGAAGGCTGCAGTGAAGAGAAGAAAGAGATGACCTGGGTTCAGTCTGGTCTGACAGAAGACGCAGGCTGTTGTAGTACCACAGCCTGGGAACAGATATGTCATCTGCTGCTGGTCCTGATCTCTGGGATTCCTGGACCAGATTGGGCTCCCTATTATATGGTCTCCTCAAGCTTCTAATTTTTTTTCCACAGACTTGATGTGTGCCCTGGGGGCCAAAAGGCTTCACAAATTCCAAAAGTTTCTCCAGCATTGCCTTCCTCTTTATTTTGTTACTCAGAATAAATGGATATTTTATTTTCAGAAAATACTTGCCTATGTGTTTTTCTTCAAATAGGACAGTTTGTTTGTGAGTAGGCAGGTACATTTCCAAAAGACAATGTCAAATCAACAAGGGACACAAACCTCGTTGAGGTTAATAAAAAATACAAGATAATAATGTTATTGTGGTAACTTGACACACAAAAAAAAAGTTTATATGAAGATCACTAGCAAATAATTTTTAATTAATCCTAAAAAAAATCTTGATGAAATAAAAAATAATAAAAGATGACTATAAAAAATTATTGTAAACATTATTATGGAGATCTGGCTTTTAAAAAATAGAATATTATCTATGAGATCAGGAGAAATAATGAAGAAATAAGTTTGTGAGTATATGAGCAGCAAAACAACTTCATTCTTCTAGCATTATAAAGAAGAAAAGAATGCGCTGCATTAAAAGATCACAGAATTAGCAGCGTGAGGAATGTGCTAGCTCCAATACGAACGCTAGTTTTACCACACCGAGCGCTTCCGTCTCGTACTTGCTTCAGAGCATGCTCCATTTTTGGTCTGTCAGAACAGCATACAGATGAGCGGTTTTCCAGATAGGAATTGGTTCCGTCGGAAATATTTAGAACATGTTCTATTTCTAGGTTCGTCAGAATTTTCGAAAAAAAAGACAGATGAGGCATACACACGATCGGAATATACGATGAAAAGCTTCCGTCGGACTTTTTCTGTCGGACATTCCGCTCGTGTGTACGCGACATTAGAGGAAAATGTCTGTTACTGAGCTTTACAAGTGGAAGAGACAGCCATTTAAAAAAGCCCAGTAAAATAGGCTGTCAGGTTTTAGAGCAATACAGAGAGAAGAGTTTCTCTACATGGAGTAGAGAATGTTATGTTAATGAGCAGTACAGGGAAAAGTGACTGTCCTGTTACAAAACAGTACTGGGGAAAATACTGTCAAGTTTCAAAGCAATACAGAAAGAAGAGTGACTTCCTACAAAGCACTATAGAAGAAAAGACTGTCGTATTACAAAGAACTACAGTAGGAAGAGACTAGGGACAGTCACCAGCAAAAGCAGCAGAATGATAAGGTCTGCTGAGTACATTTTAGAGGGGAGGGGGACATTTTTGCTTGAAAGGCACATTGTGCAAATCTTTACATGGTAGGTAAGGTTGAATAAAGACAATAGTTCAACCTGTGTGGGTGTGTGTGTCGGTGTCGATAATCATTTCCCACATCCCCGTATGTTGCGTTCTTTAAGATGCACATCCAAGAGTCTTTTAAAAATATCAATACTCCCCGCTGGCACCACCAGTTGTGGAAGAGAGTTCCACATGGTTATTTCCCTGACAGTTAAAACCCCCCTACACAGCTTTAGGTCAAACCGCTTCTCCACCAATCTCATTGTGTGGCCCTGTGTCCTCTTACACTCCCTGAGACTGAATAGCTATTTCCTACACTGGGATCACCATTGAGATATCTGTAAATCACTATCAATTCCCCTCTCAAGCATCTCTTCACCAGTGAGAACAAGTTAAGTGCTTGTAGTCGTTTCTCATGATTGAGATCATCCAGTCCCGTTATTTATTTTGTTGCCCTTCTCTGAACTCTCTCCAGCTCCAGCACATCCCTTTTGAGGACTGGTGACCAGAACTTGATGAAATTGATGGAATATTCCAGATGTGGCCTGACCAGATAAACTGTCAGGATTATTGTTTTATCTCCGGAGTATATCCCCTTTTTTATGCATGCAAATACCCTGCCCACTTTGGTAGCCGCACCTTGACATCACATGCTATTGCACAGTCTGTCTTCCACTAGAATCCCCAGATATTTCTCCTTTCTTGATTCTTAAATTTTCTTGAATCTTTAAATGCTTAAAGTGAAACAATAAAAATGAAATATTCCTTTAAATATTGTGCCTGGGGGTGTCTATAGTATGCCTGTAAAATGGCGCATTTTTTTCCTTGTTTAGAACAGTACCACAGCAAAATGACATTTCTAAAGGAAAAATTGTCATTTAAAACTGATCACGACTGTAATGAATTGTCGTGTCTCGGCAATATAGATAAAACTCATTGAAAAAAGAACATGGGATCCCCCCAGTTCAGTCCCTTACCAGGCCCTTTGGGTCTGGTATGAATATTAAAGGCAACCCCGAACCAAAATTTGAAAAAAAAAAATGGTTGCTTGGGATCCCCCTAAAATCCATACCAGTCCAATATGGAAATTAAGGGGAACCCTGCTCCAATTTTTTTTGAAATGGCGTAGGCCCCCCAAAATCCATACAGGGTCTGGTATGGATTTTAAGGGGAACCCTGTGCCAAATTTTTTTTAAAATGGCGTAGGGGTCCCCCCAAAATCCATACCAGACCCTTACCCAAGCACGCAACCTGGCAGGCCGCAGGAAAAGAGGGGGACACAAGAGCACCCCCCTGAACGGTACCAGGCCACATGCCCTCAACATGGGGAGGGTGCTTTGGGGTAGCCCTCCAAAGCACCTTTAAAACTGATCGCTGTAATGACTTGTCGGGTCTTGCCAATATGGATAAAACTCATTGAAAAAAAGAGCATGGGATCCCCCCCCAGTCCATTACCAGGCCCTTTGGGTCTGGTGTGAATATTAAGGGGAACCCCGAACCAAAATGTAAAAAAAAAAATTGCGTGGGGGTCCCCCTAAAATCCACAACAGGCCCTTTGGGTCTGATATGGAAATTAAGGGGAACCCTGCACCAATTTTTTTTTTAAAAATGGCGTAGGGGTCCCCCCAAAATCCATACCAGACCCTTATCTGAGCATGCAACCTGGCAGGCCACAGGAAAAGAGGGGGGGGGAGGAGAAAGCACCCCCCCTCCTGAACCATACCAGGCCACATGCCCTCAACATGGGGAGGGTGCTTTAGGGTAGCCCCCCAAAGCACCTTGTCACCATGTTGATGGGGACAAGGGCCTCATCCCCACAACCCTTGCCCAGTCTGGGGGGCTCATTGGAATCTGGAAGCCCCCTTTAACAAGAAGACCCCCGGATCCCGGCCTCCCCCTGTGTGAAATAACGGGGTACAAGTACCCCTACCATTTCACAAAAAAAGTGTCAAAATGTTAAAGACAAGACACAGCTTGGGACAAGTAATTTATTAAAAAATTAAAAATAAAAAATGTCCCACAATGTCCATTCATCTTCTTCTATCACGCCACCGGCGAACTGAAAAAGAAAAAAACAAAAAAGCCGCAACCAATCCGCCTCCATGGGAGGCCCCCGCCATCTGATGCTTCTTCGCTTGTGACAGTTTTTATATAACTGAGGGCTGGGCCACCGGGTGATGTAACCGGGTGACCCTGCCCCCCTGACGCCACGGGGACTTCCCCATGGTGTCAAGGGGGTGGGTCACCCGTTTACGTAAGTCCCTGTGGCGTCAGAGGGGGTGGGGTCACCGGGTGGCCCTGCCCTCAGTTATATAAGAACTGTCACAAGCACATAAGCGTCACACTGCGGGAGCCTCCCATTGAGGTGGATCGTCCGGAGGACGAAGCGGGAAAGAAGAAGCCGGCGGAAGATGGAAAAGACCGGAGGAAGAAGCAGAGGAAGATGGAGGAAGAAGCAGGGGAAAGAAGAAGACATTATTAATAAAGGAACTGTCAAAAACCGGCTATTGTCTTTTTTACCATTTTGACACTTTTTTGAGAAATGGTAGGGGTACATCATACCCCATTACCATTTCACACAGGGGGGAGGCCGGGATCTGGGGGTCCTCTTGTTAAAGGGGGCTTCCGGATTCCGATAAGTCCCCTGCCCACATACCCCCACAACCACCGAGCAAGGGTTGTGGGGATGAGGCCTTTGTCCCCATCAACATGAGGACAAGGTGCTTTGGGGGCTACCCCAAAGCACCCTCCCCATGTTGAGGGCATGTGGCTTGGTACGGTTCAGGAGGGAGGGCGCTCTCTTGTCTCCCCCTTTTCCTGCAGCCTGCCAGGTTGCGTGGTCAGATAAGGGTCTGGTATGGATTTTGAGAGGGACCCCTACGCCATTTTTTAAAAATTTTGGCACAGGGTTCCCCTTAAAATCCATACCAGACCTGAATGGTCTGGTATGGATTTTGAGGGGGACCCCAATGCCATTTTTTTAAATTTGGCACAGGGTTCCCCTTATTTCCATATCAGACCCAAAGGGCCTGGTATGGATTTTAGGGGGACCCCCACACATTTTTTTTTAAATTTTGGTTCGGGGTTCCCCTTAATATTCATACCAGACCCAAAGGGCCTGGTAATAGACTGAGGGGGATCCCATGCTCTTTTTTTCAATTATTTTTATCTATATTGCCGAGACCCGACAATTCATTAAAGCCACAATCAGTTTTGAATTACAATTTTCTGTTTAGAAATGTCATTTTGCTTTGGTACTGTTCTAAACACGGGAAAAATGCGCCACTTTACAGGCATACCATAGACATCCCCCAGGCATTATATTTAAATGAATATTTCATTTTTATTGCTTCACTTTAAGCATTAAAAAAATCACTGCTGCTGAAAAAACAGAAGTTTTTTTTAAAAATGTTTGCATTGGTACATGTCCCCTGGGGCAGGACCCGGGTCCCAAAACACTTTTTATGACAATAACTTGCATATAAGCTTTTAAAATAAGCACTTTTGATTATTACTTTTTGTGTCCATTAGACTTTAACGGTGTTTGTGTGTTCTGCCAAATTTTTTGCCTGTTCGGTATGTTCTGGTGCGAACCGGGGGGTGTTCTGCCCATCCCTACTGATTACTACTAATGATACTGTTTTCATCAGCAAATTCTTGGATATAGTTCCTTATCATCCCCTCCAAAAATTTACCTACTACTGATGTTAGGCTAACCGTCCTGTAGTTTCCAGGAATATGTCTCTGCCCTTTTTTTGAATATTGGTCCCACATTGGTATTTTTCCAATCAGCTGGTACAATTCCTGTCCATATGCTGTCCCCAAAGATTAGAAATAATGGTCTAGCTATAACCTGACTGAGTTCTTTGAGAACTCTCAGGTGTAAGCAATCCTGTAAATTTATTTGTGTTATGCTGCGTACACACGAGCGGACTTTTCGACGGACTGAACTCCGAAGGACTTTTCAACGGAGTTCCGACGGAGTTCCAACGAAACGGACTTGCCTGCACAGTCCAACTGATTCAAACGTGATGACGTATGACTGGACGAGAATAAGGAAGTTCATAGCCAGTAGCCATTGGCTGCCCTTGCTTAGTTTTTGGTCCGTCGGACTAGCATACAGACGAATGGATTTTTCGATAGGACTCGAGTCCGTCGGAAAGATTTGAAACATGTTCAATTTTTCAAATTGAAAAGGTCCGATGAAGCTCACACACGATTGAATTGTCCGACGGATTCGTTCCGTTGGACCTTTGCTGTCGAAAAGTCCGGTCGTGTGTACACGGCATTAAGCTTTTCTAGTCTTTTTTTTACTCTGGCCTCTGATAGCCACGGGGCTCTGCCCTACTCCATGTTACTAACAATACAGTTGTGGTCAGTATACCCCTCCTATTCCTGTGTAAAGAGTAAGGAGAAGAAAGCATTTAGTACAGTTGCCTTCTCTGTGTCATCCTTAACCATCCTTCCTTCATCGTCTTTTATGTGGGCAATGCACTCTGATCTCGATTTTTTACTGTCAATATATTTTCTTCGGATTTATTTTTACTCTCCTCTGCTATGTGTTTCTCGTAGTCTTTTTTAGCTGCCCTGGTTGCGTTCTTACACTTCTTATTGCATCCCTTGTAGTGTTGGAATGCTGACAATGACCCCTCGGCCTTATATTTTTTAAGGGCCATTTTTTTATCTTTAATAAAACTTTTTACATTTCAGTTTAGCCACCCAGGATTAGCCTTAGCTCTTCTATATTTGTTGTCCATTAGAATACACTGTACGATAGCATTGTTTAATATGTCCCTTTCTCATTACCATTGCAATGTTTGCATTACTCACTCTTGACCTCTGCTCTTGTATTACACAATCATTACCCATTCACTTGGTTACTTATTAGTGACCTCTGCACTCTTTGTGTTATCTCTGTCCCCTTTGCTCTGTGTATAATGCACCCCTGACCTATGCACCCTGTGCAGTTTGCACTTCTGACCCTTTCATTCTGTGTGTTATGCATTCCCAAGCTCACTCTGTATATTACTTACCACTAACCCCTGCACAGAGTTGTTTACTTTCTCTTGAGCCCTGCACTCTGTTCACTACAAACTCCTGACCCCTGCACTGTGGGCACTACACATTTCTGAGGCCTACATAGTCTGTTACTTGCTCCTGATCCCTGCACTCTGTGCATTACTTACTCCTGTCTCTTGCATTCTGTGTGTTACTTCTGACCTCTTTGTGTATTATACACTTCTGACCCTTTTATTATATGTGCTATGCATTCCTGGGCCCTGCACTCTGTATACTACTTACTACTAACCCCTGCATTTTTTAATCCTGCGCCCTGCACTTTGTGTGTTACTTACTCCTGAGCCCTGCACATTGTGCCTCACTTATCAACCCTGCACTTGGAGTGTTACCTACTCCTAACTCCATGAACTCTGTGTGTTATTTAATCTTGAGTCCTGCACTCTGAGCGTTATGCATTTCTGAGTACAGCAATCCATGCCTTATGCACCCTTGGACTCTAGACCTCTGAACTTGTTGTTTTACCTACTCTGTGGTACTTGCTCCTGCTCCCTACACTCTCTGCATTACTTACTCCTTTGCCTTGTATTCTGTGTGTTTCTTACCCCAGAGGCTTGCATTGTTTGTGTTACCTATTTCAGATCCCTGCACTATATGCATTACTGTGTGTTACGTACTACAGAGCTCTGCATTCTGTGTGTTACTTCAGATCCCTGCATTTTGTGTGCTACAAATTCTTGATTCCTGAATTATGTGTGCTACTATCACGTACCTGGTAGTAGAGCCAGAAATGATGAGGAAGCACTGGCTTACACCTCTGATTCGGGGCTCCTGGTAGTGTGCACAGAAGGCGCTGGAGTGCAGATGCCTCTAGGTCTTGCCAGTAGCAGAGTGGGTATCCATGCCAGTCAGTAGAAGTTGTCAGTAGTCTTTAGTGAAGCAGGCGGGCTGGTAGACAGCTGGTGGATGGCAGACTGAATCAGGCTGGTACTGATGACAGCAGGCAGGTGAGGCATGTACTGGTAACAGACTATAGAACAGCAGGCACAGCAGGATGTGACAGGAAGCAGAGTCAGACAAGCCGGGTCATGCACTGAAAAAATGAATAAGGTACAGAGGAGCAGGCAACATCTGTCACCTGTGCATGTGAACATGCTGATGCACATGTGTCTGCACGTGCCCATATGCATGCGCATAAGTATTGGCCAAATGCCTATGATTACGAGAGGAAGCATAAATTAACCTGTGATGAGGAACAGGAGTTAACCTAGGGGAACCATGTTGTCTACTGGCATGCCCGTCCTGACAGCTACTCACTACAGAGAACTGCACTCTGCATTTTTAATTCTGAGTCCTGCATTCTGTGTGCTACTTACTGTTGTGCCCTGCACTCTGTTTGCTACTTATTGCTGAGCCCTGCACTCTATGTATTTCCTACTTCTGAGGCCTGCATACTGTGTGTTACTTACTCCTGAGCCCTGAACTCAGGAAGGTATTTGCTCCTTACCCTGGCACTTTGTGCATTATGCACTCAAGACCCATGCACTCTGTGTGCTATGCAATCCTA
Organism: Lithobates clamitans; assembly: GCA_037952925.1. Lineage (NCBI taxonomy): Eukaryota > Metazoa > Chordata > Amphibia > Anura > Ranidae > Lithobates > Lithobates clamitans. The sequence goes on from JBBGZY010000470.1 coordinate 4,546,083, forward strand.
AACACTGCAAATGCACCGTGGGGCATTACTTACACCTAAGCCTTGCCATCTGTGCATTATTTTCTCCTGAGCCTTGCACTCTGTGCATTACACACTCATGTGCTCTGCACTCTGTGTTTTACTTATTCCTGAGTCCTGCATTCTGTTCATTATTAACTCCTGAAACCTGCACTCTGTGCATTGTATAGCCTTGGATCCTGTTACTTACACCTGAGCCATGCAGTCTGTATGTTACTTGCCCTTCTCTATAGATACATGTAGGGTTGACAACTTATGAAATGAGACCAAGTTACAGAGTGACATGATTTGGCAATCAATCAGACTGGAAGATCAGGGACAAGGAAGTAAATGAAATATAAATACTGTTATCCATCACATTACTACCTTGCTGCATTTTCATTAAGAACCCTTTCAAGTGAAATCAAGGTCTCTTTTTTTTTTTTTTTTACACTAAATACAGAGAATGTCGAAAAGTCTAGTAAATGCTGCCCATGTAACATCACAATTTCAGCTGTATATTTATTTTAAATTATGTTAGTTCTTGAATGCAGAACTGCTGTCAGCTTGCATGATAATAAAGGAAACATACACTTAACATAATGAATACCCAGTTGCTTATGAAATGAAAACATGCAGGAGAGCTTATATTAGATACTTTGTGGTAAGTAAAAAGACTTATGGTGAACAACAGCCAGCAACCACTGTCCCGCCGCCTGCTTTCATCATCGGTCAAACCCACTGAATTCCTACATCCAGCAGCTAAAGATTGAAAACTTTCTAATACTTCTGCCATGGGCCTGAAGACGGTTCTACATAATGAATGCAGATTTGAAATGTGCTCCAACAAACAGCTATAGAAAAGAATTTTTAAATAGCGTGACTTTAACTTTTGTGTCAGGTGTGCTTTACTTTAATTGGTTATGTGAACACATTACTCCCTTCAGTGCCAACCTATCACTGGTGAAACCTGCACAGTTCAAGGAACTACATAAAGAGCCTGTTGTGGCCGGCAAACAAAGGACTTCAGAAGGATTACTAGGGCCATACTAAGGGTAAAATATTTGATCACAGCCTATATGGACCAAGGAGACTATAGCAAAGGGCTACATGTAACATGGATAGTGACTTGGTAGAGAGTTGTGCCATGGTGGGGGATGTTTGCCAGAAGGGATGTGGATTGGAACTGGTACAGCAAGAACAGACCTTGGGACCTCATTGCTGTCTCACGTTACTAAAGAATGAAAATGCATCATTATTTGAAAAAAGCACCCGAATGGAGCAAGAATTCAAATATCAGTCTAGCAGATGGAATAAAAGAGAAAGATATCTCATGTCCCAGCTTCTAACAGCTGAGAATGAAATACAGCTAATAGTTTTGGAATACCAAAAGAAGTTTAGTCACTGTGTAAAACAGTTGGATAACATCTCCAGGAGTTTACCTGCTGTGTGTAAGGTAAGAGCTTTTAGATTACATTCTACATTATGCAAAACTAAACTGCACAATAAGCTCAGTTTATTTAGGTGGTTGTGGCTTGACATATTATCAAATAACCTACATGGTTTAAGACATGTGAAAAAGGACTGCTGTCTTTAAAGGTCTTTCAGAATGCGTCTTATAATACTGGTGTTACTACCTTAAAGCTGAACTCCGGAAACCTAAAATTCCTCCCTTGCTGTAGAGTTGTCTAGTAGAGCAGTAAAACTGCTTTTCAGTCCACTAGACAGAAACAAGCCATTAACCCTTGCAGTCTGGGCCATTCTGCAAGGGAGGGTTTTTAAGTTTCATGGAGTTGAGAGAGCCTATATTTATAAAGAGCAAATAGCATTTCAAAGTGTGTGAACAAATAAATGTCTGTGCTGCTAATAACAACCCTTCCCTTGATATCCTAAACTACATTAGAGGAAAATATATATTTTTTTATGGCAATCCTTTCTGTATACATAGCCTATTTAAAAAAAAATGTAGCAAGTATTTCATAGCACATATTCACAAATCATTTCTTTTACTGTTCTATCCAAACAATACTGAAATCTGATTGGTTCCTATCCATAATGATGAATGATTTTTCTTTAGGCGGCTTTATTAAGTCATTTCCTTCATATGTGAGATTTATCTGTTAAAGAATGTGTGAGACAGAGCATAAAGTAAAGGACTAAACGATAAAATGAAAACTGTATTATTTTAATGTTTATTGGCATCATATAAAGAAAATTTGAATAGTTTCAGGAGCATTCAAATGTTTGCACTAAATCTTGCTGGGATGAATAAATAAGAGCAATAATGAAAAGGACCGAAGTTATTTAAATTTGAAATTATTTAAAAGAAAAGTATGGGGTATGTTTCTTTTTTTACAATCATACTTACCTAGGTGGATGCAGCATCAGTCCGATGTTGCACCTGTCCCCCACCACCTCTAACACTGAGAACCGAGCAATCAAACACCGCTGATTGCTTGGTTCTCAGGGCTACCTGAGCAGAGAGATGGTGACTGTCAGTCACCACTCTCTGCTCTGCCACCCCCCCTTGCTCACTGAAGTGCTGGGCTGTGGAGGGGGCAGGAGCGGTCGGCTCAGGCTCTCAGCGGCTCACTGAGAGGCTCTGTGACGTCAGCTGACAGCAGGTTTCAGCCTGCTGTCTGCTGAAAATGGGTCACAGGAGTGCAGAACGAACTGTACTCCTGTGATCTCCAGGAAAAGTAAATCCAAACAAGCTTTGGCTGTACTTCTCCTTCAAACCCCTGGCAGCTGGTCATATGATCTCTTTTGAAAAGAAGGATTAGCCAGTCCAATTCTCTTTTTTCAGCAGAGACCAGGCTGTACAGCCATACATTATAAACTTATACAATTTCCTTTAGATTTACCAAAACCATTTAATATGAGGTCAAACCTAAACATTTTCAATTTGTATGCAATCAGGCAGGCCCTTGCACTACATAGTTGAAGAAGGTAAATCTAAAGTAAATTGAACAAAAGTATAATGCATGGCGGTATGGCCAGCTTTAGACTGGAGGAAAAAAACCCTGGATATTTTTTTTAAACACCCTGCAACAAAGAAGTCTTCTCTCGTTCATAGCCAATAAAGCATATAACAAAAAAAAATAATACTACCAACGTCTAATGCCGCGTACACATGAGCGGACTTTACGGCAGACTTTGCCGACAGACTTTTCGACGGACTTTACGAAGGACTTTCTGAATGAACTGACTTGCCTACACACAATCCACCAAAGTCCGTCGAATTCATACGTGATGACGTACGACTGGACTAAAACAAGGAAGTTCATAGCCAGTAGCCAATAGCTGCCCTAGCATGGCTTTTTGTCCGTCGAACTAGCATACAGACGAGCTGACTTTTCGACCGGACTCGGTTTCGACGGATTGATTTAAAACATGTTTCAAATCTAAGTCCGTCCAACTTTTGAGAAAACAAAATAAAACGATCGAATTGTATGACGAAATCCAGTCCGCTGGGCAAAGTCTGCCGTAAAGTCCGCTCGTGTGTACGCGGCATAAGTTGAACTCTAAGTAGGTTTAAAAGCATGAAAAAAAAACAAGAAGTAAAGATGGAAACTATGTATTAAAATACAATGAACTGTGATGTCACCAAAAACATCTGCAAATAAGAAACAAAGGTATAAACTATATAAATATATATAAATAAATTATATGAATAGGTTGCATTGTGGTGTTGTTTGCTATTTTGTTTTTTAAATATATTTTGGACTAACATTACCTATATTCCTATATTACATTCATTAACTTAATTGTACAATACATATTTGTATTTAACCAGTAGGTGGCAGTAAAGTACCACTTTAGTAAATAGTGGACTACAAATAAAAAAAAAGAGTTTGATGTCAACATAATAGATAATTTTCAGAGAGTGCAGCTGATATATATATATATATATATATATATATATATATATATATATATATATATATATATATATATATATATATATATATATATATGGGCAGTTGCCTAATTATGAGCCCTACAAAGCAAACCCATTTTTTACCATGAATCTGAAAGTGTATATCTATGCACATCACAGGTGATCTACATGTAACTCTTTTCTTCTGTGGCATAATTTTACGTCATTGCAACAATATTAAATGTATTGAAGAAAAAGGTGTCCAGCGTCTTAGTAGACTACTACGGGCTGCTCATCCATCTTTAACATTGCTCTACTTTCCTTCTCTGCTGTCCCACACATGTGCTGGCATCTGGCATAGCAAATAATAGCTTATCTCCAGAGACTCCTTGGATCATATGATCGTAGACATGCTGAATGTGCTTATATTCTGTCTAGACATGCTATATTTCCACTTCCAGAAACTCCACTGTCACCTAGCCTTTCAGATGCCACATACGACCTCATAGTATCAACCAAACCACACAAATATTTGCCATGAATCATTAATAACCTTTTAAAGCAGCATTAAATTAATACAATTAGCTATGCTTTATGGAAATTACTAACAAGGTTTGTATTATATGACATAGAATCCTACATTTTACTTTTTATTTTGTTTTATCAGAAAAGTCCTCTATTGAAAAATCACCATTTACAAAACATGGAAAAACAATACCAATTTACAAACTGCATTCATACATTTCCCCAGCATGTTCCACTTTTCAGCATACCCACCTACCATAGGTCCAAGCCCAGGACAAGCATAAGAAAAGAGTATATCATCAATACATATCAACACAACATTTAGGCATAGCTATACCATAACTTCTAATTGCACAATAAACATAGATCAAGACCTAATACTTGCTTTAACCAGGGTTTGCCTGAGAGTAGTAAAGGTGAAGGGGGAAGAGTGGAAGCACCCCTATAGTCTAGCAACATCCACGGAGGTTAAGTCCATCAGATGAGGGGAAGAACTTCTATCCTTGTAATAGTCTATATAGGATATTAAATCTAATGAGAGTATACCTGGTTTATCTCACCACCTGCCCTATATTTTTTTCAAATTTAGTACTGCAGCCTAAATACCTCGCAACTTTCTGAGATGGGAAAGAGAGACACCTCTTGGCAAAAAGCATGTAGGCAAAGGATCACCAATTCTTCTAAGTACACTTGCACGCAGTTTTTGAAGGAACTTGGCACGTAGGTTGTTTCAAACATCTTGCAGAACTTATCACAGACCACCTTTTGTGGATGTAGACTGCCTTAAATCCTTCTTTCTCTTTATGTAATCCCAGACGGACTCGATGATGTTGCGATCAGGGCTCTGTTGGGGGTCAAACCATAGTTTCCAAATATTTATAAATTTTGACTTATCAGTCTAGAGCACCTGTTGCCCTTTCTCTGCACCCCAGTTCCTATGTTTTTGTGCATAGTTAAGTTGCTAAGCCTTGTTTTCACATCGCAGGTATGGCTTTTTGGTCACAGTTCGTCCATGAAGACCACTTCTGGCCAGACTTCTCTGGACAGTAGATGGGTGTTTCTGGGTCCCACTGGTTTCCTCCAGTTCTATGCTGATGGCACTGCTGGACATCTTCCGATGTAAGCATGTTGTGTCTTTCATCTACTGTATTACGTTTACATGGCCGATCACTGTGCCTATGATCCTCAACGTTGCCCGTTTCTTCAAAAGAGCTTGAACATCACATCTTGAAACCCCCAGTCTGCTTTGCCTGGGAGAAACATTGCTGATGCAGTATAACTACCTTGTGTCTTGTTGCTGTGCTCAGTCTTGCCATGGTGTGTGACTTGTGACATGAAACTGACTTTCACAACCTCACCTTAGTAGCAGAGATTGGCTGTTCCTCGCCCAGTTTAAAGCCTCCTACACAGTTTCTGTTTCAGTCAATGACTGTGTTTCAACCTGCATATGAAATTCATGATCATTAGCACCTACTTGGTATATCTGATTATCATACACCCGACTCTAATCCAACAAAATCCCTGACTTTGTGCAAGTGTAAGAATTGATGCTGGTTTGAAGCCAAAGGGTAGTCACACCAAATATTGATTTGTTTTAGATTTTTCTTCTGTTTAATCAGTTAGCATTTTGTAATTTGAAAAAAAATAAACAATTCAAATATAGATTTTTAATAGCATTCGTACTTCACAGCAATTCTCCACACCTGCCTAAACCCTTTGCACAATACTGTATATATACAGTACATCAGACCAAAATGAGGGACATATGAAGAGGAAAGAGGGACAGAAGGACTTTGTTGCAAAAGAGGGACAGTCCCTCCATATCAGGGACAGTCCATATCAGGGATTATCCTGTATGAAGGATAGTCCCTCCATATGGGCTCCATGTTGGAAAATAAGGCATTCAAGTCTCAATGGAGGATTGATTTTCAGTGCTGCAAAATAAGCTTCTTGGTGGATTTTGTAGCCTCATCTACAGTCAACTCAATAAAACTACCTTAGGTCTAGTAGAATAGTCAACTGCAAGATTGTATTTAGAGTCGTGATAACAGAGTGCTAATATCTCTATATGCATACGATTTCTGTCATCTGTCCTGCACCTGCTGGATGTGGGCTTATCCAGTTTGCCTATTTTAAATAATTTCAGAGGTGCATAATGGCCTCTAAATGTGACATACAGTTGACACAACCTCTGAGATACATCAAGTGAACTTGTGTGTCACCAAATTCAGGGTACCATTCCACTGTTCCCCAGTAATGAATCCCACATCTCTCTCCCACTTATCTACAGCCCTACAGGAACAGGCTTTAAGGTAATTCATTAGCGACATACTATACCAGTTAAGTATTAAAATTTTTAGGGAAAGTAGTGTTTTGCATAGAATTAAATATAAGAGTAGGATTGAAGGCGCCAGTCCTTTGCATGCACTTGAGGCTGTATCGTGTGGTGAATATGAACATAATAAAGATGCATAAAGTATGGCAAATTAAACCTGCAACAGCGTAAAAAAAGGTCTTGACAGTGCAATTCCCAAATATTTGGTATAGATGAATGACCTCAAAAGTCTTCCATTTATGAGAATATGAGAATATTGTAGTTCTGCAGAGAAGGCATTTGCCCATATAGGGTAAAACACTTAAATCCTGTAACCTTTTGCAGTTGCTTAGCCTTATACCAGATTTTAGTTGTTGGACTTATAAACATTTTGGGCCTCCAGTTCTGAGCTAAAATCCTGTAATCCAGTAAAATGAGGCAGAGTACAAACTGTAGAGTGGGCCAGACTTCCACCCGAATAGGTAGGCTGTAGTATGCTGCATAACATGTGTTGCAGTTGTGCTGCAATGTAATACACTCAACGCAATGCCTCCTCAATCTTTGGGGCATTGTTACTGTTCCACTTGAACTCTAAGCTACTGCATTTTTATAACACAAACAACCCTCAGACAGTATTTAACATATAAAAAAAAAACCTTCAGTGGAGTTGCAACTGGGGTGTTGTGGAGAAAAAACAATAATTGCAACATGAGAATAATTTTGATTTGTTCTTCCCATAAACAATAGAGGTAGCTTGTTGCAGACTCGTTTCCAGATATGGAAACATCAGTGGAGTGACAGCCCTGTCCAGGCTCTAAAAGGAATATTCACATAAGACCTTTTATTCTAGAGGTCAAGAAGATAAGTTGAGAGCATACCCATAATAGGTGGTGGAGGTGTTTTGTAGAAGTTATTTTTATTTTTGGGAATTTCGGAAGGATATATATTTATGGACACCTTTGTTTTTTAACACTTATAATTGTTTAACACACATACATTTTTATGTCATCACCCATTTATGGCATATGTGGTATTGATTATCACAATAAGGTGGTGAATATGTATAACAAATAGCCCAGAGTTTCTTATTTTAGTGTAACATACATTATTTATTTTTCCCTAAAATGAAAAAGTAAATACAGTATTTGGATTTAGGGTAATATGAACAGGGCCATTATTAAAAATCATAGGGAACTGGTGCAGTCTTCTTGACAGGGACTCCACCCCTGATATCCCTTATCGGTGCCCCTACCTATTACTCCACACTCTGCAACTCTTGCATCGCCCCTTACACCTTACCCTACATCCCCTGTATTCCCCATTACCCAGCTCTCTGCACCCTCTGCCAGTACTTTATCTGTACCAAGAGCACACTGCACTTGTATCCCTGCCCACCCCCCCATTACCCTGCAATCTGCAGCCCCTGCATCCCCCAATACCCTGCATTTTGCATCTCTCATTGTTCCACATTCTGCATTCCCTATTACCCCACACTCTGCATTCCCAGATTACCCTTCACCCTGCACCCCCTTTATCCCCATTACACCTGCAACCTCCATTACCCTGCTCTCAGCACCCATAATACCTCACTCTGCATCCCTTGCATCCCCGGCATCCTCCAATATGCCTCACTCTGCATCCCTTGCTTCCCCCTGATACACAGCACCCGCTGCCATTTTTTAGGGGAATTCCTGTCTTCAAGATTTAGAGTGAAGCTTCATCTAGATAATGTGTGCCTGTTGTTTTTGCGCCTGTTGGCTCTTGGGGCCCCTTCTGTAGTGATGTCACATGGCTCACAGCAGATCCTCTAAAGTTTTCATGCAGCGAGTTTCATCGGGCCTCACCCCCTACCTGCCAGGCATGGGGGGATTATGCATATTGTAGTCAGGGATTAGGGATGAGTAGCAGAGAAAGGGGGGACCCATGTTTATGAAGTTTGTGAACTGTGAGATGCCCATAGACCGCCTCTACAGTGCCCTCCTGCTGACCTGATGGGGCCCAGGTCCTGTACAGGAAGGCTGCTTTTACCACCCTATTGGTGGCCCTGATTACAAATGCTAAGATATTTAAAATAGAAGTATGGCCAAAGCTCTTTTTTCACTTACCCCAAATCACCCAACAGTGGCTGACATCATAGACCTGCTCCAGACTTTGGATTGTTCCTGACAATAGTGTCTGGCTCAATCTCTCAGCACACTGAGCCAGCCTCTCCCACCCCCCCATGCTATCCAGTGGCCACTGGGGGGGTAGAGCAGAGAGTCAGTGACTGACAGGCATTGCTCTCTGCTCATTGAGGACAGAGAACTCAGGGGTGAGTGGTCACTTGATTGTTTACTTGATTGCTCAGTTCTGTGGCTTAGAGCTGACAGGGCTGATGCAGCAGTAGGTAGGTAAGTATATATGTTTGTTTTTTAGATTCCTGCACTTCTATTTTAAAAGAATCTGCAATTGGTAAAGGGCAGGGCAGGTTATAGCTTGAGAGCAATCCCCATCCAGCAAAAGTAATGCAGCCTTGAACCAGTTAATCGACTGCCCAAAGTAAGTAATGAATATAGATATTACACTCTTAACCTCAAATCTTACAGTCAGTTTCAAAATGAAAAGTCATGTTTCCAATGCACCACTAAAAAATGTAGGCTGTCTATTCACTTGTAGATCCGAGACCTCTCCTTGGTTACAGGTATTTTAATCTAAGGAGATCTGATTATCAATGCCAATTTTCCTGACACAAGCATGACAGCATATGCGTATGGGTTAGGCTCCACCCCTCACCCAATCACGACTGGTTATACTATATATAAATGAGTCGCCTGCCCCCAGGCAGCATTCTCTTTTTGTTCCTCAAATGCTCAACTGGTTATGGCTGTGAATCAAAGCAGATTTTTATTTTTGCCCTCACCTTGCCGGATTCATCTGGCCAGCCGTACAGGTTCAGCCTCTTTCCTGTGACAAAGCCCCTCTGTTCGGTTGTAAAGCTTTCATATGAGGGAGACCCCCCAGGCCCGGACACTGGTCTCTGGATGCAGGTAAAACAGTTCTGCTTTGTGGTTGGTTGGGACTGATCCAGTCTCTCCATCCTGGTGAGTTGTGGCCCCACACACATTTTGTTATTCTGGCTTTGGGTATGCTGGTTTCCCTTGCAAAGATGCTGGAATTTTTGTCAGGGCTGCCCCCTTCCAAGATGGCTCCTTGTCTGCTTCCTGTGGCTGGACTGCGGGCTGTCGGAAGGGAGCAGCAAGATGATGTTGGGGTAACTGCTGTAGTAGCGGCCGGGAGCCCCAGGCGGCTGCCTGGGAATGGATTGGTGGCCACCTGTTCAGGAATGGAGCCTCTCCCATCCCCCTTAGAGCCAGTCAGGGAGGGGTACCGCACAGAGGAGGTAAGCTATCCATGGGCTGTCATGGTGCGTCTGAATCATTATGCTGTTAATATTCAAGCGGCCAAAGTAGGTTAAACTGCTGTGTATAGTTCTGTCTGTTTCATTTGCCTCACAGGTATTGTTTGTAGGACTACTAATGCATGAACTGATATACAGGTTTTTGCTGCAAAGTTAAGTCTTTCCTATTAACTCAGCAATGCCTGGCTTTACAGATTTGGGATCACTGTGTCAATGCTCTACTGCTTGGATTTGCTGTTTTTAACCTTTACGGGGCAGTCGCCTAGTGTAGGTGATCCTGCCAGGTATATTAACCCTTCATTGTGCTGCTTATGACAGAGTGATGCTTCAGTATGGATGACACTGCTATGCATTGTGTTACTGCTATGCGTTTAAGGTCGGCTTTTGGGTGCAATGTGTTTAATGACTGTTATGCCTTAACCTGTTATGTCTAAATGCCAGAGTGAAATTCAGTGTTCTGCTTAAGTTACAGTGCCTTAAGTAATTGGTTTACTACACTACTATCTGTAATTGCTTCTGTCTAGTGGCTTAACCTACTGACTGCATATACCTCTTCTAAGTCAAATGGAATATGATTTAAGATAGAATCAGTGATGTCTAGATCAGAGACTAATCCCTTAGGCTAGTCACCTAGGCCCAGAACAAAGAGTTGGTGACAGGACCTGAGAAGAGCTAGAGAAGAGGTTGGAATATCCATAATCATCTTTGATCGCCTGAGCCCAAGTCTGCTCCTCTCGAGGACCAGCAAAGTTGGTTTTCACTGAAATGTGCCCAGTAGGTGTTATATTGCAGAAATTAATGCAAATTTGGGCAGGAGGCTCAGGATCAGTGGGGCCTGTGCAGCAATTGTCTTTGTGATGTGATCTGTCTGCAAAAAAACCTTGGGACAACAACGGAAGATTCCAGGTGTGCTGGCGAGTTGTACTTTGTGCAGTAAGAAAGTCGGTGGAATTTCTTTCCATTTTCCAACTCCTCTAATTCCCACTATGGTTCTTTAGAGCAATCAAGGCTTTAAGCAAATGTTACCAAATCTTGTCCAAAAGGAACCATCGGTCCATTATTCTTAGTCGGAAAGCAGATTTAGGCAAGATATGGAACGAAGGATCAAGATCCAAAAACATCATATGGAGTAATTGAGAACAATCACTCCAACCATCAGATAAAGCAGCTGCAGTTTCTCTAGATCTAGCTGATGTGTACATATGCACTTCAGTACACCCAGGCTTCTGAGAGTTTCACTTCGGGTTCATTCAACAACCTTTGTCCTTTCCACATACTCAAGACATTTTCCAGAACATTGCTTCCAGTAGTGGCCATCTTGCGGAAGCAAGGGCTGCAGGTTCCGTATGTGGACAACAGCTGCGGGTGGCTCAACATCCTCCAGGTCCTGGCAAATCCTGATTCAGACTCAGATCAAATTTGGATAGATCATCAACTGGGGAAGGCCAACTAATCTCATTATAATAATGACATTTTAGACATTCAGGAGAATACTGTAGAGTTGCCCTCACAGAGGGTGACAGTATTAGCTTCTTATGTGGAGGCAAGTCCTAGCTCTATCCCATCTGTTTGTATCCCAGGCTCTCAAATGGTCAAGAAGTAGTCTGCAGTAATCCATGCAGTCGGTTGGACACACTGGAAAATTGAGAACATCATAATCTGGCCTTCTAAGGTAATGGAAGATTTGCTTCCTATTCCAGGGAAGATTACCCCACATATGAGATAAGTCCTGTTGATGGTGGCTAAGGATAGTTAATCTTGTCAGCTTTCATCAACTTCCAGGCATACCAATCATCAAAGTCTATTCACTTTCTTGGTAATCACCCCAGTGACCTCCTAGCTCAAGGTCAATGACATAGGCCAGTGGAGGACAAAGTGTCTAACATCAGGGGTACAGTGATTCCCAAGTGGGGAAGTCGTTTGGGCAACACAGGCTAGGAGGCCTCAGTTATGCTCCAAACAGGTGGCAATAGGTAATCTCCTATCGTCATGGCAAGAAGGAATACAAGATTATTCAACTCATGCCAGAGGTATCTCCCATTCGGGTTTGCCAACAGCAAAACCTGTCTCGTCTCATCGCTCTGTGTTCTGGCTTCCTAGAACTTCCTGTCAGACACTGTAAAATACAAAGCCTTGGATGTCAGGGGTGAGTCCCTAGACCAACAAGCAGTTAAATGAATCTCAATGAATCTCAAGCAGTAAACGCAACGGTCAGAAATGGAAGTTTAGTACTGCAAGAGGAGCTTCCCAGAAGTGGAATCAGCGGATCTACTAACATCCAGCTGGTTTGGCAGGTTAGCCTCTATAGCCACCAGACTCTGTGATCTCCAAGCTCCTCATCAGGATCCATAGTCGATCAGCTGTGATAAGGGCAATAATTATCTGGTGGCCTTGCAGGCCATGGTGTCCTCAAAGTACAGTCTTTGGCCCAAGAATCTCCTATTCTTTCTGAGATCTCAGACCTTACACAGCGGAGCCAAGTGTATCCAAATTCAGCTATGTTATATCTAGCAACTGGCAGACCAAGTTAGAAAGGCTCATCTAAGGGTCTCACCTTCAGTATTTGAAACCCTATGAAAGCCGGGGCATCTACAGAAGACTCCAGGTGTACTAGAACGTGGGAAATCGCCCGGCTGTAAAAATTAAGATGTCTGTAAGTAAGCCAAGATAAGGGATTGAGCAGTAATCAAGTCTTGGTCAGTTCCTCACTTCTTGAGATCCAGTGACCGCCGCACATTTGTGAAACCAATTCTGAAAGGCCAGTACAGATTGTTCTTTCCCCTTAGAACTTGCAGTGCAACTAGTGTTGGGAAGGTTGTCCCACTCTTCCATTCTTCTGAACAAGACTTCCTTAATAGGTTCAGTGACACTAAAGCAGTATTAATTAAGCCGATCACGTCTGGGAGAAGGGATTCAGATATCCAAACATCAAGTGGTTAACTACTTTTTTGCGACCATAATCAAACAAAATAGCTCTGGTTTCTTCTTCTCCAGCACCAGATGAAAGTCTGCATCCTTGCTTCTGGGTCAAGACATCACCCTTCCAGCATGTCCACACTGAAATGTCTGCATCACCATAAGCTGGGATTATGGACTCTATGTGGAAAAAATACATGGAAGTGGCCCTTCTCTAGGAGGTCAGACAGTTGCCTCTTCAGGCCTGGCAGTATCAGAAGAAGACTTTTCACTGTCCATTAGAACAATGGCATGGTCTGGGGGGAGGCGACTCATTTTTATATAGTATAACCAGTCCTGATTGGGCGAGGGGCGAAGCCTAACCCATACGTGTATGCTGTCATGCTTATGCATCAGGAAAGGAAAATTACCGTCAGGTAAGTATAGAATTTTCCGTTGTCTAATTGTTTATGGAACAAATCAATTCTATGTATGAGACATATAGCTAGCAATGTGGTCTGCAGATAATTAAATCTTCCTCAACATCTTTCTTTCTTTCTTTCTTGCTGTTTGCTATATGGTTATATATCTAGACATCCAGTTATTGTCAAACAAGTTCTTAACATGTTAAATAGTGACCATCTTTTTCTAAAGGTGCTGCTGTTAGAGTTTAATGAAGTCTCAGCATTTCTCATATTTCACTCCCTCTTTACTGACTTGCTTTGGATGAAAAATGTGTCCCTGTCATGACATATCTATGAGCAAATGTAGGAATTGGCGTTTCCTGTCCCTGTCTGTAGCATCATTATTTTAGACATTTGCACCAAGATGTACTTCAGGTGCTGAAAAAAACAGGACATGGTTAGGGGAGAATTAAAGTGGATTTCTTTTTTCCTACAAAAATAATGGTATGTAATGTAAAATAATTCCTGCGTTCCTAACACAATGTAAAAACAGTTAGTTAGATAACTGTTAGTTATTCTCCAAGCAAAGAAATATAAAAGGATAAACAATGTATGAATAAGTGCATTTGACATTCACCAAGCATTCATTCCAGGTGTAACTTTCTGGTGTATGTGGTTTAAGTTACAGGAGACAATTCACCTGCAGTAAATGTTTGGGGAATACAACATGTTATGCTTTATATACAGTGCCTTGAAAAAATATTCATACCACTTGATATTTTCCACATCGTGTCATGTTACAACCAAAAACGTAAATTTATTTTATTGGGATTTTATGTAATAGACCAACACAAAGTGGCACATAATTGTGAAGTGAAAGGAAAATGATAAATGGTTTTCAAAATTTTTTACAAATAAATATCCGAAAAGCATGGCGTGCATTTGTATTCAGCCCCCTTTACTCTGAAACCCCTAACTAAAATCTAGCGGAACCAATTGACTTCAGAAGTCACCTAATTCGTAAATAGAGTCCATCTGTGGTAATTTAATCTCAGTATAAATACACCTGTTCTGTGAAGCCCTCCCAAGCTTTAAACATCTCACAGAGCACTGTTCAATTCATAATCTGAAAATGGAAAGAGTATGGCAGTAAACCTACCAAGACATGGCCGTCCAAATAAAAACTGACAGGCCGGGCAAGGAGAGCATTAATCAAAGAAGCAGCCAAGAGGCCCATGGTAACTCTGGAGGAGCTTCAGAGATTCACAGCTCAAGTGGGAGAATCTGTCCACAGGACTATTAGTTATGCACTCCACAAATCTGGCCTTTATGAAAGAGTGGCAAGAAGAAAGCCATTGTTGAAAGAAAGCCATATGAAGTCTTGTTTGCAGTTGGTGAGAAACCATGTAGGGACATGGCAAACATGTGGAAGAAGGTGCTCTGGTCAGATGAGACCAAAATTGAACTTTTTGTGTTTGGCGGAAAACTAACACTGCACATCACCCTGAACACGCCATCCCCCACTGTGAAACATGGTGGTGGCAACATCATGTTGTGGGGATGCGTTTCTTCAGCAGGGACAGGGAAGCTGGCCAGAGTTTATGGGAAGATGGATGGAGCCAAACACAGGACAATCTTAGAAGAAAACCTGTTAAAATTTGCAAAAGACTTGAGACTGGGGCAGAGGTTCACCTTCCAGCAGGACATCGCCCGTAAACATACAGCCAGAGCTACAATGGCATGGTTTAGATCAAAGCATATTCATGTCTTAGAATAGTCCATTCAAAGTCCAGAACTAAATCCAATTGAGAATCTGTGGCAAGAATTTAAAATTGCTGTTCACAGACGCTCTCCATCCAAGCAAGCTCTCCATCCAATCTGACAGAGCTTGAGCTATTTTGCAAAGAAGAATGGGCAAAAATGCCACTCTCTAGATGTGCAAAGCTGGTAGACAGACATACCCAAAAAGACTCGCAGCTGTAATTGCAGCGAAAGGTGGTTCTAAAAAGTATATATTCGGGGGGCTGAATACAAATGCAAGCCACACTTTTCACATATTTATTTGTAAAAAAAAATAAAAACAATTTATCATTTTCCTTTCACCTCACAATTATGTGCCGCTTTGTGTTGGTCTATCACATAAAATCCCAATAAAATACATTTACGTTTTTGTTTGTAACAAGACAGAATGTGGAAAATGGCAAGGGGTATGAATACTTTTTCATGGCTCTGTATATGTTCCAAAGGGAATCATAACTAATAATAACAAATGTTGTCATTTATTTAGAATCTGATCCTACATTATGAGCAAAAGTGGATGTTTTCAATTGAAAAAGCAACTCTCTCTTCAACTCAGCTATAGATAGGCACATATTGTTGTTATATGATAACTTCTTTATAATGAATGCTAGAGTCATTCAAATGTCATGTGTGCAAATACGATATATATAGATTATATTCTGTCATTTGACATGTCCCAAGAAGTACATTTACAGCGTCAATCATTTTATGGCATATTTTTATTTTCTTGCTAGTGGTGACAATGCTTACCAGCTGAGATGTTATTACAGGGTTTTGTGTGCTGGAGGCCACCAGACATATTGAAAAATAAGGTTGATTCAGTTAAGTTCCAATCAGCCCTTAGCAGAAGTGCTGCGCTCATATAAAGCAAGATATCAGTCACAGTGAAAAAGGACCTTTATTGTATGTCTCTGTTTGTAATTTGTTTCAAAATTGATATAGAAAGGTTTATTCCCATAATCTATTCATCTAAAAATTAGATCTAAATATTGAGAAAAAAATTCAGATTAAATGTTCTGTTTTCACAAAAAAAGTCTGTATACAGAAAAACTGTCTATGCAATGTACAGCTCATACTATGAACAGGTCATAGTGTTTGAGGTAAACCTCTAAGCCAGCCAAAGTAACAAATTCAACAAATGGAGAAGCAGGTGGGTTTACCCATTTCAGATGCTCCACCTTTACACATCTAGTGGACCAGAGCAACTTTTACATTTTAGCTATGGTCATATTGATAACCATGTCATTACTTGTGTGTTTTATTTGTTGTGATGACAGTAATGCCGCGTACACACGAACTGACTTTTCGACCGGACTGGTCTGACGGAACAAGTCCGGCAGACAATTCGACCGTGTGTGGGCTTCATCGGACCTGCAGCTGACTTTTTCGGTCAAAAATCTGACGGACGTTAGATTTGGAACATGTTTCAAATCTTTACGTCGGAACTCCGCCAGATTCTGTTCCTATCGAAAAGTCCTCTCGTCTGTATGCTAGTCCGACGGACGAAAACCAATGCTAGGGCAGCTATTGGCTACTGGCTATCAACTTCCTTATTTTAGTCCGGTCGTACATCATCACGTACGAATCCGTTGGACTTTCGTGTGATCGTGTGGAGGCAAGCCCGTTCATTGGGAAAGTCTGTCGAAAGTCTGCCCGAAAGTCCGTCGGATAGACCGTCGGACCAGTCAGGTCAAAAAGTACGCTCCTGTGTAGGCAGCATAACATTATGTTTTTGGTACAGAACATAGCTCAGGCTCATACAGATGAAATAGAAACTTTAAAAAATATTTTTTGTGTTTTTTTTTTTTAATACGTCACTACAAAGATGAATGAACAATAGCGGCAAAACCAAAAAAGCTCAAATATACTGTAAATGGTAAAAATATTAAAAAAAAAAAAAAAAGAATAAGAAAAGCAGAAATATTAATGGGTAAGGGGAGAATGGAGGACAAAGTAATTATGGCTGAAAAAAGTTTACTAAGGGTTAACCAAAGGGATAAATAGATACAATTTTTGTGACCTGAAATGAGGCTTATACACACAATTATTAGTTATTAGTTATTATTATTATTATTATTAGTTATTATTAGTTATTATTAATTATACACACACACTTATGTACACACAAGCAGGAAATCTTGGATGGTTTTACCGATGGAATTCCGCTCAAGCTTGGCTTGCATACACACGGTCACACAAAAGTTCTCTGAACTTTTGACCGTCAAGAACGCGGTGACGTACAACACTATGAAGAGCCAAGAAAATGAAGTTCAATGCTTCCGAGCATGCGTCAAATTGTTTCCGAGCATGCATTTTTTTTGCGTGTCGGAATTGCATACAGACAAGCGGGATTTCCGTAAAGAACTTTTTCCATCGGAAAAATAGAGAACCAGCTCTCAATCTTTTGCTGGTGGAAATTCAGACAGAAAAAGTTGGATGGAGCATACACACGGTCAGAATATCCGACCAAAAGCTCTCATCACACTTTTTTGACGGAAATTCGTGTGTATGTAGCATTAGAGTGCTGCTCTAAGTGCAAGGAAAAATACAATTCCCCTGGTCCTCTGAAGTAGGGATGCTGGCATGCAAGCTCACTCAATGATAGAATCTTTAAAAATGGGGAATGCCACACTCCCAACCCGGCTGGAGTATAGAAGTTAAATGGCCTCAGCCAGTGCTGCTTCACAAACCATGCTTCCTTACACATTTTGCCCTGCCCACTTGGGGCTTAGTCATAGATTCATGACCTAGCCCCAATAGGTGGGATGAAATTAGTCAGGGGGCGTGGTTTGTGGATCAGCGCTCTCTGAGGCTGTTTAACATCTTACACTCGAGTTGGGAGTGTGGCGTTCCCCTTGTTTACAGGTACAATTTTTCAGTTGCCAGGTTGTTTAAAGGCCCCCTTTCACACTTAGGAGTTTTTCAAGCCCTTTTGTGTTTTGTGCTCAACTCACCAACCAGACTGCTTACCAACCAAATTAACCTGTCCAACAGTATGCATTATAAACAGGTTTAGTGAGCACACATTTGCAAATGCATTGGACCTTGCATTGTGTTGCCCTTCCATGTGCTCCTTGCTGTGAAGTCCAGTTATAGGTGGGGCGTGGGCCAACTGTTTGTTATTTGTGTTAAAAAAGGCACTTGAAAAGCTCAAGAAGAGCACTTTCCTTTAAAATCAATGAATGCTTTCACACTGGGGTGGTGCACTTGCGGTGCGGTGAAAAAAATCACTACTTTGGAGCATGTGTGGGGAAGTAAAACCACCACACCAAAAAAGCTCTTCCCCATCAAAATTAATGGGAAGCAACTCAAAAATGCCACACAGCATTCGTGGTACAGTTTTTGAATCACGTGTCCTTTAAAAACTGCACCACAAATGCCTCAAAAGCGCCTCAAAAGTCCCTCAAAGTGCTGCAAAACTGTTCAGTGTTTTACTGGCAGTTTTGAAGCAAACCAATGTGAAAGGGGATTAACTAGCATTATGTGCAGGTCAAATGCCTACAATCTGCATATAAAAGAACTAAAATAACTAATAAACAATAATTGTAACAATAATAATGTTACAGTATTTTTATAAGCAATGCCTACAAACCGCGTTTGTCTACAAGTTTTGTTTCTACAGGAGAAAATCAACAAAGACTGCTTTGCAAGGTTCCCTCCAAATGTTAAGGAGGGCATGGGACCTGGTGTGGTTGGGGGGGGGGGCATATTCTCTGCCCCCCCCCCCCCATTTCTGGATAGCTAGGATGCACACATAGATAAGGTTTCTATTAAAAGAATTTTAGGGGACCCCATAATGATTTTTTTGTTTTTTTTCTTTCCTTAAAGAAATTAACAACAAAAAAGGTATAGAGTCCCTTTGAAAATTAACCAATTAAGGACCGAGCCTCTTTCTGTTGTTTGTTGTTTACAAGTTAAGTTTAAGTTTTTGCTAGAAAATTACTTAAAACCCCCAAACATTATACTTTTTTTTTCTAACGCCCTCGAGAATAAAATGGCGGTCGTTGCAATACTTTCTGTTACACCGTATTTGCGTAGCGGTCTTACAAGCGCACTTTTTTTGGGAAAAATACACTTTTTTAATTAAAAAATAAGACAACAGTAAAGTTAGCCCAATTTTTCTTTATATTGTGAAAGATAATGTTACGCCGAGTAAATTGATACCCAACATGACACACTTCAAAATTGCGCCCGCTCGTGAAATGGCAACAAACATTTACCCTTAAAAATCTCCATAGGCAACGTTTAAAAAATTCTACAGGTTGCATGTTTTGAGTTACAGAGAAGTTCCAGGGCTAGAATTATTGCTCTCGCTCTACCAATCGCGGTGATATCTCACATGTGTGGTTTGAACACCATTTTCACATGCGGGCGCTACTCACGTATGCGCTCGCTTCTGCACGCAAGCTCATCGGGACGCGGCGCGTTTAAAACATTTTTTTTTCTTATTTATTTTACCTCTTATTTTTTATTTTTACACTGTTTTTTTTTTTTTTTTAAATGTCACTTTTATTCCTTTTACAAGGCATGTAAACATCCATTGTAGTAGAAAAAAGCATGACAGGACCTCTTAAATATGAGATCTGGGGTCATTTGTCATTTAAAAAAAAAAAATAAAAAAATGGCCCTTTTGGAGCTGTGGGCGGAAGTGACATTTTGACGTCGCTTCTGCTCTGCATTGTTATGGAGATGGGTGGGGGCCATCTTCCCCTCACTCGTCTCCATGCCAAGCAAGGGTGAAGACCCCATCGCCTCTGCCGGCGGCTCTGGCAAGAGGCGGAGGGCACTGGAGCGCGCAGGAGGGGGGCCCCCCTCTCCCGCTGCTGATAAAATTGATCTTGCGGCGAATCTGCCACAGAGACCACTGCCATAACAACGTTATTCCTCTTCAAACAGCCGATGTATAACAACGGTGGGAGGTCTGGAAGTGGTTAAAAAACAACCCATATCCAGAAATGCAGCCAGGCAACCAGGTTGACAAGGAAATGCTGGGCAGTGAAAATACATTTCTCCCTTCCTGAACAATGCCATAGAAATGTAGAAACATAGAAAAGTGACGACAGAAAAAGCCCGAGTAGTCCATCGAGTCTGCCCATTTTATTTATTTATTTAATTTTTTTTTTCTTTTCATTAACTGTGCTGTCTGACTATAGACCTATGTTTATCCCAAGCACGTTTGAAGCCATTTACTGTTGACTGTCTCACTACCTCTGTTGGTAGTTTATTCCAATCATCAACCACCCTTTCATTAAAATAATACTTTCTAAGGTTAATTTTGAACTTTTCTCCAGTTCGTTTGAGATCATGTCCCCGTGTTCTTGATTTTGGTTTCATATTGAAAAGATTGTCTTCCTGAACCTTATTCACCCCCTTGATGTATTTGAGGACACATGCACTCAACAACTCAACATAAGATGGGTACCTTGCCGGGGGAGGGGGCAAAGCCTTTTTCCCTTTCAAAGCACCATGTCCCAATATTTATTAACCACTTACTTCCCAGTATACATATATAAACATCCTGGGCAGCAAGCGGTTAGACCTGGATCATGGCTGTAGCTGCTACACCGCTGCAAAACTGTCCCCCCTCTCACCACCGGCAGCTGTCTTTTCTGGGCTCTCCCATTCCACTAGGTCAGCTGTTCATAGAGGGGGTGGAGGAATATTTAAAAGCACCCCTGTCCCCCTATGCTTCTGGGGAAATGCAAATGAACATGTAGGCCCAGCACTCATGTATAAATCGTGATTGTACCACACATGTAGTGTTTAAAACTGAGGGTGTGGTAATGCAATGGAGAACCGGAAGAAGTCTCATGGCCCATCAATCTTGTTGACCCTGTATGGCCAGTTTAGGAAAAAGTGCTAAACCAATGACAGGTTACAGGTTTTCCTGTATACATGATTAATCATAGGTGATGATAATTTATTTAACAGAACAATTAAACATCAGCCATGTCCTTAAAGTAAAAAAAAAAAAATCTTTTTATGTACATGTTTGGACTACCAGCTTTCAGCTTTCATGGCGTGCGATTTTAATGTTGGTTAAATTTATGTAAACAAGGGAGCTGTAATTAGCGCACAAAGCCTCTTAGAAGAGTGCATTAAACAAGATTAGCTTACACCTAGCCTAGATGTAAAGGGAAAAGCTTTAGCAGTTTCTTCAGATAGAAAGCGCAAGCTAAACATCCGTGGTGATTCTTTAACCGTATTCGTGAAATTGGCTCATGGGTGCAGCACTCACTGAAAGTGCTTGAATTTGTAAATGTCTACATTTGCATAATTGGTTTCTCATCTCCCCAAACAGTTATAATTTTTGACCTGTTTTTGTGTGTGTACTTGCCAATAATGGAAGCACTTCTGGCTCCTGTATTCATGTATTCCGAGCTGGCATCTGCATTCAAATTCAGACAGGCAAGAATGAGTTAAAATGTCAATCAGAGATGATTAGTAACAACTGCAAACCAGGTCTTGGAAAACATAACTGTGCGCTCTTGTATTTGCTGGCGTGATTAATGAACACAAATCAAGGCTGACAACTCAAGCCTGCAGCTGGAAGGCATAGCTTTGCTGAAAATGTTACACATAGGTAATCTTCAGCCTCCTTTACTGTTTTTTAGGTGGAAACAAATACTCATTGCCCTCAGAGGGCTGGCCTTTAATGTGTGGGACTTAAAGATGAAAAATGCACTGTTATTTCTTTTTGGTTGGCAGCATGCCCTCACTACTGTAATATGTTATTGAAATTTTCGGAATTTATCACAGAAATGGGTATTATTACAAAAGCTGCAGGATATGAATATTTGTAATCTGACTTTGCTTAGGTTTGTCTTGCCATTTGGGTTCGCAGCTCTTAAATTAGAACTACAGGCAAAACTTCTTTTACATTTTGGATAGAGTAATGGAGGATTATAATCCCTGTCAGGATTTTTAACTGTGTCCCTTTGCTGAAAGTTCTCTTCACTTCCTGTCCCAAAGTCACAACAAGAAGGAGGACAGAATCCCTGGTTGCCAACAAGGTCACCACAGCTAGTGTCCCCTTTGTTATTTTTCTGAAGAAAAACCAAAATTTGAGATTTTCTTCCACCTTCACTTTTGGTGTTAATAGTAAACTTTACAAATAGAGAGGGTCTCTCTCTCTGACAGAGGGAACAGATAGCAAGAAAAACCTTTGTTATAAATCCATCCAGCATCAGACTCAGCATGTGTTTCCTTCTTTAGTCGAGAGTGCACAGCCACAGTGGAATCTTCAACAACCATTTGATAAAGACGCCGGCACTCAGCCAATACACCTTACAATTGTAGCCACCCTTCTATAAACAGCAGTGTCTTGTGTTGAGCTTCCCCTAAGCTCAGCCTAGCTTTCAATTCTTCCTTCTACCAGTAGGTGGCACGGGCACACCTGGCAATAGTGTGGGGGTCATGCAATGGGTTTGGGTTATGAATATTCATATCCCTTCTCAGTGTCATTGCCAGTGGTGCATCACAGGAAAGGGTATAAATATTTGAGGTAAACTGGAGCAAGCTCTCTACCCCCCAGCCTGTGGCCTGGGGAGGGTGCAACTTCCTGTTCAGTAAATCTGCCGGAGGACACCTGAGTGTGTCTGGATATAGAAGCTGACCCTGTCTGGAAGCAGGATGAAGTCCCATGGATGCTTGGTGACTTTTCTGCAGAAGATAAGGATTAGGAGAGTGTCCCAGTTGGTGCTGGTTGACTAAAAGGAAAAGAAAGACTAAAGGAAGATGGTCGTTGAGTACATTGTCCACAGAGGTATTCTAAACACAGGAGTGTTGGATTCAACTTAAAGCACCTTTCCTGTGCTGTGACATATGAAGTGACAGAGTTCTTCTTTAACATTAGCATTTATAACCCTAACCCTTTCTCCCATAATGTCGAGTTTCACCTAAAAGTGACTGGTGCCCATCTGTTCACATTTCCCATTAATAATTCATTTAAAAGGTGCACAAAACCAATATCTGTGTAGCGATCAATACAAAATCCGTGTGCAAGAAATAAAGTTAGCTCATACTAAACCATAATGAACAATGTGCGTCACATAAATGGTGAAATGATTTCACCATTTATGTGCTTATATACCTTTTAATTTCTATTTTAAACTAAATGGATTGTTTTACAAGGTGAGGGTACAGATATATTTTAAGCCATGAGATTAAAACAATGGCTTGGCTTTTAACCACTTGAGCCCCGGACCATTATGCTGCCTAAGGACCAGAGGTCTTTTTCCAATTTGGCACTGCGTCGCTTTAACTGCTAATTGCGCGGTCATGCAATGCTGTACCCAAACGAAATTTGCGTCCTTTTCTTCCCACAAATAGAGCTTTCTTTTGATGGTATTTGATCACCTCTGCGGTTTTTATTTTTTGCGCTATAAACGGAAAAAGACCGAAAATTTTGAAAAAAAATGATATTTTCTACTTTTTGTTATAAAAAAAATCCAATAAACTAAATTTTAGTCATACATTTAGGCCAAAATGTATTCGGCCACATGTCTTTGGTAAAAAAAATGTCAATAAGCGTATATTTATTGGTTTGCGCAAAAGTTATAGCGTCTACAAACTAGGGTACATTTTCTGGAATTTACACAGCTTTTAGTTTATGACTGCCTATGTCATTTCTTGAGGTGCTAAAATGGCAGGGCAGTACAAAACCCCCCCAAATGACCCCATTTTGGAAAGTAGACACCCCAAGGAAATTGCTGAGAGGCATGTTGAACCCATTGAATATTTATTTTTTTTGTCCCAAGTGATTGAAAAATGACAAAAAAAAAAAAAAAAAAAATATTTACAAAAAGTCGTCACTAAATGATATATTGCTCACACAGGCCATGGGCCTATGTGGAATTGCACCCCAAAATACATTTAGCTGCTTCTCCTGAGTATGGGGATACCACATGTGTGGGACTTTTTGGGAGCCTAGCCGCGTACGGGGCCCCGAAAACCAATCACCGCCTTCAGGATTTCTAAGGGTGTAAATTTTTGCTTTCACTCTTCACTGCCTATCACAGTTTCGGAGGCCATGGAATGCCCAGGTGGCACAAAACCCCCCAAAATGACCCCATTTTGGAAAGTAGACACCCCAAGCTATTTGCTGAGAGGCATATTGAGTCCATGGAATATTTTATATTTTGACACAAGTTGCGGGAAAGTGACACTTTTTTTTTTTTTTTTTCATAAAGTTGTCACTAAATGATATATTGCTCACACAGGCCATGGGCATATGTGGAATTGCACCCCAAAATACATTTAGCTGCTTCTCCTGAGTATGGGGATACCACATGTGTGGGACTTTTTGGGAGCCTAGCCGCGTACTGGACCCCGAAAACCAATCACTGCCTTCAGGATTTCTAAGGGTGAAAATTTTTGATTTCACTCTTTACTGCCTATCACAGTTTCGGAGGCCATGGAATGCCCAGGTGGCACAAAACCCCCCCAAATGACCCCATTTTGGAAAGTAGACACCCCAAGCTATTTGCTGAAAGGCATGGTGAGTATTTTGCAGCTCTCATTTGTTTTTGAAAATGAAGAAAGACAAGAAAAAACATTTTTTTTTTTCTTTTTTCAATTTTCAAAACTTTGTGACAAAAAGTGAGGTCTGCAAAATACTCACTATACCTCTCAGCAAATAGCTTGGGGTGTCTACTTTCCAAAATGGGGTCATTTGGGGGGGTTTTGTGCCACCTGGGCATTCCATGGCCTCCGAAACTGTGATAGGCAGTGAAGAGTGAAATCAAAAATTCACGCCCTTAGAAAGCCTGAAGGCGGTGCTTGGTTTTCGGGGTCCCGTACGCGGCTAGGCTCCCAAAAAGTCTCACACATGTGGTATCCCCGTACTCAGGAGAAGCAGCAGAATGTATTTTGGGGTGTAATTTCACATATTTCCATGGCATGTTTGAGCAATATATCATTTAGTGACAACTTTGTGCAAAAAAAAAAAAAAAAAAAAAAAATTTGTCTCTTTCCCGCAACTTGTGTTGCAATATAAAATATTCCATGGACTCGACATGCCTCTCAGCAAATAGCTTGGGGTGTCTACTTTCCAAAATGGGGTCATTTGGGGGGGGTTTGAACTGTCCTGGCATTTTATGCACAACATTTAGAAGCTTATGTCACACATCACCCACTCTTCTAACCACTTGAAGACAAAGCCCTTTCTGACACTTATTGTTTACATGAAAAAGTTTTTTTTTTTTTGCAAAAAAATTACTTTGAACCCCCAAACATTATATATTTTTTTAAAGCAAATGCCCTACAGATTAAAATGGTGGGTGTTTCATTTTTTTTTTTCACACAGTAATTGCGCAGCGATTTTTCAAACGCATTTTTTGGGGAAAAAACACACTTTTTTTAATTTTAATGCACTAAAACACGCTATATTGCCCAAATGTTTGATGAAATAAAAAAGATGATCTTAGGCCGAGTACATGGATACCAAACATGACATGCTTTAAAATTGCGCACAAACGTGCAGTGGCAACAAAATAAATACATGTTTAAAAGCCTTCAAAAGCCTTTACAGGTTACCACTTTAGATTTACAGAGGAGGTCTACTGGAAAAATTACTGCACTCGATCTGGCCTTCGCGGTGATACCTCACATGCATGGTGCAATTGCTGTTTACGTTTGACGACAGACCGCCGCTTGCGTTCGCCTTAGCGCGAGAGCAGGGGGCGACAGGGGTGTTTTTTTTTTTTCTTTATTATTTTTTTGCTTTTTTAATCTTACTTTTAAACTGTTCCTTTCATATTTTTTTTTTTTAATCATTTTTATTGTTATCTCGGGGAATGTAAATATCCCCTATGATAGCAATAGGTAGTGACAGGTACTCTTTTTTGAAAAAATTGTGGTCTATTAGACCCTAGATCTCTCCTCTGCCCTCAAAGTATCTGACCACACCAAGATCGGTGTGATAAAATGCTTCCCCAATTTCCCAATGGCGCTATTTACATCCGGCGAAATCTAAGTCATGAAATACTCGTAGCTTCCGGTTTCTTAGGCCATAGAGATGTTTGGAGCCACTCTGGTCTCTGATCAGCTCTATGGTCAGCTGGCTGAATCACCGGCTGCATTCTCAGGTTCCCTGTTGAGACAGGAGAGCCAGAGAAAAACACGGAAGACGGTGGGGGGGGGGGCATTCCCTCCCACGGCTTGTAAAAGCAGTCTAGAGGCTAATTAGCCGCTAGGATTGCTTTTACATGAAAGCCGACCGCTGGCTGAAAAGAATGATACCAAGATGATACCTAAACCTGCAGGCATCATTCTGGTATAACCACTCAAAGTCGTGAATGGCGTACCTGAAGACAAAAAAATGGTTAACAATGGTTAACAATAAAGCACAGTAAAGTGTAAATAATTACACACCTGAAAAACAAACATGATAAAACATAATAACAATAACAATAACAATAACAATAAAACATTGCAGAATAGAATACAGTAAAAAAGAGCAGAACAATAGAGAGAGAGAATAGAGAGAGAGAGAACAATAAAACAACAACTATTTTTTTTTATTTCATATATTTTATTTTTTTTACACTTTTTTTGTAACTAACTTTTATAACTGTAACCGGTTCCAGGTTTGGGTCTCTCAAAATGCGATGGCATCTTGGGAGACCCTGTGAAAGTGTGCCTAGTCTGTGCAATGCTGTACCCTACGCTAATACTCAACTAGTGCATGGTAGCGTTCAAAACATTCACCAATGCAAAGACCAGGATTGTCAGGACAGGAGGGACAATAATAGTGGGTGTCACGCCTATATCCGCGCTTGCTGCAGACACAACATCTTTTTTGGGGGGGTTCGTTGGGTAGGGGTACTCGGGAGGACATAAAAATGCCTCTCATGCAGCCGACTGCATTTGGTTGGGGATGTGAATGGGGGAAGTATGGGCGCTGTAGAAGCGGTGGGTTCCCAATTAGGATTGGCGAATGCAGCAGGAAGGGCACTATGGGCACGACGGGCCTGTGTTTGTCTTTTTGGTGGCAGCGGGACACTACTTGTGCTTGCCACCTCACCAGCTTGAACTGCACTTATGGGACTCGCCACGTCACCAAGTGTTACTGCAGCGCTGGTTTGACTACGACCGGGGTGTACTAGGCCGCTGGTGCTTGCCAGTTCACCAAAACGCTACCAAAAAACTGTTAGCGATCGCAGGGATCAGGCCTGACTCTGCGAACGCTGCAGTTATGCGTTTAGTGTTTTGTAAGTGACAGTGATCGATCGATACTGCACTTGGGTGGGCTGGGCCGGGCCGGGCGGAGGGGCAAAACGCAGGTGCTAGCAGGTATCTGGGCTGATCCCGCTAACACTGCGTTTTTGGGAACCCTAAACTGCTGGTGACGCTAGTATAGATCTGATCGGATCAGATATTGATGCGATCAGATACTATACCACTAAGGGAGGTGTACAGTGCGTGCGTGGGTGTTAGCGGTACTGGCGCTAATCTGACGCTGCCTGGGGCTGGTGCTTGCCAGTTCACCAAAACGCTACAAAAAAAACTGTTAGCGATCGCAGGGATCAGGCCTGACTCTGCGAACGCTGCAGTTATGCGTTTAGTGTTTTGTAAGTGTCAGTGATCGATCGATACTGCACTTGGGTGGGCTGGGCCGGGCAGAGGGGCAAAATGCAGGTGCTAGCAGGTATCTGGGCTGATCCCGCTAACACTGCGTTTTTGGGAACCCTAAACTGCTGGTGACGCTAGTATAGATCTGATCGGATCAGATATTGATCCGTTCAGATACTATACCACTAAGGGAGGTGTATGGTGCGTGCGTGGGTGTTAGCGGTACTGGCGCTAACCTGACGCCTGGGGCTGGTGCTTGCCAGTTCACCAAAATGCTACCAAAAAAACTGTTAGCGATCGCAGGGATCAGGCCTGACTCTGCGAACGCTGCAGTTATGCGTTTAGTGCCTTGTAAGTGACAGTGATCGATCGATACTGCACTTGGGTGGGCTGGGCGGAGGCACAAAACGCAGGTGCTAGCAGGTATCTGGGCTGATCCCGCTAACACTGCGTTTTTGGGAACCCTAAACTGCTGGGGACGCTAGTATAGATCTGATCGGATCAGATATTGATCCGATCAGATACTATACCACTAAGGGTGGCGTATGCTGCGTGCGTGGGTGTTAGCGGTACTGGCGCTAATCTGACGCTGCCTGGGGCGACGCATATCACCGCCGGGCGATCGGGGGGCTAAACCTTTATTCGGTAATAAACGGCGGGTGCCCTGACACTATAAAAAATAAACGAACTAACCAGCGTCAACCGTAACGGTTATACGGTGATCAGTGGTGAAAGGGTTAACTAGGGGGCAATCAAGGGGTTAAAACATTTATTAGGTAGTATATGGGGGTCCCTGACGCTATAAAACGCTGACGGCGAACCTAAATATTTACCTCACTAACTAGCGTCACCAGCGACACTAATACAGCGATCAGAAAAATGATCGCTTAGTGACACTGGTGACGGGGGGTGATCAAGGGGTTAAAACTTTATTAGGGGGGGTTAGGGGGGTACCCTAGACCTAAAGGGGGGTAATACTCACTGTCCCAACACAGTAACTGTCACAAACTGACACCATGCAGTAATCAGAAAAAAAAAAAAAAAACTGCTGGTGTCAGTTTGTGACAGGGGGGGGAGGGGGGGTGATTGTCAGGGGATCGGGGGGCGATCGGGGGGGGGATCGGGGTGTTTTGTGTGCCTGGCATGTTCTACTGTGTGTGTGTGTGTTGGTGCACTCACATAGATGTCGTCTCTCCTCGGGCCGGAACGGAAAATACCGACCCGAGGGGAGATGACATCACTTCCTTTGCTGCTGTTTAGCATACAGCAGCAAAGGAGTGTTCTCATTGGCCGGCGGCGATCGCGAGGGGGGGGCCACGAACGGATGGTCTCCCCCTCATCACCGATCGCCGCTGGACAAAAGACGACCGCCTCGGGCACCGGGGGGGGGTCCGATCGGACCCCCCACCCGCGGAAGGCAAATCACGTACCCTGTACGTGATTTTGCCTGTCCGTGCCACTTTGCCGACGTACATCGGCGTGAGGCGGTCGTCAAGTGGTTAATTAGAAGCAGTTACAAGCACAAAAGATTCTTCTTTAGAGCAGAGTCCCTTCACATAGAATTAGATAGAGTTCTTCGACAGATTTCTTCAGGACACCAGCCAATGTCCCATTTACACACACACAGCTGACTCTCTCTAGTACCAGAGAGACTCTAAGATCTCTCACAGCAGTCTGTACTCACAAATGTCCTTGGAAAGTTGTTTGCCATCCTTCCAACATCCTTACAACACTTTTTCCTGTGACACCAGACTAGATCTTCAGACGATAGCTCCTCAGTCAGCTTTTGGCAACTTCAGCAAAGCAGGCCCTCAGGTTGTACTCTCTGAACTGATGCATTTCCAAACAACTGTAGTTTACAGTAGATGACAGTTGTGTGGAAACGCGCCGGATTGAAGGGTAATTGCAACGCTAGCCATTTAGTTGACAGACTGACACCACCTCTATCATTCGATATCATTCATGCTGGAAATTTTTAACCCTTATGTAAGTTCATCTATAATTTTAAAATAAAATTGGCTGATTTAAACTACAGTATCTCACAAACGTGAGTACACCTATCACATTTTTGTAAATATTTTATTATATCTTTTCATGTGGCAACACTGAAGAAATTACACTTTGCTGCAATGTAAAGTAGTTTGCTATCCCCTCAAAATAACTCAACACACAGCCATTAATGTCTAAACCACTGGCAGCAAAAATGAGTACACCCCTAAGTAAAAATGTCCAAATTGGGCCCAATTAGTCATTTTCCCTCATGTGACTCGTTAGTGTTACAAGGTCTCAGGTGTGAATGGGGAACAGGTGTGTTAAATTTGGTGTTATCTCTCACTCTCTCATACTGGTTACGGGAAGGTCAACATGGCACCTTATGGCAAA
This sequence comes from Lithobates clamitans, assembly GCA_037952925.1. NCBI lineage: Eukaryota > Metazoa > Chordata > Amphibia > Anura > Ranidae > Lithobates > Lithobates clamitans. The sequence continues at coordinate 4,576,250 of JBBGZY010000470.1, forward strand.
TAACTCTCTGAGGATGTGAAAAAAAGAATTGTTGCTCTACATAAAGATGGTCTAGGCTATAAGAAGATTGCCAAGACCCTGAAACTGAGCTGCAGCACAATGTCCAAGACCATACAGCGGTTTAACAGGACAGATTCCATTAAGAACAGCCCTCACCGTGGTCGACCAAAGAAGTTGAGTACCATTTGTTTTGCTGCCTGTGCCCCTGTTCAGAAAATTTCACCTCACTTTCTGTCCCAATGACAATTGGAGATTGAACATTTTGGGTTATTAGGGAAACAAGGATTGGTGATAAAGCATCAGTGGGGAGACAACTTTTTCCCATATTAAATCTTACAGGAGAGAATTTCCCTTTCTAGGGGTAGATTTCCCCTCACTTCCTGTTGTCTCCCTCCATTTGTAAGTAGGAGTCGTTTGTAAGTCGGATGTTTGAAAATAGGGGAACGCCTGTATATACTATACAGCCTGCCCTATACACCCTGCGGAAAATTGGGCCTTAGGTGTTGGTGGTACCAGAACACTGTAAGCCCTCACAGTTACTCTTGGTGGCTGCTGGAACGGGCCCTACTGTGAAATATTGTATTAAGAATTGTAATTACATGCCCCTGTTTAACAGGGCCAGAAAAATTTGGCCTTAGGTGGTGGTGGCACAACACTGTAAAGCCTCACAGATACTTTTGTTAAGCGCAGGAATAGACCCTGCTGTGAAATATTGGATCAAAATTTGTAATTACATGCTCCTGTTAAACAGGGACAGAAAAATTGAGCCTTAGGCAGTGCTGGTGGTGCACAACACTGCAACCCCTCACAGATACTCTTGTTGAGCGCAGGAATGAGCACTGCTGTTAAATATTTGATCAAAAATTGTAATTGCACGCCAACAGGGGCAGAAAAACTGGGCCTTAGGCAGTGGTGGTGGTGCTACAACACTGCAACCCCTCACAGATACTCTTGTTGAGCGCAGGAATGAGCCTTGCTGTTAAATATTTGATCAAAAATTGTAATTACGTGCCCCTGTTAAACAGGGGCAGAAAAATTGGTGTTGGTGCCCTGAACCGAAAATATTCTTAGAAGCTATCATCATGAAAATTGAGGAGGAATAGGATAGTCACTCAGCATAAAAGGATAGCCACTCAGCATATGCAGTCTTCAAGGGATCCCACATCCATAGAAAAATCATTCGGTTACATCAGCATCAGGTGCTTAGTAGCTGGTGATCCAAGAATGATTCATTTTTATGAATGTGAGCAGATCAACAGAGTCTGTGGACAGGCACACTCTGTGATCCGTTATAAAGCCTCCAGCAGCACTGAATGTGCATTCAGAAAGAACGCTGGATGCAGGACAGGCCAGTAGCTCAATTGCACATTGAGCAAGCTCTGTCAAGTGGTCCATCCCCAATACCCAGTAACCCAGTGGATGTTCTGGTGGAATGGTCTCCAAGTCTGATCTTGCCCCTAGATATTCCTGCACCATGTAATTCAGATGCTGGCAATGGTTACTGGAACCGATCAGACCTGGGCGCTGAGGACTGAAGAATTGCCTGAAGGCATCGGCCACCTTCTCCACCGCTCTTTCTGTGATTGAACGAAGCCGTAGCAACACCTTGTCCAGCACCAGGAAATTGTAACCTCCCAGGCTCTGGAAACGCATTTTACAAACCTTTCTGCAAGGGCTCCTGATGATGTTTCATCCTCTGCTCCCTCTGTGTAGACTGGATAAGTTCTGCAACCTTACCCTTGTAACGTGGATCAAGAAGGGTTGCAGCCAGTAATGATCCCTCTCCTTGAAACCACAAATCCTAGGGTCCTTTTGCAGGCTTTGCAGGCTTTGCAGGATCAGGGAGGCCATCCAGCATAGGTTTGCAGAGGCATTCGATCCTGAGTCCTCTGGGTCACTAAGGATCACATGATCCTCAACCATCCCTTCCCAGCCACGTACAACTCCATGGGTTTCTGGGGACTGAAAATGATCCCTTGAAGACTGCTGATGACGCTGAGTGTTATCCTCCACCTCCATACTGACACAATCCTCCTCCTCTTCTTCTTCCTGTGTGATTGGCGGGCCTGCAGGAATACTAGTATCTGGATACAGGGTGCCTTGAGAGGTAAGGAAGTCCTCCTCTTCCTCCCGCTGTTCTGCCTCAAGTGCCCTATCCATTATTCCATGAAGTGTGTGCTCCAACAGAAAGACAAGAGGGACAGTATCACTGATGCATGCACTGTCACTGCACACCATCCTCGTGGCCTCCTCAAATGGTGACAGGACAGTGCATGCATCCTTGATCAGTCGCCACTGGTGTGGCGAAAAAAAGCCAAGCTCCCCAGACCCTGTCCTGGTGCCATACTCACACAGGTACTCATTGATGGCCCTCTGCTGCGTGTGCAGGCATCTGCAGCATTGTCAACGTTGAGTTCCACCTGGTGGGCATGTCACAAATGAGGCGGATGTTGGGCAGGTTGCATTCTCTTTCAATGTCAGCCAGCCGAGCACTGGCATTATATGACAGGCGGAAATGACCACAGACTTTCCTGGCCTGCCTCAGGAGATCCTGTAAGCAACTGCACTGTATGGGTTGCACGGTACTGTGTACACCAACAGAAGTGTAATAACAACTATGGGTGCACTGTATGTATTGTGTACACCACCAGGAAAGTAGTAGCAACTGCACTAGGGGTGCACGGTACTGTGTACACCAACAGAAGTGTAATAACAACTATGGGTGTACTGTATTGACCACCAGAAAAGTATGAGCAACTGAACTATGGGTGCGCAGCACTGTATACACCGTTTGAAGTATATTAGAAACAGTACACCAGGAATGGCCTGCAGTCAGATATAGCTAAACTGGATACAGTGTATGTGTATATATATATATATATATATATATATATATATATATATATATATATATATATATATATATAATATATATTAAATACACTGCAGCTAACTGAATAACCTGCCTGCCGGAAGTATATTAGAAACAGTACGCCAGGAACGACCTGCATATATACGAGATTATCTGTATATATATATTAAATACACTGCAGCTAGTATGAAGTATATTAGAAACAGTACACCAGGAACGGACTGCAGGCGCAGATCTAACTAAACTGGATACAGTGGATATATATATATACGAGACTGTCTGTATATATATATTAAATACACTGCAGCTAACTGAATAATCTGCCTGCCTGCCTGCCTGCTCAATCTAAATGACACTCTCTCTCTGTCCACGCCAGTGACACACTACACGAGGCTGACGTGCAGGCGGCCTTATATAGTGTTTGGCGATGACTTAGTCCCCGTGAGCCACGATTGGCAAAAGGCACCCTGCCTTTGGCCAATTATGGCTCTCTTAGCTGAGGGCGCTGTGATTGGCCAAACCATGCAGGTCATGGTGCATGCTCTGGCCAATCATCATACAGCAATGCACTGCGCTCCCGCAGTGCATTATGGGCCGTTACATGTCACTTGAATTTGGCGCGAATGGCCCATAATGTTCGGTTTTTGATGAACGGGCGAACAGCCAATGTTCGAGTCGAACTCATGTTTGACCCGAACAGAAAGCTCTTCCCTAATCAAGACACGCTGTTTGAAATCTCCACACCTGTGATCATCCCAGCTTAAGCTTTCATGATTTCTGTAATAGGGATCCATCAGATCTGCTCATGCCTGCAAGTGTATCAAGACACGCTGTTTGAAATCTTCACACCTGTGATCATCCCGACATAAGCTTCCATGCTGCCCATTTGCCTTCCTCCACACCTATGTTCTAGAGCAGGATTCTCAAACTGGTGGCCTTCCAGCTGTTGCGGAACTACAATTCCCATCATGCCTCTGTCTGATGGAGTCATGCTTGTAACTGTCAGCCTTGCAATGCTTAAAGGAACTTGCAGTTTTGCAACAGCCGGAGGGCCGTCAGTTTGAGACCCCTGTTCTAGAGAGGTCCACAGTTCTCCAGAAAATAGAGGAAACAGTGAACAGACCAGAATAATCAACTCAGCATCACTGATTACAGTGAGCAACACTAAACTGGCCTAACAAGAGAACAGCCACTCCACTGAATACAGTGATCCAGAACTAAATTTATCTTTTCCTAGCACCTATCTAGGAGGATGCTACACATACAGTGATCAGATCATTTTTTACTTCCTAGGGAGTGAAAATGACCTTGTCTGGTAGACAGAGGCATGTGTTATTGTTCAGAGCTGGAAAATGTACCTGTGAGCAGAGTCCAATACCTTAATCTGATGAGCTAAGGAAACTGTTGCATAAAGCATATAATCTGCTGGCTGAATATAACGGTAGACCTGGCACTGAAGGGCCTTGTTCGAGAATGAGGAGATATATCCCTGCTCATCGTTCTCTAGCATTATCTTCATATACAACTCATATACAATCCTAGGATAAACATGACAAAATGGCAACTGTGGCAAGTGGGCAGTTTAAGGTGTGTATCTTACCTCTGGATGTCCAAAAAAGATATAATTAGGGATGAGCTTGATTGTGTTCGCCCGTTCGCATTATGGGGCGTTCGCGGGAAATTCGAGCACTGTGGAACGCCCCATAATGCACTGCGAGATCTCAGTGCATTGCTGTATGATGATTGGCCAAAGCATGCACCTGACCTGCATGCTTTGGCCAATCACAGCACGCTCTGCTAAGAGAACCATAATTGGCCAAAGGCAGTTTCTAATACACGTCAGGCGGTGTACACAGTATCTAATACAGTGTGTACAGTTTCTACTACACTTCAGGTGGTGTACACAGTACACAATACAATGCAGCCGTTGTACAGTTACTAATACGGTGCAGGCAGTGTACACAGTATCTAATACAGTGTGTACAGTTTTTAATACACTGCAGGCAGTGTACACAGTATCTTATATGGTGTGTACAGTTTTCTAATACACTTCAGGCAGTGTACACAGTATCTAATACAGTGTGTACAGTTTCTACTACTTTTCTGGTGGTGTACACAATATCTAATACGGTGTGTACAGTTTCTACTACTTTTCTGGTGGTGTAAACTGTATCTAATACAGTGTGTACAGTTTCTAATACACTTCAGGATGTGTGTACAGTATCTAATACAGTGTGTACAGTTTCCAATACACTTCAGGCGGTGTGCACAGTATCTAATACAGTGTGTACAGTTTCTACTACACTTCTGGTGGTATACACAGTACACAATATAGTGCAGCCTTAGTACAGTTTCTAATACAGTTCAGGCAGTGTACACAGTATCTAATACAGTGTGTACAGTTTCTACTACTTGTCTGGTGGTGTACACAGTATCTAATACAGTGTGTACAGTTTATACTACTTTTCTGGTGGTGTAAACCAAATCTTATACAATGTTTACAATTTCTAATACAGTTCAGGCAGTGTACACAGTATCTAATACAGTGTGTACAGTTTCTAATACACTTTAGGTGGTGTACACAGTATCTAATACAGTGTGTACAGTTTCTAATACACTTTAGGTGGTGTACACAGTATCTAATACAGTGTGTACAGTTTCTAATACACTTCAGGTGGTGTACACAGTATATAATACAGTGTAGTGTGGTGTTGCAAAACAAAAAATACATCATGTCCGGAAGGCCACTGTCACGTACCTTGTATCTGAACCCAATAGTAGAAGGAAACCTCTCTTACAGCCCTGGCTCGGGGACCACTGGGGTTGTAACAGTGGTTACTAGAGCACAGTGGGGTAGGAGTGCCTGTAAGATCCGTAGTAGCTGACACCGAAGAGTAGAAATGATCCGCCGGAAGAACTGGACTGTAAAAGCAGCTGGAAGCGGTAGCTACAGGTGCGGGTCAGCGACCCCTGGATACTGGCAGGGACAGGATCAGGAACAGGCTGGAGCAGAGTGAGACAAGCCAGGTCAAGTGGGTAACAGATAGGTAATGCAGCAGGCAGAGAGTAGTCAGCGAACAGGCAGAGGTTTGGCAACAAACGATCAACAGGTGCTGGTATAGCAGGGTCAAGGCAAGTCGGGTCAGCATAGAAGGCAGCAGTAGTCAAGCAGAGCTGGGTCAGTAATAACAAGCAGATACAGGATCAGACTCAGGTAAAGCTGCAGATCAGACAGCACTGCACTAGAGCAGTTGCTGTCCTTTTAAAGGGGCACTGGTGCCAAGCCAAGTTAGTGTGCACACACGTACGCCTGCCGCATGTACCCGTGCATGCGCGCCTGCCGTGTGCTCCCGCGCATGTAGGAACACCGCTGCCCGGTCCGACGAGTCACCGTTGGAATATGTGTGCGCATGTGCGCACACCCGAGCATCTGCCTTGTCACAGGGTATCCCTGACAGCCACCAAGGAGAGGCAGACGCTCACAGGCCACTAAAAGAGGGCAAGCAGCCTCTTTGTCTACAGTCAACAGTGGTGGTCGTGGACATGGTGCATCCTCTGCAGGTGGCTGTGGGGCACCCTTGTTCTTTTTTTCTGCTGCTGGTCATGTTATTGAGCCACAACACGCAGAAGAATTGGTGGAGTGGATAACGATGCCGCTCTCATCTTCCTCATCCTCTGTCACCCAGCCTCAGAGTAGTTTGCTGTCCAATGCAGCTGCCAAAGTGGCCTATTCCACCGGCTCCTTGTCCACAGTCACTCCTTCCATATCCCCACCATCATGCACGGAGGAGTCCCCAGAATTATTTGACCACACTGTCGGGTACATGCTGCTGGAGGATGCACAGCAATTTGAAGGCTCCAATGTTGGTTCCCAGGTTTAGGAAGTAAGTAACGTGAGCCTAGAGAGAGGGGGTGCCACAGAAGGACAAGAAACTGTCAGTCATGTTCCCCCAGCTGCAGCATACTGCCAAGTTTGAGGGAAGAGATGATGAGATCACTGACTGAAGAGAGGAGGAAAGTGAGGAGGAGGAGGCACAACTCCAACGAGGCAGGATGTCCTCTAGGGGGCAGCTTAAGGGCAGCCACCCTATTACATCACACCGCAGAGCTCCGCAGGTGCAGGGCGCTGCTGATTCCCTGCTGACTTTTAAAAGTTCCTTGGTGTGGGTCTTTTTCGACAAGTGTGCAGCAGATCGCTCCATTGCTGTTTGCAACCTATGTCTGAAGTGGATCAAGTGTGGCCAGAACAGCAGCCACTTGGGCACCACATGCTTGACCAGACATATGACGACCTGCCATGACTTCTCCTTGCTCCTCATCTGTGATCTCCAACCCTACTATACCTCCAGTCCTCTCAAAAACCTGCACTGAGAGGAATTAAGGTATAGCAATAGGTCTCCCAAGTACTTGCAGCCAATCTGCTAGCAGTATACCATCAATTGATTTTAGCAGGCAAATTTCCCTACCCCAGTTGCTGAACCATAAAAAAAATTTGGTCCAAGCCATCCACATGCTAAGCGTCTAAATGCTGGCTTGGCCAAATTGCTAGCACTGCAACTGCTGCCTTTTTAGCTGGTAGACTCTGCCCCCTTTTGTGAATTTGTGGAATGTGCTGTACCTCAGTAGCAGGTTCCAAAACGCCTTTTTTTTTTCACAGAAAGCATTTTTGGCTCTCGACCGGCATGTGGAAGGCAATGTTTTGGCCTCGTTGGACAGGGTGTTCAGTAGTATAGTTCATATTACTGCTGATTCATGGTCCAGCAGGCATGGGCAGAGACGTTACCTTTCCTTCACAGCGCACTGGGTAACTCTGCTGGCAGCTGGGAAGGATGCAGGACAGGGTTCAGTGTTGTTGGAGCTTGTTCCGCCACCATACCTCCAAAATGCTAGTGGTGATTCTGCCACAGCTCTCTCCTCCACCCCCTCCTCTTCTTCTTCCTCTATGGCCTTTTCTGCAGATTTGTCCTCTGAACCAGCGGTGCTCCGTAAGCATTCAAGGGGCTATGCAAGCAGTCAGGCTAAAAGATGCCATGTGGTGCTTGATTTGGTCTGCCTTGGGGACAGAAGCACACTGGGGTAGAGATTCTGTCAGCTCTGCAGGGGCAGGTTTAGATGTGGTTGACGCCACGCCAGCTTCAGCCAGGAATGGTTGTATGCGACAATGGCACCAACCTTCTCTCCTCCCACCAACAGGCACATTTGACCCATGTTCCATGTTTGGCACATGTCCTGAATTTGGTGGTGCAGCAGTTCTGGAGCAGGTACCCAGGCTTACAAGATCTCCTGAGGCAGGCAAGAAAAGTCTGTGGTCATTTCAGCCAGTCATAAAATGCCAGTGCTTGGCTGGCTGACATTCAAAGGGAATGCAACTAGCCCGCCATACACCTCATTTGGGACATACCCACCAGGTGAAACTTAACGTTGGCAATGCTGCTGAGGCTGCACACACAGCAGAGGGCCATCAATGAGTACCTGTGTGAGTATGGCACCAGGACAGGGTCTGGGGAGCTTGACTTCTTTTTGTCACTCCAGTGGCTACTGATCAAGGATGCATGCACTGTCCTGTCACCATTTGAGGAGGCCACAAGGATGATGAGCAGCGACAATGCATGCATCAGTGACACTGTCCCTCTAGTCTTCCTGCAGGAGCACACGCTTTGTGGAATCATGGACTTCCTTTCCTCTCAAGGCCCCCTTTATCCAGATAGCATTCCTGAGGGCCTGCCAAACACACAGGAAGAAGAGGAGGAGGATTGTGTCAGCATGGATGTAGAGGATAACACTCAGCAGCAGTCTTCGAGGGATGGTTTTTAGTCCCCAGAAACTCAAGGAGTTGTACGTGGCTGGGAGGAGGTAGTTACAGATAATGTGATCTATAGTGACCCAGAGGACTCAGAATCGAATGCCTCTGCAAACATACGCTGCATAGCTTCCCTGAGTCTGCAAAGCCTGCGAAAGGACCCTAGAATTAGTGGTATCAAGGACAGGGATCATTACTGGTTGGCAACACTTCTTGATCCACGTTACAAGGGTAAAGTTGCAGAACTCATCCTGCCTTCACAGAGGGAGCAGAGAATTAAACATCTTCAGGAGGTCTTGAAGAAAGGTTTGTGTAACGCATTTCCAGACCATGGGAGGTTTATATTTCCTGGTGCTGGACGTGTTGCTGAGGCTTCATTCAGTCAGAGGAAGAGCGGTGGAGAAGGTGGCTGGCTGACCAATGCCTTTAAACAATTTTTCATTCCTCAGCGCCAATGTCTGATTGGTTCAAGCAACCATCCCCAGCGTCTGCATTATATGGTGCAGGAATATCTGGGGGCAAGAGCAGACTTGGAGACCTTTCCAACAGAGCATCCACTGGGTTACTGGGTCTTGAGGATGGATCACTGGCCAGAACTTGCGCAATATGCAATTGAGCTACTGGCCTGTCCTGCATCCAGCGTGCTTTCTGAACGCACATTCAGTGCTGCTGGAGGGTTTGTAATGGATCAAAGAGTGTTCCTGTCCACAGACTCCATTGATAGGCTCACATACATAAAAATGAATCAGTCTTCGATGAGCAGCTATCAAGCACCTGATGCTGATGTAACTGATTGAATTTGCTATGGATCTGAGATCCCTTGAAGACTGCCTATGCTGACTATCCTATTCCTCCTCAATCTTGATGATGCTAGCTTCCAACAATATTTTTGGTTTAGGGCATCACCGCCACCACCCAAGGCCCAATTTTTCTGCCCCTGTTTAACAGGGGCATGTATTTCCAATTTTTGATCCAATATTTCACAGCACGACCTGTAGGTGCTCCCAACAAGAGTATCTGTGAGTGGTTACAGTTTTGTGGCACCACCACCACCACCCAAGGCCCAATTTTTCTGCCCCTGTTTAACAGGGGCATGTAATTCTAATTTTTGATCTAATATTTCACAGCAGGGCCCGTTCCTGCATCCAACAAGAGTATCTGTGAGAGGTTACAGTGTTGTGGCACCACCACCACCACCCAAGGCCCAATTTTTCTGCCCCTGTTTAACATGGGCATGTAATTACAATTTTTGATATAATATTTAACAGCAAGGCCCGTTCCTACACCCAACAAGAGTAACTGTGAGGGCTTACAGTGTTCTGGCGCCACCAAATCCAAAGGCCCAATTTTTCTGCCCCTGTTTAACATGGGCATGTAATTACAATTTTTGATGTATTTCACAGCAGGGCCCGTTCCTGCGCCCAACAAGAGTATCTGTGAGGGCTTACAGTGTTCTGGCGCCACCAAAACCAAAGACCCAATTTTTTTGCCCCTGTTTAACAGGGCCATGTAATTACAATTTTTAATACAATATTTCAAAGCAGGGCCTGTTCCTGCCCCTAACAAGATTAACTGTGAGGGGTTACAGTGTTCTGGTACCACCAACGAATAAGGCCCACTTTTTCTGCAGAGTATATAGGGCAGGCCGTATAGTATATATACTGCTGTTCAGGGTATATAGTGCCTGGGGGACCCCCACTCCATTTTTAAAAATCATTTGGTGCAGGGTTCCCCCTAATATCCATACCAGACCTGAAGGGCCTGGTATGGATTTGGGGGGGGGGACATCCACGCCATTTATTTTTGGTATTTTGGTATTTTTATCTATATTGCCGGGATCTGACAACACAGCTGCGAGCAGTTTTAAATTCCTTTTTTCCTTTAGAAATGTCATTTTGCTGTGGTACTGTTATAAACAAGGGAAAGATGTGCTACTTTACAGGCATACTAAGGACACCCCCCCTCCCCCAGCATGATATATAAAGGAATATTTCATTTTTATTGTTTTTCACTGTAAGCATTATTAAAATCACTGCTCCCGAAAAAAATACAGTTTTTAAAACTTTTTTTTTGCATTGCTACATATCCCATGGGACAGGATCCGTGTCCCAAAACACTTTTTATGGCAATAACTTGCATATAAGCCTTTAAAATGAGCACTTTTTATTTTTCACGTTCGCGTCTCATAGACTTTAATAGTGTTCATGTGTTCACAAATTTTTTGCCTGTACGCATGTTCTGCTGCGAACCTAACCAGCTCACCCTAGATATAATATACTGCCCACATTTATTCACCAATACTATGTCGGTCTTAGGGGTTATTATATTGACCACCAATGTTGTAGGGGAAGCACTACTACCAATGTAAGAGGGCACATTTGCACTTACCACTAGTTTAAAGGGACAGTTTATTAAGCCAGATCCTCACCACAAAAGTGCCTTTGTTGTGATCTTTGGGGATCTTTTAAGAATTAATAACTTCACATTAAAGGTGGCTGTAGGAAACTGAGGTGGCTTGATTTAAACTGCTTTTATTGAATGTGAAGAACACATTAAAAAAAAATTTAACCAAAACTGCAATGTTTATCCTCATGATACGTCACAGGAAGCACCCTCATGGCTTACAGAAGGCAGAATTAGAAATAGACTTGAAAAACTGCACATTAATATGTCACCGGGACCAGATGGCTTGCACTCAATGGTCCTTAAGGAACTCAGTCAAGTAATTGCCAGACCATTGTTCCTAATTCTTACGAACAGTCTACTGACTGGAATGGTACCAGCTGATTGGAGAAAAGCCAATGTAGCACCAATATTTAAACAAGATGCATCCCTGGGAATTACAGACCAGTTAGCCTAACATTAATAGTATGCAAGCTCTTGGAGGGGATGATAAGGGACTATATACAAGATTTTAGTAATGACAACGGTATCATTAGCGGTAACCAGCATGGATTTATGAAGAATAGTTCTTGTCAAACCAATTTATTAACCTTCTATGATGAGGTGAGCTGCCATCTAGATAAAGGCAGGCCCGTAGACGTGGTGTATCTGGATTTTGCGAAAGCATTTGATACAGTTCCCCATAAACGTCTACTGTACAAAGTAAGGTCTATTTTGCATGGAACATAGGGTGAGTACATGGATTGAAAACTGGCTACAGGGAAGATTTCAGAAGGTAGTGATAAATAGGGAGTACTCAGAATGGTCTGGGGTGGAAAGTGGGGTGCCTCAGGGTTCTGTCCTGGGACCTATCCTATTTAATTTATTCATAAACAATCTGGAGGATGGGATAAACAACTCAATCTCAGTTTTTGCGGATGATACAAAGCTAAGCAGGGCAATAACTTCTCCGTAGGGTGTAGAAACCTAGCAAGAAGATCTGAACAAATTAATGGGGTGGGCAACTACATGGCAAATGAGGTTTAATGTAGAAAAATGTAAAATAATGCATTTGGGTAACAAAAATATGTATGCAATCTACTTACTAGGGGGAGAACCTCTGGGGGAATCTAAGATGGAAAAGGACCTGGGGGTCCTCTCTGAAGAAGAGACGCTTGAGAGGGGATATGATTTCAATGTACAAATACCATACTGGTGACTCCACAATAGAGATAAAACTTTTCAGTGAAAGGGAATTTAATAAGACACTCGACCATTCACTAAAATTAAAAGAAAAGCAGTTTTACCTCAAACTGCATAGAGGGTTCTTTACTGTATGAGCGGTGAGGATGTGGAATTCTCTTCCACAAGCAGTGGTTTCAGCGGGGAGCATCGATAATTGAAAAAAACTTTTGGATAAGCACCTGAATGACCACAACATAGAGGGATATACAATGTAATACTGACAAAAAAATCACACACACACACAGGTCGGACTTGATGAACTTCTGTCTTTTTTCTGCCTCGCCTACTATGTAACTATGTAGCTTGAGGTTAATGTGTTGCTGTGAGAATTTGCTTGTGTAATACAAGTCTATTTATAGCCAATTTCTTTTTATCTTTCTCTCATGGAGCTGTGGCTAGCAGTAAAACCTGACAGGGGTTCTAATTTCCTCACTCTATCCAAAACTAAAAAAAACGTTTGGGCTATAGATACACTTTAATGTGAAATCTTTGGGCTGGGGCTGCAGGAAGGACTATGTGCAGTATATACACAATGACTATTTAAATCATACTCAGCAGGATACGATCTTGTCCACCATTCACTGTTCCCAAGGTCATAGACGAACTTAGCAATTCCCCGGGTCAGACTATAGCAACATGTTTTATTTTGGAATTACTTTATGGCACTCTTTTGCATGTATTTCTATTCCTTGAAAGGAAAAATGTGAATAAATAAATTCTTATAATAAGCAACCACATGCTGTTTATGATGATAAAAGAAAGGTTATAGCAGAGATTTATAGCTGAAACACAATTATTCTTTGCTAGATGACTAGACAAAAGATTGGTTTCTAAATATTTTGGCTCTAAGGAATAATTATATGCAAAATGTAAATCTTAAAATTTGAAGCTTAAAGTGGATGTAAACCCTCACATATGCCCAGTGAAGTGAACAGCCTCAGATGATACACAGTGATTATATAAATCTCCCTACATAAGTTTTATTTGTATATCTGCTGTGTGGAGTCTTGGCATACACTGTGTGACAGCTGATTGGAGGAAAGGCACACACCCCCATTCCACATAGGCAAAGCTGTGCTGCAAATAGACAAGCTCTCTGTTAATCTATCTCTATGCACCCTCCCCAACACAAATTTTCATGCTAATAACAGAGGAACGGAGCAGCAGTAAGACACATGACTTAGGGCTTTGGAGAGAGATAAGTAAACACTACAAATACATATGTGCCCAGGCCAGGTTTCATGAGTGGGGTTTACATCCACTTTAAAAGGTAAAGCAGTTATTCTGTCTACCAGTTATCATTACCCTGCATACCTTAAAATTAGGATGCTTAGTATGATACAACGTTAATACTTAACAATACAAAATGTAAAAACTTTTTTTTTATATTTTTTTGTCACAAAAATGTGAAGTATTGCAGATTAATATTTGTATTTTCACATACAGCCAGCGGGTGGTGCTCCGCTTCCCATTTTGTTTGTTTAGCTGTGTATCCTTATCTGTTATGCTGAAAGAAGTTAGTAGCTCAATCTAAAATATAAACACATACAATGGAATACATCAGAGGGGTCACATCTTCCTACGCTATCCCCTCCCCCCATTGTGTTAAGTATACTGTGTGAAAGATTTTAATTAAAGACAAGCAGGATCAAACATATTTATGTGTGGGTACTTTGCATTTACATATCTAAGTCAGTAGTCTTTTAGGCACTGAGCTGCACTCAATTCTGATTCAACAGGTTAAGCTGGCCATAGATGGTTCGAATCTCAGCCAACAGTTCAGCAGGAACCAGCCGAGATTCCAACCATGTATGGGCAGGCTGAATGCACCCAAGCTGATCGACATTTTACATGCGATTATTGCAAGCGGCTGTTACAGCCGCTAGCAATAACCACTGTCTTCTCTTGGCAGGGGCGGCTTCTCCCACCCTCCCACCCGCTGGGAGAAGACAATTGCTCGACAGGTGGGATTCCTGCATCAACACTGTCTGTGCTGATGGGGGAATTGAGTGAATTTCTTTCCTGCAGCCAGTGGTTGCAGGTAAGAAATTTGCTCCATCTATGGCCTAAGTGTTGATGTCTTATGCTGCCAGCTACTTCCTTTGTGCATGCATATATTACAGTATGCACACATTCTTCACCCGGATTCACACATTTTCTAACTGGATTCAACTGAATTCAACATTTATAAATAGACAATATTGTTTTCAACTGTCGTTGGCTTTCCAATAAAATATCTGCCTACTATAGAAGTTCCTATTTTTTCACCTCTAAACTACATACCAGTTCTTGGGCAGCAAAGCAGAAATGAGTGAAAGAACGATTGAGACGACTGAGGGGGGATGTGATCACTATGTGTAAATATATAAGTGGTCAATATAGTGAACTTGGTGTAGAGTTATTCACTTTAAGGTCATAACAAAGGACAAGGGGGCACTATTTACATCCAGAGGAAAAGAGAAGGCTTCTTCACAGTAAGAGCTGTGAAAATGTGGAAAAGACTCCCTTAAAAACTTGTTCTGGCTAGCTCAGTAGATTTTTTTTTTTTTTTTAAGGGCTAGATTTATTCCTAAATGCACAAAACTGGATACTAAAATGTATACGTAGTAACACCATGGGTAGTTAATCCATGGAATATCTGATTGCCTCTTGGGGAATCGGGAAGACATTTCTATTCCTGCGCTGGAGCAAATTGGACTATGCTTTATGAAACTTTTTAGCACATATTTTTTTAAACATAACTAAACCTAAGAACATTGGGTAGAAACATTTTCAGCAAATACAGAAAACATCTGTTCATCTGCCAGAAATGCAGCATCCTTGTCACATTCTGTGAGCTGCACTGAAAGCAAAAATATATTTTCTTCTGTTAAATTTTGATCTACCCACCCCATGTAGTGGAGATGAAGATATACCGTATTTATCGGCGTATAACACGCACTTTTTTCCCCTTAAAATCAGGGGAAAGTCGCAGGTGCGTGTTATACGCCGATCCCCGCCGATCCCGATCTGTCAAACTGTCAAAATCGCGGTCCGCGATTTGAAAATGGCGCCGCCGGCGCCGAAGTACAGAGAGCCGGTCCTCGGCTCTTTCCGGCGGCTCTCGTTTACTTTCGGCTCCACTCGTAGTCCCGAGCGGAGCTATCCGAACCTACTCGGATAGCTCCGCTCCGGACTACGAGTGAAACCGAAAGTAAACGAGAGCCGCCGGAAAGAGCCGAGGACCGGCTCTCTGTACTTCGGCGCCGGCGGCGCCATTTTCAAATCGCGGACCGCGATTTTGAAGCCCTGGAAGCAGGGGCAGGGGATACCAGGCTGCACTGGGGCAAGGCTGCACTGGGGAAGGCTGCACTGGGGAAGGCTGCACTGAGGAAAGGCTGCACTGAGGAAAGGCTGCACTGGGGAAGGCTGCACTGGGGAAGGCTGCACTGGGGAAGGCTGCACTGAGGAAAGGCTGCACTGACAAGGCTGCACTGGGGAAGGCTGCACTGACAAGGCTGCACTGACATGGCTGCACTGGGGAAGGCTGCACTGACAAGGCTGCACTGACAAGGCTGCACTGGGGAAGGCTGCACTGACAAGGCTGACAAGGCTGCACTGACATCGCTGCACTGACATCGCTGCACTGACATGGCTGCACTGACAAGGCTGCACTGACAAGGCTGCAATGAAGGGCATTTAAATGTAAGTTTTTTTCCCTTCAACTTCCCTCCTAAAAGTTTTTTTTCCTTAAAATTCCCTCTTAAATTGGGGTGCGTGTTATACGCCGGTGCGTGTTATACGCCGATAAATACGGTACATGTTTATAGTCCACCCTGTAAGACAAACATGGAATGTAGTCTCCCAGGAACAGGGATGTGCTTTTCACAGGATCTCAAGATGAAAATAATGGAAAAAAACTGAAAACCGTAATGCAGTCCCCTAGTCTTAGGACTGGTAAACTCTTATATGTTACCTTCCTTTTTTGGGGTTTAGGTGTACTTTAACCGCTTGCCGACCGAGCTATGGCCTTATGACAGCTGCAGCGCGGTCGCATAACTCTGGGAGGGCGTACTATGACATCCTCCCAGAATCCTGCTCTCGCGCGCCCCAGGCGCACACCCGGGAACATCCGTGACAGTGACGGGGACGGTGACTGCTAGCGGCCGTTTACCACATGATCTCTCCATCAAATGACAGAGCGATCACTTGTAAACAAACCGGCGTTGCGTTCGGTTCCTCTCTCCCCCCTCTGTACAGATCGGTACAGTGCGAGGGGAGAGGGGAGAGATCAGTGGCAGCAGCGCTGTGGGCTGGATGTGTAGTGCCCACAGCACTATGTGCCCATTCCAGCCATCCATACCCAGCTATCCATGCTCAGCATACCCATCCATACTCAGCTTACTCGCTCACCCATCCATACTCAGCATACTCATCCATTCATCCATGCTCAGCCATTCATACTCAGCCATCCATACTCAGCATACTCATCCATCCATGCTTAGCCATCCATACTCAGCCATCCATACTCAGCCATCCATACTCAGCATACCCATCCATACTCAGCATACTCGCTCACCCATCCATACTCAGCATACTTGCTCACCCATCCATACTCAGCATACTCAGCCATCCATGCTAAGCATACCCATCCATACTCAGCATACTCATCCATCCATCCTCATCCATACTCAGCATACTCATCCATCCATCCATGCTCACTCATCTATACTCATCCATCCATCTATGCTCACCCATCCATACTCATCCATACTCAGCATACTCATCCATCTATGCTCAGCCATCCATGCTGAGCATACTCATCCATACTCAGCATACTCATCCATCCATCCATCCATTCTCAGCCATCCACACTCAGAATACTCAGCCATCCATACTCAGCATACCCATCCATACTCAGCATACTCATCCATCCATCCATGCTAAGCCATCCATACTCAGCATACTCATCCATCCATCCATGCTCAGCCATCCATACTCAGCATACTCATCCATCCATCCATGCTCAGCCATCCATCCATCCTCAGCAATACTCATCTATCCATCCAAGCTCAGCCATCCATACTCAGCCATCCATACTCAGCATACTCATCCATCCATCCATGCTCAGCCATCCATACTCAGCATACCCATCCATACTCAGCATACTCATCCATACTCAGCATACCCATCTATAATCAGCATACTCATCCACCCATCCATGCTCAGCCATCTGTACTCAGCGCATACTCATCCATCCATTCATGTTCAGCCATCCATACTCAGCATACTCATCCATTCATCCATGCTCAGCCATCCATACTCAGCATACTCATCCATCCATCCATGCTCAGCCATCCATCCATATTTAGAAATACTCATCCATCCATCCATGCTCAGCCATCCCATCACCCCCATCCATAAATAGCCATACCCAGCCATACTCAGCCATACCCAGCCATACTTAGCCGTACTCAGTCGTACTCAGCCATACTCAGCCATACCCAGCCGTACTCAGCCGTACCAAGCCGTACCCAGCCATACTCAGCATACTCATCCATCCATCCTCATCCATACTCAGCATACTCATCCATCCATCCATGCTCACCCATCCATACTCATCCATCCATCCATGCTCACACATCCATGCTCATCCATACTCAGCATACTCATCCATCCATGCTCAGCCATCCATACTGAGCATACTCATCCATACTCAGCATACTCATTCATCCATCCATGCTCAGCCATCCATACTCAGCATACTCAGCCATCCATACTCAGCATACCCATCCATACTCAGCCTACTCATCCATCCATCCATGCTCAGCCATCCGTACTCAGTATACTCATCCATCCATCCATGCTCAGCCATCCATACTCAGAATACTCATCCATCCATCCATGCTCAGCCATCCGTACTCAGCATACTCATCCATCCATCCTCAGCCATTCATACTCAGCATACTCATCCATGCTAATCCATACTCAGCATACTCATCCATTCATCCATGCTCAGCCATCCATACTCAGCATACCCATCCATACTCAGCATACTCATCCATACTCAGCATACCCATCTATAATCAGCATACTCATCCACCCATCCATGCTCAGCCATCTGTACTCAGCGCATACTCATCCATCCATTCATGTTCAGCCATCCATACTCAGCATACTCATCCATTCATCCATGCTCAGCCATCCATACTCAGCATACTCATCCATCCATCCATGCTCAGCCATCCATCCATATTTAGAAATACTCATCCATCCATCCATGCTCAGCCATCCCATCCACCCCCATCCATAAATAGCCATACCCAGCCATACTCAGCCATACCCAGCCATACTTAGCCGTACTCAGTCGTACTCAGCCATACTCAGCCATACCCAGCCGTACTCAGCCGTACCAAGCCGTACCCAGCCATACTCAGCATACTCATCCATCCATCCTCATCCATACTCAGCATACTCATCCATCCATCCATGCTCACCCATCCATACTCATCCATCCATCCATGCTCACACATCCATGCTCATCCATACTCAGCATACTCATCCATCCATGCTCAGCCATCCATACTGAGCATACTCATCCATACTCAGCATACTCATTCATCCATCCATGCTCAGCCATCCATACTCAGCATACTCAGCCATCCATACTCAGCATACCCATCCATACTCAGCCTACTCATCCATCCATCCATGCTCAGCCATCCGTACTCAGTATACTCATCCATCCATCCATGCTCAGCCATCCATACTCAGAATACTCATCCATCCATCCATGCTCAGCCATCCGTACTCAGCATACTCATCCATCCATCCTCAGCCATTCATACTCAGCATACTCATCCATGCTAATCCATACTCAGCATACTCATCCATTCATCCATGCTCAGCCATTCATACTCAGCATACTCATCCATCCATCCATGCTCAGCCATCCATACTTAGCATACTCATCCATCCATCCATGCTCAGCCATCCATCCCCAGCAATACTCATCCATCCATCCATGCTCAGCCATCCCATCCACCCCCATCCATAATTAGCCATACCCAGCCATACCCAGCAATACCCAGCAATACTCAGCCATACCCAGCCATACCCAGCCATACTCAGCCACACCCAGCCATACTCAGCCATACCCAGCCATACTCAGCCATACTCAGCTGTACTCAGTTGTACCCAACCGTACTCAGCTGTACCCAGCCATACTCAGCCATACCCAGCCGTACTCAGTCGTACTCAGTCGTACCCAGCCATCCCATCTATACCCAGCCATACTCAGCCATACCCGGCCATACTCAGCTATACTCATTCATGCTCAGCCATCCCCATCCATGGCTCATCCATGCCACATCAGTTATCATCCATACCACATCCATGCCACAACAGTGCCTCACAAAAGTGTAATAGGTAGTCAAAATAGATTTGAAACTTATGTCCCTAGAACAGATGACGGTGCTCCCTGCATCTTGGTCCTCTGTATGTGGCCACGCTGTGGAAAAGTCTCACACATGTGGTATCGCCGTACTCAGGAGGAGTGAGAGAATGTGTTTTGGGATGTAATTTGTGCTATGCATATGCTGTGTGTGAGAAATAACCTGCTAATATAACAATTTTGTGAAAAAAAAAAGAAAAAAAAATCTTGATTTTGCAAAGAATTGTGGGAAAAAATGACAACTTCAAAAAACTCACCATGCCTCTTACTAAATACCTTGACATGTCTACTTTCCAAAAAGGGGTCATTTGGAGGGTATTTGTACTTTCCTGGCTTGTTAGGGTCTCAAGAAATGAGATAAGCTGTCAGTACTTCAGGTGTGATCAATTTTCAGTGATTGGCACCATAGCTTGTGGACTCTATAACTTTCACAAAGACCAAATAATATACACTGATTTGGGTTATTTTTACCAAAGATATGTAGCGGTATAAATTTTCAGTCTTTTTTCTTTTATAGTGCAAAAAAAAAAAAACCCAGTAGTGATCAAACACCACCAAAAGAAAGCTCTATTTGTGTGAAAAAAGGACAAAAATTTCATATACGTACAGTGTTGCTTGACTGAGTAATTGCCATTCAAAATGTGAGAGCACTGAAAGTTGAAAATTGGTCTGGTTAGGAAGGGGGTTTAAGTGCCCAGTGGGTAAGTGGTTAAAACCCAATGACCACTAAAGTTGTTTTTTTGGGGGGGATATGGTGGGTAAAACTTAAGTTTTTGGGGAAAATGTTATGAATTTCTGTCCCAGTGATGTCTGTGAACAAAATGAGGTGTTTGGTAATTAGTGGAACAGGAAGGCATATAGAGCAATAAAAATATTGGTTAAACTCTTCATCATTCTACAGACTAAATTTTTTCTGTGTTGCTATTGTAGAGATTTCCCAATACTTCCTGTTCTGACAAGAAGTGAGGATAAATCTCCCAATAGGAACACAGACTGCAATAAAAATCCAACAGGGACTCTAATGCTGTGTACACACAGGCAGACTTTTCTGCATCAAAGGTCCGATGGTCTTTCCGATGGACTTTCGACGGACTTCCGACGGACTTTCGAATGAACAGACTTGCCTACACACGATCACACCAAAGTCCGACGGATTCGTACGTGATGACGTACGACCGGACTAAAATAAGGAAGTTCATAGCCAATAGCCAATAGCTGCCCTAGGGTCGGTTTTCGTCAGTCGGACTAGCATACAGACGAGCAGATTTTTCGACCGGACTCGAGTCCGTTGGAAAGATTTGCAACATGTTCCAAATCTAAAGTCCGTCTGATTTTCGACTGAAAAAGTCCGCTGCAGTTCTGATGAAGCCCACTCACAGTCGGATTGTCAGACAGATTTGTTCCGTCGGACCAGTCTGGTCGAAAAGTCTGCCCGTGTTACACAGCATTACCCTTCAAAACCAAACAAAGACATAGTTACCTACAGTTCTACAGTTGACTGTAGAAAATAAATGGGCCATATTATGTCTACTGAGGAGCTCAACTTTTTCATTCCAGGAATAGATAACATCACTTTGGTCATTAACACATTAACATTATAGTATTACATGTAACCTACAATATTTATAACCGAGAAAGGGTTCATAAACATCTTTCAAATCATTTAGCTGAAAAATATTGTAAGGGAGAATAGCTTTTATGCATTGGAGCCTTATTAGACTGTATATATAGCCACCCAGGCTTTTTATTCTTCCAGCTAGAGGAAAATGTCACTTCTCTGTATACCCCAGGCAGGCAACAGAAAGTTTGTAGAATGCTCCCAAAGTAAGGGAAATTCTCCTCTTAGACAGCTGTCCCATAAACAGATGTGTCAATTAGAAGATTTCCCCTCACCTCTTGTTCTGGGGACACATGTTTCTGTTTCAGTGACAATGGGCATGCGTGCAAACAGATTTATGAATCTTCCCAGTGAGAACTCTGACAGCAATAAAAGGCCCAACCCTTCCCCACTCTATACAACACTTGGCTGCATGCTGCCCAAAAACATCAATTTGAAATGCCTGCTCTGGGGCTAAAAATCTGGGTAGTAAAGCCACATTGTTTGTGTGATATAGCTACTGGAGCATTTTTAGGTGAAGCAGTGTGAGATACTAAGGACTGAATATAGGATCATTCTGAATAGTTCCACATCATGGAACCGCCAATGGTTTGAAGGGTTACCATATACTTACACAGCATGGAATTATCAGTGTATGCAGATTTTCTGTGCACCACTAACTTTTATTATTGGGTCTAACTTTTACTATTGGGTCTCCTCCAAGAAGAGTCTTGGTGGCAAACAACATATTAGTTCCTGAAGGTAGACTTCCAAGAACTATATGTAGTGGAGGATGGAAAGCTGATAAATAAAATTACATTTTTACAAGTGAACTATAATGAACACCATGATGCACAGTAAAGCAATGCAAAATGTGTTCTGTAAATTATTTTCTTAATGCATATTTTTTGATTCCAACAAGATATTGAGTTATACATGCAGTGCTGTTTTTTGAAGAAAACAACTATGTAACAAGGGAGACATTTTTCTGTGAAGGCCAAGCCTGTTTCTCTGTTGGAGGCATTGTAAATGAAACATATGGATAGATTTTGCTTAACTAAATATGACTCTATTACTATTCAAAATCCTGCCTCAAAGCAACTAATAACTATCATCTCGGCAGACATTGCTGACAAGTACATGTTTTATGTTTATTTCCTAACAATCCTGGAGCAATATGCAGACCAGTTTGCAGAGACGTCAAGACAGTGATAGTTGAATAACAGTGACAGCCTGTGCTCACTCAGCAGTCATTCCATTTGCATAAAGCAGGGTAACACAGGCATCAAAGAGACTCTAGTGAGTTGGCATCCACATAAAATGATATGTCAAAAATAACAATTACATCCTGACTATCCTCTTCTAGACTCACTATAATGTGGATCATGAATGGGATCCTTTTTTGGCTCAGGATTATGCGTCACTTTTCGCAATCTTTACATGTGTAAGTGTTAGAAATAATAATTCGTTGAAGAATGCACATATGCACAATAAATATCTCCCAGGAAAAAAGAAAATCTGTTGGGGGGCCTTCCCCAATGCAAATTATAATTTAAATAATAGGATTTTATTGTAAAATTAATTTCTTGTAGTACATTGAGGGACACAGTATTCATAGACAATTGAGTTATGCTGCTGCCTGCAGGGCGAACTGGTAACTGACAAACAAAAGAACAGTGACCTGCCTGGTATAACCACTACTACTCATAGCAAACCTCAGTTTTGTAGAAAACCAGTGCTTGGGAGCTTAAGGCTAAATTCCCCTTAGTTCACCTTCTTTTTTTTTCTAAATTCCAGCTCCCCTATGTACCAATATAGCATTAATGTACTTATTTTGGTATCAATGCTCCATTAATGAACTCCAAGAAAAATATTTTCCTATACAGTATCTTACAAAAGTGAGTACACCCCTCATATTTTTATAAATATTTTATAATATCTTTTCATGTGACAACACTGAAGAAATGACACTTTGCTACACTGTAAAGTAATAGTGTGCAGCTTGTACAACAGTGTAAATGTACTGTCCCCTCAAAATAACTCAACACACAGCTATTAATGTCTAAACAAAAGTGGCAACAAAAGTGAGTACACCCCTAGGTGAAAATTGCCAAATTGGTCCCAAAGTGCCAATATTTTGTGTGGCCACCATTATTTTCCAGCACTGCCTTAACCCTCTGGGGTAAGGAGGTCACCAGAGCCTCACAGGTTGCCACTGGAGTCCTCTTCCACTTCTCCATGATGACATCATGGAGCTGGTGGATTTTAGAGACCTTGCACTCCTCCACCTTCCATTTGAGGATGCTCCACAGATGCTGAATAGGGTTTAGGTCTGGAGACATGCTTGGCCAGTCCATCACTTTTACCCTCAGCTTCTTTAGCAAGGCAGTGGTCGTCTTGGAGGTGTATTCGGGGTCGTTATCATGTTGGAATACTTCCCTGCGGCTCAGTCTCTGAAGTAAGGGGATTATGCTCTGCTTCAGTATGTTACTATAAAAGTTGGCATTCATGTTTCCCTCAATGAACAGTGCCGGCAGCACTCATGCAGCCCAAGACCCTAACACTCCCACCACCATGCTTGACTGTAGGCAAGACACACTTGTCTTTTTACTCCTCACCTGGTTGCCGCCACACACGCTTGACACCATCTGAACAAAATAAATTTATCTTGGTCTTATCAGACCACAGGACATGTTTCCAATAATCCATGTCCTTATGGATGTCCTGCTTGTCTTCAGAAAACTGTTTGCAGGCTTTCTTTTGCATCATCTTTAGAAGAGGCTTCCTTCTGGGACGACAGCCATGCAGACCAATTTGATGCAGTGTGCGGCATATGGTCTGAGCACTGACAGGCTGACCCTCCACCCCTTTAACCTCTGCAGCAATGCTGGCAGCACTCATATGTCTATTTCCCAAAGACAACCTCTGGATATGACGCTGAGCATGTGCACTCAACTTCTTTGGTCGACCATGGCGAGGCCTGTTCTGAGTGGAACCTCTCCAGTTAAACCACTGTATGGTCTTGGCCACCGTGCTGCAGCTCAGTTTCAGGGTCTTGGCAATCTTCTTATAGACTACGCCATCTTTATGTAGAGCAACAATTCTTTTTTTCAGATCTTCAGAGAGTTCTTTGCGATGAGGTGCCATGTTGAACTTCCAGCGACCAGTATGAGAGAGTGAGAGTGACACTAAATTTAACCCACCTGCTCCCCATTCACACCTGGGACCTTGTTACACTAACGAGTCACATGATACCGGGGAGGGAAAATGGCTAATTTCACCCAATTTGGACATTTTCACTTAGGGGTGTACTCACTTTTGCTGCCAGCGGTTTAGACATTAATGGCTGTGTGTTGAGTTATTTTGAGGGGACAGACAATTTACACTGTTATACAAGCTGTACACTTACTACTTTACATTGTAGCAAAGTGTAATTTCTTCAGTGTTGTCACATGAAAAGATATAATAAAATATTTACAAAAATGTGAGGGGTGTACTCACTTTTGTACTATATTTTTCTTTCAATGAGACATACTGGATTTGTAGACAACTGGAACATCCAAAAGCAGTCCAACTGAGGGGTGGGCAACAGCAACATAACACTAACAAGTCCACATAGAAAAACAACAGAACTGGGGCTGCCTACATCTCAAAATAGCTGCCTGAAGGACCTAATGTCTGAAGTTAGCATCAAATTCAGCCTGAACATCCTGGTAAAACCTGATAAAACCTAGAAAACATAGTATGTCTTTATAAGAGTGTGTGGTACTTGATCCACCATTAGCTTGAATAAAGATTTGTCTCAGCCACCAAGAAATGTATGAATGAGAGCCAGGTTCCCCTTTATGGAGACCATCATGAATGGCAAAGACAGAGTCAGTGTTTTCAATGGAAGCAGTGGCTGAAGGGTAGACAGACACAGGGCAGACTACATCAAGACAGTAAAGGGAAATGTCCTTCTTTTGCACTTGTACTGGCTAAAAAGATCCAGAGCAATGTCCTGGTTGAGGTGAAAATCTCAAACCACCTTAGCAAGGTGGACACATCTGGAGGAGCCCATGCAGAGTCTGATTAGGTTGGAGTGCCACAAATGCTTGTGAAAATCTAAGGCAATAAGTATCAGAATGCCCTCCATCTTGATCCTGTGGAACAGACAAGGATGGAGTTTCAGAGGAGGAAAGGTGTAAACGAGGCAGTATAGATACTACAGAGGCACAGAGGATTCACTGTTACCACCAAATAAGCTCTGCACCTGGAGACAAACATGTTCTGTTCTTTGTTTAATCTAGTAACAGAAGAAATATATCCAATCTACGTTATGTACATCCCTGTGGGCTATTCCAGCGCTAATGTCCACAAACATCCTTAATTTCAGGTCCCTTTTCCACTATCTCTATCAGCACAAGCAGGCACAAAACCACAGAACAAAAAAGAAAAGGCCTATGTAACAAACAGATACAGGGGCTGATTTACTAAAACTGAAGAGTACAAAATCTGATACAACTCTGCAGAGAAACCAATCAGCTTCCAGGTTTTTTTTGTCAAAGCTTACTTGAACAAGCTGAAGTTAGAAGTTGATTGGCTACCATGCACAGCTGCTCCAGATTTTGAACAATCCAGTGTTAGTAAATCAACCATACAGTGTTGATAAAACTTTGTAACATTCTGTTGTAGAAACTGTTGGTTGAGGTAGTCATTTGTCCACACCCAGGACAAAAATTTATAGTTCTCTTGCTGTAGCAAGACTCCTGATTCCAACCTGATCAATAATGTATGCAACCGCAGTGGCATTGTTGAATGAAATACTGGTTGGAAGACCCTCCAGCCAGGAATTCCAGCATTGTAGGGAATGTTGAATGGCAAATGAGATTCTTCCTCTAACCAAGTCTCCTCCACTTGAAGTTTGGGACTATTCCCCACCTCATCAGGCTGGTATCTATTGTGAAAATCTTTACAGAGTATGGAAAAAATAAATTCCCCTACTCCAGAGCTGGATTTCTAAACCACCAGGCAAGAGATAACCTAGTCTTCAGTGTCAAGAGCGTCAGTTTGTCAATAGACTAAATCAATTTTCTGAGAGTGATAGGGGCCTGCCGTGTAACTAAGCAAATGGAATTACTTTTTAAGAAGGCTATCATAAAGCCCAGGATTCTCATGCAAAAGCAGAGAGTCAAAAGGCTTCTGAACAAATTTTATCTAGTAAAGAAAAAATCTGGCTTAGGATTAGACCCAGATACTGAAAGTATCTCTGCAAGCAATGTGTTGGTTCCAGCACGACTTCTAAAGATTCAAGATCCAACCGAACCTTTTTAAGGTTGGGAATGTCCACAACACATGTCAGTCAGAACCTGTATATGCCAACTGTTCCCTCAGTAGGTGGTCGTTCAGATATCCCACAATAGGAATATACTGGGAGCGTAGCAAGGCCAGCACAGGGTCTAGTCCCTTGGTAAATGCATCCTTGATGTCCACAGAGGCCAGAAATTCTCCCTGATAAAGGAAGACTATGACAGACCACGCAAACATTTTGGACCTGAATAAAAAAAAATTTAAAGGATAGCTCCACTTTCATGGGAAAAAATAGCGAATAATAATAAAAAAATAATATAGCATATGCAATTGCTACACAAGTCACAAGTTCACAAGCTACACAAGTCATATTGTAATTGAATGATACTATAAACAACCCTTCCTTTTCAATCTGCAGTGCTGTAATTTTCTGCAAAATGCAATAAATAATGGCAATCTGGAGACCTTCTGTACAAAGATGGTGTAAACAACCCCCACTGGCTCACTGATTTTCCCATTGAGGTCAGCTAATCTGTGTGTAGACACAGGGAGATAAGGAGGGGGGAAAAAGGGCATAATGCTAAATGTAGCCCCTAGAAATAGTTAGCTTTCCTTCAAGCTGAACAGGACTTGATTGTCAGTTTAAGAAATTTAGGGCCCCAGGATTTGCAATTAAACTGGGCCTCTTCCTTGAGTCCAGCCTTAGTGTGGAAGAAGGGTTTACCAACAGCAACTGTAGTGTTAGTGGCACAACATAAAACATACCCATGTGGCTAAAAGAGGCTGGAGTCAAAGATAGACTTAGTAAGCTCAACACAAATGAATCACCGGGACCAGATGGCTTACAACCACGAGTCCTCAGAGAACTCAGTCAAGTTTTATAGCCAGACCATTGTTCCTGATCTTTGTGGACAGCATAATGACAGGATTGGTACCAGCTGATTGGAGAAAAGCCAATGTGGTACCAATATTCAAAAAAAGGACAGAGACTTATTACTGGGAATTATAGGCCAGTCAGCCTAACATCAGTAGTGGGTAAATTATTGGAGGGGATGATTAGGGACTACATCCAAAGTTTTACAGAGGAGAAGAATATCATTATTGGTAATCAGCATGGATTTATGAGGGGATGTTCCTGCCTGACCAATCTGCTATTATTCTACGAGGGAGTGAGCAGCCATCTAGATATGGGGAGGGCTGTGGATGTGGTGTATCTTTACTTTGCAAAAGCATTTGATACAGTCCCCCATGAACGCTTAGTTTACAAGCTAAGGTCTGCAGGTTTAGACCATAGGGTAAAAAACTGGTTACAGGGACGGGTCCAAAGGGTAGTGATAAATAACATGTACTGAAACTGGTCTGGAGTAGTGGGTGGGGTTCCCCAAGGTTCTGTCTTGGGACCAATTCTATTCAACATATTCATAAACGACATAGAGGATGGGATAAATAGTTTAGTCTCAGTTTTGGCGGATGACACAAAGTTAAGCAGAGTAATAAACTCTCATCAGGACATGGACATTTTGCAGAATGACCTGAATAAGGCAGACAAATGGCAAATGAGGTTTAATGTGGAGAAATGTAAAGTAATGCACTTGGGGTCAAAAAACATAAATGTAAAATATTCACTAGGTGGAGTACAGCTGGATGGAGAAGGGTCTAGGGGTACTAGTAGATGACAGGTTGTGCAACAGCATGCAGTGCCAAGCACAGCTGCCAAAGACGGCAGAATATTAGCATGCATAAAAAAGGGATATACTCCAGGGAAAAAAACATGATTCTGGTCACTTGTCCTCCGAAGGGATGTGCTGGAGCTGGAGAGAGTCCAAAGAAGGGCAACAAAACTAATAAGGGGACTGGAGGACCTCAATTTCGGGGCTGCAAACACTAAATTTATTCTCACTGGAGAAAAGATGCTTGAGAGGAGATATTATAGCAATCTACAAATATCCCAATGGGGATCCCAGCATAAGAAATAAACTATTCAGTCATAGGTAGTGTAAAAGGACATGGGGCCACACAATGAGACTGGAGAAGAAGTGGTTTAACCTTAAATTACGTAGGGGTTTCTTTACTGTTAGGGCAAGAAGGATATGGAACTCTCTCCCACAAGTGGTGGTGACTGCAGGGAGTATGGATATCTTTAAAAGACTTTTAGATGTATATCTTAAAGGACACAACATACAGGAATGTGGGAAAGCATTATAGACATTGATACACATGCACTGACACAGGTTGAACTGGATGCACTATTTTTCAGCCTTACCTACTATGTAACTATGTCAGAAAATGGTTCTGGAGGGGATAACATTGAGGTTCGTTTATATCCTCTCCATTCCGAGACACCAAAGTTTCAATTTCGTTCATAAATTCCTGCATGACTGCAGGGAACTCCTAGCCAATCAGTGGTCCACACCTCTTAGAGCTATGAATGACTCAGAGGAATGGAGGGACTCAAGCAACAGTTTAGGCTGTCACTGTCAGGCCCGTGAGAAAAAGCACTGCAGGCCACAACTGAAGAATTAATGGACAGTGAACTAGGGAGACCTTATGTAGTTTGTTCTTTTTTACAAGAGGCGATATAACTCAAATTAGTAGATAAAGCCTTAAATATTCACAAACCAACTGCTGAAAGGAGAGATTAAAATGGAGAGAAGTGACCAGGTCACTGTATACAACAAGGGCTAATCAAGGAAAAACAGTATGTCTCTTGCAAACAGGAGCAACGATGGTGAGATGCTACCTCATGATGAGTGGGAATAGAATATGAAGTGCACATAAGACCATTTGTTCCTCTATGTTCTAACTCTTTTCCATAGGGACTAATGGTAAAAATGGGGAATGATGGCACCCGATGGTTCAAATAAAAGAAGTTGCCCCAAATGCCTAATCTATGTAACCTACTCATAGATGAATTTTCAGAGGCTGGGTCAGACTAGAGTAGGCGCCACAGCTCTGGACTTGAAAAGCACTCTGTGGCCAACTAACACAGCACACAAAGGTCTCGAAACCACCACAAACAGAGCCCAGTGGTGTTGTTGATTAAAAATTGGGTGGTAGCACCATGGTTTGATGTTAGTGCAAACAGACAAAAAGCACAAGCAGCTTTTTAAAGAAAAAAAAATCACAAATGTGAGTACACCCCTCACATTTTTGTAAATATTTTATTATATCTTTTCATGTGACAACATTGAGGAAATGACACTTTGCTACAATGTAAAGTAGTGAGTGTACAACTTGTATAACAGTGTAAATTTACTGTCCCTTCAAAATAACTCAACACACAGCCATTATGGTCTAATTGGCAACAAAAGTGAGTACACCCTTAAGTGAAAATGTCCAAATTGGGCCCAATTAGCCATTTTCCCTCTCTATTCAGAGGTTGTCTTTGAAAAATAGACGTAAGAGTGCTGCCAGCATTGCTGCAGAGGTTGAAGGGGTGGGGGGTCAGCCTGTCAGCGATCAGACCATACGCCGCACACTGCATCAAATTGGTCTGCATGGCTGTCCTTCCAGAAGAAAGCCTCTTCTAAAGATGATCCGTAAGAAAGCCCGCAAACAGTTTGCTGAAGATAAGAAAACTAATTACATGGATTACTGGAACCAAGTCCTGTGGTCTGATGAGACCAAGATAAACTTATTTGACTCAGATGGTGTCAAGCGTGTGTGGCGGCAACCAGGTGAGGAGCACAAAGACAAGTGTATCTTGCCTACAGTCAAGCATGGTGGTGGGAGTGTCATGGTCTGGGGCTGCATGAATGCTGCCGGCACTGGGGAGCTACAGTTCATTGAGGGAACCATGAATGCCAACATGTACTGTGACATGCTGAAGCAGAGCACGATCCCCTCCCTTCAGAGACTGGGCCACAGGGCAGTATTCCAACATGATAACAACCCAAACACACCTCCAAGATGACCACTGCCTTGCTAAAGAAGCTGAGGGTATAGGTGATAGACTGCCCAAGCATGTCTCCAGACCTAAACCCTATTGAGCATCTGTGGGGCATCCTCAAATATTCAGTATATGTGTGTGTTACAGTCTGTAGGTTTGGATGGGTAGACTGGTCCATGTTATCAAAGTTTGATGACATCTTAAAAAGACCTAAATGTGGAGGTCACAGGCAGCAATTACAGTCCTTAGATTTAGAAGGGAAAACTTGGCACCAATTTAAAGGCAGCACAAACAAGTCTACAGGCAGAGACAGAAAGCACTGCTAAAAGAATTGCCAATGAACTTGGTGTCTGCTGTGTGCAGCCCATCACTTTAGCATGCAGGACCTTCTGGTACCACTGCCTGTGCCTTTAGTCCTTCCTTCCATTTTGGGTATATATATTAAAATATATCCTTAATATTTATTTTT
The DNA here is from genome assembly GCA_037952925.1 of Lithobates clamitans. Lineage (NCBI taxonomy): Eukaryota > Metazoa > Chordata > Amphibia > Anura > Ranidae > Lithobates > Lithobates clamitans. Next base: position 4,607,225 of record JBBGZY010000470.1, read on the forward strand.
ACTATGAGGATGAGGAATTGAAGGGAAGGTGGGTGATAGTGTGATTTGTTTTTTAAGCTGTATACTCACACATTTTTGGCATAGTCTACTAGCATTCTGCAACAATGTTTAACTGTGGCCAGTACATTTTGTACTTCCTGCTGCTTGCATGTATGCAATAGAACCCTATAAATTGCTAAGAGGGAAGGAGACTGATATATCTACCAGCTACCAGCAAGTTTATTGGGTTCTACTGTGCACACATAATCCCATTATATTGGGGGATTTTTCTTGCGTACTGCGCACACATGCCCAACATTTGGTGACAGGGCTGCTGATTTTTCTAATCTCCAGCCTTCCTCACAAATATCAGCAATTAGCTCCTGGCAAATTAGATCTCTTATCACTAATACCTTTTTTGCAGTTCTCTTCATTAGATCTTGTGTTATCAATGTTATCAATGTATCATCTGAATGCTGAACTTTATACTCAATAGATGCCTAATGTCATGTATAGTAGTGGCATTTCTACCACTACTCTACATGACAGCTTACTTTCTGGTACCTGCTGTTTCCTAAGCAATCTGGCCCCATTCATTTACTGGAGCATTCTATGTGTAGCGCTACCCCCGTAGGAGCCGCTGGTGAATGGGATCCCCCACCCTGCACAGCCAGGCACACCGCATTTTCCACAGCACACAGAGTCAGGAAACAGTCTGAGCAGCTTTGTTTTTTGTGTGTTTTATTAGGTGAATTTCAACTTGGATGGGGATAGGGAATATGGGATGCCCACTTGATCAGTATAGTAAAGTCTTCAGGGACAACTATATACAACCAGTATATACACTCCTCTGTCTCCTGCACAAACTTGCTTGCAGATCTACTCCTTCTCCTTCAGTACAACTCTTGGAACTGCAACACCCAGGACCAGCTGGCACTGTTTAGATAGTCTAACACAATGCTCAGTTAGACTAGTAGCAGATGCCCTCTACAGGGAGGGACCGCAGGCCCCTTAGTGTAGCAAAGAAAGTCCTAGTGCACAGCTGTCCTATCTGTGGCTACTGCTCCCAGTACCACCTGGCTGCAGTTGCCCCTTTTTCCTGCCCGTTCCACCACAGTCCTCCTGACTGACTCTGCATCCATCCCAGACTGCTCCCTTCCAGTCCTCTCAGGCTTCCTCTCATTCCTCTCAACTGTGTGTCAATCCCCAGCCCACCTGGCTGTCTTCCTCCCTGGAGATTTGCCCGGCAGTGTCCTCCTGCTGTCCTCTCCTTGCTCCCATGCATCCTGGTCAGGATCCCTCCATGTGTCATATGAAGGGTCCCTTCCACACCGGAGCCCAGGCCTGAGTTCACAACCCCCAGAATAGGGGGTTACTCTTAAAGGCCTCCAACAGCCTAACACTCCATCTTCAGCTTCCACCCAAACTCCACTCCACAGCTGAGCTGACCCTGAGCATTTGAGGGGGCCTGCCCCTTGCCAACCCATCTGTTGGGGATTGGTCAGGGCCACCATGAATGCTCCAGGAAGCTCCTCCTCCCCTCTACTCCCATTCTTCTGTAATTTTCTGCTAGTTTCCAGAAGTAGGGGGAGGTATCAGAGATGCTACCTGTGAGTCATACCAGCCTCCCTGAATCTCTGCCCAACCCAGAAAAAAAAAACACACAGGCTTTAATATCCCTTTAACAAAGGGCAGCAGTAGGTAGAATTTCAATTTAGGTAATTGCACCAAGAATCGTAGGAAGGAATTGGAAACAAGAGTGTGCAAAGTGTTGCATGAATCCACATGCTTAATGCCCATAGAAAGCAGGGATATGGTGAGGAAGGTAAATTGGATAGATGCTCAAACAGACATAGCATACCCAAGAGTTACCTTGTTTTCATATATTGTAAAATAATTAATAGTAGAATCCACCATGTGGTGTGCAGCATGCACGGGTGTGCAAGCGAGAGACTGTGGCAGTGAGAACTATTTATTTGCACGCCTGACAGATGCATGCAGGGCCCGCCCAGTGTCGCCATGCCATGACAATGGAGGAGAGGTGATCACATGCGGGCGGCCATTGCCACCCACGAGTGGTGCCAAAATACCTTCCCACGTAAATCAGCCAGAAGATGGACTAGGCGCCCTTGTAGTGGTGCCAAAAATGACGTCACGCGTGAATGTCAGCGTGACGCCAGTGTGCGGCCCCCCAATCCCCCAGTTCCCACCTCTAGTTTCTATCATATGGGATTATTTTGTGCGCGTCTGCGCTACCCTTGGGTCCCATACCTCAACTCCTGGGACAGACTACTCTACAGGCCCCTTGTTGGGCAATACTGCATGTTTTTTGCTTTTTAGCACCACGTAAGTTATCAGGATTGGATATTACTTTCCTTTTTTATGATATATACATATATACCTTATGTCTTTTTCAGACATGTTAACGCATTCGACCCTTGAAGAGTAGTTAGTACCACGAAAAGCGTCGCACACATCCAGGATGTTGTCTCTTTTTTATACTCTTACAGCTTGACCTGTTACCACCCAATATATTATTTTATTATATGGAGCCCTGTATACCAGCAACTGGCATGTACTGTTTTACCATTTACGTGTATTTATATATGACATGTTTTCATGTTGGGGGCATATATGTATACCATTATGTGCTAGGTTTACTCATTTGACAATAAATATGTTTATACATTTTTAACCAATGGTCTGTCAAATGCCTCATCTAAAGTCCCAAACTTTTCCCTTTTGTTAAGAACGAGAAACAGTCAAGAGAATAATCCAGTAAAAATAAAAATCCGTCCAAAATCAGGTAACATAGGAACACACTTCAGGAAAGTCAGAAAATGCTATCACAAGCACTGGGGCTAAGGATGAAGATGTTTAAATAACATGACACAGGAGCAGGCTGTGCTGTGGCTGTGAGCATAGCTGCTGGCAGGTTGTGCCCTGCTGCATTGCAACCAGGATGCAGAGAATGCAGGAGAAAGAAGGCACCACAGCACAAGACTGCATCATGTCTTGTTTCCAGGTAACAGAGACATAAGTTGTCACTGCTGAGAAAGTGAGGACGAGGCAGCCTGGTAGCCGGAAGGAGAGGTTAGCTCAAAAGCTGGCTGGCACTGACCTGAGTTTAGTTAGACAAAGTTTAGTTGCTCAGACTAATCGTTTGTAGGCAGGTGCAGTCTGTATTCCCCACTGTAGGTGGTGCTCAAATGAAGCAGCAATGTAAAAGGGGAAGAAAGTTGTGAGAAACTGTGTTCCTCTATGACTTCCTGCGGTCACAGGGAGACATTTGGACAATTGGCTGCCATTTTGGGTCAGGCAGAGTCAATTCAAGACTCCTTCTCCCGGGTTTGGCACACTTTATGCGAGTGGCTAGTGGAAGGACAGTGCTTAGCGGCAGGGAAAAGCTCCCAAGGAGTAGGGAAAGTGCAGGAACTATGCTAACTCCTCTGAGAAAACCCCCCATTTGGGTGTGGACTGGCCAGGCTGCATTCCCAATCCCTGCTGCAGAAGCTGTCGGCATCCTTCCGAGATCACCATGCTCTACTATTATTTGTAATTGGCTAGTGCCTAACCTCAAAGCCTGTTTGTACATTGTTAGAACTTCACAATATACTGTTCTCATCTACCTTGCAAGCTGAATGTATTCTTGCTGCCAGCGCACCACGCTGCACCCTACCCACAAATTGTTTTGTTTTGAGCTATTGTCTACAAAGTCCTCCTGCATTCAACCTGTGCTTGTTTGCTGCCTTGTTGAATAAAAATGCAAAACAAACCAGCTTGGACTATACCTGGATGTCACTGTCTTGTGCATGATTTACTGCTACCACTACCAGTTGAGCTTGTCTATACTGTATACTATATTGTTGTCCCGGAAGACTTTACTACACTGATCAAGTGGGCATCCCATATTTCCCATCCCCATCCAAGTTTAAATCCCCTAATAAAACAAAAAAAAACCAAAGCTGCTTGGACTGCTTACTGACTCTGGAAGATGCAGTGTGTCTGGCTGTGCCTGGCGGGGGATCCCATTCACCAGCGGCTCCTACGGGGGTAGCGCTACATAATTATCTACCATTTTTTTAAATTCATTGTTTGTTACTTTTTTAGGATCGTATAACAGGAAAATGCAAAATTGGAAAAAGCCTTATTTCTTATTCGAAAATAATTTTGCCATGCTTTCAGATGCAGCATTTAGTGTCATTTTAATTAAGTCAACTTATAGGATTAAATGTATACTTTTTTAAAGTAAAACTACTCTTTTAAAACTAACACTGATCAAATCATTTTCTTTTCATTTTTATTATGTCTTATTATCTATAAAATCTATCAAAAATAAAATATTTTTCGCAAAGCAATATTGCCAAACAAAGCCTAGTTTATTTTCCCTCAAAAAAACATATACTGTGTTACTTAAAGAGTAGGAATAGGCAAACGGTTTGGCCCGAGCAGGAGTTTGGGGCAAACATTTGCGTGTTTAGCCGTTTGCCGAACACCCACATTTGCAGGGTGTTCGCCCTGAGGAACACTCAACAATGCACTGAGTGCTGCTCAGTGCATTCTGCTCCTTGGCTGGGAAAAGCTTTGCTCAATCAGGGTGCAGTGTAAGCTGATTGTTAAGGAGCGGGGCTTGGAAGCCGGCCGCGGCGTCCTTAACCACTGATGAGTCATCAGCTGTCAATGTGTTTCCTCGCTGACAGCTGAATAATAATTTAAAAAAAAGAAACCCCTGGAGGGGAAACCCACGCAAAAATATAAAGGGCGTGGGGTCCCCCCCAAAATCTTTACCAGACCCTTATCTGGGCATGCAGCCTGGCAGGTCAGGAGGGGGGGGGACAAGGGAGCACCCCCCCGAACCATACCAGGCCACATGCCCTCACATAGGGGGTGGGTGCTTTGAAACAGGGAGGTTCTGCCCCCCCAGCCGAAAGCACCTTGTCCCCTTGTTGATGGGGACAAGGGCCTCATCCCCCACAACCGTGGCCGGTGGTTGTGGGGTCTGCGGGCAGGGGCTTTTCGGAATCTGGAAGCCCCCAGATCCCAGATCCCTTCATGTTAATGAGTATCAGTACGTAGTACCCTTACCCATTCACATTTTTGACAAATCCCTTATTTAAAAAATAAAATAAATTGTGTCCTGTGATGTAAATCCATCGTCAATCATGCCGCCCGCCGACCCAGAAAAAAAATGCTCCGCCTCCTGGGACGGCCTCCCACCGAATGCCTCCTCTGCACTTTTATAGGTAAGGGGCGGGGCCACTTGGGAACATCACCTGCTGGACCCGCCCCCCCGTGACGTCACAGGCCCAGCATGCACCAGTCCGTGACGTCAGAAGGGGGTTGTCGTCACCTGGTTGCTCCACCCCTTACATATATAAGAAATATTAAAGTGCAGAGGAGGCGTTCGGCTGTGGAAAGGTGGAGCATTGGTTGGTGGGCGGTGTGATTGATGATGGATTTACATCAAGGAACACTATTTTTAAGTTTTTTTAATAAAGGAATTGTCAAAAACTGTCTCTTGTTGTTATTACTTTTTGATACTTTTTTGGTGAATGGGTAGTGGTACTATATACCTGGTATTCATTCACATGGGGGGTCCGGGATCTGGGGGCCCCCACCAGCTGACCCCCACAACCACCAGCCACGGTTGTGGGTATGAGGCCCTTGTCCCCATCAACATGCCCCCCGCCCTAAAGCTCCCACCCCCCCATGTTGAGTACATGTGGCCTGGCATGGTTCATGAGGGGGGGGGCACTCGTTCGTCCCTCACGAGTTTTTTTTTTTACATTTTGTTATGGGGTTCCACTCCAAATCTATACCAGACCCAAAGGGCCTTCTATGGACTGGGGGGGGACTCTTTTGGAAATGCTACAGATGTGCCACTTTACAGGCACATTAAGGGGACCCCCTGCCACTATATTTAAAGGAAGTTTTCATTTTTATTGTTGCACTTTCAGCATAAATTAAATCACTGCTCCTGAAACAATCATTTTGAAAGAAGAATGTTTGCATTGATACATGCAGTACCTGAACCCCCATACCCCTCTTATGGCCAATTACTTGCATATAAGCCTTCAAAATGGGCATTGCTTTTAATTTAATATTTAAGGTAAAGAGAACAAGTATAATATAATTTAAAACAGAGACATTAAATATAAAGTAAGAGGTTTGTATTACTGTCATCACAAAACAGATTGATGTGCAGGAGGTGTAAATAATAGTCGAAGGTACAAAACGAAAGACGTTCGAATAGGCATCATTAACAGAGTTTATAACTTGTTTTAGGCAATATCAGTAGAGGGCTTGTAAGATCAGTACAGGGTAAAACAACATAAGCCCCCATAGAATAATAACTTGTAAGAGCTGAAGAATCTTGAGATCTAATAGTCCAGGGGTGGGGGTGGCATAAGAAAGGCCCGTACACACAATGCGGAATCGGAAGTAAAATTTCATCCCACGAACGATCTGCCAATTTTCGGATTGTTAGTATGGTGCTTTCGGCAGCCGATTCTGATTTTTGGTAGGACAAAAGCTGGATGTACAAACTATAACATTTTAATTGTACGGGAACACAATGTCCGATTTTAGTTTAATTAGTACGGTTTTCGCCTGAAAAAAATCGTAAGAGCAAGACTACACATTATTAGAAATGAAAGAATACATACAGAACTATTCAACACATTACGCCGCTTCTGACGTTGAATTCTGTCATACAAGAATTTTATATGGTGAGTAACCTTTTCACCTTTGCTATGAGACTAGCATGCTACAGAAAAAGGGACGAACGTTCGTCTGAAAATCTGATCGTGTGTACGAGGCTTAGGTGTCGCTTCTATCAATCTGTCTGACATTTAGTTTTGGAATAAATAACAGCCATCAGATCTGCCTATCAGATTCAAAAAGGAAAGAAAGGGAAGAGAGGTGGGTTGCAGTTAAAGTGAGCTGGAAATGGGTGTTGACCAAATGATTTGGATTAGGTGTCTGAGGCTCATGTTTGTCATTAACTGTCAGTGATGCTGATAGAGGAGTTTCTGTCTCTTGAAAGGAGAGCTCAAGAAGAAAAAGAGAAGGGGAAAAGAGAAAAGGATGTGGGGGGGGAGGGGGAGCAGGAGAAGGGACTTGGGATTCCATCTCTCCCTCCCTAAGCCAGATGGAAGGGATGCGGGTGGGGTTGGGTCAGGGTTGGGTATGGGGAATGAATCTCCAAAATTGGCACTTTCGATTTTTCCTGTTCAGCTCCCATAGACTTCAAGAGGGTTCGTCATTCAGGTTAGAATATTTCCCCTGTTCGGGAGTTCTGCTGCGAACCGATCAGGAGGGTGTTCGACCCATGTCTATTAACCCCTTGCCGACCAGCGCATGACGATATACGACGGCACAATGGCATAGCTGGGCAAATGGGTGTACAGGTACATCTACTTTAAATTGCAGTATAGTGGGCGCGTGCTGCGCCGAAGGGCTGTGCACGCCCACCGTGTACTTCGTGAGCATGCCCGTGGGTCCCGCGGACTCGGTGTCCGCCGGGGTCTGCCATCATGTCACAGAGCGGCAGAACGGGGAGATGCCTATGTAAACAAGGCATTTCCCTGTTCTGCCTAGCAACATGACAGAGATCTACTGCTCCCTGTCATCGGGAGCAGTGATCTCTGTCATGTTCTAGTGAGACAATACCCCCTACAGTTAGGATCACTCACTAGGACACACTTAACCCCTTGATCGCCCCCTAGTGTTTAACCCCTTCCCTGCCAGTGTCATTTACACAGTAATCAGTGCATTTTTATAGCACTGATCGCTGTATAAATGATAAAGGTCCCAAAATAGTGTCCACAGTGTGCGATGTGTCCGCCATAATGTCACGATAAAATGTCTTGCTACCATTACTAATAAAAAAAAAAAAAGTTAATAATAAAAATGCCATAAATCTATCTCCTATTTTGTAGACGCTATAACTTTTGCGCAAACCAATCAATATACTCTTTTTGTGATTTTTTTTTTTACCAAAAATATGTAGAAGAATACATATCGGCCTAAGCTGAGAAAGAAATTAGTTTGTTTATTAATTTTTTGGGGGATATTTATTATAGCAAAATGTAAAAAATATTGCTTTTTTTCAAAATTGTCGTACTTTTTTTGTTTATAGCGCAAAAAATAAAAACCGCAGAGGTGATCAAATACCACCAAAAGAAAGCTCTATTTGTGGGGAAAAAAGGACGTCAATTTTGTTTGGGTGCAACGTCGCACACAGAGAAATTGTCAGTTAAAACGACGCAGTGCCGTATTGCAAAAAGTGCTCTGGTCAGGAAGGGGGTAAATCCTAAAAACTAAAAGTCAGCAGCTACAAATACCAATTCTTTGCCAGGGTCCCTGATACTGACATCTTGGATGTGGGAGCCAGCTGTTAGTTTTTCAATGCTTCACAGCCAGCATGGGTCGATTGCGCAGCACTGTAAGTCTAATCCAGCAGCCTCCTGGGACATGTATGATGTGTTCCAGGAGGCTGCAAACAGGGCGAATGAGGGCAAAACTGACATCATCTTCACCTAGGCATGAGTTGAGGAAGGGTGTGAGTTCTGTTAAAGAAAGTTACCCGCTCCCTGACAAAAAAAAAAAATAAGATTAGTTAGGGGCTAGGGGTAGGATTAGTAGCACTTCAAAATTTTTGTGAAAGTTCGCTTTAAGTAATGAAAACTTTATTGCCAAATAAATGGGTATATAGTGGAAAAGTACAAATTGCTCTCTTCCATAAAGGTTATATAAGTACGAGAGCTGAAGTTGGTAAGAAAAACCTTACTGCAAACAAGCAGCTTTGTAATGGACAGGTCAGCAACAAAATGATTGCTGCCCTCAAATAAGCCTCAAGTGCACTGTGACTCTCAGTATGTCCCTATGCTTGTAGCACTTCAGTATAAGACATGGTAATTTGAAGGCCATCAGAAGCCTCAGGAAGAATAGAAATAATATTTGGCAGCACTTGAGGGTTGGCGCTGCTAGCAGCTCAGGTCATATCCAGCCTTATGAGCTGAAAACAGCTGCAATTATTGCATCTTCAGTCTACCTCTGCCTTATTTTTCTTTTTTTAAAGTGTTACCTTTGTTGACAAAATACATTGTTGTTGAATATGTATGATTTTTTTTATTGTCCAAAAAACGTTATGCATTTTGTTAAACATTTAAAGGCCGGTTCTGAAGAATAAATATTTTACATGGCTGCTTGTATGTTCAATTTCATTTTTTTTTTTCGTTTTTAAGAACTCTATTAGCAAGATATAGACAATGGATCTAAGTGTTTAACTGTCATATCTACCAACATTGCCCTGGTAGCTTTTCCATAATGCAGCTTGCGTCCATCTTTACAGAGAATTTATTTGTTGTCAATTAAGGGCAAAGTCGTGTATTTTCTAGATAGCAGACTCAGTAATGCACCTCCGTGTCCTCTCTGACCACTTCGCCTCTTGGAGTTCATTAGAGAATGAGAGTCCTTCTCCAGTAGTTCATGCCTGATCACCCATTGAACAAATTCTGAATGTTGCCTGGTGGGAAAGGCTCCTTGGACAAGTGTGCTTACCCAGTGTATCTAGCAGGTGTATGGGGCAGCAGAGTGCATAGAAGGTAAGTACAGTCTCTGTACAATTCCAGTGAACCTGAGTGAGCAAATTCATTTCAATGGAGTGACATCTTTGTTATGCCTTTGTGGACAGAACTACTGAAGAAGAAAGTCACAACCGGAGTCTCTAAGAGATGTGAAGAAGGAGCTGGCATTTGCAGTAAGTACACACAAAGACACAGAAAGTGTTTTTGTGAAAACTGGCATATTGCCACTTCTGATAGCAATGTTTGCTAAAGTGCTAAAATCTGTTGAGGAGAAGAGGAACTGCAGTCTACATTTATTTTAGTGCAATATAACATGAAGTGAAGCAAACATTTATATTGAAATATATGGATTTATTGAATTCCCATACACCCAGCAAAATGAGAACATTTGATGGGAAGCAGAACTACTTACCAAATACTCCCTTCCCGTTTTGATTTTGTATGTATGAGCTATAAAAAGGGCTTCTGTAAAAATTGAGAAATACATAAATATCTATTACAAATCACAAAATAGAGTCTACAATGGACTTATTTTAGAGAATAAATTAAACTGCTAGACATCACATCAAAGAGTTTGATTTGAACAGCTAGATTATAAAGCCTATGTAGACTTAGAAAAGCAATCAAAATTGAACTTAATATGGTAAAGGTCGATGGCACCATGGGTATTATTATGGTTCACAAATACCTAAATTGTGTATCTATGAAATAGACTTATTAGTGCAGAGCCAAAATGTGTGAACAGGTCAAGGAAAGGTTTACACGTATCACCAGAGAATGGCTTGATTTATTTAGTAATCTTATCATAAAAATTGGTTCCAGAAGGAAAATTAAATACACATTTAATATGTAATTAAAGTGGCATTTTAAAATTATTAATACATATGACTATTTTCTCCCTGCTATAAAATGTGCAATTTGAGTTATCCAATTTATTTAATACACTATTTGATCATTTTGCTTTTGCCTGTAATAAATTAATAAATTAATACGTTTTAGAAGAAGAGCCAGAAGTATTTCAGAAGTTGTACTGTTTACTATTGAAGAACTGTGTGTAGCAACTTCTGATTTGTTTAATAATGTATAAAGTCATATCTGACAAGAATGTTAGATTTGTAATGTAGCAAGTCACAAATCTGCAGCAGGAGGCTGATCTGTGTCAGGTATTTACAAACACAATCAAGAACTTCATAGGCACCAGATTTTACATGTCATCTTGTCATGTAAATCTTGTATAATAAAAAAAAAATCTCTGAGCCAGCATCTCAGTCTAGTACATGCTCACCCTGGATAATGTCTAAACAAACATGTCTCAGTCCTTCTTGGGAGGTAATAAATACCTGTGAGTGTGGATTACACTTATTACTTAACAGACATGCATGCACTTAACCTCTTGAATCTCCAGTGCCATTTTACAATGGTGCTAGGGGAAAGACTACTTGTCCCAGTGCCATTTTAAAATGACAACAGGAATCAGCAGCTTCTGTGGATCCCAGCGGGGATACAGACTGGAAACCTCCTGCTGTCAGTGACAGTCAGCATCTAGCACTAAGTCCAGGATCTGAAAAATCAGCTCCTGGACTTTCATTGCCTCTACAGATCACTCCATAGGAGCAATAATGTTTACTTTAGGAGTATAGTAACATCACTGCACTTCCTGTCAATGTGGAAACTCAGACAGAGCTGCTGCAGCTCAGTCAATCCTCTTCCTACAGGAGTAGATCACTGCTCGAGTGATATATTGCTGGCTGGTTGCAGTCAGCAATAGAATACTATTAGAGGTGATCTGTTGTTGTACAGCTGCATGGGGAAAACTAGATCTGGTCTCAGGAAGGATGACTCAGCAGGCAGCATCTCTGGTAACTCTCCCTTCTCACTGGAGCCTTGGAGAAGCTTCCAGAAGTAGAGGGTGAAGTTTAGGAGGAGCTGCCTGGAGTATTGACGAGGGCCCCTACCAATCCTCAGCACTCCAAGATGGAGTGCTGAGGAGGCTGTTGGAGGCCCTTGAGGGAGCTTCCTAGTCTGGGGTGGTGACCTTGGGCCTGGGGCTCGGGTGCTGGAGGGACCCTCTACAACACACAAAGGACATCCTTCCTGGAGGCACAGGAGCAAGGAGAGGACAACGGGAGAACGTCCAGGAGATCTCCTGAGAGCCAGTCTGGGAGGACTGGTGAGTGTGAGTCTGGGGGACTGTGGAGAAGTAGCCAGTGAAAGGTGCTGCTGCAGCCAGAAGGGCTGGCAGGGCCTGAAGAGGTGGTACTGGGATCAGTGATCACAGGAGAAAGTACTGGAAAAGTGTGAGCTATGTCACCCAATCTGTTCTACAAGTATAGTGACCCAGGGTCCCTGCCTGTAATGGGCTTTTGCTACATAAATAACTGCTGGGTGGCATAGCTGAATACTGAAAGCAAGTGCAGTGCTGGATGAAGAAGTGAAGTGTACATAGAGACTGTTTTTAGCGCTGTATAAACTAGGATGTTGTTCCTGAAGTTGTTTCAAGTTGAGTGGGCATCTCATAACTTCACATCCCCATCCAAGCTTACTAACCCTCAAAAAAAACATAAAAAACAAAGTTGCGGACTGCCTCACTGTCTCTGAAGTGACTGTGAAGATTTGGTGTGCCTAGCTGTGCAGGGTTGGGGAACCCTTTTCACCTGCTGCTCCTACGTGGGGTGCGCTACATATGTGCCTACCTTGAACTTTAACATTCCACTACATTACTAATGTGATAACATCCTAATGAGCAGACTTTGTTGATTATAGTCTGTGGAAAATGTTAAAAGTTTCACAAATTAGGTTTGCATTGTTTTGGAAAGATATAAGGGAAAATGCAACCAAGGTAATAAAAATATGTGTAACCAAATCTGCTACCAATTAGAGGTAACTTGCATATACAGTGGAACCTTGGATTACAAGCATAATCTGTTCCAGGAGAATGCTTGTAATCCAAAGCATTTGCATATCAAAGCGAGTTTCTTCATAGAAGTCAATAGAAACGAAGATAATTCGTTCCGCATTGACTTCTATTGCATGCAATACCGCATGTGGCCAGAGGTGGGGGGCGCCGGAGAGCCTCGGAAATACTCGGGGACAGCTCAGCTGAACTCGGAAACCCTCGGAAATGCTCAGAAACACTCGGTAACGGAGTATTTCTGAGTGTGTCCAAGTTTTTCCGAGTGATTCCAAGTATTTCCGAGCGGCTCCAAATAACTCCAAACCTTTCTGAGTGTCACTGGCACCCCGACACTTCTGGCCAAATGCGATACTGCACACCACATTAGCTTGAATTCTGCTCGTTTTGCGAGACAACACTCGCAAACCGAGTCAGAATTAAAAAAAATAAAGTTGCTCATCTTTCAAAACGCTCATTAACCACGTTACTCATTAACAAAGGTTCCACTGTACACACAAGTCAGAAAAAAACTTTTTTACTGAGTTACATTAGCAGAGACCAATTTAAATAATGTAACATACATTAGGGTAGATAATAAACCCAAAAGCTATAATGCGTGGTACTGAGACCAATAAAAAACAAACAAAACTAGAGCGACAAGCATTTTGTCACTTCCAGTTTTGGTTTGTTGTACACAAGCTGTTACTGGCTTGTAACAACGTCTGATCAAACTGATCTCGGGTTGATCAGATGCTTTTGAGGCCAGAGGAGAGATCTGGGGTCTAATAGATCTTTCTAAAAGACCCCAGATCTTTCTTTAAAAAGGACATGTCATGGCCCATGCTATCGCAAGGCATGTTCATCCCTTGTGATAGCAATAAAGTTGATAAAAATGTTTTTTAAATAGAGTGTAAAAGAATGCATTTTAAATAAAAAAAATTAAATTTTTTTTTAAAGCAGTCCCATGCCCCCATGTTCACACGCAAAGGCGCACACATATGTCGGTCCCCCACGCATGAACAATGATCGCACCATGCAAGTGGGGTATTATCATGAGTATCATAGCGAAAATAATTCTAGCACCAGACCTCTTGTGTAACTCTAAACTAGTAACCTGAAAAGGCTTTTAGAGCGTTGCTTATAGAGGTGATAAAAACCAATAGTCTATCGCCATTTCATGGGCGTACGCAATTTTAAAGCATGATATGTTAGGTATCTGTTTACTCAGCGTAGTATCATCTTTTAAATTTAACAATACAATTAGATATTATATTGTGTTTGTGTGGACTTAAATTCATTAAAGTATTTTCTCCAAAAAAATAGCTTTTGAAAAACTGCTGCGCAAATGTCGTGTGACATTAAAATTGCAACTACCAATGTTTTTTTTCTGGGCCTCTGCTTAAAAACATATATATAATGTTTGGGGGAGTTCTAAGTAATTATCTAGTTAAAAAATGCTGATGTTTACCATCCACTACTTGCTGTCAATCAGCAAAGAGGAATGGACTGCCCACCCAGCTACCAAACTTCAGTTTGTCCACATTCAAATTCAAAAAGTTATTTCTACAGATTACTGCTGTCTAGTGGAACATTAATGAATTACTTTGACAAAACAAAAATCCTCCATGTAGGGTCTGTTTACAAAGTGTTAAGAGTCAGAGAAGACTTGATAGGAAATATTCAAGCCTTTAAAAATGATTAATTACCTAGATCAGTGATGGCGAACCTTGGCACCCCAGATGTTTTGGAATTTCCCATAATGCTCCACTACACTGCAGAGTGCCAGAGCATTATGGGAAATGTAGTTCCAAAACATCTGGGGTGCCAAGGTTCGCCATCACTGACCTAGACAGTACAATAAAAGTTTAGCTTTGGGATTTTGTTTTGGCATTTAGCTTTTAATTTTATTGACTTAATATTTAGGCATTATTTAGTCATAGGTGGTATGAATTGAATTAATGTCAGGTCTCCCTCTCATTTTCAGAAATACCATACCAAATATTAGAATTCAGTTTCAACTTTCAAGTCCAAGTTTGGCTGTTGTATTCATTTTTTGGGGGGAAACTTTTCCACATCCAGGTGTATGCATGGTTGGTTGCTGCAATTTATAATTTTTCAGTTGTGGAGAAGTATTTTAGGCAGTAATTCGTATTGTTAAGAGCCAATGTCCTCTCTATTTCATTTCTATCCATGAAAGCTTTACTTATAGTCTGACATTGCAGAAGTATAGGCATCCAGTCCAAGTTACACAGGGTTAGAGAGACCCTTGTAGGCCTGGAGCAGACACAATTAGTCCTGTACATTGATTAGTCTATTTAAATAATGTTTCATAGGCTGAAACATTACCAAAAATAACACGTGCCAATCATAGGAGACAGGTTAGTAAATGCAACATAATGCAAACCATTAAAAATATGGATATAAAATATAAACATAACATATCTGTCTTTATAGTCTACTTTTTTTCTGGCAGCTATTTTGGTTAGCCATTGCAGGGCATGTACACTCTGGCCGCTTTATTAGTTACACCTTGCTATTACCAGGTTGGACCCCATTTTTCCTTCAGAACTGCCTTAATTCTTCTTGGCATAGATTCAACAAGGTGTTGGAAACATTTCTCAGAGATTTTGGTCCATATTGACATGATAGCATCACGCAGTTTCTGCAGATTTGTTGGCTGCACATCGATGATGCGAATTGCCCGTTCCACCACATCCCAAAGATCTGGAAGAAAGCAAAGCCAAGCCGTTCCAGGTGAGAGCAATACCACGCTTCAACCTCACGGTGCAGGTCCAGTCCACAATCTGAATAGGAGCCACTGGAACAAGAAACGGTTTGACCGCACTCACAGTTTTGAAGCAAAAGTGAAGACTTTATTGAAGATAAAAATCATCAGACAACATCGTGGACATCATGACATCAATACAGACCTGGCAGAGATTAAGGTGTTTCATGAATTGGAATTAGCTTAGTCATCCCAAAGGTGCTCTATTGGATTAAGATCTGGTGACTATGGAGGGAGTTAAAGTACAGTGAACTCATTGTCTTGTTAACAACTTATGGACAGCCCGCCATCGTTGTACATCGGTACTAGCTAGCTGCCATAACCCCAGTGTCCTCTTCTTCAGCGGGCTGTCTGCTTCAAGATAAAAGTGGTCTCTGTGGCGGATTCACCATAAGACCACTTGTATGGGTGGCGGGAGAGGGCCCCCCCTACCGCCACGCTACAGTGCCCTCCTCCGCTTACTGAAGCCGTCGGTAGCGGCGGAGGCGATCGGATCCTCTCCCTAGCCTGACATGGAGATGAGTGAGGGGAAGATGGCCCCCACCCATCTTCATATCAGTGCAGTGCATAGCTCTTAAAGGGCCATTTTTTTTCCCAAATGACAATTTTTTTTTCTCATTGCATTTTAGTGTAAATATGAGATCTGAGGTCTTTTTGACCCCAGATCTCATATTGAAGAGGTCCTGTCATGCTTTTTTTCTATTACACGGGATGTTTACATTTCTTGTAATAGGAATAAAAGTGAAATTTTTTTTTTTAAAAGAACAGTGTAAAAATAAAAAATAAAAGGTAAAATAAATAAGATTTTTTTTTTTTAAACGTGCCATGTCCCGCCGAGCTCACGTGCAGAAGCGAACGCATACGTGAGTAGCACCCGCATATGAAAACGGTGTTCAGACCACATATGTGAGGTATCACCGCGATCGGTAGAGCAAGAGCAATAATTCAGTTCCTCCTCTGTAACTCAAAACATGCAACCTGTAGAATCTTTTAAACGTCGCCTATGGAGATTTTTAAAGGTAAAAGTTTGTCGCCATTCCACGAGCGGGGGCAATTTTGAAGAGTGACATGTTGGGTATCAATTTACTTGGCATAACATTATCTTTCACAATATAAAAAAAATTGGGCTAACTTTACTGTTGTCTTATTTTTGAATTCAAAAAAGTGTATTCTTTCCAAAAAAAGTGCGCTTGTAAGACCACTGCGCAAATACAGTGTGACAGAAAGTACTGCAATGACTGCCATTTTATTCTCTAGGGTGTTAGAAAAAAAAATATATATAATGTTTCGGGGTTCTAAGTAATTTTCTAGCAAAAAAAAAGTTTTTATTTTGTAAACAACAAATCTCAGAAAGAGGCTCGGTCCTTAAGTGGTTAAAGAAACCAGTTTGAGATGATTTGAGCTTTGTGACATGATGCATTATCCTGCTTGAAGTAGCCATCAGAAGATGGGTACACTGTAGTCATAAAGGGATGGACATGGTCAGCAAAAATACTCAGGTAGGCCATGGCGTTTAAACGATGCTCACCACCACCAGCCTGAACTGTTGATACAAGGCAGGATAGATCCATGCTTTCATGTTGTTTACACCAAATTCTGACCCATCTGAATGTTGCAGCTGAAATTGAGACTCATCAGACCAGGCAATGTTTTTCCAATCTTCTATAGTCCAATTTTGGTGAGCCTGTGTGAATTGTAGCCAAAGTTTCCTGTTCTTAGTTGACAGGAGTGCCACCTGGTGTGGTCTTCTGCTGCTGTAGCTCATTTGCTTCATGGTTCGAGCTATTGTGCATTCAGAGATGGTATTCTGCATACCTTGGTTGTAACGAGTGGTTATTTGAGTTACTGTTGCTTTTCTATTATTTCGAACCAGTCTGCCCATTCTCCTCTGACCTCTGACATCAACAAGGCATTTTCCTTCACACAACTGCCACTCAGTGGATATTTTCTTTTTTTCGGACCATTCTCTGTAAACCCTAGAGATGGTTGTGTGTGAAAATCCCAGAAGATCGGCACTTTTTAAAATACTCAGACCAGCCTGTCTGCCACCAACAACCATGGATCAATGTCACTTAAATACCCTTTCTTCCCAATTCCAATGCTCGGTTAGAACTTCAGCAAGTCGTCTTCACCACGTCTAGAAGTCTAAATGCATTGAGTTGCTGCCATGTGATTGGCTGATAGCAATTTGTGTTACCAAACAATTGAACAGGCATACCTAATAATGGCTGGTGAGTGTATACTTAACCTATCCCAAAGATCTTACATTTTAGAGGATCTAATGTTTGATATTTATTCAAATATGTTCTGATCAGCATAATAGTATGGTTTTAAATGATTAGCCATGGGATAGAAATGAAAAAACATTTATTTTCTAACAAACTATCGATACACTGCTAACATTCCACAGAGGAGTACCTATAGTAAGTTCAACGTGTTGGGGATTTTTTTTTTTTTTTGTTCAAACACAAAATGTGTACCTTTTTTAAACATTAATCTGATCTGATTCACAGAATGTAATCTGTCAATAATCGGTTTTTCAACCTTCAATCTTTCAATCTTCACAATCCTAATTTAGAATTGGAATTAAATTAAATTGTAATATTTACAGCATATGTGCTATGTATCAGTACATGTAAATAAAGCTGGAAACTACTGAATTTATAGCTCAGCAAAAAGTTTAACCCAACCAGCAACCAGCCAGTCTTTAGCTGTCTGGTGGAGTGAGACTTTATGTTGAGCAGTGTCGGCCCGTCCATAGGGGGTGCACGGGCGCCGCCCCCCTCTCCAGGCAGTCACAAAAAAAAATAATAAAAAAAACGAAAACTTTTTTTTAAAAATGGCCCTTTAAAAAAAAAAATAGAAAAAAGGTCCTTAAGTGCACTGTGTTCGGGCGCCGGACACAGTGCACTATGGGAAGCGCCACGTCTGTGCAATCATGAGATTGCAGATGAGGCTCTTCATTTACGGGCTTTTGTCCTGCCCTACGGCCATTCCAAAGCGCCGAGCAGCTTCCGCCCGGCGCCCGTAGTTTGTATTACTACGGCCGGGTGGTTTGATTGACATACGAGTTAGATGTCACTTCCAGTTTTCTCTCTCCAAGTCCCATTGCGCCCGAGCGTAGGAAGTATGAGAAGCAGACTCCTCCACCGCCGCTGCCAGTGCCCACTGAAGGAGACACAGCAGAAGGAGAGGACACCACAGCAAGGTAAGTGCCGGTCCGGACCTCCCGCGGAGAATGGGGGGACATTTGATGGGACAGTGAGGCTGCATTTGATGGGACACAGGCTGCATTTGATGGGACACAGGCTGCGTTTGATGGGACAGTGAGGCTGCATTTGATGAGACATAGGCTGCATTTGATGGGACACAGGCTGCGTTTGATGGGACAGTGAGGCTGCATTTGATGAGACATAGGCTGCGTTTGATGGGACAGTGAAGCTGCATTTGATGGGACAGTGAGGCTGCATTTGATGGGACACAGGCTGAATTTTATGGGGCACAGGCTGCATTTGATGGGACATAGGCTGCATTTGATGGGACACAGGCTGCATTTGATGGGACACAGTGAGGCTGCATTTGATGGGCACAGTGACTGCATAAGATGGACACAGTAGCTGTATTTGATGGAGCACAATGGGAGCATTGGATATGGCACAGTGGCTGCGTTTGATGGGCACAGTGGCTAAATCTTTCAGACTAATCAGACATCTAACTGACACTTTTGACACTTTTTTGGGGACCAGTGACATTATTACAGTGCTCAGTGCTAAAAATAGGCACTGTCACTGTACTAATGACACTGGCAGCAAAGGGGTTAATATAAGGGGCGATCAAAATGTTAACTGTGTGCCTGACCAGTGCTTTACTACTGTTGGGGAGGTGCTTTTACTAGTGGAAGACATGGATCTGTGTTGATGCTTTACAGAAACACAGAATCCATGTCTTCTGTAATGACAGAATGAACTGAGAGGGCTTAAGTATTTGAGCCTGAATAGCATAGGGATGTGGCCGCCCCCCTTCCAATTTGTTTGCTAGAAAAAAAAAAGGGTCACTTTAAGAAAAATTAATTCAATTCTTAGGCCGGAAAAACAGGGTCATGTAACATTGGGGAATTTCCCGGAATGTCACATGACCGCCGGGGAAATTCCCAGAGGGTCATTTGATCAGCTGCAGTGTTCTAGAAAGGGGGCTCTCTATATAAAGCACCCCCTCCCACAGGAATATTCCACTGTTGATCAGAAGTCAACAACAAGCAACCCACCCTCCCAACCCCTTGTAGCGGGCACGTTATGTGGTTGGTCACCCTTTACATTTAAAGGGGGGACTTGTGTTTATTGATATGCGGTATTGCTCGATTCCTGAAGACTGAGCTGTTTTATACTTATTATTTACAAGTTAAGAATTTTATGTATTAATAAAAATGATTAAATGGGTTTTAATTTACTTAAATATTACACCAATAAATGTGCCACAGCCAATTGTATACCAAGCTCTGGCATTGCGTGTCTTTATTTATTAGAAATTAATACTGCTGGTATTCGGGAGGGAGAGGTGCGGCCTACATTTCTATGACAATTTGCCTTGTTTACATAGGCAGACTGGCATTCTGTTAGTGTAACGAATGATCTGTGGGTCCCGGCGGACATCGGGTCTGCGGGACCAGCTGATCAGCTCCCGCTGTGTAAAATCACAGTGGGAGCAAGCCACCGGCGGCGCACATTTTTTGCCCAAAACCCGGAAGTGCAGAATCACGTATGTATAAGTGATTCTGCGCAGCCGCCCTGTAGCAGTACATCTGCTATGGGGCAGACAGGAAACAGTTAAAGTCCAGTTTGAGAGCAGGAAAGGGATGACAACACAGCAGCTGAACTGAAAAAGCATTGTCACCTACAGAAAGGAAGTGCCTGTAGATAAACATTATTTGTGGCATCTCCACGTAAGTCATATTTAAAAGCATGAAATATAAAAAGGAATTCAACTTTATCACATTCTAGGTATATGTACAACAACATATTTGGTTTATGCACTTAGGTTTAAATACACTTTAGTTAGCATGCCTCTCCTCACGCTGTTTATTCGAATTTAGTTGCCTTTTAGGATGCACAGCGTGACAAGACAAAGCACTACTTTTCACCATTGTAAACACAAACTGCTTATATATTTTACATATGTATTTGAATAATCAGGGAAAGTGTTTCATGTGTATTTATTGTGTGTTAAGTTTTTTGACATATAATTGTATTTACCTTTATGAATTAAATATTAGGGAATGTTTTAATGCCTCATAAATGCATCTGCCTATGATTTAAGAGACTGACAGAAGCCGTGCTGGGAGACTTTCCTTTTAGCTGTGAAGTATCTGCTGACAAGGCAAGACGGTTTTGTATTCTGCATGCAATTTTTCTATTGCATACTGGATAAGATGTTGAAAATAACAATACAAGCTTGCTGAATTAAAGCCTATGTGAATTTATGTATGAGAGAAAAGCAGACAAGGCACAGATTTTGTTGGTTCAATTACAGATGTCCCATTGGTGCCCAGTAGCACGGTCCTGTAGGACACATTCCCTTAACAAAAATGTTGTATAAGCTGTACTATAAGTGATTGGCTGACTAAGAAACATTATACCTGACTGAACCTCTGAACATAGATGAACATATTATAGATCTGACCCAAATGAAGATCTGACCCAGACTGGAATAATTTGCAAACAGCAGATACCTGTGCTTATTTGCTGCCTTTTTTATTTTTTACAGCAGAATCTCTGACAAAACTAACAAGCTAAAAATGAACAGCCCAATAAAAGATAAAATAACAAAACCAACATTCTCTGCAATCCATACATTTCCCCCACAGTACTTTTTTTCTGCCATTAGATGCCCTCGGTCTGATCGCCAGTACCATTCAACCCATTTCTTCTGAGCCCAGGTTATCCTGCAACCATCACACATGTTAGTGGACAGTGTAGGAAGAAACAGCAGAGTGTTGAGCTCACTAGTGGTGTCACTCCTATCAACATGCTTCCTGTCATCACATGGGCTGATTGATCTGTTAGGCCCCTTTCACACTGGGGAGCTTTGCAGGCGCTACAGCGCTAAAAATAGCGCCCGCAAAGCGCCCTGAAAGTGTGCCTGCTTTGTCTCCAATGTGAACGCCCCAAGGGCTTTCACACTGGAGCGGTGCGCTAGCAGGACGGGAAAAAAAGTCATGCTAGCAGCATCTTTGGAGCGGTGAGGGAGCGGTGTGTATACCGCTCCTTCACCGCTCCTGCCCATTGAAATCAATGGGGCACCGCCGGCAAAGCGCCTCTGCAGAGATGATACTGACAAATGGGTAAGTTTGCCACCCTCTGCCCTAGTTTTTTGGACCCCCTAACTGGTGATCTTGATGCAAGGTAAAATAAGCTACTAGAAATAAAAGCTTACTTCTAACCCTCCCTTTCAAATTCAGTAGGTAGATCTTCATCCCACACTCTCTTTGGGGTCAAAGATTATCTAAGCTTAAAGGATAACTGTGCAATCCTCCACTTGTCTATGCTGCTGGCAGATACATGATGTTCAACTTACGGGGGGGGGGGGGGGCATCCTCCCAATAGGATTTAATTAGGTTTTCCACCAATGTGCAAACGTAGCAAGGGATCAAAAGGGTGAGATTGCACACTTCTCTTTGGGCCACACATTGTGAATCTAGCAGAAGCATGGCTTTGTAAATATAAGAGTTTACAGGTTTGCTGGGGGGAAGGAGGGTGAATTAAAGGATAACTATACAAAAGTATAGTTATTCTTTGGGGAGCTATGACTGTGTCCTGTGGATGCTAGTTGCAGAAGGAGTGATTACTGTTCATTATAAATGCTGCAAATGTTTTCTTTTCATTAAACACATGATCAAACTTCCAATTTACAGTGTAACAGAAATTAAAAGTCCTTTTACTTAAAGGGTAATTAGTGAATCTTGATAACATTATCTTATTTTTAGTCCTCTAGCAGCAGAATATAGAGATAGTGACTCTAGCAACATAGTGGAGTTATCACTCTTCTGTTATCTGGCAGAAATTACCTTATAATACTTTTCCTCCAACACAAACTGATCAAAAAATATGTACAAAATAATATAATATCAAACTGTTTTATATACATTTAAAAAAAATTAGTCCTGAACTTGATGCCCCATTGACGGAACTTGACTGGGAAAAAGCATAGTTTTCTATACATAAGACCACAAAGTGTTGCTGTCCAAATCCATAATTTCAAATTATTTTTTCACTGATACAGGACTTTAGCACACCTTCAAAAGATCTTTCCACAAATCCCAAATGTGTGCTTCACATATGATGGTCCTGTCCGCCTCTGAAACCCTACTGGGAGAAATTACATATAGTGTTGAAGGCCTCCACTTATCCTTTAGATTTTTCTGCACACCAGTACCTACTCCTTCATTCCACTGTCATTCATCACTCTTACCATAAATCTTTAGCTATGCATATTATTAACGCAGCTCTTATGTACATACCGGTGTTCTGGAAACAACCCCATACTCCCACCTTAAAAGACTGTTTTCTATACCTACGTAGGTTTGCAGGGATGGGGGACATGATTCAACTGTCACACTGGCCTTCTTCACCAAAATCTGGGAGTGCTTGTCTTATTACCAGACCTCTAATGAGTACCGTGCTGTCATGGCCACTTTGACACCTGTAACCTAAGGTGTTTATCTAGCACCATAATCCACTCCTAACCTCCTAACCAATTTTTTTTTTCACAGCCCCCCCATGTTTCCTATTTCTCCTTCCACCCCCTTTCCTCCTTCATCCCTTACCTATTACTACTCCCCTATTCCCTTTCCCCTTTTTCATTGTTTTTCCGTCTTTACCTTTTGTATACTATTTGCTTGCTGGGACTTTGGTAAATTGTTGAGGACGGACTTTTCCTTTGTTTGGGGGATATGCTTATCCCGCTAGAATTTGCCTACCACCTCCATGACCTCTTTCTCCCTATTATTGAAGGAAGTATTTTGATGCCTATTCTCTATATTCCTCCAGGGGAACCCAATGACTATTTAATATCGGTAATGGCTGTAGACCTGTACCTTAGTGACAGGATTTTCTTCTTTTGCCCTTCACAGCATCAGGATGCACTTGCTTTGTTTTCCACATGTAAATCCATAGTCAAATGATCAGCTTAACTATATTATTTTAACAGCATACTCTACAACAGTGTTTCTTAACCTCCTAGTGCCGTGACCCCTTGATAAAATTTCCCAAGTTATGGGGATCCCTAACAGTAAAATTATTTCTGTAGCATGGGTTGTCAGTATCCAAGGCAAGACAAGTAATTTGCACCCCTAACCCAGGGACATTTAGCGCTCCCCGAGTCCCTTCCACTCGTACTGTATTAAAACCCTTTATGGTACATTTTAGGATGTACCACTCTTTCTCTTTGTTCTCCTTTCTTTTCCTTTTATCTCTCTCTATCCTAATTTCTTGTTTTTTTTCCCCCATCCCTCTCTCTAGCTGTCTTGTTTTCTATTATTCTTTCTCTCCCTTTTTCTTTGTTCCTCCTTCTCGTTTCCTCTCCCTTCCATGTATTCTCTATTTTTATGCCTTCTCTTACTCCTTATTGGGGGGTGGGGGGATGGGATGAGTGGCAGTGCTGGGGGGAGTTCTGATCAGCCAACTTAGGTGCTCTTGAGCAAGGTCCTCTGAGAACTGTAGTGGGGACTTTTAATGGCAACTATAATCACAGGTAGTGTTACTCACTGTGTCTCCGACTTTGTGGTGTCTCGTAGCAGTGATACCTATGCCGAAATCAGGAGATAGGGTCTCCTCCAGCCCCTCCCACTTCACATTCACCAGTCAGCTGACCGCTAGTCTCTGCCCCCCAGCCATGCCGTGAACTAAATGGGCGACTGCGAAGAGGCTGAGCGGGCGGCCACAGGCTCCAGGAACAGCCCAACTGGGCAGTCACAGGCTCCAGGGACAACCCTGCTGGGCGGCAAAACGGCTGGGAGAGCGGTGCGGGCTTCAGCAACAGCCCAGGATTCGGTGACCCCTGGCAAATCATCATTTGACCCCCCAGGGGGTCCCGACCCCCAGGTTGAGAACCACTGCTCTACAAGGTGCCTAACCTAACCTTTATCTGCTGGTAAACCATCATTGTGTGCCACTATGAAACTAGTTTATTTTTCTGTTAGGTGCCCAACTTCTCTGACTAGAGGCCTAGGCACTTCCAAATACTATTCCTCTCTCCTTAGAGAGTACGTCACTGTCTGCATAGGTGTGCACAAAGGGTGAACCAGGTGTGCCTGGGCACACCCTCATCCCCCAGTGCGGTACATATTCCCCCTGCTGCCTGGGCCCCCCATGCCACCCTCCTCAACTTACTCCACAGCTCTGCCGGCCTTCCTCCTCTCCTCTTTTGCTGGCTGCTGCAGGGTATATTTCAGACTAGAGAGTAGGGGGAGGGGCTGTTAAATATGTCATTTACAGGCCCCTTCCTTATCTTATCAGTACCGATCACTCACTGTGTTCAATCATAATTGAGCAGTAAACACATTTTATTATGATTCAGTTTGTGAATGAACAGGAAGTTGCTCAGCACAGAATGCTTCCCAGTCATTCTCTATCCAGTGCAGCTAAGTCTGCATAGAGAGGGACTAGGGAATCTCTGTCCTCAGTCCTTTTCCCAGTCTCAAAAGTTTAGACCCCTGATTTTTCACCAAAGCCCACCCAAAAAAATAGTAAAAAAAAGAAATAAAAGAAATGCACCTTTTGCAGCAGGTATAACCCTTCTATTTTATTTGTTTTTAATTCACAGTTTGTTTCAGCATCACTATGCAGTTGATTGTGTTTATTTTTTTAATAATAGCATTATTCCAACTAAACAAATGTACTTTACCTACATAATGTTTGCCAAAGAATCTCATGAAGCTTAACAACTGCACTGGCCTCCAATTTGCTGTATTCTTAAAAAAAAGAGAACGGTTTAAGCACTTGATGATGTTCTGTGTAATATTCTTAATAAATGGGGGAAATAAAATGACATCTCTGACATGGATGGAATAAAATTGATGCCAACCAAAACATCAGAGAACATCTGAATTCAATGATTTTCATTAGAATATATAATGATTATTATAGCACCTTTCCCTGGGAATATGACATTTCAGCAAATCCTTGTCTAAACGCTAAATGTGAGGAATCCATCTCTTATCTGTGATCTGATTTATTTTGTCTTTTTTGTTTTTGAGGAGAACCAGCTAATGCCCAATCCTTATGTTATGACATGAAATGCTCAGTACTTATGCCATGACATGATCTATAGATATGTTTAAAAACTAGGTTATAAATGGATGTACAATATGCATTTTCCATAGGTTTATCAGCTTTGTTATGGTAAAAGAAGCCCTTTCTTATGAATAATACAGTATTCTACATAGGCATTATGTAGGTAATAAATGCAGCTTCTCTCCTGTCTATCAGGAGGGTTGTAAAGCTGAATGCATTAGTTCTACTTGCTGATAATAAATCATTGTATTTTGTCAGCAGGGCCGAGCTAACTTTTAACTCATGAAGTCTACATAAACCCAGTGCCATGAGACCAGGAATGGCTTTTGAAGTGTTTAAACGGCATTGAGCTCTCTTAGGTAATATTTTAAATGAGATATAGTTTGATAAGGCAGTAGCCCCTTCTAGATATCCAGGTTTCGCTACCTCTTGTTTTATTTCTTGGGATTAACATCCTGTTTTGCACTCGATTTACTATATTTATTTATAACTTATATATTTATTTATATGCAGCACATTTTTGATAAATATGTCCACTTATTGCTTAAACTCTAAAAGCGTTAGGAAAGATGGCCCAACATTTATTCATGAGAATGTCTATTCTTGTTACATAATGTTATCTCTATTAAAGTCAATAATATTCACTTATGCATAAGCAATGAAAACCTTACAGGACAAAAGAGATTATTCCACCTTTATAAACAGGATTGTGAATAAAAAAATAAGCAAACCTAACAGAGTATATTTAATTTGCCAACTGTATAATGCAGCCCTAAGTATGTGCCAAGGAAAATAGATTTAGTCTACACTGGCCAGAAGTTGCTAGGCACGATGAGATATACGTAATTAACCATTTCACCTGTCACACCTTTACACCCCCTATGGATCAGAACAATTTTTACATGTCTGGTATGGATCTGCTTATTCGGCAATAACATTGTCACTGCTTACAATAACAAAGTAATACATGTATTGTTTTCTAGGACAAACAAGGGTTTTGGTTTTGCAAAAATCATTTAAAATTTTTATGCAATCCATAGACAAAATAAAATAAAATAACCAAACGAAAAAAACACACTTTTTCTAATTTAAACAGTGTTAGTTTAAAAAATTAGCGTTGCTGTAGATGAAACAAATACATGTTATTCTACAATTAATGTTGTCTAAATTGACACAAAAATAGTGATTATGGCAAAAAGTATTGCAAACTTATTTACAAATAAAAAAAAACTTTTTTTTTCTCAATGTTTGCTTTATTGAAAGTTACACTAAAAAATTATTTAACTAAAAACTGTTGAATAAGCTTTGGTGGTTGATTCAGGGAAAAACTGGCCATTTTTTCCAAAACTGCAAATAATTGCTCTTTAGAAGTTAGAAGTAAATCTGTAGACCATAAGTGAGTTCTTTGATTATTTATTCAACATTATTTGATTATCATAGAATATTTGGCCTCCAAGTATGCATATGTACATTCTAGATATCTCTGATTTGTAGATATTGCTGAACTTCCTCCGATAATCAAAATGGTGTAATCTGTATAGACGTGCTTGAAAATTAGGAAACTTAACCTTGCCTGAGCCACTAAGTATCGTTTGGGAAATTGTATCTCTGCTTTTACAGAAAAGAAGGGTTTCAAAGTAGAATTGACATGCAAATGAGACAATTTAGTAAGTCCATTGCCATATACTAAATCATTCCAAGGAAGATAGTTCAGGCAGATCTGGCTTGCCCCAAAGTAATATGAAATTAGTGCACTGCCTCATCAGAAGAATACACTTGCTAGCACACTATAGCTTGTAAAGAAATCTGAATGTAGACTATTTTTGCAAATGTTTAGATGGGGAAGAGATGTCTCTAAGACAACTGTTAGAGCCCTTGCACACTGGGGCGGGGGCGGCGTCGGCGGTAAAACGCCGCTATTATTAGCGGCGTTTTACCGCCGGTATGCGGCCGCTAGCGGGGCGGTTTTACCCCCCGCTAGCGGCCGAGAAGGGGTTAAATACCACCGCAAAGCGCCTCTGCAGAGGCGCATTGCCGGCGGTATAGCCGCGCCGTCCCATTGATTTCAATGGGCAGGAGCGGTAAAGGAGCGGTATACACACCGCTCCGAAGATGCTGCTGGCAGGACTTTTTTTACCGTCCTGCCAGCGCATCGCTCCAGTGTGCAAGCCCTCGGGGCTTTCACACTGGAATGCAAGGAGCGGCACTTTCGGGTCGGTTTGCAGGCGCTATTATTAGCGCAATAGCGCCTGCAAACCGCCCCAGTGTGCAAGGGCTCTAAGCCCTAGAGAGTCTAAGAGAGCAATCACTTATAACAGGATATGTCTGGTGGGACCACCCATATACAGTGCATTGCAAAAGAATTCACCCCCTTGGCATTTTTCGTGTTTTGTTGCCTCACAACCTGGAATTAACATGGCTTGTTTGAGGATTTGCATCATTTAATTTACAGAACATGCCCTCAACTTTGAAGATTTTTTTTTTATTGTGAAGCAAACAACAAAATAACAGAAAAAGTCCATGTGCATAACTATTCACCCCCCTAAAGTCAATATTTTGTAGAGCCACCTTTTGTGGCTATCACAGCTCTAAGTCGCTTTGGATAAGTCTCTTTGTGCCAGACATAGCGTTTTCTTTAATGGCCAAAAAGTAAAATTTTAGTCTCATCAGACCAGAGCACATTCCTCTATATATTTTGGGAGGAGTAGGAAGATAGATTTGGGTGTCATCGGTGTAGAGGAGGTACTGGAAGCCATGGAAGGTTACCAAGTGACCAAGGGAGGAGGTGTAGAGAAGAGAATGGGTCCAAGAACAGAGCCTTGGGGGACCCCTACAGAAAGTGGAGAGGAGGAGACACAGTTATAGGTAACACTGAAGGAGTGCTGTGATAGGTAGGAGGAGAACCAGGAAAGAGCAGAATCTTGGAGGACAAGGCAGCAGAGTTTATTGAGAAGGAGCAGGGGGTCAACAGTAACAAAGATTGCAGAGAGGTCTAGTAGTAAGGGTATGGAGTAGTGGCCATTGGTTTTAGCAGTTACTAAATAATTAGTGCGCTTTAGTATAGCAGTTTCTGTGGAATGCTGCAAGCAAAATCCAGACTAAGTCAAGGAATGAGTCAGGAAGCCAAAAGTATCACCTAAATAAATAGCAGTATGATCAGCATACATATAGATGCATTCCTCCATATTATCTATATGGATATTATCTATAGATTTAACCACCAGAGCAAAGAGGGCAAAGGACAACCCAGCCCATTGTCCCTGTGCATGGATATTCGAACCGAGGCACATCCGTTAATCCTAATATTTGCTTGGGATGTTTGTAAAGCAATAGGAGACAAGCTAAGAATCCCCGGGCCTAAAAGCCTTCATGGTATCCAATTAAAGTACAGCTCTATTTCCTGTTTTATTATGTAGAAGTTGGAGGTTTAAAAATAACCTGCAGACGTTCAAAGAGGTACTGCAGTCGGGAATAAAACCTTTTTGGTCCGAGTGTATGACAGTAGAAATTACCTTGTTTAAGCAGAGGGACACAATTTTTGCAAAAAATCTTGATATGAATCTGATAATAAGGGGTCCTTGTCTTGTTTCAGGAGTAAAGTGATAACAGCTTGGCAGTGAGAGATAGAAGGTAGCCAGTCTTCAAAAGATTCATTAAGTGTTGTTTTTTCATCAACTCAAAAGAAATGAAAAACCAAAAATAACATTCTCTAAAACAAAAAAAGTAATATAAAAGGAAAGCCTTGCAGTATTAAGAAAAAAAAAACTTCATATGGATGAGATAGCAGTTAAAAGCAATTTCTTATTCTAAATGAGTCACAAATTAAAATGATTGACCAACAATCGTCCATACCATGAACACAAAAAAAGCAGAAAGGGGTAGTGTAGCAGTAGCTATCCTTTGGGAACACCATAAAACTGCCAGGTCTACATTAAAGGGATAAGTCTACAAGGTGGCATACACCTCATTAGATGTACAGTAACTCATCGTATACCTGCACATATAGCAAAGTGCCTGAATTCAACTTTAAATGTCTAAAGATTATGGTAAATAATTGCTTTATTCTAACTTTATTACAAATAAATATAGCAAATTAATTTAATGTTTAACTTTGGCACAGGTGCTGTTTTTACTGCACCACATCAGTAGCTCATTAAACACTTCCCTCTGTTTACTCTTTAAAGTTACAAACATATAAAAAAATAAAAATAAATTAAAAAGATGAAAATGACCATGTTTTATGTGCACCTGTGTGTCATCCAAAAATATGTGTTCTTTTGTTCACTATCATTATTAAAAAAATATATTAGAAATTAAAAATGATCTCTACATCCAATATTTTTACTTTAGCAGATTTAATTAAGACATTAAGATTTTAATTAAATTGTCCTGTTGATAAAGGAGAGGATTGAGGCAGAATACATTCAAGCATCTCTACTGTATAGATTCACAGCAGGTGCCCCTTTAATGATGAGTAGGAAAATAATGCCAGTGTTCCTTGCTGTTGGCATTTAAACCATACCTGCTTAACCACTTGCTGACCAGGCCTTTTCTGGAACTTTTTGTTTACAAGTTTAAATTAGTATTTTTTGCTAGAAAATTACTTAGAACCCATAAACATTATATATATATATATATATATATATATATATATATATAAAAATATATATATATATATATATATATATATACAGTGGGGACGGAAAGTATCCAGACCCCCTCAAATTTTTCACTCTTTGTTATATTGCAGCCATTTGCTAAAATCATTTAAGTTAATTTTTTTCCTCATTAATGTACACACAGCACCCCATATTGACAGAAAAACACAGAATTGCTGACATTTTTGAAGATTTATTAAAAAAGAAAAACTGAAATATCACATGGTCCTAAGTATTCAGACCCTTTGCTCAGTATTTAGTAGAAGCACCCTTTTGAATCTAATACAGCCATGAGTCTTTTTGGGAAAGATGCAACAAGTTTTTCATACCTGGATTTGGGGATCCTCTGCCATTCCTCCTTGCAGATCCTCTCCAGTTCTGTCAGGTTGGATGGTAAACAGTGGCGGAACTACCGCCATAGCAACCCACGCGGACGCTATGGGGCCCGCAGCCGAGTAGGGCCCGGTGAGTCGGCGTGTAAGTGAGTGGGCGGCGGGTGAGCCGCCGAGCTGCCTGGTGGCTCACCCGCTCGGCGCTCGTACAGTCACACTGACTGTGACAAACTCCATGTGGGATTTCATGTGTCTTGCACTGAGGAGAGGCTTCCATCAGGCCACTCTGCCATAAAGTCCTGACTGGTGGAGGGCTACAGTGATGGTTGACTTTCTACAACTTTCTCCCATCTCCCGACTGCATCTCTGGAGCTCAGCCAGTGATCTTTGGGTTCTTCTTTACCTCTCTCACCAAGGCTCTTCTCCCCCTATAGCTCAGTTTGGCCGGATGGCTCTAGGAAGGGTTCTGGTTGTCCAAAACGTCTTCCATTTAAGGATTATGGAGGCCACCTTAAGTGCAACAGAATTTTTTTTTGTAACCTTGGCCAGATCTGTGCATCGCCACAATTCTGTCTCTGAGCTCTTCAGGCAGTTCCTTAGACCTCATGATTCTCATTTGCTCTGACATGCACTCTGAGCTGTAAGGTCTTATATAGACAGGTGTGTGGCTTTCCTAATCAAGTCCAATCAGTATAATTAAACACAGCTGGAATCAAATGAAGGTGTAGAACCATCTCAAGGATGATCAGAAGAAATGGAGAGCACCTGAGTTAAATATATGAGTGTCACAGCAAAGTGTCTGAATACTAGAGAATAGAATGGCATTTGTTGCAATATTTTTCATTGCAACAGACTATCCCCCCTGCAGTCCATCATGAATGCTGCTGTAAGACTTATCCACCTTACAAACCGCTCAGTGTCTGCTACCCCTCTCTGCCAATCCCTCCATTGGCTGCCACTCGCCCAACGAATTAAATTCAAAATACTAACAATAAGTTACAAAGCCATTCACAACTCTGCCCCCAGCTACATCACTAACCTAGTCTCAAAATACCAACCTAATCGCCATCTCCGTTCCTCCCAGGACCTCCTGCTCTCTAGCTCCCTCATCACCTCCTCCCATATCCGCCTCCGGGACTTCTGCCGAGCCTCGCCCATCCTCTGGAATTCCCTACCCCAATCTGTCAGACTGTCTCCAAATTTATCCACTTTTAGGCGATCCCTGAAAACTTTCCTCTTCAGAGAAGCCTATCCTGCCTCCATCTAATAACTGCACTATTTTCTCCATTAGCTCATCCCCCACAGCTATTACCCTTTTGTTTAACTTGACCCTCCCTCCTAGATTGTAAGCTCTAACGAGCAGGGCCCTCTGATTCCTCCTGTATTGAATTGTATTGTACTTGTATTGTCTGCCCTAATGTTGTAAAGCGCTGCGTAAACTGTCGGCGCTATATAAATCCTGTATAATAATAATAATATTTTATGCCCCACTGCATTTGCACAGCGGTCTTTCAAACGCAATTTGTTTGGAAAAAAAATCCAAACACTACAGCTAGCCCAAATTTTTTGTGTAATGTGAAAGATGATGCTACGCTGAGTAAATAGATACCTAGCATGTCATGCTTTTAAATTATGCACGCTAGTGGAATGGGGACAAACTACAGTACTTAAAAATCTCCATGGGCAAGGCTTTAAACATTTGTATAGGTTACCTGTTTAGAGTTACAGAGGAGGTCTAGCCCTATTGCTCTCACTCTAACGATTGCGGTGATACCTCACATATGTGGTTTGAACCCCGTTTACATATGAGGCATGACTTGCATATGCTTCTGCATGCAAGCACAGAGGGATGGGGCGCTTTACATTTTTTTTTGTTTGTTTCTTATTTATTTTTTATTTTTTATTTTTACACTGTCACTTTACTTTTTTTAAATTTTTTGTAATATGTAAACTTCCCTTGTAATAGAATATAGCATAACAGGTCGTCTTTATTTAAAAATCTGAGATCAAAAAGACCCCAGATCTCTTATTTACCTTTAAAAGGAAGATGAAAAATGACATTTAGACTTTAAGAAAAAAAAATCCTGTCTATATGCACGAGGACCGGAAGTGACGTCAGAGGTCGCTCCGTTCTTCCAAGGGCATAGAGCCGAGTGGCCCTCACTCGACTTCCTACCTATCCTTCCGACGGATTGGATCATTTCCGGGTTTACAGACGGCTGCGATAAACGACCAGAAAGTAGAGGGGGGGCACCACTCCTGCCGCCACTAAAATTGATCCTGTGGTGAATCCGCCACCAGGATCACTTTTAGCAGATCACGAATCTCCCACAGAAAAAAATGATACCAGGGTTATGGCAGCTGACTGCTGCCATAACCCCGGTATTAAACGACAAAGCAATGACGTATAATGTATATACTGTGGGCGGTCTGACCAGTAAAAATAAAATGAGAAGCTGCAACAACATCTTCAATAATTCTAATATAAAAAAAACATAAATAAACATAGCAGTATATATTTGTATCAATAAGATTGTCAGAATTGATCTGAAAATATATAACGTCAATGTCTGCTGCTGTGCAGTTGGGAATGCCATCCAACTCAGATATTATATAAATCTGTCTATGGGTTTAGTGCCAAAACTTATGACAGCTTAATTCTGCAGTGTTGCTGAAATTCACATGGAAGCCAAATATAAAACACTAGCAATAAACATGAACAAAAGGTAAGACATGGAGTCATGGTTTTGTCTTTTTAATATAAAAAAAATCTAACAATAGACAAGATAGTTGCCAATTTATTGCTGATTATTGCACAGTGCACAGTGCTTTATAAAACAAGACTGATTGTTTTACTTATGTAGGTATACGTGACCATCTGGAAAATCTGGTATTGCATTGGCCAGAAGGACTGGGGTGTCTGAAAACATTTGTGGGTGCATGTGGATAAGTTTGAATGTCTAGGGGTTGGATTTAACACTCATCATTTGTGACCCTCTGTCCAGAAATAGAGAGGCAATTGATTTTTTTTTTTTAATTCAGAATACAGTTGAAATGTAGGTTTGCAAAAAAAAAAAACCCTGCATGCTGCCTCCAAAAGCATTAGCTACTCTTTGTACTAAAATCACATGACACACAGGGAGGAGCTTGTACAAAAGAACATTATGATTCAGGCGTGTTTAGTGTAGCATGATGTCTACATATACAGCCCCTTTATCACCATAAATTAACATATTACAGTTTTTCTCCATTGTTTTGGCTAATTTCTTGAAGCAGAAATGACATTCTCAAAACTCTAAGTTCATTTGGCAAAACAGTCTTACAGTTCAGTACAACTCTATAACTCACGTGCAAAAGCTCATATCTCTCTTACAAAACTGTTCACTCATGCTTCAAAACCATATTCCTTTCCCATATAAAGAGTCACTGCCCCCAAAATGGCAAAGATTCTTCTCAATTGCTTTGGCTCATTTCTTGAAACAGACCAGACGTTCTCAACTCTCTTGGTGCTTTTGCCAAAATAACCTGGATGGTTCAGCACAACACCATGGTTCACCTTCAAAAGCTCATATCTTTCCCAAAACAGTTCACTCATGTGTCAAAAATAAATTTCTTTCTCATTCATATAGTCAGTGCCCCCAAAATGCTTCATCCCTTTGGCATTGTGTAAGCACTGCAAGTCAAAATGTTTAGATGTTTTGTCTCTAAGGCAGAGCACCATTGAAATATCCCTCATGTCCACCTTTTTGTCTTAGCCCAGGCCTTCGTTGACAATGGTTACTGTACAGTTTTTGTCTAGCTAACTGAATACAATTGTGTATAAAACTGAAAAAAAAAGAAAAGATTTTAGGGTAAGAGTAGCCTCCAAGGTTTGACATCACACATTGCATACTGCCAAGGAAAAATTACTGTACAGTATTGTAACTATTATCATTCACACACAAAGTAACTTCCATACATCAGAGTGAAAAGAAAATGTATACAGCAAATATACGGAAATATAAACACACAAACAAAAAACAAGGAAAATTACATTTAGCCTACAAAATAAAGCTGGAGTTTACAACTACTGTAACATCTCTTCACTGGCCACCGTCCTCACCCTCCTGCCCATCCACACGCTGCTGTCTGTCTGGCCACAGATTCTCATCAACATCGCAGCATATATCCTCCCTTGCCATGCAACGAGGGAAGAAACGGTGTGCATGTCGCAACCATCCCCTACACTGATCTCCTGTAATATCCTCACAGGCAGCATCCATTGCATGGAGCAGGGACCTCTGATCTTGAGCCCGATGCTCATACACTCTCCACCTCCAAGCGGAGAAAAACTCCTCAATAGGGTTGAGGAAAGGAGAGTAAGGTGGTAGGAACACCATATCCATTCTTGGATGAGCAGTGAACCAGGCCCTGATAAGCAGGCCACGGCGGAAATTCACATTGTCCCATACAATTAAATATTGTGGTAGGTGAGGCCCTATGAGACCTCTCTTATTTTCAGGGATCAAATCCAAATGAAGGCGGTCCAAGAAGATGAGGAGCTTCTGTGTATTGTATGGGCCAAGAGTGGGAATGTAAGTGGCCACACCATTCTCAGAAATGGCAGCACACATAGTTATATTGCCCCCTCGCTGGCCTGGGACATCCACCGTGGCCCGGTGGCCAATAAAATTTTGGCCACGTCTTTGGCCCTTGGCTAGGTTGAAGCCAGCCTCATCCACATACCCGAGTATGTGAGAGGTCTCGTTTCCTTCCAATGCCATTATTCTCTACAATAGAGTAAAAAAAGAAAACCTCAAATCAGTCAAACAGAAGAGTCATACACTACAGTTACAGACAGTTACATAGGAATGTTCTACACAAGTTCAATATATTACTGGCCAGTATTTCAGTGGTTCCAAACCTGGGGTACATGTACCCTATGCAGAGGTACTACAGAGGGTATTTGACAGAAAGGGGAGGGGAAAAATTATCAATGAGTAGACTTACTGAAATGTTACAGTAAAACCCACAGTATTAGATAGATTTACATGGGAGGCACTACTGTAATTGCAGCTCTTTGACCCTTTTTCTTACTGTATTGAATGTTATATTCTTCAAAATAAGGATTATAATGATAATTGCATCATACAGTAAGCTGCAGTTTTTAGACAAAATGTTTATAAATCAGATACGTAAATCAAATACTTTCATACCTGGATTACCTAGATTCAGAAATCCGGTAAAGTGGGTACTGAAACCAATTTATTTCGGGAAGCACTGCTTATGGTACTTGTAAAAAGGTTATCTTGATGGGCAACCAGTGACTGACTTACATGTACATACTGGTACCACAGCTCTTTCACTCTGTCAGAGTTCCTCTCAAATGGTACCCTGTAAGTTTGCTTCATTGTCATCTGATGCTTCTTCAATATGCGGGCTATTGTGGAGATGCTTATAGAGTGACATTTTGGAATATGGCTTTGTCTTGTAGGATTTCAGTGTGGATCTGTCTCAATGTGATGGCGTTATTTGCAAACACCATGTTACAGATCTCTTGTTCTTGTTGTTCATTGAGAAGCTTTCCTCGGCCACCCGTGCCAGGTTGTCCTCCAATCCTAGACATAGAATTCAAAGCACAACACTCCATTCGTAATTTAGACCTTATGTATTCCCTACAGAATGAGTTACCAATGTAATCGTATTGTTGTTTTACTTACAGTAACTTTATCACAATTCCAATGCATCACTGCACAGTGACTGGAATACTACTGTAAACTGTATCATCAATATTGTAGAAAATAAACTATTCCATAGTTTATTTTCTACAATATTTTTCTTGTCATTGTTAGTATCATACGTAACATCCCACTGAGGTAAGATTCTGTAATACTGTAGGCCTATCACACACGCACACACGCACAAACGCACACACACGCACACACACACACACACTAAATAAATATGTAAATGAGTAAATAAACATATTTGTTGCTCTATGCACAGTGCCCTGTCCTATACATTATATAATTCCATCATTGACTGACTACGTACCTGTTTTCCCTGCGAAAGGTTTGGGTGATAGAGAAGACTGTAGAGCGAGGCACATTAGGCTGCACTCGGCGACCTGCCTCCGCCATTGTGAGGCCATGGTTGATGACATGATCTATAATTGTGGCCCGAATTTCATCAGGGACAGCATAGTGTCTTTGTACTCCTCTGCCTCTTCCCCCTATTCCATCACCACTCACCCTTACTCCTCTTCCTCTTCTTCTTCCTCTTCCTCGAGCAGGCAGTTTCCTTTGTTCATTTACTTGGCCAGGTGCCTCCATGTTCAGAAATTGTACTGGTCCTGCATGGTCAAGCTCTATATATACATGTTTGGCAGCATTCACAATCATGGACAGCACCTGTCAGGTAACTAAACATACTGTTTGATTGGTCATCTGAGACCAACTCTAATGCCCCGTACACACGGTCGGACTTTGTTCGGACATTCCGACAACAAAATCCTAGGATTTTTTCCGACGGATGTTGGCTCAAACTTGTCTTGCATACACACGGTCACACAAAAGTTCGCTAAATCCGATGGAAAATGTGTGATGGAGCCCACACACGGTCGGACAACAAGGTCCTATCACACATTTTCCGTCGGAAAATCCGACCGTGTGTACGGGGCATAACTCCTCCTTTGTTAGTCAAGTTCTAGTTGCACCCGACTGTCAATTGCTGTAATCATTTTATCAAATGTTCCAAGAGATTCATATATGGTATTCATGGTATTATGTTCCTGAAAAATTTTGACAATTGAACAGACTATTGTGCATGTGATGACTTAAACAATGAAATGACGCTGACACGTTTTGGAGAGAACAACCATTAGACTAAGAATTGACAATCAGTTTAGATCAACAAGATCTATTCACTTGGAAATTGTGCTAAATGTAGGCTACTTGTACTTAATCATTTTAAAGATGTACTGAGACATTGAGACATGTACTGAGACATTTGCAATTTTGATGAAATGAATGAGAAATTCAATTCAGTTGTGAACAATTGCCAAGTGGTTTGGAAATTTGTCCATGTTGTTTTGAGAATGTAATTTCTGTTTCAAGAAATGAGCCAAAACAATGGAGAAAAACTGTATCTATCTATCTATCTATCTATCTATCTATCTATCTATCTATCTATCTATCTATCTATCTATCTATCTATCTATCTATCTATCTATCTATCTATCTATCTATCTATCTATCTATCTATCTATCTATCTATCTATCTATTATAGTGATAACCTGACAGCTCATTTTATACGTAACATCTATAAGCCCACACAATATTTTTTAGTGGTCATTGGTGACAGATATGTAACACAGTTCCAATAAATGGAATATTGCTTTGTTAAAGGTGACCATAAATTCTAAATATATTTAATTGCTTTTTCTGACATAAGGAACATATAAACATGCAGTGTCTTCATTTTGACACAGATACTGAATGGAGTTTGTCTCCTGAGACAATTTTTAATACACCGGGATTAAAGGGTGTTTTAATATGAAATTTTATGACCACGTCAGGTCAGGTGGGACTATTTTTTCCCCTAATGATTACAACAATTTTTGTTTTTACATCATACTACCTAATTACTCATTGCGAATATAATGAACAGAGTTGATTTGAAATTAACATTTTTTATGAGAACAATAACATCCAAAAGATTGATAGCACTATTAACTTTGTACTTTTTTTGAGAAATGTTTCTGCAAGGCATAGTGTTGTCAATGCATTGATGTATCATCAGTTTTAGAATGAATTAACAATTTATACAGTACAAATTTGAACCGTATGTTGGTAATATTAAAATTAAACACAACATGGTTTTACTTAGACTTTTTCGGGGATGTGATATACATTTAGCAGGAGCTTCACATGAAAATACACTTGTATGCAAAGCTAAACTACAAAAATGAAAGAGAACAGGGCTTAAAATGTATTGTGTTACAGTTTTATCCATTGTTTTGGCTCATTTCTTGAAACAGAAATGACATTCTCAAAACAACATGGACAAATCTCCAAACCACTTGGCAATTGTTCACAACTGAATTGAATTTCTCATTCATTTCATCAAAATTGCAAATGTCTCAGTACATGTCTCAATGTCTCAGTACATCTTTCAAATGGTTAAGTACAAGTAGCCTACATTTAGCACAATTTCCAAGTGAATAGATCTTGTTGTTCTAAACTGATTGTCAATTCTCAGTCTAATGGTTGTTCTCTCCAAAACGTGTCAGCGTCATTTCATTGTTTAAGTCATCACATGCACAATAGTCTGTTCAATGGTCAAAATTATTCAGGAACCATAATACCACGAATACCATATGTAAATCTCTTGGAACATTTGATAAAATGATTACAGCAATTGACAGTCAGGTGCAACTAGAACTTGAGTAACAAAGGAGGTGTCGGAGTTAGTCTCAGATGACCAATCAAACAGTATGTTTAGTTACCTGACAGATGCTGTCCATGATTGTAAATGCTGACAAACATGTATATATAGAGCTTGACCGTGCAGGACCAGTACAATTTCTGAACATGGAGGCACCTGGCCAAGTAAATGAACAAGGGAAACTGCCTGCTTGAGGAAGAGGAAGAAGAAGAGGAAGAGGAGTAAGGGTGAGTGATGGTGGAATAGGGAGAAGAGGCCGAAGAGCACGAAGACACTATGCTGTCCCTGATGAAATTCGGGCCACAATTATAGATCATGTCATCAAGCATGGCCTCACAATGGCGGAGGCAGGTCACCGAGTGCAGCCTAATGCGCCTCGCTCTACAGTCTTCTCTATCATCCAAACCTTTCGCAGGGAAAACAGGTATGTAGTCAGTCAATGATGGAATTATATAATGTATAGGACAGGACACTGTGCATAGAGCAACAAATATGTTTATTTACTCATTTACGTATTCATTTAGTGTGTGTGTGTGTGTGTGTGATAGGCCTACAGTATTACAGTATCTTACCTCAGTGGGATGTTACGTATGATGCTAACAATGACAAGAAAATTATTGTAGAAAATAAACTATGGAATAGTATGGAATAGTTTATTTTCTACAATGTTGATGATACAGTTTACAGTAGTATTTCAGTCACTGTGCAGTGATGCATTGGAATTGTGGTAAAGTTACTGTAAGTAAAACAACAATACGATTACATTGGTAACTCATTCTGTACGGAATACATAATATATAGATTAGGAATGGAGTGTTGTCCTTTGAATTCTATGTCTAGGATTGGACGACAACCTGGCAGGGGTGGCCGAGGAAAACTTCTCAATAAACAACAAGAACAAGAGATCTGTAACATGGTGTTTGCAAATAATGCCATCACATTGAGACAGATCCGCACTGCAATCCTACAAGACAATGCCATATTCCAAAATGTCAACTCTATAAGTATCTCCACAATAGCCCGCATATTGAAGAAGCATCAGATGACAATGAAGCAAACTTACAGGGTACCATTTGAGAGGAAATCTGACAGAGTGAAAGAGCTGCGGTACCAGTATGTACATGTAAGTCAGTCACTGGTTATCCATCAAGATAACCTTTTTACAATTACCATAAGCATGGTTCCGGAAATGTATTGGTTTCAGTACCCACTTTACCTGATTTCTGAATCTAGGTAATCCAGGTATGAAAGTATTTGATTTATGTATCTGATTTATAAACATTTTGTCTAAAAAAATGCAGCTTACTGTATGATGCAATTATCATTATAATCCTTATTTTCTTATTTTGAAGAAAATAACATACAATACAGTAAGAAAAAGGGTCAAAGAGCTGCAATTACAGTAGTGCCTCCCATGTAAATCTATCTATTACTGTGGGGTTTACTGTAACATTTCAGTAAGTCTACTCGTTGATAATTTTTCCCTTCCTCTTTCTGTCAAATACCCCCTGTAGTACCTCTGCATAGGGTACATGTACCCCAGATTTGGAACCACTGGAATACTGGCCAGTAATATATTGAACTTGTGTAGAACATTCCTATGTAACTGTCTGTAACTGTAGTGTATGACTCTTCTGTATGACTGATTTGATGTTTTCTTTTTTTACTCTATTGTAGAGAATAATGGCATTGCAAGGAAACGAGACCTCTCACATACTCGTGTATGTGGATGAGGCTGGCTTCAACTTGGCCAAGGGCCGAAGACGTGGTCATAATTTTATTGGCCACCGGGCCATGGTGGATGTCCCAGGCCAGCGAGGGGGCAATATAACTATGTGTGCTGCCATTTCTGAGAATGGTGTGGCCACTCACATCCCCAGTCTTGGCCCATAGAATACACAGAAGCTCCTCATCTTCTTGGACCGCCTTCATTTGGATTTGATCCCTGAAAATAAGAGAGGTCTCATAGGGCCTCACCTACCACAATATATAATTGGGACTATGTGATTTTCCATAGTGGCCTGCTTATCAGGGCCTGGTTCACTGCTCATCCAAGGATGGATATGGTGTTCCTACCACCTTACTCTCCTTTCTTCAATCCTATTGAGGAGTTTTTCTCCGCTTGGAGATGGAGAGTGTATGAGCATCAGGCTCAAGATCAGAGGTCCCTGCTCCATGCAATGGATGCCTGTGAGGATATTACAGGAGATCAGTGTAGGGGATGGTTGCGACATGCACACCGTTTCTTCCCTCGTTGCATGGCAAGGGAGGATATACGCTGCGATGTTGATGAGAATCTGTGGCCAGACAGACAGCAGCGTGTGGATGGGCAGGAGGGTGAGGACGGTGGCCAGTAAAGAGATGTTACAGTAGTTGTGAAACTCCAGCTTTATTTACAGCATTGTAGGCTAAATGTAATTTTCCTTGTTTTATGTTTGTGTGTTTATATTTCCGTATATTATGCTGTATACATTTTCTTTTTACTCTGATGTATGGAAGTTACTTTGTGTGTGAATGATAATGGTTACAATACTGTAAAGTAATTTTTCCTTGGCAGTATGAGTGCAATGTGTGATGTCAAACCTTGGAGGCTACTCTTACCCTAAAATCCTTTCTTTTTTTTCAGTTTTATACGAAATTGTATTCAGTTAGCTAGACGAAAACTGTACAGTAACCATTGTCAATGAAGGACTGTGCTAAGACTGAAAGGTGGACATGAGGGATATTTCAATGGTCCTCTGCCTTAGAGACAAAACATCTAAACATTTTGACTTGCAGTGCTTACACAATGCCAAAGGGACGAAGCATTTTGGGGGCATTGACTATTTGAATGAGAAAGAAATTTATTTTTGACACATGAGTGAACTGTTTTGGGAAAGATATGAGCTTTTGAAGGTGAACCATGGTGTTGTGCTGAACCATCCAGGTTATTTTGGCAAAAGCACCAAGAGAGTTGAGAACGTCTGGTCTGTTTCAAGAAATGAGCCAAAGCAATTGAGAAGAATCTTTGCCATTTTGGTAGCACTGACTCTTTATATGGGAAAGGAATATGGTTTTGAAGCGTGAGTGAACAGTTTTGGGAGAGATGTGAGCTTTTGCACGTGAGTTATAGTGTTGTGCTGAACTGTAAGACTGTTTTGCCAAATGAACTTAGAGTTTTGAGAATGTTATTTCTGTTTCAAGAAATGAGCCAAAACAATGGAGAAAAACTGTAAATTAGAGCTACTACCTTAAAGGATACTCAACTGTGATAGCTGTGATACTCAACTGTGATAGATGATGTGATAGCTGCATTTGTTTTCTTTTTTCAGCCTAAGTACATTTCCTGCAAGTACAAAAAAAAACTGTTTTTCTATTTTCATTGTAACTTTCTGTGCACTGAACTGATATCTCAAACAAAGGTATCAACTTTTCTAGCTATCCTCTGTGAACTACACAACTCCTCCTCTAAATCTAATGGGGATTGGCATATGGTTGCAATGCTACTCCTTCATAATTACAGTAAAATTACAGTAAAATTACAGTAGAACAGAAAGTGTGTTACTGACAGGTTCATAAAAAGGGGAAAAAAAAGGAAACTAATGCAGCCACAGCATCTAAGGACTGATAAATTGCAATATACTACATGTATACAGTGCCTTGAAAAAGTATTCATACCACTTGAAATTTTCCACATTTTGTCATGTTACCAACCAAAAACATAAATGTATTTTATTGGGATTTTATGTGATAGACCAACACAAAGTGGCACATAATTGTAAAGTGGAAGAGAAATGATAAACATTTTTTTCAAATAAATATGTAAAAAGTGTGGTGTGCATTTGTATTCAGCCCCCCATATAGTCCATACTTTGTAGAACCACCCTTCGCTGCAATTACAGCTGCAAGTCTTTTAAGGGGATGTCTCTACCAGCTTTGCACGTCTAGAGAGTGACATTTTTGCCCATTCTTGTTTGCAAAATAGCTCAAGCTCTGTCAGATTGGATAGAGAGTGTCTGTGAACAGCAATTTTTTCAAGCCTTGCTACAGATTCTGAATTGGATTTAGGTCTGGACTTTGAATGGGCCATTCTAACACATAAATATACTTTGATCTAAACCATTCCATTGTAGCTCTGGCTGTATGTTTAGGGTCATTGTCCTGCTGGAAGGTGAACCTGTGCCCCCAGTCTCAAGTCTTTTGCAGACTCTAACAGGTTTTCTTCTAAGATTGCCTTGTATTTGGCTCCATCCATCTTCCCATCAAATCTGACCAGCTTCCCTATCCCTGCTGAAGAAAAGCATCCCCACAACATGATGCTGCCACCACCATGTTTCACGGTGGGGATGGTGTGTTCAGGG
Source organism: Lithobates clamitans (assembly GCA_037952925.1). Taxonomy (NCBI): domain Eukaryota; kingdom Metazoa; phylum Chordata; class Amphibia; order Anura; family Ranidae; genus Lithobates; species Lithobates clamitans. Next base: position 4,650,513 of record JBBGZY010000470.1, read on the forward strand.
TGATGTTAGTTTTCTGCCACACATAGGCCCCTTTCACACTGAGGCACTTCCAAACTGCCAGTAAAACACTGAGTGCTTTTGAAGAGCTTTTCAGGTGCTTTTGAAGAGCTTTCCTTTAATTTCAACGGAGAGGGGCGTTTTTCACCACTCTGCCAGCACACTGCCCCAGTGTGAAAGCATTGATTGATTTTAATGGAAATAGGTTTTTGTGAGCTTTTCAGGTGCTTTTTCTAGCTTGAAAGCGCCTGAATAGTCTTTTGCTTTTATGTCAAAAAGTTCAATTTTGGTCTCATCAAAGCACCTTCTTCCACATGTTTGCTGTGTCCCCCACATGGCTTTTTGCAAACTGCAAATGGGACTTTCTTTCAACAATTGCTTTCCTCTTGCCATTCTTCCATAAAGGACAGATTTGTGGAGTGCACAACTAAGGATGCTTTCAGACCAAGGCGTCAGCGGTAAAGCGCCGCTATTTTTAGCGGCACTTTACCGTCGTTTTAGCGGTGCTATTCGGCACCAAATTTTAACCCCCTGCTATTTTAACCCCCGCTAGCGGCCGAAAAGTTGGATCGGGGGGCACTCGGAGTCGGATCGGGGTCACACTCTGAATACACAATTTGGAGACCTAGCCATAGAGAGAGTGTTCTAAATTCTCATTCTTAACAGAACAAGGGGACATCATTTTGGATAAGTGGAGCAAGGTCGTGAGACATCCCTCTCTTTTGAGCAAGATGGCCAAGCTCTATCCAGTCAGAGATAAAGATGTGAAGCATCTAAAGGATGCCTCTCTAAATGGCTGAGGCCTTGATGAGGCAAGCAAGCATGTCGCTCTTCCTTGGGAGATGTAGTGAATAGCCCCAAAGTCGGCCTGGACTCTTGTGGCCATATCAAAGAAGATGGAAATGTGGATGGAGAATGTGGACACAGTAATCAGGAGAATTTTCAGAATCTTGCTTCCTGTTCCAGATGGATATTATTCAATGAACATGGCTTCTGTACAGTAATGGCTTGTGCTGAACATGATTTCTGTACAGTAATGGATTGTGCTGTCTTCACTTACATCACATCAAACACAGATGACCTAGATCATCCAACAGGCTCACAGAGCCAAGGTCTTTGCTCCTTTGAAGGTAGTGTCTGCTCACCCGACCAGGAGTGGGTCTACATCTTGGGCAGCTTTGCACCATGTAGCTCCAGAAGTAATTTGCAGGGCAGTGACCTGGTCTTCTATGTACACATTTATGTCCCATTACTGTGTTGAACCAGCTGCCCTATCTTCAGTTAATTTTGGTTTACAAGTACTGTCGCTTAACGGTGTTAAACTTTCTTTGCTAAACCTTTTGCCCACCCGGGTGTGTACCGTGAGTTTCTTCCCACACATATGCTGCCATGGAGTCTGTCAGAAAAACTAAAAATTTACTATCAAATTCTTACCGTAATTTTCCTTTCCCGATAGACTCCATGGAAGCAGGAGTTCCCTCCCAAATGTCTGGAGTAGTCTAGGTACTGAACACAGCCACTGGCTTGGAGCAAAGATTTATGGGAGAGGGGTCCTACAGGGAGGGAGTGGAGGCGGGGTTAACCCACAGGCATGCTGCCATGGAGTCTGTCAGGAAAAAGTAAATACATCTTGGATTCCAATTGATATTTGGGAATACCTTTTTTATTATATATTATCAAGTTCAGTGAGTAGCAAAATACTGCTGTAATGCATGCAGGGTCAGTTATCCCCATTACTTGTGTGCTTACTTGTTTAAGCAATCCAAATATATATATATATATATATATATATATATATATATATATATATATATATATATATATATATATATATATATATATATATATATAAACACACACACTATATTGTCATTCATCCCAAAGATGTTCTGTCGGGTTGAGGTCAGGACTCTGTGCGGGCTGGGATACCATTAAAGTTCATGTGCATGTAAAGTCAGGTGTCCCAATACTTTTGACAATATAGTGTATATATTGTGGGGGATCACTCATATGTAATATTGTTCATGAACTTCAGTCAAGTCAGTAAAGCACATTTCATAGCTTTTGGCCAGTTTTATTTAAAAGTAGTGTTTAAAAAACTCACACAAGGTTACCCTTGCAGGGGTTTTCAGCACCACAATGACAAAACAGAAATTTTACAGTCTCCTAGCCATCCTGACTTTCTGAGCTTATCTCTGCACAGACTCACCACATCATCACATCCAGCCTTGTGATAAACAAACTGTCCAACTTGAGCTGCAGAGGCTCCTGCCCAATCACACAGTCTTTTAGCACCTCTTCGGTTGATGGCCTGGTCAGATCAGATAACTTCTCCTTGAAGCCAGGGTAGACACTCTCCAGACAGTCTCTTCACACTGAACAAAAGGGCTTTGCACACCTACACAGTCAGAATGCTGGATTCCTGTAAAATGTGGAGCCAATCCAAGAGTTACCAGTCCTGTAAAAAATTGCAATACCCATTTTCTCCAAGAGAGACATCCCAGAGCCCCACAACCTGCACAAGTGAGAACTCCAACCCTTCAGACACAATGAGAAGGTGCAGCACCATCACAATAAGGGAGCATGCCCCTAAATAGTACATGCAACAATTGGTGCTAAGGCTAAAGTTATCTCTCAACAGCATAACAACAACGCACACCTCAGGTTGGGAAACCTTTTCATTAAGGCCTACTCACTTCCTTGTGTTAAGTTTCACTTTAAAGCATATTTCTCTTATTTCTCTTTGTTGTAACAAAATGTCTATTATTTGTCATACATTTTTATATGGGGATATAAATTCAAATAAATATAGACATTTATTATTTGATACTGTAAATGGTATACATTCATTCCTAAGATGGGTATTACTCAGGAAGGGTAAATGTATGGATCTTTAAGTGTGGTCATATGCCCTAAATTTGCAGTGTCTTCAGTGGTTACATTATCTTCACATCAAATTTCCATTAAAACCTTGTGTCATCAAACTCCCCTGTCATTTATTTGTTAGATAACTTGTTGGTATTTGTAACAAATGAATTGCAGTCTGTTGAACTAGTAAGAATGAACATTAGAGTAAAAAATAAGGAGAGTAAGCAGGATATGTTTTTTTTTACTGGGATAGGTATTATTTTACATTTTTTCGCAGGGTACCAGATAACATAAAGCTGACCCTGTTATTGCCACTATTCCCTTTAATAGTTGCATATCAGTGGTGTTGGTGCTTGTAAATATAGACTGCTTTCCCAAACGCTTTTTTACAGGGGGCATCATCTTTATTTAGTAGAAAGTAGTCAATAATACCATTGTATTATTCTGCACCAACAAATGTGCAGTTTTCATTCAACTGTATATTAAGAATAAGACCAAAGTCACAAATCTTTATTTTATAATCTCTGCTGAGGCTGGAGTTCAATGCTGGCTTTCGTATTTTCTCATAAAGCTTGTAGAAGATCTATATTGGAATACACTGTGTAAAGTCATTTGGGGATATTGGAATACATATTGTGATACATGTTTTAAGATCATGTTGGGATACAGAGAATTTACAATTTTTTTTTAAGATTATTGTGCCTGGAGAATTGAGACCCCAAAGCATTATTGGATTCACACTATAATTACAGCTTGTGATTCCTACAGCTTTCCTCTAATTGCCAATAAACTCTGCCAAACAGTACAACAGAAACCTCAGTGTTAAAGGAATTGTACACTAATTAAAGTGAGCTTTAGTGTGGCAAGTTTGAGAAGAACAAAGAATGCCCTTTTTACAAGCTTTTCCCTATATACTGTAGATGTAGAGTAAATGGAGTTGTCATCATGATGCAGGTTCTTTCAAGTGGAGTATGTATAGAAAACACGTCTTATAGTAAAATGCGTTGTATATCAGCTGTGTAAACTAGGTGAAATGTGTAAAACAATACTTACATCATGTTCTGGTATAAAGAGGCTAGACATGTTGGTGAATAAAGAACTGAAAAGGCAACTTTTTTTTCTGGTTTGCTGGTCATGTTATACATAATATTAGCAGTATGTTTTCCACCTGGTCCTGGCTAAACTCTATATCATGCACAATATTTATGCTTTCGAAATTTCAAGAGATTTAATGAATAGTGAGGAAAAAAGGGAAACCAGGGAGGCCAGAAGATAGGCTTTTTCTATGCATTCTGAGGCTATGCATATATGGTAGATTCGGATTAGATTATACACAGGGAATGCAGGTCAATTATGGAATTGAAAGTGGTACTAGCAACACTAGCATGTAGTTATAGTAGGTGAAAACGAGATGTGTTACATACATTTTTTTGTCATAGTCATAATGATAGAATAGCCATAACATAAATAAATAGTCAATAAATAAACAATTGGTAGGAGATAGGGTTTCCTTTCTCCAACCAATTTTTTATGTGCATACTGCCTTTGGTGCATGCAAGAATACAATGTACACTCCCAGCTCATTCCTGGAAATCCCGCTGTACATACCTGCACAATATTGTAAGAGCCCCTTGCCAGCAGATGGTAAAGGTCCAGCTTAACGACTTAAGCCCCAGAAGGTTTTACCCCCTTCCTGACCAGAGCACTTTGTACAATTTGGCACTGTGCTGCTTTAACTGGTAATTGCGTGGTCGTGCAATGCTGTACCCAAACAAAATTTGCGTCTTTTTTTTACACAAATAGAGCTTTCTTTTGGTGGTATTTGATCAGTTTTTATTTTTTGCGCTATAAACTATTATTTTGCTTTTTTATTTTTTTTTTACACTGTTCCTTTCAGAATTTTATATCAATTTAATTGTTATCACAGGGAATGTACATGCGCCCTATGATAGCAATAGGTAGTGACAGGTACTCTTTTTTGAAAAAAATGGGGTCTATTAGACTCTAGATCTCTCCTCTGCCCTCAAAGCATCTGACCACACCAAGATCGTTGTGATAAGATGCTTTCCCAATTTTCTAAAGGTGCAGTTTATATCCAGCGAAACCGAAGTCATGAAATGCTCATAGCTTCCGGTTTCTTAGGTCATAGAGATGATTGGAGCCATTCTAGTATTCTATCAGCTCTATGGTCAGCTGGCGGAAGCACCGGTTGCATTCTTGGGTTCCCCGGTAAGACAGGAGAGCCTGAGAAAACCATGGAAGATTGAGGGAGGGGGATGTTCCCTCCCACTGCTTGTAAAAGCAGTCTATCGGCTAATTAGCCACTAGGATTGCTTTTACATGAAAGCCAACTGCCTACTGAAAAGAACGATACCAAGATGATACCTAAACCTGCAGGCATCCTTCCGGTATAACCACTCATAACTACTCAATACCAGTACGTTGCTGGTCCTTGTAATGTTTTTTTTTCATGCAGCCTGTGGGCTGATGAAAAAAGAGATTCATGGGTGGCTATGCCCACCATTAGACTACTGCCCTGCATCCACCCACTTCTAATGATGGGCATACATGCATCATTTTTTTTTAACTGTGGTGGTAAATCACCTCCTACTGCGCTGAAGTCGCTGATTTACGTATCGTGAGAGCAAACGCTGTTGCTGTCAAGATATATAAATCAGTGCTGCAGCTGATAGGCATACCTGAAAAGAAAATAATGGTTAACAGTAAAACACAGTAAACAGTAAAGTATAAAATAGTTACATACCTGAAAAGCAAGCATGATAAAACATAGTATCAATAAAGCATTGCAGTTAAGCATAAAAAGAAGTAAAAAAGCAGAACAATAGAGGGAGAACAACAGAGGGAGAATAGAGAGAGAGAAGAACAATAAAATGATAACTATTTTTGGCTTTTTTGTTTTATATTTTTTTTACACTTTTATTTGTAACTGTAATGGTTCCAGGTTCGGATCTTTCAAAATGCGATGGCATCTTTGGAGACCCTTTGAAAGTGTGCCCTAGACTGTGCTGTACCCTACACTAATACTCCACTAGTGTGTGGTAGCGTTCAAAACTTTCACTGATGCAAAGACCAGGTTGGCCAGGACAGGAGGGACAATAATAGTGGGTGTCATGCCTATATTCGCGTTTCCTACAGGCACATTTTCTTTGGGGTGATCATTGGGTAGAGGTACCAGGGAGGACATGCGGAAAATTCCTCTCATGCAGCCGGCTCACTGCATTTGCGTTAGGAAGGTGGGGCAGAGCACTGTCTGGAAACAGAAGGGCTGAGATGATCTCTTCCTGGAATTTAAGGAAGGATTCAGTTTGTCCTGACGATTTGTATAGCACATAAGCGTTCAGCAGAGCTAACTGAAATAGGTATACAGACACTTTTTTGTACCAGCATCTGACCTTACGGGCAATCAAGTACGGCGCCATCAACTGGTCGTTGAGGTCCACCCCTCCCATATTAAGGTTGTATTTGTGGACACAGAGGGGTTTCTCCACAACACCAGTCGCCGTTTGAATTTAGACAGTCATATCTGCGTGAAGGGAGGACAGAACAAAAACATTCCGATTATCCCTCCACTTCACTGCAAGCAGATTATTACTTCTCAAGCAGGCTCTCTCCCCCAGTCTAAGTCGGGACTCTACAAGCCGCTGGGGTAAGCCCCGGTGATTAGATCTAAAAAGTGGCACGCTTGTGTAATAATTGTCCACGTATAAGTGGTACCCCTTTCCGGATAAGGGTGACACCAAGTCCCAAACAATCTTTCCAGCACACCCTATGTAGTCTGGGCAGTTCTTGGGCTCCACGTGACTATCTTTTCCCTCCTAAACCATAAAACTATATGTATAGCCTGTTGCCCTGTCACAGAGCTTATACATCTTGACCCCATATCTGGCACGCTTGCTGGGAAGATACCGTTTGAAAGACAAGCGGCCAGAAAACTTATTTAGGGACTCATCAACACAGACAACTTGATCGGGAGTAAACAAGGCTGCAAACTGTTGGTTGAAGTGGTTTACGAGGGCCCGAATTTTGTGGAGCCAATCATATTCAGGGTCACCCAAGGACGACAGAGTTCATTGTCATTGAAGTGCATAAACCACAAGATCTGCTCGTATCTAGCCCTGGCAATGGAAGCAGAGAACACGAGCATATGATGATTTGGGTCAGTGGACCAATATGACCGCAACTCACTTTTTTTAGTTATGCCCATGAGGAGGGATAGGCCTAGAAAGGTCTTAAATTTGGAAACCGTAATAAATTTCCATTCTCTGGCAAGGGTCAACTGGGGATTAGTGGCGATGAATTGACCAGCATACAAATTGCTTTGGTTCACAATAGATCTATAGAGATCTTCCGTGAAAAACAGTGAATAAAAATCAAGTGATGTAAAATCAACTGTTTCCACCGGAATTCCGGGTTGGCCAGTGAATGGGGGAAGTAATGGGTGCTGCAGATATGGTGGGCTCCCAATTAGGATTGTCAAATGCAGCAGGAAGGGCACTATGAGCCTGACGGGCCTGTCTTTGTCTTCTTGATGGCTGCAGGGCACTACTTGTGCTAGACACCGTACCAGCTTGAACTGCATTTATGAGACTCGCCACGTCACCATGTGTTACTGCAGTGCTGGTTTGACTACCACCAGGGTGTACTAGGCCGCTGGTGCTTGCCAGTTCACCAGAAGGATGAGTGGCACTTGTACTGGCTCTCGGCTCCATATGAGAGCCCTGCGGTTCTTGCACCTCAACAACAGAAGAACGGGGTCGGGTACGACTGACCTTAGCAGGGACCCCTACTCCGTCGTCAGAGTTATCTGCCAGGGTGCCATTGCTGTCTACTGGTTCATATTCTGAGCCTGAATCTGACAGAAGATGACTTCCTCTTCACTCTCATCTGTCATGCTCAGAAACATGTAGGCCTCTTCACTAGTGTACCTCTGATTGGACATTTTGGCCTCTAAATTTACTGGTACAACTAGTGCGACTCACAGGGCAAAAAGAGCACCTGATTGTCAGAGCCTGCTTCAATCGCTGCCAAAAAACTGTTAGCATTTGCAGGGATCAGGCCTGACTCTGCGAATGCTGCAGTTATGTGTTTTGTAAGTTACAATGATCGATTGATACTGCACTTGGGTGGGCTGGGCTGGGCTGAGGGGCTAAATGCAGGTGCTAGCAGGTATCTGGGCTGATTCCGCTAACAATGTGTTTTTTTGGGAACCCTAAACTACTGGGGATACTAGTATAGATGTGATCAGATCAAATGTATTAAATATATTGATCCGTTCAGACACTACTGGCACTAATCTGACGCTGCCTGGGACTGACGCTGACCCTAACTGGCGCTAAAACCTAAGTGATGTCACCCACCGGGCAATCAGGGGGTTAAACCTGTATTGGGTAATATATGGCGGGTGTTCTGGCGCTATAGAAAAAGAACAAACTAACCAGTGTCACCTTAACACTAATACGGTAATCACTGGTGACAGGGGGTGAAAGGATTAACTAGGGGGCAATCAAGGGGTTAAAAACTTTATTAGGTAGTATATGGGGTACCCTGACGCTATAAAAACCTGACGGTGAAACTAACCAACTAACTTTATAGCTAGCGTCAACCGTAACAGTAATACGGCAATCAGAAAAAAATCTACTAGTGACATTGGTGACAGGGAGTGAAAGGTTTAACTGGGGGAAATCAAGGGGTTAAACCTGTATTAGGGGGGCTTAGGGGGTACCCTAAAGCTACCTGGGCCTACTTCTAACTGCGCTAACACTGATTAGAGTCACAAATGACACCAGTACAGTGATCAATGAAAAATTGGAAAACCGCACTTGGTGACACAGTGACAGGGAGTGAAGGGGTTAATGGGGGGTGATCGAGGGGGATCGGGGGGTGAAAAGTGTGACTACGTGTACTGTGTTAGTGTAGTGTTGGTGTAACTCACTGTTAGATGTCCTCTCTCCTCTCTCTGGAACCAAAAAGAATTCTAGAAGGGGATAAGAAATCACTTCCCCTGCCTGTGTTTCAATACACAGGCAGGTAAGGCATTTCATTCTCCAGAACCAATCAGCAGGTCCAGGCCAGAAATCATTGGCCTTGACCTGAAGACTGATTGTTCTGTAAAGGGGGGGGAGTCTGCGCGCGCCCCCTGCACGCGGGAGCGAGGAACGTACGGGTACGCCCATTTACACAACCGTGCCATTCTGCCGACGTATATCGGCGTGCGGTGGTCGGCAAGTGGTTAAAGTGTATATGTGGCCACAAATCAAATACCTATATATAGCAGAGTTTCCCCATAGATGCAAATTGCCACTGTTATTTCTTGGTTAGACAAATCTACTTATAAAAGATAACTGGTGATCTTGTCAGAAGCTTCCTTTCATGGGCTGGTACTGCTGCACTGAAATGGCAAACAGCATTGTCAACCCTCTGTGGAAATCCTTCGGCTAACAACAAGACAATTTGTCAACGTGATCAACATCGTTATCAACATCGGCAATATACCCTTTGCTCGTCACAGTGGTCGTGAGAAATGTAGCTCTGTGGCTGTGAAAACTGCAGATGACCTCCAGACAGGAGCAATTATTTGAGGATTTTTTAAGAAAAGCATACATGGCACTTGTATTTAAAAAAGAAATTTTAAATTTGTAAGACGGAGGGTAATTTTTATTGGAGAAGAGACATACTATATCTTTTCTGTAATAAATTATTCTTTTTTTTTGCAAAATTCCTAAACTAAAAACTGAGCTGCGTATGCTGGGTGCTAGGATGAATTGACTCCCACGCGCATGTTCCTCATCCCAGTCAAGTTGATCAAGATTGGCCTCGGATTCCAGGAGAAGCTGGCAAAGACATGTCGGTGCTGGCAAGGAGACTCATAGACATTCAATCGATGGAGGGTTCGTGAGTATAGATCCGCTTTATGGTGACATGCTATATATGAAGTTGTTAAAATTACATATATATATATATATATATATATATATATATATATATATATATATATATATATATATATATATAGTATATGTACAAAAAGTGAAAATATACAAAAGTGTTAAGAAATGCTGAAAATTAAGAATGCTTTATGAAAACATATATTTTAATTGTTTATTTTGATCAATTTACAAAATTAGGGAAACGGAAGAAAAATTGAATTAAGATCAATATTTGATGTGACTACCATTTCAATCAACATTTATATATTTATATATAAAAAATCAATATTTGGTGTGGCTTCAAACTAGCATCAATTCTTCTAGGTACACTTCCACACAGTTTTTGAAGGAATTCAGGAGGTAGGTTGTTTCAAACATCTTGGAGAACTAACCACATATCTTCTGTGGATGTAGGCTGCCTAAGATCCTTCTGTCTCTTCATGTAATCCCAGACAGACACAATGATGTTGAGATCAGGGCTCTATGGGTCCAAACCATCACTTCCACTTCCTTGTTTTTCTTTACACTTTTTATGCTTCTTTACCCTGAAGATAGTTCTTAATGACATTGACTGTATGTTTGGGGTTGTTGTCCTGCTGCAGAATAAATTTGAGGCCAATCCTACATTTCCCTGATGGTATGGCATGATGGATAAGTATCTGCCTGTATTTCTCAGCATTGGGGACACCATTTATCCAAATGTCCAACTCTATTTCCCGAAATGCATCTGCTGCATTAACTTTCCTTGGCCGACCGCTCTGTCTACGGTCCTCAGCGTGGCCTGATCAATGGTGTCCTCAACATTGAGAAATACAAGCAGATTGTTACGGATTATGCCATACCATCAGGGAGGTGTCTGAGTGGCCCCAAATTTATTCTGCAAAGCAACAACCTCAAACATACAGCTAGTATCAGTAACAGCTATCTTCAGTGTAAAGAAGAACACCCACAGATCCCTGATCTCAACATCATGGAATCTGTCTGGGATTACATGAAGAGACAGAAGGATCTGAGGCAGCCTACATCCACAGAAGATATGTGGCTAGTTCTCCAAGATGTTTGGATCAACCTACCTGCCAAGTTCCTTCAAAAACTGTGCAAAGTGTACCTACAAGAATTGATGCTGGTTTGAAGCCAAAGGAAAGCTCCAATATTGATTGAAAGCTCAAATATTGATTTGATTTTGTTTTTTCTTCTTTTCATTTACTTTGCATTTTGTAAACTGATAAAAATAAACAATTAAAATATATATGTTTGAAATAAATCTTACTTAATGAGAGAGAGAGAGAGAGAGAGAGAGAGAGAGAGAGAGAGAGAGAGAGAGAGAGAGAGAGAGAGAGAGAGAGAGAGAGAGAGAGAGAGAGAATGAGATAATGAATTGTGCTTGTCAGGTAACCAGGCCCCATAGATAATCAAACCTTCTAAAAAAAAATAGGGAAATTTATAACAGGCACATGTAAATGTAGTGTGGCTCTAATGTCTTGACCTAGAATGTATTTCAGATGAATAGACCATTATCATGTCTCTTTAAATAAAAAAAAATAGGCGGATATTAATCTTAAAGCCTTCACATTGTGTAATTATGGCTATTATCACATTGTACAATGCAAAATCTAGTGTTTTCAAATGTAACTACAATACTTTTATAATTGTGCTACAATCATTGCTGTTGAAGAAGCAAATTGCTCATCCAAATTGAATGATATTTTAGGTTGAATTGTAATTGTCATTAAGTTAATGTTAACTGAAAGAGCGCTATCTGTTAAAGGGCTACTACCTTTCTCTTGTAATGACTGGAATGGTTTTTTTTTTTGTCTTTTTTAAAGCACTGTTAAGGACATTATTTTTGTGCCAAATTCCTTTGTATCGATATTACATTCCATTATCTGTCTTACCACAATGTATGAATCTTTTATGTGTTTTTTTTTTATTTCAGTCTATTTAGGAATATAAATACACCCATACACTACCATAAAAAAAATTATTAAAAGCTAACACATTGGCAGATATTTATTTACCTCCTTTTTCCAGTCACTTTAACTGGATGTATTTGATAAAGGTTATGTTGTAAACTAGCTATTTCACTCATTATATGGACACATCAGTCAGCTGGAACACAGACTTTATCTATTCTTAGGACTCATTCACACCAGAACGCAGGATGGGAAACACACATTTAATATGCATTGCCACTCAATTGTGCTACTTTTTCTAAAATCAGGTAATATAGGCTTGTAATGTGGTTGTGCTTTAAAGTAGATCTAAACCATAACTTGATGATGTTAAATTTGCTAAGGCACTGTATATTATAAAGCATCACCAGGGTTTTATCAATAAAATATTGTTGTTACCTTATCTTCAATCATTTTGCATCTCAGTGCTGCTAATTTCCTAGCAGTCTAAAATCATTCACTCCAGCATCTTCTCTCATCATTGTTAAGGACCAGCCTACTGATAGTGGCAGTGATTGAATAGACCTGTGTAATGTATGTCAGCACAGTAGTTTGTAGTCTCCATAAGTAATGCTGACAATGCAGGAGCATAATTGGGAGATGGTGATGAGCTAAATGGTTCAGTTCAAGGCAGGTACACAAAATATGAGTAAAGTTTGGCTGTTGGATCTGAACCCTATTGAAATGAAAGGGAACCAAATGTTATAAAACAGTAATGGCTATTTTGTAGGCTAATAGGCAAGGATTTTTCAAATAAATGGGCTGGTGGTGAACATTGCCATAGAGGTCGTGTACTAAAGCAAAACAGAGAATAAAACAGTGGTAGTTCCAATTTTTTATGTCACACGAGTGTCCCTAGGAGTAAAGAATACACTAAAGATACAAAAATACATTTCAGTAAAAAATGCACTAAAGTTAATTTTGAGGCCACAAAAAATTACCCAATTTTTTAAAGAAAATATAAAAGATGAGGTTGCACTGAGTAATTAGATACACAACATGTCATACCTTAAATTTGCGTGCACCCGTGAAATGGCAACAAACTTCAGTACTCTATATTTTCCATAGGCGACACTTTAAAATCCCCTATAGGTCATCGGTTTAGCGAGGAGGTCTGGTGCTATATACACTGCTCAAAAAAATGAAAGGAACACTTTGAAAACGCATCAGATCTCAATGGAGAAATATATCATGCTGGAAAACTATACTGATATGGACTGGGTAATGTGTTAGGAACAAAAGGATGCCACATCGTTTGATAGAAATGAAAATTATCAACCTACAGAGGACTGAATTCAAAGACACCCCCAAAATCAAAGTGAAAAAATAATGCAGCAGGCTAGTCCATTTTGCTGAAATTTCATTGCAACAACTCAAAATGATATTCAGTAGTTTGTATGGCCCCCACGTGCTTGTATTCATGCCTGCCACCGTCAGTGCATGCTCCTAATGAGACGATGGTGTCCAGGGGTATTTCCTCCTACAGCTGGACTAGGGCATCACTGAGCTCCTGAGCGTGGGGGCCATTCAATGGTATTAATTTCTTCATCCTCCAGGAACTGGATGGGCATTGTCATGCACCAGGAGGAACCCAGGACACACTGCACCAGTGTAGGGTCTGACAATGGGTCCAAGGATTTTATCCCAATACCTAATGGCAGTCAGGGTACCATTGTCTAGCCTGTAGAGGTCTGTGCCTCCCCAGACCATCACTGACCCACCAACAAACCGGTCATGTTGAACAAGACTGTGCTGGGAGACACAGCAAACCTTCTGGCAATGGCACGTATTGATGTGCCATCCTGGAGGAGTTGGACTACCTGTGCAACCTCTATAGGGTCCAGATATCGCCACATGCTACCAGTAGTGACACTGACCCTAGCCAAATGCAAAACTAGTGAAAAACAGTCAGAAAAGATGAGTAGGATAAATAAATATTAGTGCCCCCCCCCCTGTAAAACCATTCCTGTTTTGGAGGTCATCTCATTGTTGCCCATCTAGTGCACCCCTTGTTAATTTCATTAACACCAAAGCATCTGAAACTGATTAACAACCCAATCTGCTTCTTAACTGACCAGATCAATATCGTTTAGAGTTTAAATGACTTGATGCTATACTTTGATTAAAAAGTGTTCCTTTAATTTTTTGGAGCAGTGTATATTGCTCTCACTCCGGCTTGCACGGCGGCATGTAATACGTGTATTGCAATCAGTGTTTTCATGCATAGGCACCCTCGACACAGGCGTTTACGTTCGTATGTGCATATATGAGGGGGTGGGGGTCCTTAAAACATGTTCGGAAGGGGGCTGCAGCCACTGCAAATGTGTGTAAACCCCCCCCCCACTGTCAAGTCCGTAAAACTTGGTAGTGAAAGGTTAATGGGGAACACATAACAAAAGGTGTGCTATTCCCTCTAGAAAAACATACCAGTTCCTTATCCTTGATGTGGATCTGGTAGGGTTGTCAAGGGGGAACCCACACAAAAAAACAATAAAAAAAGCATAGGCACTCACAAAATCTATATCAGACACTTTTGTGAGCATTCAGCCTGGCTGTCATGGAAAGGGTTGAACAGACATGCGCCCCCTACCTCCTGAACTATACCAATCCTTAGGCAGGATGTCTATTTTTAATTATGTTAATATGCCCAAACATTGAAAAGGTAGGTTTATCATAACAGAGCAAGTATTTCTGGATAGTCCGCAGCAGGAATTTACTCCAAACTACCAGACTAAAATCTCCATACAAATCTTTTAAGTTTGAGTGGTTAATCCTGTGCAGGGGGGGTGGAGGGGGCAGAGATAGTCTGAAAGACATATAATAACATATAATAATATAATACGACAGGATGTCCATTATAATAATTCTGACACATCCAAACCACAAACAGGTTTGTCACAATTTGAAAGATTGTGTACCCGGATAGATCCTGAGTGAACAGCAAGATATTTAAGGCCTCGATTTGCTCATAGTTCACTTTAAAATTGCTGACCTTCCCAAATCCTCGGATTCACAGATAATTGACGGAAGAGATGGATGGTCCTTTTTCAACCAGACTAACTATGAGAGGTGAGGGCTGGTGATAGAGGAGGAGGTCATCCGCATACACGTCCAAAGTTAAAATAGCTATAAATAATGAGAAATGAGCAGTAAAAAAAGAAAATATGAAGGAACACTATCATCATTTAAAAGTTACAAAGAATATAACAGAATCCGTAAAAAGAAAACCCAGACTACAAAAATTCAAAACAAACATTTGCAAAAGGTTAGATCTGAGCATGTAGGCCATTTTCAAGATGATTTTGAGTTGGTGACTGGGGACAAATAGAAGGAAAATGTATCAAATACCTTTCTTCAGCTCTGGGTATACTAAGGAAAATGGAGGAGATCGATTCTTTAATGGGGATAGTATTGACACAGCTTCTAATTATCCACAATGGTTCAAAACGGATATGATCCAAAAACACTTATAGGGCGTACACACGGTCAGACTTTGTTCAGACATTCCGACAACAAAATCCTAGGATTTTTTCCGACGGATGTTGGCTCAAACTTGTTTTGTCTACACACGGTCGCACAAAGTTGTCGGAAAATCCGATCGTTCTAAACGCGGTGACGTAAAACACGTACGTCGGGACTATAAACGGGGCAGTGGCCAATAGCTTTCATCTCTTTATTTATTCTGAGCATGCGTGGCACTTTGTCCGTCGGATTTGTGTACACACGATCGGCATTTCCGACAACGGATTTTGTTGTCGGAAAATTTTATCTCCTGCTCTCCAACTTTGTGTGTTGGAAAATCCGGTAGAAAATGTCCGATGGAGCCCACACACGGTCGTAATTTCCGACAACACGCTCTGATCGGACATTTTCCATCGGAAAATCCGACCGTGTGTACGGGGCATTAGACAAAATAAAGGTGAATAAAGCACCTGGACCAGATGACTACCATATGGCTTACATCCTCAAAGGGTTGAGTTCTGTTATTTATAAGCCATTGTTTCTAATTTTTGGGGACTCTTTAATGGCTGGTGTAGTACCATTGGATTGTGGAAGATCAATGCGGTGCCTATATTAAACATTTAGCGACTTTCCCATGTACATCTACTGCAGCAGGGCACCCTCTTTACGCTGGATCACGTATCTAATCACTGTATTAGTGTCACTATTGATGTCAGTGTGAGTTATTCAGTTAGTGTACCCCCAGCTAGCGTCAGCTAGTGTCAGATTGCCCGCCACATTTTTACAGTCACACTATACAGTAAGTCGCTGATCACCGCCATTACTAGTATAATTTTTTTTTTTATTCCAGTATATATACCATAGCTTATAGACGTTATAACTTCCAAGCAAACCACATAATATACATTTTTTGAGGTTTTTGTTTACCAAAGACATGTAGCAGAATACATTTTGGCCTAAATTCATAAAGAAATTAGATTTTTTAATTTTTTTATTGGATATGTTTTACAGCAGAAAGTAAAAAGAAATCGTGTTTTTTTTTTAATTTTCAGTATTTTTTGTTTATATAATAAAAAATAAAAAACTCAGTGGTGATAAAATACCACCAAAAAGAAAGCTCTATTTGTGTGAAAAAAAATAATATAAATTTAATTTTCGTACAGTATTGCATGGCCGCACAATTGTCAGTTAAATTAACGCAGTGCTGAATAGCGAAAAATGGCCTGGTCACAAAGGTGGTAAAACCTTTCGAGGGGCAAGTGGTTAAAAAGGAGCAAAGTCTTCACCTAGTAACTACAGACTGGTTAGTTTAACTTCTATAGTCGGGAATCTATTTTAGAGTTTAATAAAAGACCATTAAGAAGAATTTTTGCTGGAAAATATTATTTTAAGCCAAAGTTGCCTTCAAATCAGATTTTGGAGTGACTGTGGAAATAGAACACTTAGATTTTGCAAAAGCATTTGATGCACTTCCCCATGCATAGCTAATGTGTAATTTAAAGTCTACGGGCTTAGAAAATTCAGTTTGTAAATAGATAGAAAATAAAACTAGCTAAACGTCTGTATTCAGAGAGTAGTGGTTAAAGTATAACTATAGGCAAACATTTGCAAGGAAATCTTTGCAAATTAAGGGAATTTCTTGGGGACCCCCTGGCCACCAGACATAGTGCCCCATTGGAACATTTTTTCTGGGGACAATCCAAAATTTGGGATTTTCTTTTATTTTCACTTTCAATGATAATGGTAAACAGGACAAAACGATTTGGTGAATCTCTTTAACCGCTTCAGCCCCGGAAGACTTTACCCCCTTCCTGACCAGAGCACTTTTTGCGATTCGGCACTGCGTTGCTTTAACTGACAATTGCGCGGTCGTGCGATGTTGTACTCAAACAAAATTGACGTCCTTTTTTTCCCCACAAATAGAGCTTTCTTTTGGTGGTATTTGATCATCTCTGCGTTTTTATTTTTGGCACTATCAACAAAAAAAGAGCGACAATTTTGAAAGAAAACAAGAAAATATTTTGTACTTTTTGCTATAATAAATATCCCCATTTTTTTATTAAGCAAATTTTTTTCTCAGTTCAGGCTGATATGTATCCTTCTACATATTTTTGGTAATAAAAATCGCAATAAGCGTATTATTTTTTTTTTACTAGTAATGGTGGCGACCTGCGATTTTTATTGTGACTGCAACATTATGGCGGACACATCAGACAATTTTGACACATTTCTGGGACCATTGATATTAATACAGTGATCAGTGCTATAAAAATGCATTGATTACTGTAATAAATGTCACTGGCAGTGAAGGGGTTAACACTAAGGGGCGATCAAGGGGTTAATTGTGTTCCCTAGTGTGTGTTCTAACTAAAGGAAGGATGGGACTGACTAGGGGAGATGACAGATCGCTGTTCATACTTTGTATGAACAGATGATCTGTCACTTCTCCCCTCAGAGAACCAGGATCTCTGTGTTTATACACAGTGATCTTGGTTCTCGCCACGTTACGAGTGATCGTGGGAGCCCGATGGTCACCGAGACTGCCGGGCACTCACATCGGCTCCGGGGGCGAGCTGCGGGTGCCTAGTGGCCACCAGAGGGAGCGACGTAACATAACGGCGGTTCGCCTGCCCGTGACATTCTGTCGCAGTACAACTGCGGCAGCTGGTCAGGAACAGGTTAATGGCACAGGCAGCAATAAAAACTGACAAGCTTTCTTTTTCTTTTTTTTTATTTTACCACTTCAGCAAATACTGTCGAGAGACTTATTCAACTTTGCGTTTATTTTACTGTCTCTTTCTCGGTTTCACATCATTGTGGTATTTTCTCAGGAGTTTATTTGTTTTTAAATTTCTTCTATTATCAACATTTTATCAAAATTCAAATATTCAAATCCCATTCACTAACGTTACTTTATATCTATTTTCCAAAAGTTCTGTTCTTCCGCTACCCTTATTCCCCATCCTCCTGCCTACTTCTCTCCCTTCCACCCTCCATCCCCACCCCACCCCACCTCCCATTTGGTCTGCTCTCTGCCCTCTTTCTTCTTTTTAGGTCTACTCAGCCCTGCCGCACTCCGTCATTTTTTTCTAAGTGTTTTTCCGAGGTTTTAAAAATTTTCCATTTTCCCTAGGTGCTATTGTATCTTCCCGGTTGCCCTTTTTCTCTACTGCACAGATATTCCATTCTGCTGTAATGTTCTATTTGCTAAAACCATTCCCTTACATCCGGTTTTTCTGTGCTTAGCCACTTCTTTGGGATTAATCCTTTTGCAGCATTCAGCAATATTGGGGTTAATGTTTTTCCGTATTGTTTATTTGAGGTTTTTGATTCATGAAAGGCACATCTGAACGTCTGCAGGCTGTTGGTTATCTTTTCTCCAGTTATCTCTTTTATGCATTCCAAGATTTCCCGGCAGTATTGCTTCATTTTCGGGCATTCCCACCAGATATGTGTCATCGTGGCCCTCTGTTTACATTCCCTCCAACATTGTGGAGATTTATATTTGTTGATGTTTGTGGATTTTGTCCAGTATCAGATATTATCTTGTCAATAGGTTGTAGTTAATTTCTATTGTATTTATATCTGTTGCATAACTATATACTGCGCCTATCATTCTCTCAACTTGTTGGTCCTTTAATTTCATCCCTAATTCTTTTTCCCATTTCCCTATGTAGGGGGTATCACTTGTCCTTCCAATTCTGTCAATATTCCATATGCTTTAGATATTCCGGGTTTCATGGAGTTTGTACTCCACAGAGTTTTTCCAATGGGTCTAAATTCTCCCCGTCTCTAATTGGTTGGGGTAATGTGTTTACCAAGTGTTTTAATTGAAGATATTCCCAGTCGCTTATCCTTCATCTATTTATTTCCTTTAATTCCCATAGTGTTCTCATCTTCCAGTGTGTGGTGATATCCCATATTTGTGCATTCCCCATTATAGCACCTAAAGGTGCCCCCTTCCCTGGGCAAAAAAAAATTGTTCCGGTAAGTGCGATTAGTGGTGAATTATATTCCCAATTTTTTTGTCCGTACATTGTATCCCAGATTTTAAATACATTAGTAGTCAAGTCATGTGCTTCCAGGTCTAATGTTCTGTGCTTATGTGGTACCCAAATGTTTTTGTGTAGTATTGTTCTACTTAGCATGTTTTCAATCTTGATCCACTTTTTTTTCACTTTTTTCGTTAACTCATTCTACCATCTGTGAAATGATTATTGACTTATAATATCTATTTATATCTGGTGTTTTTAAACCTCCATGTTTTTTTTTCCTAGTGATTAGTGCAAATTTTAGTCTCGTTTTTTGTTTTGCCATATGTATTTTATCATCATTGTTTTTATTATTCTGAAAAAAGTCTGTAGTATAGCTATTGGTAACATTTGGAATTTGTATATTATTTTGGGGAGGATCACTATTTTAAACATATTTATTCTTCCTATAGATTATATAGATTGCAGTGAACTCCTCTTTAATTCCGCTTTGATCTCATTCAGTAGTGGGATGTAATTTGCCATATATAATTTGTCGGCGGTAGATGTCAATTTAATTCCCAAATACGGTAACTCTTTTTTCACCCATGTGACTGGAGATTCCCTTTGTAAGGCAAGTTCTTCCTTTTTTCCTACTACTATGATTAATATTTCTCTTTTGATTTAGTTTATTTTAAAGTTTGAGAGTTCACCATTTATTTATCTCTTTGATTATATTTGGCAGCGTCACCCTTGGGTTGGTTACATGCATTAGGAAGTCATCCGCGTATGCCACGATTTTATATTCTTCTTCACTCGCTCTCGCCCCTCCTATATCCTGGTTGTTCCGTAGGGTCACTAGGAATGGTTCCATCAACAGTACATACAGGAGTGGCGAGAGCGGGCACCCCTGTCTCATTCCGTTATACATTTCAAAAGATGGTGACAGCTTCCCACTGACTTTAACTATCACCGTTGGCCGATTGTACAGATTTTTAATCCATGGCATGATTTTAGGTCCAAGTCCCAGATGTTGGAGAGTATCCATCATGAATCCCCAGTCTACCCTGTCAAATGCTTTTTCTGCATCTATTGACAGGAGTAGCACTGGGGATCCCTCATTTTTCCTCTTTTGCATCATTAGCACTGTTTTTATGCTATTGTCTCTGCCCTCTCTTCCAGGTACAAACCCAGTTTGGTCTGGTCCACCCACAGTGGTATCAGTTTTTTCAATCTCATTGGCAGGATTTTTGCGTAGATCTTCGTGTCGGCATTCGATAAGGCTATAGGCCTATAATTGGCACAGATGGTTTTCTCTTTTCCTTCTTTGGGTATTATTGTGATATGGGCTAATAGTGACTCTCCCCTTGTTTCTTCATCTTCCCCTAACTTGTTGAGATAGTCGCACAGCTTTGGGGTCAGTTGGTTGGAAATTTTTTACAGTATTTGATCGTAAACCCATCTGGGCCTGGACTTTTGCCTAAGCAAAGTATCCCAAACAGGAGGGGAAAAAGAAAAACGGGGCTAACAGAAGGGTAACACGCATGTAGATAATATCAAAAATAAGAATTTTATTGGTATATGCAAAAAATGCAGGTAAAAGGGTAAAAACCCAATACCGTACTATTCCTGGTACAAATTGCTGGCCACCAATGTGGGCTGGTCTGTCGCAACCACAGAAAGGGGGAACAAGACAACATGAAACAAAAAACATAAAACATGAACAGCATCCGGATGCAAAGGAAATTGGTGTCAGCCTTGCCGTCCACCGTGGGGAGTATCCAGCACGATGCTAGTTATGGCCCCAAGGCTGACACCAATCCCCCAAGGGGGTGGATTGGAGCTCCGGGAGGGAGAGAGGGTCGGGAAAAGATTGGATGGTAGTGAAGCAGTAATGTGACTTAGGGGCTCATGATGGACAACAACTGCTGGGGGTGTTGATCTAAAACCTGCAGTCTGCATGAGCCGGCCAACATAAAAGTGTAGGCAGGATTGCAAAGTTCGATGCTGTGTAAATGTATATCACAGTCAAACAGTGTTGCTGTGAATTGCCTGAAGTCCAGAATGTCCTGGTATGAGTGTGTTCTCAAAGGACTTGTGGTGGTTTGGCTGCTGTGAAATGCACAGCTGGCATACAAAGATTGTTCAAAAATAGAAACAGCCACAGTACATTATCGCCCCCGGTTGTGGATGGATGCCGTCTTTTGCTTCTGGAAGTGATGTGTCCTGCTTCCACACAGTCTCAAATCATCCAAACGGTGTCTGTTGCGGGAGCCCTCTGTACGGGGTGCGGGTGAGACTGATGTATGTAGAAAGCTATGGAGAGATTGGACACCTAAATGTGAAGCCTCATCCGTGGACATAAACATCCAAATTCTCCCTTGATGCGGTGCGATCATATGATCGTCATCCTCCCTTCAGGATTGTGGGCTCACAAACGCCAATGGGGGATGGCGCTGAAGCGTGGCGTCTGGGCGGTAGTGATGTCAACGCATTTCACATATGGGGGTGTGTAGCTTCTTCTGGAAATTTGCCTGTAGGGGTTCTTTCTTTCAGTGCCATTTTGATTTCATCTTGAGTAAGTTTTTCCAGCTCTGTCAAGTATTCGACTTGTATTTTTGGCAATTTGGCCTGCACATATACGGCCGGTTGGGCACTTCCTCCTTCTGAGTGGACGTTCAGGAATATCCCTCAGAAAGAGGGGGATCGCGCGCGCAAGTGCCCACGCAGCAGCGCGATCCCGATGCGCCCGGATACAGTGCATCTACGATCGGCAGGAGGGCTCTGTGATTGGCCCTCTTGATCACATGACGGCTGTGTCCAATCAGAGCCGTCATGTAAATAGAGAGCTGGTTGCTAGGTGATCGGCTCTCCTCTCCTCACATGGAAGTTGTCAGTGAGGAGAGGAGAGCAGATCGCTGCAGCCAGCCGGTGATTAGTGAGTATGATCTGTTTTTTACAGCTTTTTACATACTGGTCGCCAGCACAGTGTCCCCACACATGTAAACACACAATGTAAACACACAATGTCCCCAAAATAGTGTCCCCAAAACACTGTCCTCACACACGTCCCCACACAGTAAAAACACCTGTCCCCCACATATGTAACACTAAAACCATATGTCCCAATGATCATCTGCACACATATATCTGTGATCATCTGCACACATACAGTATCTCACAAAAATGAGTACACCCCTCACATTTTTGTAAATATTTTATTACCGTATTTATCGGCGTATAACACGCACTTTTTTCCCCTTAAAATCAGGGGAAAATCGCGGGTGCGTGTTATACGCCGATCCCCTGCGATCCGAGCTGTCAGAATTTAAAAATCGCTGACGGCGATTTGAAAATGGCGCCGCCGGCGCCGAAATACGCAGTGCCGGTCCTCGGCTCTTCTCGGCGGCTTTCGGTTTCACTCGAGCGCCGCCCGAACCTAGCCGAGTATACTCGGCTAGTTTCGGATAGCTCCGATCACCGTCCGAGTGAAACCGAAAGTAAACGAGAGCCGCCGAGAAGAGCCGAGGAGCGGCTCTGTGTATTTCGGCGCCGGCGGCGCCATTTTCAAATCGCGGTCGGCGATTTTGAAGCTCACAGGCTTCAGCAAGGTTGGACTGGGGCAAGGCTGGACTGGGGCAAGGCTGGACTGGGGCAAGGCTGGACTGGACACTGGGGAAGGCTGCACTGACATGGCTGCACTAGCAAGGCTGCACTAGCAAGGCTGCACTGACATGGCTGCACTGACATGGCTGCACTAGCAAGGCTGCACTGACATGGCTGCACTGACATGGCTGCACTGGCAAGGCTGCACTGACATGGCTGCACTGGCAAGGCTGCACTGACATGGCTGCACTGACATGGCTGCACTGGCAAGGCTGCACTGGCAAGGCTGCACTGACATGGCTGCACTGGCAAGGCAGCACTGACATGGCTGCACTGACATGGCTGCACTGACATGGCTGCACTGACAAGGCTGCACTGACAAGGCTGCACTGACAAGGCTGGACTGGGGCAAGGCTGCACTGAGAAGGCTGCACTGAGAAGGCTGCACTGAGAAGGCTGCACTGACAAGGCTGCACTGAGAAGGCTGCAATGATGGGCATTTAAATGTAAGTTTTTTTCCCTTCAACTTCCCTCCTAAAAGTTTTTTTTCCTTAAAATTCCCTCCTAAATTGAGGTGCGTGTTATACGCCGGTGCGTGTTATACGCCGATAAATACGGTATATCTTTTCATGTGACAACACTGAAGATATGCTACAATGTAAAGTGAGTGTATAGCTTGTATAACAGTGTAAATTTGCTGTCCCCTCAAAATAACTCAACACACAGCCATTAATGTCTAAACCGCTGGCAACAAAAGTGAGTACACCCCTAAGTAAAAAATGTCCAAATTGGGCCCAATTAGCCATTTTCCCTCCCCGGTGTCATGTGACTTGTTAGTGTTACAAGGTCTCAGGTGTGAATGGGAAGCAGGTGTGTTAAATTTGGTGTTATCGCTCTCACTCTCTCATACTGGTTACTGGAAGTTCAACATGGTACCTCATGGCAAAGAACTCTCTGAGGATCTGAAAAAAAGAATTAGTGCTCTACATAAAGATGGCCTAGGCTATAAGAAGATTGCCAAGACCCTGAAACTGAGCTGCAGCACGGTGGCCAAGACCATACAGCAGTTTAAGAGGACAGGTTCCACTCAGAACATGCCTCATCATGGTCCACCGAAGAGGTTGAGTGCACATGCTCATCCTCATATCCAGAGGTTGTCTTTGGGAAACAGACATATGAGTGCTGCCAGCATTGCTGCAGAGGTTGAAGGGGTGGGGGGGTCAGCCTGTCAGTGCTCAGACCACAAGCTGCACACTGCACCAAACTGATCTGCATGGCTGTCGTCCCAGAAGGAAGCCTCTTCTAAAGATGACGCACAAGAAAGCCCGCAAACAGTTTGCTGAAGACAAGCAGAATAAGGACATGGATTACTGGAACCATGTCCTGTGGTCTGATGAGACCAAGACAAACTTATTTGGTTCAGATGGTGTGAAGAGTGTGTGGCGGCAACCAGGCGAGGACTACAAAGACAAGTGTGTCTTGCCTACAGTCAAGCATGGTGGTGGGAGTGTCATGGTCTGGGGCTGCATGAGTGCTGCTGGCACTGGGAAGCTACAGTTCTTTAAGGGAACCATGAATGCCAACATGTACTGTGACATACTGAAGCAGAGCATGATCCCCTCCCATCAGAGACTGGGCCGCAGGGCATTATTCCAACATGATAACGACCCCAAACACACATCTAGGACGACCACTGCCTTGCTAAAGAAGCTGAGGGTAAAGGTGATGGACTGGCCAAGCATGTCTCCAGACCTAAACCCTATTGAGCATCTGTGGGGCATCCTCAAATGGAAGGTGGAGGAGAGCAAGGTCTCTAACATCCACCAGCTCCGTGATGTCGTCATGGAGGAGTGGAAGAGCACTTTAGTGGCAACCTGTGAAGCTCTGGTGAACTCCATGCCCAAGAGGGTTAAGGCAGTGCTGGAAAATAATGGTGGCCACACAAACTATTGACACTTGGGCCCAATTTGGACATTTTCACTTAGGGGTGTACTCACTTTTGTTGCCAATGGTTTAGATATTAATGGCCGTGTGTTGAGTTATTTTGAGGGAACAGCAAATTTACACTGTTATACAAGCTGTACACTCACTACTTTACATTGTAGCAAAGTGTCATTTCTTCGGTGTTGTCACATAAAAAGATAGAAAAAAATATTTACAAAAATGTGAGCGGTGTACTCACTTTTGTGAGATACTGTATGTCCGTGATCATCTGCGCACATCTGTACATGATCATCTGCATACATATGTCCGTGATCACACAAACCAATTATTATATACTTAACAGGATTTTTTTTACCAAAGACATGTAGCAGAATACATGTTGGCTTAAATTTATGACAAAATTCGATTTTATTGGATTTCTTTTAAAACAGAAAGTAGATAATATATTTGTTTTTCAAAATTTCCGCTCTTTTTTTCGCTTCTATCGCAAAAAATAAAATAATTGATTTGTGAATAAATACCACCAAAAGAAAGCTCTATTTGTGTGAATAACATGATAACATTTTCATTTGAGTACAGTGTTGCATGACCGCGCAATTCTTATTGAAAGTACAAGAGCGCTGAAAGCTGAAAATTGGCCTGGGAAGGAAGGCGTAAAAGTGCCCAGTATTGAAGTGGTTAAATAGTCTTCTATGTTTCTTTTCCTTATTTCTTTTTCTTCTTGTGTCTCTTGTTTTCTTATTGCATAGAGTGCACTGTAATATGATTGGAAGGCAGATGTGATCTCTATTGTCTTATTTACAATTTCTCCTCTCTTATTTTTTATCTTTTCAGTATAATTTAGGGTCTTCTTTTTTCTTCATACTTTTGAAGATGCTTCCCTGACTTATTGTCCCATTTGTATCTCTCCTGTGACACTCTGTTGAACTCCTTCCTGGTTTCCTGTTCCATCAGATCTTTTAGTTGGTCTCTTTTTATAATTAGGGTCCTATGAGTTTCTACTTCCACTTGCTTTTTATGTCTTTATTCCAGATCATATATTTCTTTTACAATTTTCACCATAGAATTTTCTCTCTCCATCTTTTTTCTTGCCCCAATGGAGATCAATTTTCCTCTTATGACCATGTTGTGTGCTTCCCATATTGTTGCTTTTGTTATTTCTGGCATCTCATTCCTCAAGAAATATTGATCCATCTCTTCTATTATAGTATTTTCTATTTCCTTGTCGTCTATTAAATCTTCATTTAGTCTCCATGGGGCTTTCCCATAGGTTTCCCCTTGTAGTTTCATTTTCATTGCAACTGGGGCGTGGTCCAACGCTGTTGTTATTCCTATTGCTGATTCCATTACCTCCTCTAGTACTCTATGCTCGACCAAGATGTAATCTAACCTAGAATATGTACCGTGTACGTCCGAGTGAAATGTGAAGTGTTTTGTACTTAGATGTTGGATTCTCCAAATGTCAACTAATTGATGTTTATATATATATATTTTAATCATTCTTAGTTGTTTATGTTCTCTATCCGTTGCTACTGACATACTATCTAGTCTGTGGTCCATGGAGAAATTAAAATCTCCAGATAGTACTAGTTTGCCTTGTTTAAATTCCATCAGATCATTTAATATTCCTGCCAAATATTTTTTGGGATTCTTATTGGGGCAATATACATTTGCAAGCATATATGTCCCCGGGTTACAAACAAGATAGGGTCTGTAGGTTTGTTCTTAAGTTCAATCTGTTTGTAAATCGGAACAGGTACATTTTGAAAGTGTAGCTTCAGCCAAAAAAACTATTTTTAAGCTTTTTGGATAGCATAGGGAAGGGTTAACACCCCCGTAATGTTTGTTTTGCTGTCTGTGGCCCTATTCAGAAGATTTCACCTCACTTTCTGTCCCAATGACAATTGGATTTTGAAAATGTTAGGTTGTTGTGGAAACAATGATTGGTGATAAAGCAACAGTAAAGACACCTTTTTCCCATAATAACTCTTACAGGAGAGAATTTTCCTTCCTAGGGGTAGATTTCCTCTCACTTCCTGTTGTCTCCCTCCGTTTGTAAGTAGGAGTAATTTGTAAGTCGGATGTTTGTAACTAGGGGACCACCTGTACTGTAAGGTCCCTCTCAGAAAGAGGAAGCGGCCTTCTGGATCGACCTTTCTTTTTTCTTCTATAAATCAGACATTTTTCCCAAAGCCTATTGCTACTCCTTTTGCCCTCCTAATTGGGGAATCTCCATAATACCATATTGGGATATTCCTAGAGTAAAGCTTGACATTTGTATCCTGTACAATATGTGTCTCTTGTAAAAATATTATTTCTGCGGCATTTCTTTTTATGTCTCGTAATACCATATGTCTTTTCTCTGGGGAATTTAATCCTCGAACATTATATGTCAAAAATTTAATGCAACTCACGATTCTCTATTTCTCTCCAGTTTTCGCATGCCCCACCCCTGGCGCCCCCCCAAATAAAGGGGGTAGGGACACCCCAAGTGGGGAGGGGTGGGGGACCCCTCATAACGGAGCCCCAAGGGCCTCAGCAGACCCATCCAAAATTAACAAACGTTTTCCCTCCCTCTAACTTCCCTCCCCTCCCTACCCCCTTCCCCCCCTTTGTTGTTGGTATTTTGACCTCATGGTCTTAGAGCAGATAGTTACGTTTCTCTTTTTTCCTCTTTTTTTTAGAGATCTCTTGCCCCCCTGCTCTTTCTGGCCCGAGGTGGAATTCAATTTGGCGCACAAGGTCCGCCACTCCTGTAATGAAGACAGAGGTGACCTCAGAGCACACCGCTTGTCCAGTTCTCCATCCCCTCCATATTTATCTCTTCCTCTTCTATTCCATTCGCCCCCTCCAGACCTCTTTACTTTTTACTTAATTTTTAATATTAGATCATTTTATTGTAGTTGCCCTGGTAATCTCTTTCCTTGGGATCAAAAGCCATTGTGCTTCATCTTGTGTTGTTTTTTCTTGTCTTGGAGTTGCGTCCCTGATATTTTCTGGTATTGGGATTTCCAATTTTTTACAGAAATCAGGAATTTCTTCTATAAGCCTAAGTCTAGAAGAAGATCCGTTTCTTCTAACAAATAGACATGCGGCGAAACCCCAATTATATTGGATTTCTTGTTCCTGTAAAATTTTCAGTAAGGGTTTTAATGTCCTCCTCCTTCTCAGGGTTTCTTGTGAGAGGTCTTGAAAATTTTGTATCATCTTTTCCTCATATTCGATTGGTGGCTTTCCCCTCAGGTTTCTCCAGATTTGTTTTTTTTCCACCCAGTTTTCAAATCTGACAATCATGTCTCTTGGACTTTCCGTCCGCACCCCTTGTGGTCTTCTTATTCTGTGTACTCTTTCAATTTTTTTTAAGTTAGTTTCTTCTTTTTTGAGAATTGGATTAAAAATCTTCCCTATTATTTCTGTCAGATTTTCTGTCTGAGTGGGTTCAGGGAGGCCTTGGTCTTCTAATGTATACGCTTGTTCTTGTTGATTTTTTTCGATATTTTTATTTCTCCTTGTAGCTCTTTTATCAGACTTATGTGAGAGTCCATTTTTTCTCAGCTTCCAACACTCTTGAGAGCATGTGGCCCAGGTCTTTATGGATTGTTGCCATTTCTGTTTTTAAAGAATTTTCCAGGGCCACAAACATTATTTCCATATCTATTTTTGTTGGCTGTTGAGCTGTCTTCTGTTGTTCCTCCTCTCTTCTTACATGTGAGTTTAATTCGGGTTCCTGATCTATTCTAGGATCTGAGAGTGTATTAATTTCTAACAATGTTTTATTCTGGGCCTTTTTCTCCTTTTTTTCCTTGGTTTCTATTTGGCGTCTCTTAGTGCTTTGTTGTTTTTCTGTTATTTGGCTTTCTCCTTCATCATCCCCTTCTTGGGTTATATATTTGTGCATAGGAACAGAGCTGGGGCTTAAACTAGCATGGGCTGATTTAACCACTACACTGCCACCTCTTGTCGACTTACCCCTCATTTTACCCCCCCACAAAAAAAAGGGGAAGAAGGGGGGAACAAAGGGTGGAGGAAGAGATCTCCCTTCCCCCTGTCCTCTGTCCGCTTCCTCTCAGTGTTTGAGGCTTATGTATTTGTTATATAGGTGTTGCCAAGGGGGGCAGGGTCTGCCCAGAGCAGATCCAAGGGTTCCTAATTTCGGAATTGTAAAATATCTCAGATAAGTGCCACTTCTCCCATCCAACAGCAGTAGGCCCAAATCGCATTCATCTCTTAGCATTTATAAATGTCGGCGCCTGGATCAAAAGATATTTTGACATACGTTCACATAGTACTTCTACTTCAGATGTTTTATATGTAGAGGCTTTTGCTATACCAGGATGTTAAATGTATTCTTTCCACTTTCTTCTGATAATTCTCTCTTCCTGCTCAATTCATTTAAAGCGGGGTTCCACTAAAATTTTTAACTTAATCTTACCCCCTTCAGTTAATTGCATAGATGTTCAAATGCCGCACAAATTTTTTTTTTATCGCTGTAATTACCTTTATATTTTACTTTATTGTGGCACTTCCTGTCTCTCCTCCCATGGGAGTAGGCGTGTTTATTGCCTTTCCCCGGCGCCGCACTGTCTCCTGGGAACTTAGTGTCAGGCTTCCCAAGATTCAGTGCGGAATCATGCGTGTGAACAAGCTGTGAATGAACAGCATTCACCGCATCTAGGAAATCAATGCTTGTGGGCTTCACATGCCCACAAGCAAGATGGAAACAGCCAGCATCACTTTTTTTAAGTTATTCTTCAGTACAAAAACAGACAGAGGTGGAAATATTACACCCAAACTGTGAGTATTATTTTGGGGTTAGCAAAGTGTCTCAATGACCTAAAAAAAAAAAAGATTGGTTGCCAGAATCCCGCTTTAACTTCATTTACTTCATAGAAACATGGTTTAGCCTTTTCAAATAAAGTTCAAAAGTTTCTTTTACTTATCTGGAAGGGGGTGCCCGTCCCTGTCCCACAGCATCTCTCCTGGCGGGGTCTCTCCCCTCATCTCTACTTGACTCCTTTCATTTATGGCTTTTCTCGGCTTTCTTCGGCGGCCCTTGGTCCGTCGTTCGTTCTTCGGCGGCCACCCCTGGCTTTTTCCGAGTGGCCGAACGAGGAGAGGAGAGTTCCCCGTCCATCCACCATCCTCCCCCAGCAACAACCCATATCTCCTGATGGGAGGCAGGAAGCTGGAGAGGCAGAGAGATGGCCCCGCAGCAGAGGCGATGCAGATGGGATAACAGCTTCTCTCATCCTCCAGCATGGTAATCCTTATAGCAGCACGCCGAGACAGCTTTCCGTTGGGCAGGGATTCTAGCCAGGTCTTATAAGTCAGGGGAACAAGAGGGGGTAAGAGGGCCCAAGGGACTTAGTAACGTTCCATTAGAGCGAGATGGAGACAGCGTCGGGAGCTCTACGGCAGGCACCTGGTCGGTGCCATTGCTAGACTCCTCCCTCTCCCCCTGACAAGCCTTCTAATCCCTCTCCACTCTATTCAAAACAAAAAAAAAGTTTTTCCTTTAGTTATATTTTAATGATTCATACTTTCAATGGTCTAAGGCTATCAGTGGTGTACCCCAAGGTTCAGTGGGACCCTTACTTTTGAACCTATTTAAAAGTTATATAGCGTTTGGGAATAAACATGCCATTACAGTGTTTGCAGATGACACCAAGCTGTCCAGTGGAATAACATCCTTAGAGGATGTGTCCAACTTACAAGCCGACCTCAATGCACTATTTAATTGGGCAACTATGTGGAAAACAAGGTTTAACATTGATAAATGTAAAGTTATGGCCTTTGGGGCTACACACATCTAAGAGCAGAACAGCTGGGGAAGTCAATGGTTGAGAAGGATCTGGATGTTGTGGTGGATCATAGACTTAATAGCATGCAATGCAAAGCTGTGGTTTCCAAAGTGAGCAAAATACTTTCTTGTATTAAAAGAGGTATAGACTTCAGAGAGAGAGATATCATTTTGCCCCTGTACAAATCATTAGCAAGACCTCATCTCGAATACGCAGTTCAGTTTTGGGGCATCTGTTTACAAAAGGGGGATCAGAAACAGCGTTTTTTCCCCCACAGACAAGTGTTACTGCACTGTGTAGCTCACTGTTTGTTATATTACTGTCACTCCTGTGTGGGAATCAGAGATATCTGATATTCTCTGATTCACTGAAACTTTCTATTTGCATACTGCAATATACTTGGGCTATTCTCAAGTGTATGAGAGCAAAGCTCATTTGATTTTAACCTATCAAGTCACTACTTTGTGTTGAAGTGTATATTTGCCACTTCATTTTTTAAAGCAACAGTGTCCCTTTTTGGTCTGGGGGGTTCCTACCTAGTATTAGCCTAGGGAATTGTAAACAGCTCATAATAGCAACAGGATAGGCTTTCGATGGCCGTTTAGATAGGTAGCGGTCTGGTCGCATTGATAGCCTATAGTCAGGTTAGGGACCAAGAGATAGGCTAGACGGGCCTGATTTGCTTTGCAGGTGGCCTGTTCCAGACTTCATCGCCATTGGTGTAATCATCTGCACAAGCATCCCTAGGAAGCCAGCGCTCCACAGATGCATCAGCGTTCTTCCTCTCAAGCGATATTGTGTTACATTTTGCAAGTCAGCTGATCAGGAGTCCCTGCAACCGGAATGTGCCACAGGGCCTAATTGGAGGTATTGGTGTTAAAGGCCTTTAGTTATATATCTTGATATATAGATACATATATACACTGTTTTTTTCAGACATATGTACATTCTTCTTGTTATTGCTTTGGTTGTATGTAATGCCATGACTTTATCATATATAAAGTTACATTAATCACCTGCTGGTATGTCTGCATATCTTTACTTTTAGAAATCTATGATGGGTGCATTAGTACTACTGCTGTCAGTTATTTTGGGTGAGTTTCTAGTTATTGTCCTAGAAAGAGATCATCTCTACATATGCTGGAGCCCTGTTCTAGGTGGAGGCACTGGCAATTATATATTCATAGTCCACTCTTTCTTTAGCAAAGGCTTTGGCTCCTTTGGTTACCTGCAGGCTAATGCCATAGCCTGTGTGGAGAGGGCGACTTCATATGACCCCCCTATAACAGGGCTACACTGGCAACCCCAAATATGGCAAAAGATACCATCTGCCAAGTCTTATTATGAAAATACTGTGAATAATAAATCCCAAGATTATCATATTAACTGTATATTCGGGTCTCTGTGGCAGAATGAAGCAATGGCAAGCATAATGCATAGCCAGCAAGTAAGGATAAATTCTGGATTTCAGTGTTCAGGCAAAGTACTCCATGCAATATGTGGATTCTTAAAAAGAAAAAAAATACTTTAGACTTTTAAAAAAAATTTTTTAATTTTTATATTTTTAGTTTATAATATTATGCATTTATTGTGACCTTGCTTGTTCCTGCGACCGTCTATAAGATTTTCCTTTTTTTTGCAATCTATTGCATTCACCAACAGTATAGAGAAAACAGATCATACACCAATTAGACCACACTGTTCATTTTAATTAAAATAGATGTTCTTTGCAAAAAGACCAAACATAATGATGATTTAGGGATAGAATTTTAACAGCTTTTGTGTTGCACCCACGTGACCTTTTCACCTTTCACTTGAGTGGTCTTTATAATATGTTTTTATCCTACTTCAGAGAAATACAGATACTAAATAGAAGTAAATATCAGTCTAGTGTTTTATGCTAAGCATTATTTTAAAGTTTGCAAGCATGTCAATTGTATGGTGTTAGTCCATGTATTAAAAAGCAACAGAATTTATTCAAAAAGTTCCTTTCAGTTTTTTGCCTATTTTTCTACTTATATCACCTACCTTTGGTTAACACAAATTCACAGGGAGTTATCACACAGGCAGCATAGTGAGCATGATATAATTATATTAGGGCATTAGCATTCTGGCATGCTTTCCCTGTACATCTACCTCATCTTTACCCACACGACTTAGAAATATAAATGAATGAGGAGAGATATCTGGCAATCTTTTTTGGTGTGTGAGATTTAAGGCCTTATATCCAAATACAGAATTTCCCAACACCCTCTAATAATCTCTTTAGGACTGATTTATCATCCAAGGTCCCTAGTCAAGTGGATCAAAGTGGTTCAGCATTTAAGAGCTAAAATAAATTGTACTTTGCCTGATGATTTTGAACAGGAGGCCTCTACTCTGAAGGAGAATTTTTTAAGGAGGGGGTATAAAAGTAAATAGCTGCCCAAACGCCTACATCAGTGCCAAGGAAAGTAGTAGGGAGGATTTGCTATATGAGTCCAGGACAATCAGACACCTCTTTGCATACAGTATACTACTTCTTCCCAGTATATTTTTTTTTTTTAAATATATTTTTATTAAGATTTTGAGACAAACAAACAGTAACACTTATTTGCTACAGTACATCAACACCACATCTGGTGAAACAAAACTTCTGACAGCGTGAGTTGCCAGGTTACATAGCAGTAATATGGGTATACAAATGGTCCTCCTCAGTGGGAAATGGTCAGTTAAATATCGTAGGAAATACAATCCTGGAATTGCAGACAGTAGGGTCTAGAAGCACGCTATTGCTAATCAGTATTTTGACCTGAAGATTACTGTAAATCTATGTTTATTGAGTGATATTCATTTTTTCCATCCATTTGCGCCAGACTTTGTCAAATTTCAAAGGACAACCTCTGTTAGCATATGTGTCTTTGTATAGCGGGAGGTTCCCATTAACTAGATGTTTCCACTGCGTAATTGATGGGGGGTTAGGTTTTTTCCACTGCATTGCGATATTTTTCCTGGCATAGAAGAGTAGTAGACTGATCAGAGTGCGCCTGGCTATGGTAGGAACAACATTTTCTAACAAGCCCAGTATACATATCTCCATCAGCGGGGAAAGGTTGGTTGAGGCCACCTTGTTAGTAAGATCTAGTACCTCTCTCCAGTATTGTTGTAATCTTGGACAGTGCCAGAAGATGTGTGCGAAGTCCCCTGGAGATATGCCACATCTCCAACACTCCGGAGAATGCTGAGGGTTCATCAGGTGTAATCTATGTGGAGTAAAATAGGCCCTATGGACAATTTTAAATTGTACTACTCTGTCTCTTATGGAAACGAGTGACCTGAAGGGGAAATCCCAGACGTCATCCCAGTCATCGTCATCCAACGCAGGGATATCGCGTTGCCAACGGGACCAGAGTCCATCTAGAGGTGGCAAAGGCACAAAGATCAGATGCGCGTATAAACGCGAAGTAGGTTTTTCAGCGCAGCCGTATCGGAGCGTCTTTTCCAGCTCGGATTGAGTCAGGGTGCAAGAGGAGTGAGGAAATTGGGCAGCAAATGCATGTGCCAATTGAAAATAGCGAAACTGGTAGTGTTTCGGTAAGTTATACATTACGGATAGCAGATCAAAAGGAATCAACGAAGACTGTGATATAACATGTGATATTAATTTAATGCCGTATTTAGTCCATATTTGGGGGTCTGAGAGTTTAAATAAGTGTGGTAGATTGGGGTTTGACCATAATGGGGCGTTGGGGGAGGGTTCAGAGTGTTTGTGTTTTCCAATAGTAAGACCCGTCTTCCCAGTATATTTTAAACATATTTCAAAACATTGACATCCGTTTACTGATGATGAATGACTAAAATAATTTGTTTTAGAAAGAACCTTCAAGTGGGGTTCCACCCAAAAAAAAAAAACTACATGAAAAATCCTAAAAAAAAAATACAAAAAAAATTTGGATATTTTTTTTTTTACTTACCTCTAAATGCCTGTTGCTAGGTGGTCCCTCGTAGTCTGCCTCTTCCAGTGCCTGGACTGGTGACATCACTTCCCCCTCAGCACAGGAAGGGCTCAACTCTGCTCCCTCCCTCCTGTCAATCATCTGGGACCCATTACAGGTCCCAGGTGACTGAGCGGCCAATCACGGCGCGCGGTGCCGCTCGCGCATGCACAATGGGTGCCAGGCTGTGAGGCCACAGCCTGGCACCCACAGTTGCAATGCCGGCGCCGCTGAACGAAGGGGGAGACAAGCGGGGCTTCAATCCCCCGCATCGCTGGACCCTGGGACAGGTAAGTGTCAAATTAAAAGTCAGCAGCTGCAGTATTTGTAGCTGCTGACTTTTAAATTTTTTTTTTTTTTGACTGGAACTCCTCTTTAAGTTATCTATCGCAGGAACAAGTGAAGTAAAAAAACCTGAATTGAACTCAACAATCCCTGTAACTCATTGGATCAAATAAAATCGTATTTATTAATGTCAAAAGTAGAAAGTCATATATAACATACACAATGGTACCCTACTAGATAAACCACACACATTATACAATTAAAAACCAATCCACCACACAACTCCATATGTATTGTATATATATATATATATATATATATATATATATATATATATATATATATATATAAGCCCACAATGTGGGTGTTGGATAGGAGAACAGCTGTTCTTAATAATCTAAACAATATAGTGGAAAGGAAAAACGCAGTTCATGGGACTGAAAGCTGTATATATCACATTAGTGCAATCTGCAAGAGACCAGTATTGAAGTCAAAACACTAAAGAGCGGTAGTGACTGTATCCAGGGATCGATGCCTGAGCATCCACAATTGTGCTGTATTGGAGGGATATTTCCGGCTGTAATGTCCAGTGAAAGAGCCCAAGTCGATGAAGGCAGAATCTATGGTGGTCCAGAGGAGGTGCAAGTATGTTCCCAGTGAAGATGGTTGTAGTTTGCAAAAACCTCCCTAACACCATAGATAATAACAATTAATTAGCAATGAATAGCATATAGTGGATTATCTATATCATTAAGGTAGTCCTTTTGCCAAAAGATGAATATGCAGCATTACATATAGCAGCTCCCTCAAATGCTTCAACAGTCACATATATGTGAAAAGGAGATATACTTATCAGCCATTGTGCAAAAAAAAAAAATCTTTCAGTCCTTATACTGGTCATCTGGGAAAAGTCCCATCTGTGAGCAAAAATGTTCCATGTGTTTAAAGTTGAGAGTTGGAGGTGGAAAGGATGTCCGTGCCTTTTTATGTTATGATTTACAAACATATGATTTACAAACATATAAACTGATGTCTCCAGTGACATTTTGTCTTAAAACATGTTGGCAAAATCGATGGATTGAAAATTTGGGTGATGGAGAGGGTCCCTGACATATGCTAAAAAGGAGAATATGATAAAAAATAAAATTACAATGTGACTCTAAGTGGATTTGGGCGCTCTATGCAGCACATCCCTCAGGTTTAAATAGAAGTCATCATTTTAATCCATTTTTGTAACATAAAATATGTTGCTTTCTGTGTGTGGATATTTGAATTCTATTTATTTATATATTATTTATTTTTCTTTACCCATTGTAAGGATGCATTCGCTTTTGATTTTTTTCATTAAGATTTGTATGATTGATATATATTCCTTCTTTTGAGTGATGAACTTATGCAGCTAACACTGGGGGAGATTTACTAAAACTGGTGCACACCAAATCTATTGCAGCTGTGCATAGGGGCCAAGCTTCTAACTTCTAATTTCAGCTTGATCAATTAATCTTTATCAATAAAACCTAGAAGCTGATTGGTTACTATGTACAGCTGCACCAGATTCAGTTTGCATCAGTTTTAGTAAATCAATCATATTGGGATTGTTTTTCATTGTGATATGTGTTTTTTAGGTAAACTTTCTGAATACTGGTGCCTGGTGCTGGCCCCTTTAGTCCACTTTATTTCTCCCCCCTAAGGGTCCCATGGATTGAACTTGCCATTTGGACCGTTAATGCAAATTTTTTGCCATCTGGGGGAGCAATTAGTGTGCCGCTGCATTTGTCTGTCATTGCATTGTGCACACATATGCATCATGATGTTTTCATTTGTCATTTCTTTTTTGGCATCATAATGCTCTTGACGTGCGGACGTGATGACATCCCGCTGTCGAAATGTTGAGCTTTTCTCGGATGGAAGGGGTTGGTCAAGATAGTGAGATATCCCGATTGGCAGGAAAAAGAATAAAGGACTGGAACCATGTTTGGGGTTTCCTGCCCCTTTGGGTGCTATCTTTGACACCTGGTCCAGTATTTAGGCATATGATATAGCACTGTAGGCTGGGTAGTTTCTAAGAAAGTTGGGTCACCAACAAAATCAGTTAGGCAATAGTCTTTCATCTCCCAATTGACCCAGTGGTGGTGTTATCCCTATTCTTCCATGATGGATGGACTTTTGCTTTTTTTCACCTGGTAGGAAGCCTTTACTTTACACATTTCTGTTTGAGTGAGTAGACTATTGTGTATATGCCTCTACTCTGGACATCCGCTCAATAGGGTCCTAACTATTTAGATTGACATCTAAGCCATGCAAATAAGGTCTAAGTGTCTACATGTCAAATCCGTCAATGACAGCCTAAATCCACCTAGAGACTGGATGATAATGCACCAACTACATGCATATACTACATGCATATACACCACTCATCTATGCCATGTATATAAGGTCTTGGCTGTCCCTGTAGACGTCTGCATGTGGACATCCTTATATTACCAATGACAGGTTAAACACACTTGGAAACTGGATAATGCTGCACCAACTATCTATATGTTGTCTCGGTAGTCTCTGTTAAATTGTATATGTGGACATTCCTTTCTCTCACAGACCTCAGGTCAAATCTACCACGTTTAGAGTATTCATGCTTCTTGGACAACAACATTACAGTATCTATAGATTGTCTATGATGTCACCACACTAGTTTAAACTTCTTGATGTGTTACATTCCCAGCAATATAAGAAGCCTTTATTGAACCCTCCCGGAATGCAACCTGGATGACATGTACTTAGAATATGTCCTTGTATGTTTACAATTTGATATTCTACAGATGTCCTATTCACTGTAGGATTCACCATTCCACTTACAAAGCCATTAAAGGAACCACCGCCATTACAAAACATGAATAAAATGACCCGATGGGTCAGTAAAATAGTACAAATATCAGACAAAAAATAGCATAGTTAAACAGTATGACAATACAGATTCCCTGTTGGTCTGGGATACACCATAAAACAAACTGCCAGCCTGACTGAAGCTTGGTCAATGGTCAGAGTAGGTGATCGACAATGAGGGTATAACAGGTCTAAAATGTAACAATAACAATCAGTTATGTAACAATATAAAGTGCATAATATAGTATTAGGCTAACACCAAATGACACTTACATTGTATAAGACATTCAATAAAATCATGAGAAGATCTCATAAGTCTGTCTGCTGTTGCCTATAACATGAACAACAAACAACAGACATTTGTACACAGCGCACTTCCAGATAGGGTTATAGCATTGAATAAAAAGGATAATATGGTTCTATCACATACTAAAACAGTCCTAATGAATCCTTAGACCCCTTTCACACTGGGGCGGTTTGCAGGCATTATTGCGCTAAAAATAGCGCCTGCAAACCGCCCCTAAACAGCCTCTGCTGTTTGTTCAGTGTGAAAGCCCGAGGGCTTTCACACTGAAGCGGTACGCTGGCAGGAGAAGAAAAAATCTCCTGCAAGCCGCATCTTTGGAGCGGTGAAGGAGCGATGTACTCACCGCTCCTAAACTGCAACCGCCCATTGAAATCAATGGGACAGGGCGGCTATAGCCACGCTATACGAGGGGTTTTAACCCTTTTTCGGCCGCCAGCGGGGGTTAAAACTGCACCGCTAGCGGCCGAATATCGCGGTAGAACAGCGCTAAAAATAGCGCTGTTTTACCGCCGACGCCCCCTACCGCCCCAGTGTGAAAGGGACCATAGTGATAATAAGTCCATGAACAGGGGAACAGAAAGCTGTCCTTAGTAGCTACCGGCTTGGAAATTAGCTAGAAGAGGCTCTGGAATGTAGAAAAGGACACAAAGCAGCATCATCTAAGTGTAGCACATAAGGTATTTTAATAAAAATGTAATATTTACACTCACAAGGAAAGGATAAAAACCAGCATGCAGTATAGAGATGATCATCTGTTCTGCCCCGGGAGAGGTGTTAGTGCGTACAGGCTGTAGGAGCTGCCTAGGATCCGGCCGCGCTGTCTGCTGTTGCCTACCAGGAGCCACAGAAAGAGGGGCACCCATCAGTGCACTGTACGCCCATAAAGACCGCACAAGGGGTACCCAAAGGTAAACATGTAAATTATATCTGTAAGAGGGGGAAAAAACAATGAACTGAATACATCACAGATCTCTTTCACAAACTCCAGAACTGAAACCTGGCAAAACCGATTTAAAGTTGAAGTCCTTGTGGATTAGTGGCATCTAGATTGTGTATCCAAAACGCGTTGGATTATCTGTTTATCACCTACCAAGCTTAAATCAGGCTGGCAGTTTGTTTTATGGTGTATCCCAGACCAACAGGATATCTGTATTGTCATACTGTTTAACTATGCATTTCTATGCATAGTTAAACTATCTCTTAATATCTCTCAATATCTCACCCAGCTCTAGTCTGTTATTTTTTTTTGGTTTTTTTTTACGATTATACTGGGAGTTAGTTGGGTTTTAATAGGTATACCTTAACCAGTGTTTTGTGTCTTTATAATTTCTTTATGTGTAATACAAATGTGTTAAACTATAAGCTGCTTAGGAGTAAGATATGTTTTTTTTTGTTTTTTTTTTTATAAACATATATTCAGTGGAAGCCCTGTAAAAGTAGATATTTACAAAGTAGTAGGGCTTTGAAATGTTCTGCTATGGGGTTTGGTATCACTTTTTGGTTAATTTTGCAAGGCTAGGGCATTGAGGTCTGTTCACAAAGTTCACAAAGCGGAGCTCCAGCCCCCCACCAGAAAATTAAAAGTCAGCAGCTGCAAATACTGTAGCTGCTGACTTTTAATATTAGGACCATTGCTTGTCCAGGGTTTTCCACGATGTCGGCACCACAGCCACATTCCTTGTAAGGGAAACCGGCAGTGAAGCCTTTGCGGCTTCACAGTTGGTCGCCTACTGCGCATGCGTGAAGGGCGCTGCACTTTGTGAATGGCCTGGGGGAAGGAGGAGGGGGGCAAACTTCCAGGGACCTTGCCACGGCAAGGTCATCCAGAAATGGGGACAGGTACCTGTCAAAAACAGGTACAAGCTCCCCCCAAAGGGGCTAAACGTGGCTGCGGAGGGATGGGGCGGAAGCAAACAAGCTTCCCCTTTTGGGTTGAGCTCTGCTTAAAGTTGCTATTACACCCTGTTTGGACCCGGACTACCTGTGTATCTTCAAAATGTCCAATTCTCAGCAGCCTGTCTGTGTTGGCCAGATAGGTATGGACACATTCTCCCCATGTGCAGGATTGCTTCCAATGTGTCAGTTGTTCTTGCAGCACATAGGAGCAATCACTGACTAGAGAGTAGGGATGAGCTTGCTTTCACTCCAAACTCAGAGGGAATTTGTCAGTGCCAGTTCAGTCAGCTGCTGGCAGGGCATTCCCCATCCAGTAGCTGAATATAAACAAAGATGCAGGGATGCTTGTGACATCATTGACTGAATATGGCCATATGGTCATACTAGGTCAATGTCATTGCCCTAATATGGCATACTGTCCATTTTAGGTCAATGATGCCATACCATACCATACCTTGCCAACAGCTGTTTAGCCCAGTGGTGACAGCTTCCTTCCAGGTTCAGACCAAATCCAAGCTCATTCCTACCAGAGAGTACTCTCTTTTGTGAGCAAAATCCATCTGTCTCCAATTACGTTTACACCTTTGAAACAGGCTTTATCTGTGTTTTGCACAATGACAGATCTTCTGTCTGTGACAAGTGGTATTCCTTGCTGACTTTCTGAGAACTCAGTTTGAATTCTCTAATTTGTAGGCTTTTTTTAGCCAGAGCACATCTATATTTAAAATCTGAAAAAGGTCTTGAATTAGTTAAGCTCCTATGACAAAAGAATAGTACACCTTGAAATTCTGTCACATCTGTGCAATAAAAAATGCAATGCGTTATCAGAAATAAGACAAATTAGAAAGGAGTTAAAAGCTGCATAGAAGAGTTATGAGACAGTCAGCCGTAGCAGAAGCTGGTTTCATTTTTACTTCTTCCAGACAGCTATTACCATTGTCTTCTGTGCATTTCTTACCCTGGGGCAAAACACGTATGTCAGAACCACAATATCTTCTCAGCTGAAATGTCATTGGGGTAATATTGAGTAGGGTAGGCTATTCTCCTTTGTACAGCTGTGTGTGCTGTATTTATATTAGGAATGCATACTCTAGAGAAATAAGCCCAGCAATTTCAAATATTTTGTTCAATATTTAGTTCAATAAGAAAGTTAGTAACTAACACCTATAATTTAGACCTATACAAAATAAAAATCTATATACGTAGGACAGAGATACATGACTATTACACATGCATTTGCAATGTTTACAATTACAAAAAACGTTCTTCAACTAAAGAAATGTACACTGATTATGATCAGAATATAGTGTTCTTTTGGTAACCTTCAATCATCTGCTGTTCAGAAAAAAAATGTAGTATCATCTTAGTAAGTACACATGTTCAGTTATTATTGCTGTCTCGCTTGTACAATTTCCCTCTTTTTTTTTTGCCATATAACGTGTTTTACGGTTAGCTGCCACTTCCTCAGGCATGTGGTGTCATACAAACTTTACAATAAAAGCATAGATATCAGAAAAAATGTTTCTCTAAACAGAATGCTCCTTGAGATACAAAAAGGCTGCTTAGTGACATACATATAAGACTCTAATATTCACCCCATAGTCAATTACTTTAGCTTGTAGGGTGCACAAGCATACAATGAGGGTTATAATCAATAATATATATAAAACAATGTAAAAACCACAGATACCTAATGACCTATTCTAAAACTCATACAGCTGTCAACAATTAATAAATAATCAATAAATAATTACTAATAGTAATAAGGGAGGAGAGTGTGGCAATTATCATGATTGATGATAAATAGCAAAGACGACTCATGGTACTTAACAGATAGCATAAAAACGCAATAGTTTTAAAAAGAAGAGAATAATTACCCGGCGATATTATATCCCTATTGGTTGCAATGATTCCAGATGGATCAAGCATTAGTTAACATGAAACATGTATTACGAACAATCAACCAATGTGTTTAATTTCCTTTGCGGTCTTAAGAGAAAACCATGGAATAACTGATAGTTTATACATTTTCTATATGTGGATATGAGAAAACTGGAATGTTAAATAGCCAGGGAAAACTGACTTTAACTCTGGAAAATTTTCCAGTAATGATAGATTAGGGAAAAAGCTCTCTTTTAGGGATATATACTGTATATGAGCTAATAATCAACCATAACTTTTAAAAAGTAAAAGATATATATTATATAGTAAAAGGTAGACTACTTTAAGAAGGCCTATAAAATGTAAAAAGGGCACCTTGAATAAGTAATATCACATCAGAATTCCTGATTTATATTAGTAACATTTTATGGGATTTTGGATGATAGGGTCTGACCAATTTTGCATGGGTCGTGATTATTTAAATGTGTACAAATAAAGTATTTAATACATAATCCATACTTGATGTGATTGTAGCCGTATAAGGGATGTAAGGGATGGTCTGATCAATAAATACAGCTTTCTGTGTTTTTTTAGATCACATTAGGAGCCTATGCTAAAAATGTAAGGAAAACTTTTCTCTCTTTCAGGACAGATGAAATTTCACCTTTGTGGTGACTCTGAAAACTGTAGCATATGCAGGTTGATATTTCATACAGAACATAATATACAGCACATTAAACATTACCTATTTGTCTTGTATTTTATCCAACTCTGCACAAAAGTTTAATTTACATTAGAATGAAACAAAAGTGAAAACATACAGTTCATTTGTTTCAAAGCCTGTACAAGTCAAACTGTGGATATATATTCTCTGAATTATCAAAGCAAGCTGAACATCATATTTTGGGGAATTTAGATGCTGACCTTAATAAAAAAAAAATCTCCCCTCTAGTCAGATAGAAAAAGAACCAGCTCTTAGTGAGATCTCTGCAATACACTGTACTGACCTGAGACAGTTTTCAACATCAAAGCTGTAGAAATCTGCTTTGATGATGGCAACTTTTATCAAAGTATTGGAGCTTTTATACAGGTCAAGTAAACATTCTTTTCTCATTCGGTTCATTTTATTCCAAAACACTGACACATAATACATGGGAGTGGAAATCGGCAGATAAAATGAATGCTGGGGTGTTGAAAAGGTGTAGTGAGCAAGGTGCAAAGGTACTTATAAGAATACTTAAATGCAATGCAATGAAAACAGGGTCACGCTCTTGTAAAGTAACCTGATTTTGTTTATGGTGCATTGCAAACTCACACTTGTTAACAGGGATCTACAAAATTGTGTACACAATTGTGATGGAGTCACAGACCTCTGATGCACTTTGCTAAAGTCTTCCACCTTTAGGGCACATGTACACTACAGCTTCTAAAGTTGAGTTTAGGAGCTTTTGACATTGTTTTGCCAAAGCTCCTAAACTCAACGCCATAAAAGCCTATGGGGTTGATTTCCAAAAGGC
Source organism: Lithobates clamitans (assembly GCA_037952925.1). Classification (NCBI taxonomy): domain Eukaryota; kingdom Metazoa; phylum Chordata; class Amphibia; order Anura; family Ranidae; genus Lithobates; species Lithobates clamitans. Next base: position 4,693,801 of record JBBGZY010000470.1, read on the forward strand.
AAGGAGACTGTGCACTTTGCAAAGTGCAGTTGCACTCTGCAAGTGCAGTTGTTCTAGATCTTTGTAAATGAGCAGAAGTTCTGCTGGCTTCAATCATACAATCATGTGCAAGCAAAAATTATGTTTTTTTCTATTTTCCCTGCACGTGATTGGGTACTCTTTACAATGTGAAGCTTTATCTCATTTACTAAGCACTGGAGCAATTGCACTTGCAGAGTGCAACTGCACTTTGCAAAGTGCACAGTCTTTTTGCCTTTAGTAAATCAATCCCTATGAGTCCATGTACACATACAGTAGGCTTTTGCAAGACCTTAGCAGCTGCCGTGGTTAGGGGAGGTTCAACCTCCCTCAACATTCCTCTCCTGAAGAATCGCGTTCAGAATAGGAAAGTTTTGACCTACTCCACGGCCAGCTGTCAACATAGTCTGTGTTTACATTAGCCCTTAGCCTGCTAAGTGTGTAAATCTGTATTCTACCACAATGGCTGCCAGAGATAACATCAGCCCTACCCTTACTGATTAGCATCACCTGTAAACAGTTCATAAACTATTATTGCTGTGTGCTCTCAGAATTGCATTGCTTCTCAGTGGTTACAGAGGAAATACTAACTTACACCAGAACAATCAAAACTGTAGCCAACAGTAGCCCAAGAGCTGTGTTAAGACAGCTGATTGTTAGGCCTCAAGAGCAGAAAAAAATGCAGCTGTTTGAGGCATCTGGCTTTTTTTGTTATGCCTCTAAAACCAGTTCTCATCAGGCGTTTAAATCAGTGTTATAAAAGCAGTGTTTAGAGGCATAAACAAAACCACCAAAGCAGCTCTCAGCTGTAAATGTATTTCAATTGGCAGAATAAATGTATATTCTGGACAGGAGAATACATTTACTGTTAATGCCATATGTGCTTAAAGCGGGATTCCGGCCAGCTAAAAAATTTTTTTAAAGTCAGCAGCTACAAACACTGTAGCTGCTGACTTTAAATAAGTAGACTTACCTGTCCTGGGTGCCCACGATGTCGGCCACCCGAGGCGAACCGTTCCTCGGCTCTCGGGTCCCAGCATCGCCATCCTAGGTAAGGGAAACAGGCAGTGGAGCCTTACGGCTTCACTGCCAATTTCCTACTGCACGCGCGCGAGCGGCACAGTGATCTGTGAATGGCCCTGTGGTGTTCTGGGAACACACACAGTTCCCAGAAGGCAACGGGGCCGCTCACGGAGGAGAAGAACACGCCGCGGAATAGGAAAAGGCAGATTAGGAAGACTGCCTAGCAGCAAGGGTTTAGGTAAGTATAAAATTTTTTTTTTTTCCAAATGTTTTTTTTTATTTTTTTAGGAATTTTGGTGGCATTTTTTTTTTCAGGGTGGCCCTCCGCTTTAAATGTCCATAAATGTGCATAAAAGTCTGTACATACACAACATTGGTGGCATTTTATCTGCCAGAGTCTGTCAAAAAAAAAATCAGCATATTTGAAGCATAAATTCATATGGGCCTTGTGCATGAGGCCTTAAGATGGAGGAGGTGTGCCATGCATTGAATGTATGAATGATTGCTTTTATTTTTGGTTGAATGTAAGGATTGAAGGACTCAAAAAATAGGTGGACTTTGTGGGTACATAATGAAAGGAGAACTGATTAAAAAATTATACATTTTATTACAAACATGAAAACATACAATCAACACCCTATATAGACACCAGTTACCCAATAATGGAGTTAAAGAGATTGGATCTACGGTATAGAGATTAACTTAATGATAAGTCTAATGGAAAAAGTTTCATGCAATATCTCCTCCACACTTGCTCGTTGATGCGTTTCACTAGATATTAGCTTCCTCAGGACAAATACTGGGTAGGGGCTGGTATATTTAAAAACAAAGCAAAAAGATGCATGCGGTAAACATCTGTATAAGCACAGCAGTAGTTATTTCAAATATATTTAAGAGAGGTACATATAGACATAGCAATACATACAAACATATACACAAACATATATGCTTGCCTGGTGAGCCTGTATCCAGGGGTATAGGGACACCCCATGAGACTAGACAGACATTCAAAAACAGAGGCTTTAAATCTGATCTATATGTGTATCAGATCGATGCGTATACATGGATGGCACATATTGCTGTAGCAAACCCGCTAGGCAGCAAAGGGATTATAAACCACTGTGAGGTAGAACTCTATAATGCACATACTTAGAATAGATAAATGTTTATGTAGGTATGATCTCCAAAACATTAAAGGGGATCATACAAATATACAGAGTCCCTATCAAAACAAGACAAAACGATGCTGAGATAATTCTCACTTGGTGTATAGTAAATGCAAAGCCAGCAATGTAGCAAGATAGAAATCCAGACCAACAATGGAAATAAATTGTCATAGAATAAGGCGTAAACCGTCAAAAAAGATACCTAAAAATATAGGCAATATCAGCAATTAGCTATACAGGCAGTTTATGAAGGATGAAACAATGTTTGTGGGTGGCACTTACCGAAATGTAGATTCTGGGCCCTGAGATACTATAACAAGGTATCAGATAGATAGATAGATAGAGTTGTGGAAGACAGGGCAACATCTGAGAGGGAACAGTATAAAGAGCTTCTAAGCACAAAAATAGGCCATGAAAGCATGTGAAATAGCATTACTGGATAGGTTAAAAGAGACCCACCTAAATCCTATAGGTATGGCAAATGTCCCAATTAGGGATGCCTATTAGTAGGGCTCTGGCAGTTTACGCCGAATAAGAGGTGGAGTGTCTGCAACAATATATAAATAGATAAAGTATTCAAAGTACGGCGGGTATGTGATGAAATAAATCACAGAGTAGTTCCATTATACAGAATCCTAATGGTTTAGCTTACCCTAAGTAATGCTCGGATATGTGCAGCTGTCCTCCTAGTGTGGAGGTTGGTTGGAGTTTTAAAGGCATGGCGCAACAACTTTTGCACATTATATTGCATTTATTTGCCCTAAAATTAACTTTAGTGTATTTTGGTTTTTTTACTAAAAATTAGTGTTTCATAAACCATTGCGCTAATCTTGTGTGATATAAAAAAAATTGAACTACCACTATTTAATTATCTAGGGTGTCTGCTTTCAAAAAATATATAATGTTTGTGGGTTTGAAGTCATCTTTAGGCCTTAAATTATTTTTTTATATGGCTCTGGCAGTAAAAGGGTTGAAGTGTAAGAGACTCTATTTCCCTCCCTCTCTCTACAGTCACACCATTGACAACAGTGGAACCCTTACAATTGTTATTACATTAAATACAAATACAAAATTCAAACATTCACGTACAATGGTAGTCATAAATTACCGTGGTATCTGAATAATTATGCAGTGATAAGAGATTCCTCATGTAGGTAGCTATATTAGTAACTTTGGGTGTCATGGCTCCTCACACCAAAATTGGAGTCTACAAGAGACATCTTTTGTACTAATTTAAACTGGAAATCCCTTGTAAGACATTGATGGGCAGTTCTAGTGGATCTCTGCAATTTTGTTGCCAAAATTGGCATAGTATTTCTCAGGTAAGTAGAGGAAGATGGGAGAGAAGCACCAAGCAGACTCTTGGTGTAGTACAGTTTAATATACAATGAATAAAATTGATAAAAAGTGCCACTCACAAAGGTGTGAACAGAGCAAAGTGTGACCCGAAAAGGCTCAGAGCAAGAGCACCTGCCCGCGGGGGGGCTGTCAGTCCTTGCTACTGCGGCAGCTCCAGCGGAGGAGGATGTTGGAGGACTCTGGGGAGGGAGCTGTCAAAGCTTGAAACAGAGTCTGTTAACCTGGAGGGGAATAGCCAATTGGGACGCGTTTTGGAGGCAAGCCACATCCTTTCTCAGCCAATGCATTTGTGCTGTGGCACGTTTTATATATTTTATTCACAGTATATTAAACTGTACTGCACCAAGATTCTGCTTGGCGCTTTCTTTCTGGTATTTGCATACACCTAATCAATACTAATCATGAACAGGCTGCGGCTCTATCCTAGTAACCACATATCCAGCCATTTACATACATACAGGGATGGATGTGCACCCACCTCTGGATGCAGACAGTTTGTGTCCAGGAGTGTACATCTGTCCCCGTAGTCATGTAAAGGCTTGGATGTGCAGCCACAGCCTGTCCATGATTTGTAAAGACGTTTGCATGCACCTAGCACAGAAACATATGCTTCTATTCATGGTGTAAGGCCCTCTGTGGCCCTGTGAACGAAGCCTTAAAATCATTGAGGATAAGCATCTTCTACCAGCCTATTTCTAGTCATGACATTTTTCAGTTGCAATCTGCAGTTTTTGCATATAACAAACACATATATCAATCATGCACACAGAATGAACAAATGATTATCCATGACAGAGGTTACAAGTTGTATTTCCTTCATGTTTTTGCACAGTGACCTTCCTCTAAATGGCTGTGTAAAATGACAATGTTTGGCACATACAAATATATAAAAATGTAAGTACTTCTCTTTTGATCTTTTCACTGTCATAATCCAGCAAGTGAAATAAGAAAGTTGATATTTTAGATTTTCTACTTCAGTCAATGTATTTTACATGTCTTTATTTTGCCTATGGCACCTGTCTTCTTCCTCTTAACCCAGGGAACTGAAAATATTGCAAAACATTTTTAACAAGTTCATAGACTCTTAAGCTTATTATAGTATTAAGACATGGATGGCTGTCTATATTTTCAGTATAACAAAATGCCGTAGTGTATGATTAACACTAAAATGTTTAAGTGAAAGTTAAACCATGCACTTAAGATGTCCGATGATAACAAGAAAAGCCACACTGCTTACTATAATCAAACGTTTTATTAAAATTGCTTACAAAGAGTAACTATATAAAAACAAGATGTTACAATCCTATACATAAAACATTTTAAATACCCTAAATTTAGCTAAGAGCCCTCCATAGATTTGTACATGCAACATATATTATGAATAACACAGATGTATACATTACCTTGCATTCTAAACAATTTCTGATGTGTTAAAATAGGACATTAATGATCAAATATATTACACCGGCAAAGAACCCCATCGGGCATTCACCATTGGGCAACCAACAAGGGAGGACCTGGGTTACCAAGAAAGGAACCAAAACTGGCATGCGTTATATCAAAATGAACACAAGATATATAAAGATACATAAAGATATATAGTGTCAACCAATATAAACTGATTATATCCCCAGACATATGCATAGAAAAAACATACAAGCAACATAAACATTTGCAAAAACCCTAAAGGATAAAAACATGTCCAATTATGTAATACTAATATGAGTATTATAACAGCAGTTAAGCTAGACAACCCACAGCAGTCCTGACAGTTATTTGCCTCCTGTGATTCACTGCTGGAACCTCCTTTCTGTTGTGTGACCATGGGCCCTTCTGTGTTATACCCAGAGTGTCACAGCTATGTCAAGTAACAGGGTCACATGTCCACCCATTTAATCTCAAGACAGACAATCTGCCTTCAGTCCAACTGCCAGCAGTATTGCAGTCAAGCTCTGCAGCATCTGCAGCCTTTGCTGCACCTCTGCTACATCCACAGCCTCTGCTGCATCCCAGCTGCATCTACAGCCTTCACAGTACCCACAATTTAAGATTTGGCTGCATTTTTGCTACAGATTCTGCTGCCACTCTGTTGCTCCCACAGCCTCCACTGCACCTCTACTAAATCTACAGATTTTGCTGCATTTCTGCTGTATCCCCAGCCTCCATTGCCCCTCGGGTGCTCCCACAGCCTCTGCTAAACCCACAGCCAAAGCCTCTACTGCACCTACATCCCCTGCTGCATTCACAGTCAGGACCTCCACTTTGCCATCTCTATGCTTGCAGTCTCCACTTTATCTACAGTCTTAGGAACTGCCAAGCCATCTCTCTACTTGCAGTCTCTGGCCTCACTCCTGCTTCCATCTGCTTCATTCCTTGTACCTCTCTCATGTTCCAGTACCTCATTACCTGTTCTCCTCTACCTCTGTGAGTACCTGTCGAGTGCTGCTGGGATTAGCCAGCAGCTAAGCTCAAATCCCCATCAGGGGGTCCATGGCAAATCTCCAGTTGCCTCTCAAAGTTCACTCTTAGAGAAAGCAGCCACACAAATGAGTAGGGTCCACATCTTAGATTACCAGAAAGTACTGTAGCGCTACCCCATAGGGGCTGCTGGTATTAACTGGTTCTTCCCTTATACTACAGATTTTGCCCACCACTGCAAGCACAAGTCCATTGACACTGGTTCCAGTAACACAGTCTAGGGAATGTCTTTTTAAGATTTATTGCTTGATAAAACATTGAACAGAAGAAGGGTTAGGGGATGGGATACTCCAAAATGAATAGCACATAGCAATTAGAGAACAATATTCCCCTTGGATAAATGTGATTGTTGGACAGTCTAGCCCTCCACAGCTGAAGACCATGAGGTAACTTTCTGAACAGGCTAAGACCTCACAGCTGGGGTTCATGAGATATGTTTCTTTGATATCTGGTTACCTTGTGCCTATGCACTACCATTGGTAGCCAATGTGATTTCCAGAACACTTTCCAGTTACAGGAATAAATTTAAAGTCTTTAAGTCCCCAGCACAGCAGCCACCTTCCTGCTTCCTCCGAGCTACATCAGTGGTGAGGTCCTGCAATCAGCTTCTGGGAAGATCCATCTAGGCCCTCAGCCCCAACACTGCTGAAGCCTCAAGAACAGCTACACAGCTTATAGGCTACCTGATGATAGCAGCCCCTCAGGCTCTGAAACCCTCCTGGGGACAGAAAAAATAGCTCTCCAGTGCTTCAGACCATTTATCATCTTACCATCCCACTTCTAGACACTTCTCTTCAGGGATTGGTTGGAGCATGATGAATGTTCATGCTGGTTATTTGCATCTCCCTCCCTAAACTCTGGAAGCTTCTTTCAGATGCAGGGGGAAGCAATCAAATTCCCAGCCTGTAGAACCCTGAACAGACCAGGACAAATGATCACTGCTCCCTTGATTGCAGAAGTAGCCAAAAACTAAATCTAGCATCCTACGCTTAGAGGAGGCTACATCAGTTAAAGATTAGGGATGACCCAAATGTACCTGGGTGAGCCGAATTTAAAAAAAAAAGGAACTGCCATGTTTTAGGCTAAAAGGGAAAGGATTGTCAAACAAATGTCGTGGGTAAAATGTGGAAAATGTACCAAATAAAAACAAAATGTTTTTGGAAAATCTATTCTCTATTATATTCTGACAGCAGGGACCCCCCCCATCAGAATACACTGGCTGCAGCCACTGATCAAATGCTGGTTTTCCAGCAGGCCCGTTCCGTTTCACAGACAGGGCTACACAGGTACTGAAATTCATCCAGTTCCTCCTGAACTGTCCGAATTTTAATATGAGTATATCCAGATTTAGTTTGATTGGTTATCAAATCTTCAAACAAGCAAAATTTGGCAGGACCTAGACTTGAAACAAACTAGTAGCCAATCCCTATACAGGATCAGTATCCACAAAGTGAAAGTGTATCTAAAAGCATTTTTTTTTTGTTTTGGAAAGAGACAGCTTTTTGTTGCTGTTTCTATTTCTACTGGGAATATTCACCCCTCTATTTGTCTTGGTGACCGCCATCACCAAGACAGAAATTAAGGGGAAATACACAATTTTGAGTTGCCACCAGGGCAAAAGGTAAGAATAAATCTTCTAATGGGGATACCTGTTCCACTGACAACCCTCTCAAGTAGGAAATAAATCCTCCTACATATGTTGTAACTGTTTATCTGTAACCTTCTCTCCACCACAGCCGTGCAGAATTTACACAGTATTTCTGAGCTTACAGAGGAAGGGAACTGATGTACAGTAGAACACTGCACAACTCAGACAGGAGAACTAAGTGTAATCTGAGACCTCCTACATATGTTGTAACTGTTTATCTGTAACCTTCTCTCCACCACAGCCGTGCAGAATTTACACAGTATTTCTGAGCTTACAGAGGAAGGGAACTGATGTACAGTAGAACACTGCACAACTCAGAGAGGAGAACTAAGTGTAATCTGAGACCTGAGTAGAGGGAATATACACCCCCCCTACACAGTCTCATAGGGAAACATGCACATCTGAGGCTGTCAACCACGAGCTGTGTGTTGGAGCTCCCTTCCCCTTCACTGATGATTGCTTGGAGTTGATATAACCTGTCAGCAGTGACTCATGCAGATGTGTTTGGTTAATTTTTTTTTTTCATTTTAGGGCTCACATCCAGCAGTTGAACCTAGGCATAGAGCTGTACATCGGGACATGCACAGGTGCCTGAGTCACCTGGCTAACAGGCATTCCTTGACATACAGCTTAACTGCTGCAGAAGGCAAAGTTTTACATTACGCTTACAAAATACCCTATAGAAAGCATCCAGTACTTCGAAAAACAAGGCCAGTGTTTACATGGCTTAGCCATACATATTACAACTTCTCATTTCCTCCAAGACTAAACTAAAGGTACACTTTAAAACTGTAAGCTGAGACTGAAACATCCATATAACTAAATGTGGTTTGCGTTTCCTAATTAAGTTCATGAGAAATTGTGTTCTGATATGATTACAAGCATACTTTAACTTAGGCCATCAATCTATAACTGCTGCTCAAATAAAATGAATCCTGGTCATACTGCACACCGCTAACAGTTTCAGTATACCGCTATCAATTCATTAGACAATTTACAGATCTGTCACCATGACCTCTGTACCTTTTCGACTAATGATCATTAAGTGAGCTATATACTGCTTTCATATTACTGCAAATTGTATTTTCTCAGGTTCTTCTGCAGAATATGTCAAATTAGTAAAGTGAAATGAAACCCTCTGTGTTTAGCCACTTTCAGTAGCTGATTAAATCACTTACTAAGAATGCAGCTTCCCTATCTTTTAATCTTTGTCTATGTTTTTGTTTAAGCCTGTACCCTGACCTGTGCCCCAGGTTTCCTTTTTTAGGGTGGCTTCTTCCTGTTGTAACATCTTTTTGAGCCACACAGCCCCAACACAGCCCCATAGCCTAGGCACGCCCATGTTTCCCCATCCTTCTCCTGTCCTTCACTTCTAAAAGCTTACAGATGGTGAAGACTGTAGCTCAGTGAAGCAGCACTAAAAGGGAGCAGGGACCAGTAGCACTGAAAGTTGTAGACTGGGGTAAAAATTTTAACTAATATTTTAATACTACTCTCAGGCAATACATCTATTTTTTTAAGAGGATGGGGGGGGGGGGCTCGTGGGAAAAAAATGTTCTTTTGAAGGAAATTATTTTTCATATATCATCAATTTGATGGTTTTTAACTTCTTGGGTGTTTATGAAGATACTTACTGCTAATCATCACAATCTATGTGGCATATAGTATAATCTTTGTAATATTATTTTTCCATATAAGAATATGGTTTTAAAATGCTTATTAAAACATAAAAAACATACAAAATTACCAACTCCTAAAACTATTTACATTTGCTGTATGTCAAATTATTTAGACACTTAAAGCCCATCTCTAGGCAAAACATGAACCCCTTCCACCAATCCCTTCCATTCCACTCTAATCTATCCTGCATGTTTCTTTTTTCCTACCTTGCAAAGTACAGTCACCCAAGTCCACCATCCAGGTCCCTTGTCAATGCTGTACCCAGTGGCGTAGCTAGCACAACTGGCACCTGGGGCTGGTGATTTTTTTGGCACCCCCTCCCAAGAAAAACGGCATGTGGCAATATAGCAGTGGGTGTGGTCAGATTTCATCAATGGTGGGAGGGTCTTAAATGGCCATATCCTTTAAATATTGTGCCACAAGCGAGTATATAACAGTACAAACCTCAGTACACTCATTTGATCAAAATAAAGCTGTTCTATTCCATATCCTTTACTACACACAGCTAACCTTAAAGTCATATTAAAGTTTTTTTCCCCCCCTTTTTTTTATAACAAACATGTTATACTTACATGGTCTGTGTAATGGTTTTGCACAGAGAAGCCTGGAGTCCCTCACCGCCACCCCTGGCCCCTCCCTCCTGCTGGGTGCCCCCACAGCAAGCAGCTTGCTATGGGGGGATCCAAGCAGGCACACTTTCACCCACTCCGTCTCCTGATTCCAGGGCCTCCTCTACACTCCCCAGTCCAGCGCCTCTAGCATACTCCCCTCCTAGTCTAGGGCCTCCTCAGCATCACCCAGTCCAGGGCCTCCTGTTCACTACACCTCTAGTCTAAGGCCTCCTCTGCACTCCCCTCCTAGTCTAGGGCCTCCTCTGCGTCACCCAGTCCAGGGCCTCCTGTTCACTCCACCTCTAGTCTAAGGCCTCCTCTGCACTCCCCTGCTAGTCCAGGGCCTCCTCTGCACCTCCCAGTCCAGGGCCTCCTGTGTACTCCCCTCCTAGTCCAGGGTCTTCTCTCCTAATCCAGGGTATTTGCCACACCAATCCTTTTCTGAGCCAGGGCCTCCTCTGCAACCCCCCCCCCACTCCAGCGCCTCCTCTGCACTCCCCCATTTAAGAGCCTCCTCTGCATCCCCCCTCCAGGGCCTCCTCTGCTCCACCACCCAGCCCAGGGCCTCCTCCGCACCCCCCCATTCCAGGGCCTCTTCTGCACCCCCCAGGTCAGGGCCTCCTCTGCACTCCCGTCAGCCCAGGGCCTCTCTGCATCCCCCAGCCCAGTGTCTCCTGTGTACCCCCTCTCCAGCCCAAGGCCTCCTCCATGCCCCCCTCAGTCCAGGGCCTCCTCTGCATCCCCCCAGGCCCCCCAATCCTTTGCCATATCAACCCCAACATCCTAGACCTGAGCCTTCTGCAAACAAAAAGCCTCTCCTTGTCCTAATAAATGCCTTCTAATTACAGGAAGGCTCTCCCATGTGAAAGAATGCTTTTCTACAGCACTGGCAGGCGGGAGGAGCAGAGAGATTCAGCGCCAGTGGGCCTGTGCAATTTCCCTCCTATTTGGTTCTCCGGTATTTGACAAACTATGCAGAGGGTGCTGCCTGTTCATTACACTTGATCAGGCGGCAGTGACACCCTTAGAGCAGCTCTTCCCAGTGTGGTTGGGGGCAAAACCCCTGGCGGCGCCCCCTCCTAGAGGTGTTACCCGGGACGTGTTCCCCCTAGTTTTGGCCCTGGCTGTACCCACGTGTGGGAACTGCTTATCCAATGTGCCTATGATGGCTGGTTCCATAAAAGTCCCTCTCTGGATCCTGAGGGGACTCTGCCACTGGACAGCCAATAGGAATTGTCCACGTCATACAGGCAGTGATATGGACACCCAAAGAACAACTCCTCCTTATGTAAATAGAAGAGGAGTGAATACTTGGAACTGGAGCATCACATGACCACTGCGTAAGGTAAGTTAAAGCAGCATTTAGATAAGTGTTCTTTCTTGCAAGCGATCAGTTAGAGGGAGAGAGGGAAGAGGTTAATGTTTGCCCAGAGTTGGGCTTTAATACGTCTCCTCTATCAAAGACCTCTTTGAATTAGATATTTTCATTCCATGCTACTGTCTGCATTAGATATTTTATATAGTCAGGGAAAAATGAATGTTTTTCTGCCAAGCAGTAGATTTCAGTGGAATGTAAATTATATCAATTACTCTATAGAGATTTGGGGTTTTTAAGATCACATTTTGACTTGAGGAAAAGAGTAAATTTAAATAAGATACATTTGTAACAAGACACTAATTAAATGATTTCCTGCAATGCCATGTCACCATAGGGAATAGAGGAATGCAAGTTTTCTATGCTGTTATTACAACAAGATAAAAAAAAAATTCAAGGATACACACACCTTTGTTGAAGCCACTGTGTGCAAAAAGATGACAGGATTCATAGCCAACTTGTTAATATGATAATATTCCTTTTTTGTAATCTCTAATGATTTTTCAGCATTCTGTTGTGCTATCAATTGCTTTCATACGATGGCACTCCTTATGTCACTTGCCTTCACTATGAAGATGGAAAAGCTGTCTGCATATAGGACTGGACTGGTATTCCTTCCATTGCATTAAAGTTTCAGACTCCTCATCCTTTCTTCTGTCATTATCACATGTTGACAGCACTGAGATCCTGATAAAGCGGTAACAGTACCTGTGCGCTTACAGACCAGAATCATCCCGGAGCTATGATGCATAATACGTACATTTAAAGTGTAACTAAACCCAGGACCCTGCATTCACTATATCTGGTCTCCCACAGTACACAGAATATGGAAATACAATCATTTTAGTAAACATAAATCGCTAAATACCTTTTCTCATCAGCAGTATACAGCAGTCCTGTGACATCTATCAGTGTTCAGCTGAGCACTGTTTAAAGCTTGTAGGAGTTATTTTCCTTCTCCCCTGATTGTCCTATGAGGCTGAAGGACCCCTGATCCTCTGTCTGTACAGAGCTGATTGGCCCTGTGCTGATTACATGCACCCTCCCAAGAAAAAAATAAAAAAATAAAACAAAAACTCTCTAGCAATACACACACAACTGAGTGTGTGCAGGGTGCCTCCAAGGCTCTGTTCTATCAGGAGATGAATTGGGGACTGTGGAAGAAGGGGAGGATCAGAGAAGACAGGATCAAATAGCTTTTTTGCACAATGTGCAGGATTAACCTCTTAGGTTCCACAGTGAGTATAACAAGAATGCTTTAATGCATATACAGACTGATTTTACTGTTGTGGGTTTAGTAACACTTTAATAATTAAAATTGACTGTTAACCACTTGCCGACCAGCCGCCGCTGCCGTTATACTGCAGCAGAATGGCACGGGCAGGCGAATCACCGCCATGTTACTTTGGGTCCAAAGGTCCCCACTAGAGGACGAGTGCACGCCGTCGGAGGTACATGCACGCCCACTGCTTGCCCCTGGGTCTTAATGACCGCCGGGCCTGTGATCACTCGTAACATGGCAAGAACAGGGAGCTCTGTGTGTAAACACAGAGCTCCTGGTTCTCTGAGGGGAAAAGTGACAGATTGTCTGTTCATACAAAGTATGAACAGCGATCTGTCATCTCCCCTTGTCAGTCCCCTCCCCCTTCAGTTAGAACACACACTAGGGAATACAGTTAACCCCTTGATCGCCCCCTAGTGTTAACCCCTTCACTGGCAGTGACATTTTTACAGTAATCAATGCATTTTTATAGCACTGATCGCTGTATTAATGCCAATGGTCCCAAAAATGTGTCAAAATTGTCCGATGTGTCCGCCATAATGTCGCAGTCATGATAAAAATCGCAGATCGCCGATATTACTAATAAAAAAAAAATTATAAAAATGCTATAAATCTATACCCTGTTTTGTAGACGCTATAACTTTTGCGCAAACCAATCAATATACGCTTATTGCAATATTTTTTACCAAAAATATGTAGAAGAATACATATCAGCCTAAACTGAGAAAAACATTTTTTTTTTTTTAAATGGGGATATTTATTGCAGCAAAAAGTACAAAATTATTGTGTTTTTTTTTTCAAAATTGTCGCCCTTTTTTTGTTTATAGCGGAAAAAAAAGGATGTCCATTTTGTTTGGGTACAATGTCGCACGACCGCACAATTGTCAGTTAAAGTGACACAGTGCCGAATCGCAAAAAGTGCTCTGGTCGGGAAGGGGGTAAAATCTTCCGGGGCTGAAGCTGTTATTGACTGAGGTTGAATTCAGTAGATCATTAATTTTCCAGCTATAAATCCGGAGAAAGGTATCCTATTCTATACACTGAGAACTGTCCTGCCTTCTAAATTAGTACGCTCAATGAGCACCGAGAGGCTTCGTTTTGCATCATCTTATTAAAACAATTGAAAATTCTACAGAATAACACAGCAATATAGATTACAGACAAAGTAAAGGCATACTAATATTCAATCCTGTCATTATTAATATAGAGACTACAATAAAAGATATCATTTTCACAGGGTTTACAGTCATTCACATTCCTCATATAATGTCACACAGCATTTACAGTATGTATTAAAACCAACATCTAAAGGGTCTGATCACCTGAAGGTAAGATTATGCTGTACAGCAAGAATAAACAATGTTCAACCTTTGCCAGCAAAACCATGCTCTCTTGTGCATTTGTACATACATTTTCACATGGATGATCAATGTCATTGATGTCTCATTCAGTGAACAGAATTTACAGTGCCTTGCAAAAGTATTTACCCCCCTTGGCATTTTTCGTGTTTTGTTGCCTCACAACCTGGAATTAACATGGGTTATTTGAAGATTTGCATCATTTAATTTACAGAAAATGCCCACAACTATTCACCCCCCTAAAGTCAATACTTTGTAGAGCCACCTTTTGCGGCTATCACAGCTCCAAGTCGCTTTGGATAAGTCTCTATGAGCTTGCCACAGCTTACCACTGAGATTTTTGCCCATTCCTCCTTGCAAAACTGCTCCAGCTCCTTCAAGTTGGATGGTTTGCACTTGCGAACAGCAATCTTTAAGTCTGACCACAGATTTTCTATTGGATTGAGGTCTGGGCTTTGACTAGGCCATTCCAACACATTTATATGTTTCCCCTTAAACCACTCAAGTGTTGCTTTAGCAGTGTGTTTTGGGCCATTGTCTTGCTGGAAGGTGAACCTTCATTCTAGCTTTAAATGACACACAAATTGGTACAGCTTTTGCTCAAGAATATCCTTGTATTTAGCACCATACATCTTTCCCTCAACTCTGACCAGTTTCCTAGTCCTGACTGCTGAAAAACATCCCCACAGTGAAACATGGTGGTGGCAGCATCATGCTGTGGGGATGTTTTTCAGCAGTCAGGACTGGGAAACTGGTCAGAGTTGAGGGAACGCTGTATGGTGCTAAATACAAGGATGTGATGTGTTGGGTTTGCGCCAGACATAGCATTTTATTTGATGGACAAAAAGTTCAGTTTTAGTCTCATCAGACCAGAGCACCTTTCTCCATACATTTTGGGAGTCTCCCACGTGTCTTTTTGCAAACTCAAAACGTGCCATTTTGTTTTTTGCTGAAAGTAATGGCTTTCTTCTGGCCACTCTGCCATAAAGCCTAAATCTATGGAGGGTACGGTTTATTGTACTACTATGTACAGATAATCTAGTCTCTGCTGTGGAACTCTGCAACTCCTCCAGGGTACCATAGGTTTTTGTGCTGCCTCTCTGATTAATGTCCTAGTTGCCCAGTCCGTGAGTTTTGGTGTGTGGCCGTCTCTTGGCAGGTTTGCTGTTGTGCCATGTTCTTTCCATTTGGTTATGATAGATTGATGGTGCTCCTGGGGATCATCAAAGATTTGGATATTTTTGTATAACCTAACCCTGACTTATACTTCTCAACAACATTGTCCCTTACTTGTTTGGAGAGTTCCTTGGTCTTCATGGCAGTGTTTGGTTAGTAGTGCCTCTTGCTTAGGTGTTGTTGCCTCTGGGGCCTTTCAAAAAGGTGTGTATATTTAATGACAGACCATGTGACACTTAGATTGCACACAGGTGGACATCATTTCACTGATTATGTGACTTCTGAAGGTAATTGGTTTCAAAAGAGCTTTTTATGGGCTTCATAACAAAGGGGGTGAATACATTCGCACAGCTTTTTATTTCTGAAAAATTGTTTTATGTATATATTTTTCTATTTTTCACCAATTTAGACTATTGTTTTCTGATCCATCCCATATAATTCAGATTAAAAAAACATTGAACTAAAGGCTGTAATGTAACAAAATAGGTAAAAAAAAAACAAGGGGGGTGAATACTTTTGCAAGGCACTGTATGTAGCAAATTTCCAAAATAATAAATCTGCAGAGTTCCCTTGGTCTATCCAGGGATTATTGTATGAAAGGTATGCAGAGGCAGACATAAACAGAGGAGCATTGAAGTGTTAGCCTGTGAGAATGGTGAGCTGAGTAATTATTATTTTGGAATTTGCTATCTATGCTTTGACTGTACAAGGTCTAAAAACTGCAAATTTATGGGCTTTTGTAGTGCCTGTCCCTTTGTGGCAGCAATAAGAATTTACATTGTTGTAGGTATGATAATTTTATGAGGAAATAAAACAGCAAGTAAAAAAGCTTACTTTTTAATTTTCCAGTGCGATTGGTTAATATATAAATACAGTATCTCACAAAAGTGAGTACACCCTTCCCATTTTTGTAAATATTTTATTATTTCTTTTCTTGTGACAACACTGAAGAAATGACACTTTGCTACAATGTAAAACAGTGAGTGTACAGCAGTGGCGGCTGGTGTGCAAATTTTTTTGGGGGGGCGCACCTGAATAGGGGGTGTCAGCGGCGACCATAGATAGATTCATGCAATGCATGAATCTATCTATGGTGATTGAGCAGTGCAAGGAGAGAGAGGGCAGCGCTCCTGCGCCCTTTATGGACGCACCGTCACTGGTGTACAGCTTGTATAACTGTGTAAATTTGCTGTCCCCTCAAAATAACGCAACATGCAGCCATTAATGTCTAAACCGCTGGCAACAAAAGTGAGTACACCCCTAAGTGAAACTGTCCAAATTGGGCCCAATTAGCCATTTTCCCTCCCCGGTGTCATTAGTGTTACAAGGTCTCAGGTATGAATGGGGAGCAGGTGTGTTAAGTGTGATGTTATCGCTCTCACCCTCTCATACTGGTCACTGAAAGTTCAACATGGCACCTCATGACAAAGAACTCTCTGAGGATCTGAAAAAAAAAAGATATGTTGCTCTACATAAAGATGGCCTATGCTATAAGAATATTGCCAAGACCCTGAAAATGAGCTGCAGCCAAGACATACATCAGTTTAACAGGACAGGTTCCACTCAGAAAAGGCCTCGCCATGGTAGACCAAAGAAATTGAGTGCACATGCTCAGCGTCATATCCAGAGCTTGTCTTTGGGAAATAGATATATGAGTGCTGCCAGCATTGCTGCAGAGGTTGAAGGGGTGGAGGGTCAGCCTGTCAGTGCTCAGACCATACACTGCATCAAATTGGTCTGCATGGCTGTTGTCCCAGAAGGAAGCCTCTTCTAAAGATGATGCACAAGAAAGCCCGCAAACAGTTTGCTGAAGACAACCAGGTGAGGAATACAAAGACAAGTGTGTCTTGCCTACAGTCAAGCATGGTGGTGGGAGTGTCATGGTCTGGGGCTGTATGAATGCTGCAGGCATTGGAGAGCTACAGTTCATTGAATGCCAACATGTACTGTGACATACTGAAGCTGAGCCTTTTACCCCCCCTTCGGAAACTGGGCCGCAGGGCAATATTTCAACATGATAACAAACCCCAAACACACCTCCAAGACGACCACTGCCTTGCTAAAGAAGCTGAGGGTAAAGGTGATGGACTGGCCAAGCATGTCTCCAAACCTAAACCTATTGAGCATCATTTCTTCAGTGTTGTCACATGAAAAGATATAATAAAATATTTACAAAAATGTGAGGGGTGTCACTTTTGTGAGGTGCTGTACATATTAGGAAATATATTTGTGAGGGTTTCACATTTACCCAGGTAATTTTATATTTAGTAGTAGTTAAACTTTAAGTGAACCCCTACCTTGTAAAAAAAACAATTTAGTTTAAAATATAAAAGCTGTGTGGGGAGGGGGGGGTGTTTGCACAAGTCTGACCATTGAAAGTTCAATCAGCTGTTCTAGGGGGTGTGTCCGCACAAGTCTGACCATTAAAAGACAGGCAACATATGCTCTCAGCATAGCCAGAAAACTGACCAAACTGTGATGGATGTGCTACCATGCCTAGCATGGTCAGTTTGAAATAGGAGAGCAGGAGTGGCAGGCTCACCAGGAGTTTCATACAAAGGAATAAATGTAAAGAGGACAGCATACTTTTTAACACAAGTGCATAGTAAAACAGACACAAATCAGGAATATGAAATGTTAGGGTCACATACAATTTAAGCCAGCCATGCCAGATGGATTCTCTTGCGATTAATGCTAGCGGATGCTATAGCCACTAGCGATAACAACTGTCTTCTCCTGGTGGTGATGGCTTCCCCCACCCGCCCCCATCCCCTCGCTGGGAGAAAACAATTGCGGATTCCCTTGTCACAACTGTCTGTGTTAATGGGGGAATTATGAATTATGCAAATTTCTTTCCTGCAACCATGGGTTGAAATTCACACCGTGTATGGTCATTTAAATGTACTATTTCTGTAATTTTTAAGACATTCTGTAGCTTATCCAAGCCACTTCTTTGGTTCTAATGAGTGTTAGGTAAAAAATCATTTATATACCTGTACAGGTAGCACCAACACCTTGATTGAATGACAATTGAAAGGCAGATGTTAATTGTCCAAGAACAGGATAGGAGGTGTGAAAATTGTGGAACTACCCTGTTCTACTTATGTAATCCCATCCCTGGTGTCAGGTATGCTTTATAGTTCAATTCAAATGGCTGAAGGTGTAATATATTGTCCTAACATAGGGTTAGAGATGTAATAATGGAATTATATGTTGAAAGCCTACCTGTTCAATGACGGTTGTTCCAGTTCAGTTTGAAGTGTATGGGCCTTTTCACACCTCTTGCGAAACAATGTACCTTCCTTGTCCAAAATGTGCACCTCATTGTCCTCAAATGAATGTCCATTTTTCTTAAAATGTAGAAAAACTGTTAAAACTTGAACTGTAGAATTTTCCCTACTATGTTGGGTAAATAATTTGTTGAGAGGTTGCTGTGTCTCCCCAATGTACAAGTCTTTACATTCCTCGCTGCACCATATATACCAATTGTGTTTGGGTGTTGATCGACTTGGATGTACAGGTGTCAGAGAGGTTACCTGGTTGGGCACCGGTGCGTGCCGGGGTGCGTTGGTGCGCGTGTTCCTGTGCGTGCTGGGGCGCGTGTTCCTGGGGGCACTGGCGTGTCTGGTCTGGCCGGCCGTGGCGTGCGGGGTGGCGTCCGGGCATGCGCGCGCTCGCGCTAGGGCGTGTTCGCCTATGGGCGTTACCGCGGGCATGCCTGGTAGTGCTGGCATGCACGCTGGTGTTTGGGGGCGCGCTCGGGCGCGTGCGGGTGCATGGGCGCTTTGGCGAATCGACGCGTGCACGAGCGCGGTGTTTGGTACCAATCGGCCTATTTAAGTCTGCCTCTATTCCTGTTCGGTGCTGCCTGATCAACAGCTCTGTGCCTAAGTTCCGTGATCCTCTCTATGTTCCGTATCTCTGAAGTTTTGACCCTTTGTGACCCGGCTTGCTTTTTGGACTTCCTTGACTGATGCCTGAACCCGACCCCGGCTTGTTTGACCCTGCTACTGCCTGCTCCCTTTGTACCTTTGCTGCCAGCCCGTTGCCGACCTCTGACTGTGTGTGACCAGCCTAATAAGCTCCTGCTCAGCATCAGTTCCAGTATTCCTGAGTTCTACCTGCTGCTTGAAAGATCACCTTTCTCCAGGATCCATATACCAGGCCCTCATACCACTCCGTACTCGCGGGCTTCCTGTCTGCTCTATCAGGGGCCCCGAGTCGGATACGTGAGGGAGCCTACCCTCTGCCCAAGCGGACTCACCTGTCTGGTAAGTGAGGGACCTGACAACAGGTTTCTGGTTCAGTATATTGCTAGGCTTGAAAGACATAGGGATGCAATATCTGTTAATGATTCTTCTGAGTTTTTCTGATGCTCCAGCATCATGCAGGATGACTATATTACTCCATGTGTTCTGCTTCTCCCCTCTATTCAATAGTTCTGTGTTTTTGCTTGACCTGTCAAAAGTTGGAAAATGAAGAAATTAAGTAATTTTTTTCTATAACGGTATCTCTAACAAACATTATAGGAATATTTTCAATCTCACCTCACAAAACATTCTGCTACTCTCTCCGAGTATGGAGATACAACACGTGTGAGACTTTTTCACAGCCTAACTGCATAGAGAGGCCCAATATCCTAGGAACACCTTTGGGCTTTCAAGGAGCATAAATTACTCATAAATCACACATCTAATTTCCTGAATGACTATTACATTATTGGTGGCCCTGAAGCACCAGGACAGTGAAAACATCCAAAAAATTACCACATTTTAGAAAGCAAACACCACAAGAGGCAAAGTAAGTCTTTTGAAGACCTAATTTTTTTGCCACACATTTTTGTAAATTTGTGTAATTTTTAACACAAAGTTGTCCATTAATAAGATATTTCTAACACACAATATAGGCACACGTAGAATTACACAACAATACACTTTCTACTACTGTAAGTATAGAGATACTACATGTGTGAGACTTTTTCACAGCCTAACCACAAAACTCAAGGACCACCTTAAGGCTTTCTAGGGGCATAACTTACACATTTAATTTCTGACTACCTATCACATTTTTGGAGCCCTGGAATGCCAGGACAGTAGAAACACCCACAAAATGACCACATTTTGGGTAGTACCCCCCCCAGGTATTTTTAGGAGGCATGGTGAGTCTTTTGAAGGCTTCATTTTTTTTGCCACTAGATTTTGGAAAATGCTGAAAGAAAATAAAATTTTTTTACACAAAGTTGTCAGTTTTATAAGTGTAGCACCCTGATGTTTAGGCAGGGTTGCGCCTAAATGTACCTGCCAGTTATAGTTGCCTTGGCCAATTGTTAGGGATCAATCGATTTCACCCTAAGTCTTGATTTGCTGCACTTCTCTCTTCTGTCGCTGGGTGGCCGAGGTACCTGGTAATATTAGATAATATAAAGGTAATGCAAGGACAGGTTAGGAGTCTATGGGGTGTCTCAGCCAATGGGCAGGGGTTTTCTTGGGCTCCTTAGCCTGCTGGGAGAGCCTATATATTTGGGTGGAGTCAGGTGATCTGTGTTCTGTGCCACCTGGATGGCTGTCTGGGTGGACGTGTGTTGAGCTGTCCAGACTGCTAGGCTGGAGTTTGGGCCTATCCCGGGTACATCTGGCTGCTAGGCTGTTCAAGGGTCTATCCAGAAGCAAGAGAGCAGCGTAGGGTTGGGACTGTGGCTTGCAGTTCAACCAGAAGTGACCGGTCTGCCGGCCGGAGAACCTGTCGTGGTTGGAGGTAGACAGAAAGCTGTCGCCACTAAGGGACCAACCACCCTATTACCGGGGACCACAGTGAGTAGCTGAAGCAAGTACCGGGGCAGTATTCTCACCAAATGGGGACAGTGAAGAGTTGGGAAACTTCAGCAGATGCCAAGCCAGGGACCCATCCAGTAGGTGGATGCTTGAGGAGTATCTGGAGTGCCAAGCCAGGGACCCATCAGGGAAGCGGGGGTGACGTTTGAGGAAGATACTAAGTAAGATGATTGGAATAGTTCAAGGGGTTCAGTGCCAGTAAACCAGCAAGTCTAGTGAGAGAGACTGGGAGCTCAGTGGGCTAAGAATCTACAAGAAGTGATTGTAGTGGAAGTAAAGGAGTTTGTTACAACTTGTGTTAGGAACTGTTATAAGACTGTTTCCATAAGAGACAACGCTCCTACACATGCAGATGTGGTGTCTTGCTGGATGCCTTTCCCTGCATGGCTGTCTACCTGTAGAAGTCTGCCAATTAACACCACAACTACCTAAGGGTGTCCTGCCACTAACTCTCTCTCCCACAGTTCTGTTTAAGAGAAATACATTTCTTTGCATTCTAGAAGTGTCTTGTGCCCATGAATCTATCTTGCATTACACCCACCATGCCTTGCAACCCACTCTATACAGAAGGATGTCAGCTGTCCCTGGCTCTGGAGGTTCTCATTAGACTAAAGGAGGCCTATGACCTCACTACATAAGATATTTTTCACACACAGTATGGGCATAGTTAGAATTATACTCCAAACCACCTTCTGCTTCTCCTCCTGAGTATGGGGATACTGCATTTGTGCCATTTTTTCAATGTTTGGACCAGTTATGAACTTGCCAGTGCATCGTGTATCACAGGAACCTTTTTCAAAGTCAGATGGACAAAAGTAGGGCTAGTTAAGACGGCTGCCATAGGGAATCATTGATTTGTACACATTATGAGACATGTGTTCCCATGTGTCGGAGCATATGTCGCACCAGTATGAACCGGGCCTGAATGGAGAAAGGTGCAGTGTCTGCATCCATTTAGAAGTAGTTAATCCTTAGGGAGTAACTTAAAATGAAATTCCTATTGCTAATCTATTCCATTGCACCTCAAGAAAGCATTTGTGTTACAGTGCATAACACCACAATGTCTGTTCTGTTGATCTGAAACAAAATGCAGCATAAACTATTTTTTAATGAGTTGAGGTGTGTTAAAGCTCATTAAAGGGGTTGTAAAGGCATTTATGCTATACTCTAATATAAAACTAAAAAAAACAAAACAAAAGAAAGCTGCAGTTCAAATGTGCAATATACACAATAGGAAGAAAACAAAGAAAAAACTGAGCTAAACCCTCATAATGTGTGATAAGGTATATGTGAAAAAACACCAAATATGAATAAGAATGTATATATAAAATCATAAACAAAAATATGACACAAAAAATCCCAAATATTATTTGACAAATACCGAGTGCAGATAGGTCAAAAGGTGCCAAAAGCACAAAATAGTGATATTAAATTAATAAGCAGCAAAGTCCTTAGACCAGAACAGAAAATCTTCTATGGAGATGGGAAGAGTTCCCTGATCCTCCACCATTAAGAATACACGCTTACCAGATAGTAACCTCAACAAGCTCATCAGTACACCAAGGACCAGATGAACAGCGGGTATTGGAGCATTCCTCTATGTAGCATGGCAGATGGCAGGCAAACCAGGCACATGCAGGACCTTGAATCCAGGTATCCAACCGACACGACGGGACTAGAAAAAGGAAGTTCAATAGCCAGTAGCCAATAGCTGCCCTTGCGTTGTTTTTGGTCAGTTGGAATAGCATACAGACGAACGGTTCCTGATAGGAATTGATTCTGTCGGAAAGATTTAAAACATGTTCTATCTCTAGGTCCGGCAGAATTTTCGAAAGGAAAAGTCAGATGAAGCCCACACACGATCGGAATATCTGATGGAATGATTCAGTCAGACTTTTTCTGCCGGAAAGTCCGGTTGTTTGTACGTGCCATAACTCTAAAATTTCCAGAGCTTCCATAGTAGGAGCACATATATCAATGGATATGTGTGTCTGAAGGAAGCCTAGTCCTCGCTGCCATGGTGCTATTGCTGGGCGCCACATGCGCCCATGTACTTTAAGGAGGGATGGGCTCCCTCCAGGCACACCTGCCCTTAACCTATCCATTGATATATGTGCTCCTACTATGGAGGATCTGGAAATTTTTGAGTTAGGACCACAAAATATACAGAAGGTCCCTTGACATAGGCATTGCGGCTTACGTATGTATTTGCAAAAGTGTGCAAACAAAACCCTTTAACACAAACTGTTAGACAGGGCCAATTTAGTTGTTTTGCAGGCTGGCTGGTAAGTGTACTGGGAAATCTTTTGTTTGTTTGCAATGTGCATTGCCCTTCCATGTGCACCTTGCTGCAAAGGCTAGCTATAGGTTGGGGTGGTTGCCATTTTTATTTATTAGTAAAAAAATTACCTGTCCCTGCTCCTGCAGTCTTCTGGGATATTCCCATCATATATTCCAGGAGGCTACAAGAGCGGCACACAGCAGCTTAAGGGCAGACCTGGGGTCAGGGGCTGGTTGCAAGAACCTGGAAAAGACAGCTGGCGCCTGAAGGTGGTGCAGGACCTGGCATGTGACAGTGTTTTGTAGCAGGACAACACTGGGCTTGTGAATATGTTTTTTGAAGCTAACCCTCCCAAAAAAACATTGGGTGGGGGGGTGAAGTTCCTCTTTTAGCTGATAATACTTCGGTTTGTTTTTTAACTGAGAATCCTTACTAAAGGGTAGTCTACTAAATTTTAGAATTCTGCAATATATTTATTATATATTCATGTACTGATGAAAAATGATTAAGTTACTCTCCAAGCAGTTATGAACATATTCATTATGGAAAATACATGGTAGTTTTAAATTACTTAGTTGTCATTCTAATAACATATTTTTTAAGCAAAAATGTCTGTTTTTGAAACAAAATGTTCACCCAAAAATAAATACAAACAAGTTTAATATTATTTTAAATTGTCACTTTAATCTTTTTTGCTCCCCTATTCCTCTAAGCTATAAGTTCTGCTCTTGGAAATTGGCAGTTATGTTAAAGGAACTTACTTGAGGTTAGTTAATTCCTGTGTGCATATTTTCACTGACCAGGAATAGTCATTTGCTCCTCGGGCATTTAGTAAATCTGCATATTTTGCCCTCCAGCATGGCTTGTGATCGATGGCCCAGCTTACAGACATATGCCTTTAGTAAATCAGGGCTAAAGTATCATAAGGTCTAATTCATACCATAAAAGATTTATGCTTTAATACAGATTAATGCTGTGTTGTGAAGAATATGCACATAAGATTTATTAGCACTGCATCCATATTCTCTTGCAAACTGCATGTCTTTCCCATGTCTGTTTTACTTTTTTATTAGTTTAAGAGGGCATAATTGGTACTGAGCTTACGTTAACATGACAGATAAGAAAGGAGGGAAATGTGTCAGTGAATTAATGAATTATTTTTCTAGTTTTATACAAAATACCTATATTCTAAACATCTGACGCAATGAAAACATAATACTTGTAATAATACATTTCAATTATACATTTTGCATGTTTTATTTAAAAAATCAGTAGTTTTTCTGCAGAATCTGAGTGACCAACATGCTTTGTATCTCTTAGAAATTGCAAGTCTAGTTCCCAACATGCCCCCCTTAGTAACTTATATGAGAAGTAGCCCAAACCTCCAACCATTTGTCTATTTGGAATGACTCACTACTAGGGAGTATAGTTGGTTCCACCGCCTGAACTTTTGGCCCCCTATTCAATGGAGCTGAACATTATATAAAGCAGTGGTATTTCTTAATGTGTAGCAGTGTATCACAACTGATGGTAATGCGTAATCATACATTGCACCTATTCAGTGCACCTTGCCAATGCACATGGGTAGTACAGCACCACAACATACAGTAGCACACTACAACACTGCATTACAGAAAACATTGCATGAGCCTTTTGGGCATTTTTCGGTGTGTGTTAGGGCATAACAAACAATAATGCATGTACACGAATACAGAACAAAAAACAAAACAAATAGGCTGCCTTAATGGACTGCATGGTATAGCATAGTACAACATGTCCTAATGTGATTGCATAATTCAGTGCAATAGTATAAATGAGCCCCTAGTGTGTCTGTGCTAATTCCAAGAAAGAAAATATGGCACCTGTTGAGGTAAATGACTAGTAAAAGGAATTGTGCACATGGACATGGCGATCCATAGAAAAATAAAAAAAGTCTCACTCTTCAACCAGCCTTTTGAGTGTTCTAATATTTTAGATTAAAAACAGATGTTTTTGTTTTATATGTAGCTAGGAGCTGGTTAATATTGCCTGCCTTACCAGGAGACACTCTGCAGCACTTACTGTAGTGAGACTGTTTCTCTCTAGGGCTCAGCTTGGCTCCGTGTCATCATATCCTGCCAGCAGGGTGAATAATATCAGTGAAACAAATTATCTTGGGACCTGTAGTTCAAGGAGCCAGGATTTGAATTTAAGTCGGACTGTAATGGACTACAAGTACTAGCCAGCTGAGGAGGTAGAGGAGAATGCTGGGAGAGATAATAAAAAGGCTAGGTTAGGTCGGGATTGCTCTCTTGGGACTCCAGCTTGGATCTGCTAGCAAGTGACTCAGTGTCAGATCATGCTGTGGCCTGGTCACGGCTTGTGCTACAGGGAAAGAGCTTTCACGTGTGTGTACAGGAGCATCCACTGCCAGCCACTTCTGGTCATCTAGCGGCAGCCTGGAGGCCGCCTTCGTCACACCCATGCTGGGTCCTGCTGGGCAGCAGCACAACAGGAAATCAAGCACCATCCCTAGACCCAGGATCTCCACAGACCTGTTGTGGAGTGTTAACTTCACTCCCCACCAAAGAAGATTGTCAGGACTGGTGAGCAGGCACTTGTCCACCATCCTAACACAAAGGGACACTGCATGCAGACAACTGTCTTTCTTTTGCCAAAACCTGTAGAACCTTGTGCTACACTTACTCACTGCTAAGCAGCAACAGTGTTCATCCTGCTTGCCAGGACACCTCAGCCTAATATACTTCACCCTGATTGTCAGG
Source organism: Lithobates clamitans (assembly GCA_037952925.1). Classification (NCBI taxonomy): domain Eukaryota; kingdom Metazoa; phylum Chordata; class Amphibia; order Anura; family Ranidae; genus Lithobates; species Lithobates clamitans. Next base: position 4,719,849 of record JBBGZY010000470.1, read on the forward strand.
ATTTCTCCAGTATACCATCAAAGAGCTAGCTGAAAACACAAGGTCTTCTTTTTTTCCAAGGGACTACAACATATTCACCCCCCACAAAGGATTAACGCTTTTGGTGCAACAAAGGCTCTATTTTGACCTGGGACTCTAATTATTATGTGAGTGTTAATTGTCATAGTAAACTCTCAGTAGGTGACAAGTCTATGCTACTGACTCTTAATGCTCTTAATACCTAAGTGAACAAGTTTCACTTGATTTCTGTGTGTCTCTAATTGCTTTGGTCATCACAAGAATATCTGAACCCAGGGTGTTAGTGCCGGTTCACACAAGGTCAACCTGTCAGTCACCTGACAAGCCGCTCTCCATGCATTGCAATGGAACTGCTCTAATAGGAGCGACTTCCTGTACTACTTTAGGGCGATTTCAGAGTGGCTTGCGCTGACTTCTATACAGCTTCAGAGTCGGACAACTTTGAAGCCGCCCCTGTTTGAACCGGCACTTAAAGGTGTCAGAGGACTTGCAAGGTCAGGGCAACCAGTGGGGTTCAAATTCTTTAAGCGGCCCTCACAGGGGGTAGTGCTACACATCCATTCCCAAATACAAATGAAGCAACCCTGCCACATCATGAATACTTTTCAAAATGAGGATCCTATCACTAAACTGTCTGAGCTCACAACTTAGGACCTAGATATATAGCAATAATGGAATAGAGAGCAGGTTTATCTTAAAGGTATACTCGTTCTCTTTAAAGGTTTAGCAACACACTATACATAAAGTCAGCCATACAGGAATCGAAATTTGTCTGGTTCAGTAGCAACCGATCCATCTATGGGCACTTTAGTTGTAGAGAGGTCAATCTACCAAACAACTTCTGCAAACCACCCCATCAAGTTTTCTCAGCTTGATCAGCACCAGAGGCTATAGCTGGCAGTTCTGATCAGTGTATTCTGATGGTGGGGAAAGGTCCCCACCATCAGAATACAAAGGCTCAGTGAGGAGGATTCCCTCATCCACCCCAAATGTGTGGATGAGGGAATTGAGTCTTTTTTTTTAACCAGCTGCTTGGAAAAAAGACAAAAAACTTATTATATGGGCTGCTTAAGCCTTAAAGTGGTTGTAAACCCTTGTTTACAACTTTATATTACAGGCAAGCCTATATTAAGGCTTACCTGTAGCTAACAAGGATATCTCCTAAACCTACACGGTTTAGGAGATATCCCTGTATTTGAATGTGCCGACGTCATGCGGCACATGCGCACTTAAAACAACTGAAGCAATGGCGCTATTTGCCGTTGCTTCAGTTGTACTGTGTCGTTCCCGCGCGCATGCCGGAGCCGCAATACCCGGAAGTCACTCCGGGACAACATGTCGGCGGCCAGAGGGAGAGACGTGGACCAATGCAGGGGCATTGATCTGAGGTAAGTAATACATAATTAGCTAGTATTCTATGCATACTAGCTAATTATGCCTTTATCTTGCAGGGTTTTTTGTTTTCTTTTTTTCTCTGAGGGTTTACTTCCTCTTTAACTTGCTCAAATTAATGATTCATAATGCACCACAGCAAACAAGTAGAAAAACTCCAGTCCTGCACTGATTTTTGTGCAGGATGCTGTAGTTAGGAGCTAGAACCCCCCCAACCTCTGAAGGCAGGTGAAGTACCCCAGAAACCTAGAGGGCTATCATTTTCCCAGGGTTGAGTCTATGGCTCAAAGCTGGGAGATGTGTAACAAATTGGGCGCTAGTCTTTAAGGATTTTATTCTTTGCAGCAATTCTCAGGTCCTTTTGTTTATTGTATTAATCATGGGTGTTTACGTATTCAAGAAGGTCTCTGCATATCATAAACATCCAGCAGGTGAATGAACCCACTGGCATTCTACTAAAACTATGATTTTTCTCAGCAGGCCATATGTGGGTTTCAATTCCACAACAATTTTCTTTCAAAACTCATAACTAAGAAATTTCATTTGAATTTCTCACCATTAGTGGGCCACATAAATGGCCACTTTTCGTGTGGCCATCAAATTTGAGTGATTGGACATGTTGGAATTATTATATATATTTTTTTAAACAAACAAATTTATAAACAACGATGGGAGAATTGTGCGAGAAATATGATTGAAAAAGAAATGTGCATGAGCAGTGACCTGGAATGAAAAGAAAATTCCCGGCCACAAAATTTATTTTCTGTAGTAGCATGTGATGAAATTGAAGGCTTGGTTGTTCAAGTTTTGAAATCAATGGTGGCCACATTGGATTACAAAACACATGAAATTTCTGATCTTCAAGGAAAAAACATTTGGAATTGGACCCATGTATGGCCCACATTAGGGATGAGCCGAACACCCCCCGGTTCGGTTCGCACCAGAACCCGCGAACGGACCGCAAGTTCGCACGAACGTTAGAACCCCATTGACGTCTATGGGACTCGAACGTTCGAAATCAAAAGTGCTCATTTTAAAGGCTAATTTGCATGGTATTGTCCTAAAAAGGGTTTGGGGACCCGGGTCCTACCCCAGGGGACATGTATCAATGCAAAAAAAACTTTTAAAAACGGCCGTTTTTTCGGGAGCAGTGATTTTAATGATGCTTAAAGTAAAAAAAAAAAAGTGAAATATTCCTTTAAATATCGTACCTGGGGGGTGTCTATAGTATGCATGTAAAGTGACGCGTGTTTCCCATGTTTAGAACAGTCCCTGCACCAAATGTCATTTTTAAAGGAAAAAATCTCATTTAAAACTGCTTGCGGGTTTAATGTCATGTCGGGTCATGGCAATATGGATGAAAATCAGTGAGACAAACGGCATGGGTACCCCCCAGTCCATTACCAGGCCCTTTGGGTCTTGTATGGATATTAAGGGGAACCCCGCACCCAAATTAAAATAAGGAAAGGTCCCTATATACTCTGAACAGCAGTATTCAGGCGGTGCAAACAAGACAGGGACTGTAGGTTTGTTGTTAAGTAGAATCTGTTTGTAATTTTGAACATTTTTAATGTGTTTAGCTCAGGCCAAAAAATCTTTTCTAAGCTTTTTGGAAAACATAGGGAAGGGTTATCACCCCTGTGACATTTGTTTTGCGTCTTTCCTCCTCTTCAGAAGATTTCACCTCACTTTTTTGTCCCAATGAAAAATGTTTTTGGAAAATTTGGGTTTTTTTGTGGAACAAGGATTGGAAAGCATCAGTGGAAAGGAGAAATTGTTTTCCCATATTAACTCTTACAGGAGAGAATTTCCCTTCCTTAGGGGTAGATTTCATCTCACTTCCTGTTGTCTCCTTCCGTTTGCAAGTAGGAGTCGTTTGTAAGTTAGATGTTTGAAAGTAGGGTCCTGCCCTATATACTCAGCAGAAATTTGGGCCTTAGGTGTTGCTGTGGCCAAAACACTGTAAGCCCTCACAGGGCCCTGCTGTGAAATATTAGATCAAGAATTGTAATTACATGCCCCTGTTGAACAGGAGCTGAAAAATTAGGCCTTAGGCACTGGTGCTGGTGCCACAACACTGCAACCCCTCACAGACACTCTAGTTGGAACGCAGGAACGAGCCCTGCTGCAAAGTATTGCATCAAAAATTGTAATTACACGCCCCTGTTAGACAGGGGCAGAAAAATTGGGTCTTAGGCACTGGTGCTGGTGCCACAACACTGCAACCCCTCACAGACACTCTAGTTGAAACGCAGGAACAAGCCCTGCTGCAAAGTATTGCATCAAAAATTGTAATTACACGCCCCTGTTAGACAGGGGCAGAAAAATTGGGTCTTAGGCACTGGTGCTGGTGCCACAACACTGCAACCCCTCACAGACACTCTAGTTGAAACGCAGGAACAAGCCCTGCTGCAAAGTATTGCATCAAAAATTGTAATTACACGCCCCTGTTAGACAGGGGCTGAAAAATTGGGTCTTAGGCACTGGTGCTGGTGCCACAACACTGCAACCCCTCACAGACACTCTAGTTGGAATGCAGGAACGAGCCCTGCTGCAAAGTATTACATCAAAAATTGTAATTACACGCCCCTGTTAAACAGGGGCTGAAAAATTGTGCCTTAGGCACTGGTGGTGGCGCCCAGAACCAAAAATGTTCTTACAAGCTATCAGCGTGATGATTGAGGAGGAAGAGGATAATTACTCAGGGATAGTCACTCAGCATCAGCATAGGCAGTCTTTGAAGGGATCTGAGATTTCAAAAAAAATTATTCGGTTACATCTGCATCAGGTGCTTGGTAGCTGGTGGTGATCCAAGACTGATTCATTTTTATGAAGGTCAGCCGATCGACCGAGTCGGTGGACAGACGCACCCTGTGATCGGTTACCACGCCTCCAGCAGCACTGAATGTGCGTTCCGAAAGAACGCTGGATGCAGGACAGGCCAGTAGCTCAATTGCATACTGTGCAAGCTCTGGCCAGTGATCCATCCTCAAGACCCAGTAACCCAGAGGATTTTCGGTGGGAAAGGTGTCCAAGTCTGATCTTGCCCCTAGGTATTCCTGCACCATGTAAAACAGACGCTGGCGATGGTTGCTGGAACCGATCATACCTTGGGGCTGCGGACCAAAAAATTGTCTGAACGCATCGGTCAGATGGCCACCTTCTCCACCGCTCCTTCTTTGACTGACCGAAGCCTCAGCAACACGTTGTCCAGAAACAGGAGTTTGTAACCTCCCAGTCTCTGGGAACGCGTTGCACAGACCTTTCTGCAAGGCCTCCCGAAGATGTTTCATCCTCTGCTCCCTCTGCGATGGCAAGATAAGGTCCGCAACCTTACCCTTGTAACGTGGATCAAGGAGGGTTGCCAGCCAGTATTGGTCCTTCTCCTTGATACCACGAATACGAGGATCCTTACGCAGGCTTTGCAGGATCAGGGAGGCCATGCAGCGTAGGTTTGCTGAGGCATTCGGTCCGGAGTCCTCTGGGTCACTAAGGACAACAACGTCCGCAGCCACCTCCTCCCAGCCACGTACAAGTCCATGTGTTCCTTGGGACTGATCCCTTAAAGACTGCTGATGCTGAGTGCCAGGCTCCACCTCCATACTGACACAATCTTCCTCCTCCTCCTCCTCCTCCTCCTCGTCCTCTTCCTGTGTGATCGGCGGGCACGCAGGAACACTGTCTGGATAAAGGGGGCCTTGAGAGCTAAGGAAGTCCTCCTCTTCCTGCCTCTATTCTGCCTCAAGTGCCCTGTCCATTATTCCACGCAGCGTGTGCTCCAACAGGTGGACAAGGGGGACAGTGTCACTGATGCATGCACTGTCAGTGCTCACCATCCTCGTGGCCTCCTCGAATGGTGACAGGACAGTGCATGCATCCCTGATCATGGCCCACTGGCGTGGGGAAAAAAAACCAAGGTCCCCTGACCCTGTCCTGGTGCCATAGTCGCACAGGTACTCATTGATGGCCCTCTGCTGCGTGTGCAGCCGCTGCAGCATGGCCAACGTCGAGTTCCACCTGGTGGGCATGTCACAGATTAGGCGGTTCTTGGGCAGGTTAAACTCCTTTTGGTGGTCCGTCAGCCGAGCACTGGCATTATATGACCGGCGGAAATGCACAGAGACTTTCCTGGCCTGCCTCAGGACATCCTGTAAGCCCGGGTACCTGCCCAAGAACCGCTGCACCACCAAGTTAAGGACGTGAGCCAAACAGGGCACATGGGTCAGTTGTCCCTGTCGGAGGGCAGAGAGGAGGTTGGTGCCATTGTCGCAAACCACCATTCCTGCCTTAAGTTGGCGTGGCGTCAACCACCTCTGAACCTGCCCCTGCAGAGCTGACAGAACCTCTGCCCCAGTGTGGCTCCTGTCCCCCAAGCACACCAGCTCAAGCACCGCATGGCATCTTTTGGCCTGCGTACTTGCGTAGCCCCTTGAACGCCTACGGAGCACCGCTGGTTCCGAGGAAGAGGCCATGGAGGAAGAAGAAGAGGAGGGGGTGGAGGAGAGAGGTGTGTCACAATCAGCATTTTGGAGGCGTGGTGGCGGAACAACCTCCAACACTACTGCACCTTGTCCTGCATCCTTCCCAGCTGCCAGCAGAGTCACCCAATGCGCCGTGAAACTTAAGTAACGTCCCTGTCCATGCCTGCTGGACCATGAGTCAGCGGTAATATGCACCTTACCGCTGACCGCCCTGTCCAGCGAGGCATGGACATTGCCTTCCACATGCCGGTAGAGAGCCGGAATCGCCTTCCGTGAGAAAAAGTGGCGTTTGGGTACCTGCCACTGAGGAACCGCACATTCCACAAACTCACGGAAGGGGGCAGAGTCTACCAACTGAAAAGGCAGCAGTTGAAGTGCTAGCAATTTTGCCAAGCTAGCATTCAACCGCTGGGCATGTGGATGGCTGGGAGCAAACTTCTTTCGGCGGTGCAGCAGCTGGGGCAGGGAAATTTGCCTGGTACAATCTGACGTCGGTGTACCAAAAGCAGATTGCCCACAAGTACTTGGCTGTGACACACCTAATTCTACACCTTCATTCCTCTCACTGCAGGTCGCAGAGAGGACTGAAGGTCTAGTGGGGTTGGAAATCTCAGCTGATGAGGAGCAAGGAGAGATCGTCTTTGTTCTTTGGTGTGGGTCTTTTAGATACGCTTGCCAACGAACTGCATGGCAGGTCAACATATGTCTGGTCAAGCATGTGGTACCCAAGCGGGAGATGTTTTGGCCACGCGAGATACGCTTGAGACATATGTTGCAAATAGCAGCGGTGCGATCTGATGCACTCGTCTCAAAAAAGGCCCACACCAAAGAACTTTTTGAATAACGCGCAGAGACTGCAGCGCCCTGCACATGTGGAGCTTTGGGGTGTGATGCAGTCAATGTGCTGCCCTTAGGCTGGCCCCTGGAGGGCATCCTGCCTAGTTGGTGATGTGCCACCTCCTCCTCCTCCTCCTCCTCCTCCTCCTCTCTCCTATCAGGCACCCACGTTGAGTCAGTGACCTCATCATCCCCTCCCTCCTCATCACTGGAGCAAACCTGGCAGTATGCTGCAGCAGGGGGAGCATGACTGCCAGATTGCTGTCCTTCTTGGGCACCCCCTCTGTCCGTGCTCATGTTACTGCCTTCATTGAGCTCAGTATCATCATCAGAGCCTTCCAAACGCTGGGCATCCTCCTGGAGCATGTACCCAACACTGTGGTCAAACAGTTCGAGTGAATCCTCATGAGGACATGGTGGAGCTAGGGAAGGAGTCACTGATGACATTGAGCTGAGGGAAGAGGCCGCTGCTTTGCCAGACAAAGCACCCTGGGCATGGGTGAGAGAGGATGAGGAGGATGAGGACGGCTTGGTCATCCACTCGACCAAGTCTTCCGCATGTTGCGGCTCAACACGGCCAGCTGCCGAAAAAAAGGCCAAGCGTGTCCCATGGCCACGTGCTGATGAGGATGCACCGTCTCCACGACCAGCACTAGACACAGAGCCTGCTTGCCCTCTCTTATTGGCTTGTGACTGTCTGCCTCTCCTTCTTGGCCTTCCAGACATACTAATGGCCTGTAGCTGCACTAAGCTGGGATAGAACACCTGTAATTTTCTTCAGGTAGCTTTATATACTGTAACCAGACAAGCCTGCCTGTCAGTAGGAAGATAACAGGAACGGATCTAGCTGAACACTGTGAGCAGGACGTACTGCACTAAATGTATATAGCAGGAACGGATCTAGCTGAACACTGTGAGCAGGACGCACTGCACTGAATGTAAATACCAGGAACGGATCTAGCTGAACACTGTGAGCAGGACGCACTGCACTGAATGTAAATACCAGGAACGGATCTAGCTGAACACTGTGAGCAGGACGCACTGCACTGAATGTAAATAGTCTAGCTGCCTGACCGTGGTACTAATAGGATCAAAAAGAACACCTGTAATTTTCTTAAGGTAGCTTTATATACTGTAACCAGACAAGCCTGCCTGTCAGTAGGAAGATAACAGGAACGGATCTAGCTGAACACTGTGAGCAGGACACACTGTACTAAATGTAAATAGTCTAGCTGCCTGACCGTGTTACTAATAGGATCAAAAAGAACACCTGTAATTTTCTTAAGGTAGCTTTATATACTGTAACCAGACAAGCCTGCCTGTCAGTAGGAAGATAACAGGAACGGATCTAGCTGAACACTGTGAGCAGGACACACTGTACTAAATGTAAATAGTCTAGCTGCCTGACCGTGTTACTAATAGGATCAAAAAGAACACCTGTAATTTTCTTAAGGTAGCTTTATATACTGTAACCAGACAAGCCTGCCTGTCAGTAGGAAGATAACAGGAACGGATCTAGCTGAACACTGTGAGCAGGACACACTGTACTAAATGTAAATAGTCTAGCTGCCTGACCGTGGTACTAATAGGATCAAAAAGAACACCTGTAATTTTCTTCAGGTAGCTTTATATACTGTAACCAGACAAGCCTGCCTGTCAGTAGGAAGATAACAGGAACGGATCTAGCTGAACACTGTGAGCAGGACGTACTGCACTAAATGTATATAGCAGGAACGGATCTAGCTGAACACTGTGAGCAGGACGCACTGCACTGAATGTAAATAGCAGGAATGGATCTAGCTGAACACTGTGAGCAGGACGCACTGCACTGAATGTAAACAGCAGGAACGGATGTAGCTGAACACTGTGAGCAGGACGCACTGCACTGAATGTAAATAGCAGGAACGGATCTAGCTGAACACTGTGAGCAGGACGCACTGCACTGAATGTAAATAGCAGGAACGGATGTAGCTGAACACTGTGAGCAGGACGCACTGCACTAAATGTAAATACCAGGAACGGATCTAGCTGAACACTGTGAGCAGGACGCACTGCACTGAATGTAAATAGCAGGAACGGATCTAGCTGAACACTGTGAGCAGGACACACTGTACTAAATGTAAATAGTCTAGCTGCCTGACCGTGTTACTAATAGGATCAAAAAGAACACCTGTAATTTTCTTAAGGTAGCTTTATATACTGTAACCAGACAAGCCTGCCTGTCAGTAGGAAGATAACAGGAACGGATCTAGCTGAACACTGTGAGCAGGACACACTGTACTAAATGTAAATAGTCTAGCTGCCTGACCGTGTTACTAATAGGATCAAAAAGAACACCTGTAATTTTCTTAAGGTAGCTTTATATACTGTAACCAGACAAGCCTGCCTGTCAGTAGGAAGATAACAGGAACGGATCTAGCTGAACACTGTGAGCAGGACACACTGTACTAAATGTAAATAGTCTAGCTGCCTGACCGTGGTACTAATAGGATCAAAAAGAACACCTGTAATTTTCTTCAGGTAGCTTTATATACTGTAACCAGACAAGCCTGCCTGTCAGTAGGAAGATAACAGGAACGGATCTAGCTGAACACTGTGAGCAGGACGTACTGCACTAAATGTATATAGCAGGAACGGATCTAGCTGAACACTGTGAGCAGGACGCACTGCACTGAATGTAAATAGCAGGAATGGATCTAGCTGAACACTGTGAGCAGGACGCACTGCACTGAATGTAAACAGCAGGAACGGATGTAGCTGAACACTGTGAGCAGGACGCACTGCACTGAATGTAAATAGCAGGAACGGATCTAGCTGAACACTGTGAGCAGGACGCACTGCACTGAATGTAAATAGCAGGAACGGATGTAGCTGAACACTGTGAGCAGGACGCACTGCACTGAATGTAAATAGCAGGAACGGATCTAGCTGAACACTGTGAGCAGGACGCACTGCACTGAATGTAAATAGCAGGAACGGATGTAGCTGAACACTGTGAGCAGGACGCACTGCACTAAATGTAAATACCAGGAACGGATCTAGCTGAACACTGTGAGCAGGACGCACTGCACTGAATGTAAATAGCAGGAACGGATCTAGCTGAACACTGTGAGCAGGACGCACTGCACTAAATGTAAATACCAGGAACGGATCTAGCTGAACACTGTGAGCAGGACGCACTGCACTGAATGTAAATAGCAGGAACGGATCTAGCTGAACACTGTGAGCAGGACGCACTGCACTGAATGTAAATAGCAGGAACGGATCTAGCTGAACACTGTGAGCAGGACGCACTGCACTGAATGTAAATAGCAGGAACGGATCTAGCTGAACACTGTGAGCAGGACGCACTGCACTAAATGTAAATAGCAGGAACGGATCTAGCTGAACACTGTGAGCAGGACGCACTGCACTGAATGTAAATAGCAGGAACGGATCTAGCTGAACACTGTGAGCAGGACGCACTGCACTGAATGTAAATAGCAGGAACGGATCTAGCTGAACACTGTGAGCAGGACACACTGCACTGAATGTAAATAGCAGGAACGGATCTAGCTGAACACTGTGAGCAGGACGCACTGCACTGAATGTAAATAGCAGGAACGGATCTAGCTGAACACTGTGAGCAGGACGCACTGCACTGAATGTAAATAGCAGGAACGGATCTAGCTGAACACTGTGAGCAGGACACACTGCACTAAATGTAAATAGTCTAGATAGAAGATAACAGGAACGGATCTAGCTAAACTGAATACAGTGTATATATATATATGCAACACCTGGGATGCATATATATACACAATACACTGTAAGTGCAGCTAACTGACTGACTGTTCTGCCTAATCTATCTAACTCAAATCAAATGACACTGTCTCTCTCTCTCTCTATCTCTCAGCACACCGGAACACACACTACACAGGGCCGCCGTGCAGGCGGCCTTATATAGTGTGGGGTGTGTACTAAATCCCCTGAGCCATAATTGGCCAAAGCCACCCTGGCTTTGGCCAATTACAGCTCTCTCTACTGACGGCGCTGTGATTGGCCAAGCATGCGGGTCATAGTGCATGCTTGGCCAATCATCAGCCAGCAATGCACTGCGATGCCGCAGTGAATTATGGGCCGTGACGCGCCACACGAATTTGGCGCGAACGGCCCATATCGTTCGCAATTCGGCGAACGACCGAACAGCCGATGTTCGAGTCGAACATGGGTTCGACTCGAACACGAAGCTCATCCCTAGCCCACATTAATCTGAAATCTCAGTTATGCATGGGCGTATTGGCTGAATTACCATTTGGTTTATTATATCTTAAAATCCGGCCACACATGGGGCAAGCTGATCTTTTGATTTCATTTTCTGTTGAAATTGCAAAGGACATTGAAGATATAAAATGTTGATTTGGAGCTGGAATCAAAACTTCCCTGTTAAAATTTAGCAGAAAAATCTGATTGCATTCTGAGAAGTTCAAGTGGTTTTTCTTGTTTAGCTCACTCAAAAAATGTCAAAGCTGTCAATTTATGGCCCAGTTCTGGACTTTGCAATCAATTTAATTCCAGTGGTCGATAAACTTGTAGATGGTAAATTGCTTCATTTCTGGCAATTGTTTGTGATCATATTTGCGAGTCCAGGTGGATAGAAAATGGTAGAAATTAACTAAAAATTGCAAAGAGTATGGCCAACTTTATGGTTACCCAGGTGTCTGCTTGTAGATCTTAGCATTTCTTTTAACAGTTTACCCATGCTGCTTACACAGTCTGTAGGAATATTTACAACCCATCATTATCCTGTAACAGAAATATCAGTCTAAGATAAACGAAATGTAATAATAACAACTGTATTAATGTAACACTGAATGTGACAAACATACAATAATATGATATTGTGTTCTCCTTGTGGTTTTTTTGGTTTGGTTAGGAGGTATGGATGTTCAGAATATGACGTTCTGTACACTGCTCATTACATGTGAGCTTGAGCAGATTTCTCATTGTCTGGTTGTCGATTCAGTCTATGCACATACAATTTGCATAATACCATTTGATTTTTATTATCCCTAAAATATTTTGTCTTAAATCATTTAAGTTACTTTCAGCAGTCAGTAAGCTGAATAAAACAAAATGATAGATGTCTTTGAAAGATGGGAGCAATATCAATGTAACACCCCCACATCTCCTTCTTATCTTTGAATCAGACTCCTTGACACAACTGATCATTAGAACAAAAGAGGCAGCGCTGGAGCAAGAACTTCATGCACCTCCTTGCGTTATCATCTAATAAACTAGAAAGAACTGCCATTCAAACTGTCATTCAGTGGGGATACATAATGAATGGTGTCTGCATGGCACAACAAAGATAACTACCTAAAATGGAAGTGATTTCATTCAGTACAAATAATATAAACCACTGAATTTAACAGATCAAGATACACTATGAGAGAAACTATAATAGCAAATTATTATAACAAAATACATAGAATTATGAATAAAACGAGATAAGCAAAAACTAGCACTGGAAAATTGGTGAACCAGGGAAACATGCTTTTGTACACTTTCATTTTTTTTTAGGTTACTGATACATTTGACACTGAACTCCTGTCAGACACTAGACCTTCCAGCTAAAGCCAGCAATTGTACTGTAACAGTAGAGGATCAAATAAAATGAACAAACATAAGTTGTTGAAGCGAACAGTTTTGCTTGCTTTGAATTTATAGCAGAATGTGTTGGATTTGTTGAGAATACTTATCATCTGTAGCACTATTGCTTTTCATTTAGACTTATAAAGAAACAATCAAATATCTATGGGTTATTCCTAGTCTTACTAGATGCCCTCAGGCCAACTGATTTAAAAAAATTAAAACAATAAGTTTTGTTGCACTAATATTAATCCTAACTGATTATCTTGCAGGAGGAAGAAAAACATTGTCAGAGCAGCCGTAGGTGGTGGTGGTAGAGGTGCTAGTGACAATAGAGTCTCTTCCTTTGTTAATATAGATCTAAACCTAAACACTGCATTCTCATATAAGCTTTAACATGTTATTGCAATAGTTGTCGGTCAAGGTTCCCATATCTCAACCCATAGTATTGCTAGTAGTAGTAGTTAGTCACATTTAGATGGACTTATCCTGTAATATTACTTCAACTTTACAAAACAAGTCCAGTTGAATGTGACAGACTATTACCACCAATTTCGATAGTTGTTTTCAATCTTTTCAAATATGCAGCTTTCATTTAAAGAATAATTGGAGATCCTACAACTTTTTCAGGAATTCCTAGTATTCTTATGGGGTGAAAACTGTCTCCTAATTGTTATCCTGCATTTGTCATGTGCTCACCTTTATGAGAGTACAAGCGGCTGTAGCAACATACATTGCATAGACATAATCTACTGTTTTCACTACCAGGAAACTGATCTAGAGCAATAATGGGCATCTGACAATAATTAAAAGAAAAGTTTGCCTTTACACACACTTTAACCGGTTCCCGACCGGCCTCCGCAGTTATACTGCAGCAGAATGGCTCCCCTGGGCGAGCCGTTCTAGCTGTACGTCAGCCCTTTAAGATGCTGTAGGAGACGCGCATGCGCTGTCGGAGACGTGTGCCTGGAGCCAATCCAAGTGCCCGTAGGGTGCGATGACCGCTGGGCACCCGTGATAAACACACAAATCCCGGTTCTCTCAGGGGAGAGGAGACAGATCGTGTGTTCATACTAAGTATGAACACCGATCTCTCGCTCCTCCCAGACAGTCCCATCCCCCCTACAGTTAGAATATACCTGGAGAACACAGTTAATCCCTTGATCGCCCCTAGTGTTAACCCTTCCCTGCCAGTGACATTTATACAGTAATCAGTGCATTTTTTTTAGCACTGATCGCTGTATAATTGTCAATAGTCCCAAAAATGTGTCAAAAGTGTCCAATTTGTCAGCCGCAATATCGCAGTCCTGATAAATATCGCAGATCAAAGCCATTACTAGTAAAAAAAAATAATAATAAAAAAATGCCATAAATCTATCCCCTATTTTTTAGACGCTATTACTTTTGTGCAAAGCAAGCAATCAATATACGCTTATTGCAATTTTTTTTACCAAAAATATGTAGAATACATTTCGGCCTAAACTGAGGAAAAAAATTTTTTTTTGAAAAAAAATTGGTATATTCATTATAGCAAAAAGTAAAAGATATTGCATTTTTTTCAAAATTGTTGCTGTTCTTTTGTTTATAGCGCAAAAAATAAAATTTGCAGAGGTGATCAAATACCACTAAAAGAAAGCTTTATTTGTGGGAAAAAAATTTGTTTGGGTAAAGCATTGCATGACCGCGCAATTGTCAGTTAAAGCGACGCAGTGCCATATCGCAAAAAATGGCCTGGTCAGGAAGGGGGTAAATTCTTCTGGGGATGAAGTGGTTAAAGTCTGGTGGAAAACATCATTTTGAGGCTTCTGTTGGACAAGAGAGGAGCGGTGGAGAAAGGGGCCGCCTCAGTGATGCCTTTCAATTTTATTTTAGTCCTCGGCGCCCAGGGCTGTCAACGTCCACATCCCATTGGCAACATCTTCATCATATGGTAGGAGATTATCTAGGGGTGAAAACAGATATGGAGAGCTTTCCAGTTGAGGATCCACTGGGTTACTGGGTCATGATAGTAGACCACTAACCAGAACTTACACAGAATACAATAGAGTTGCTGGGCTGCCCTGCATTCAGTGTGCTTTGTGAACAGGCATTCAATGCTGCTGGTGGTTTTGTGACAGATAAGAAAGTGCGTCTGTCCACAGACTCTTTGGACCGACTGACATTTATCAAAAAGAATCAGTCCTGGATTAGCAGCAGCTATCAAGCCCATGATGCCGATGTTGCTCATTTAGTGCTTTCTGGATCACAAATCTCTGAAAGACTGTCTAGGCTGCCTAGCTTTGTGGGTGTTGATTTCATCTGGAAGAACATTTTTGGTGAAGGTTTTATGGGCACAATTAACACCAAAGGACCACTTTTTCCACACCTGTTTGACAGGTGCATATCATTGCAATTTTTGACAGCAAGGCCAATACTTGCTTTCATCAAGAGTACCTCTATAGGGTTACGGTGTGAAGGCACCACCGACACCCAAAGGCCACTTTTTCCGCACCTGTTTGACAGGTGCATATCATTGCAATTTTTGACAGCAAGGCCAATTCTTACTTTCATCAAGAGTACCTCTATAGGGTTATAGTGCGAAGGCACCACTGACACCCAAAGACCAATTTATCCGCACCTGTTAGACAGGTGCATATCATTGCAATTTTTGACAGCAAGGCCAATTCTTGCTTTCATCAAGAATACCTCTATAGCAGGGATATGCAATTAGCGGACCTCCAGCTGTTGCAAAACTACAAGTCCCATCATGCTCTGCCTCTGGGTGTCATACTTGTGGCTTTCAGAGTCTTGCTGTGCCTCATGGGACTTCTAGTTCTGCAACAGCTGGAGATCCTCTAATTGCATATCCCTGCTCTATAGGGTTAAGGTGTGAAGGCACCACCAACACCCAATGCCCAATTTTTTCGCACCAGTTACTTCTATACAAAGTCTGCAAAAGGGAGACCAGAATTTATCCAAAAAAATCTCTAATCTTGTTCCAAGTGCACTAAATTGTGGCCTCATTATATAGACTGGCTCCCCAAGTCATTATTTAGAAAATAAAGAAAGCTTGAATAGAAAATGATTTTTTTTGTGCTTTATAAACGTCATTATTGCTACAGTAGGCTCTATACATGATACAGATGTGCCACATTACAGGCAGACTAAGGGGACCCCCCAGGCACTATACTTAAAGGAATTTTTCATTTTTATTGTTATTTCTCATTTTGATGGTTTTACTTTTGGCATCAGTAAATCACTGGTCATTTAAAAATGATGTTTTTTACAAAAAAAAAAATCTTTGATACATGTCCCCCAGGGTCATGTCCCCCAGGGTCGTTATTCAGTTTTCTAACTTTTGCGATGTTTGAAAGTTCTGCACAAACCGAACAGGGGGTTGTTCAGCCCATCTCTAAACCTGTATATAGCTAGTTAAAACTCTGTAAACAAAGGCATACACAGCACCCCATCTGGAAGATTTTTTTTGGTTAAGCGGCCAGTGCCTATTTGAGATTACAATATAAACAGTGGCAGTGGAATGTATTTTTGCATTTTAAATGAAGGACAAAGGGAAATCAGGTTGTCAGGTTGTCATGCTGACATGCTGAGGTATAGAACAGATAGATAAATCTGTTATTGCTGATTTTACCTCATTCCCTGCCTCTTTTTCTATGGCAAATTCACAGATATTATGGGATGTGCATTTAACATGTATGGTTAAGTTTACCACACTTGTCATTAAGAATTGTATAATTGAGTTAATTCTGTGTGTCCTTGAGTAACCTCGCCATCATATTCATCATATTCACTGAATTATATGCACAACCTAAACCTAGTTTTGACAGGCTATTGGGTTTTCCACTTGTGTTAACAGCTGTTTTTTCATTTAAATCAACCCTCTTAAGCTATAGATTTCCTCATTCACCAAGTCAATTATGAAAACGATCCTTTAGAGGAACTTGAATGACATGATCTCAGGAGGAAATCTTGACAACAGTACCCTGCGCACTGAATAGATTTAGAAAACAATTAGCTATCCAACACTAATGCCAAAATCTTCATGACAAAAAGGTATAATTGTGGAAGCAATCAATTCTTCTTCAGTTACATTTTTCCCTTGAAATTTTGGATAAACCCTGCCTATGTTTAAGTAAAAGGTGAATGCTTTAGAAACAATTTTGCTATTTTTGAAAATGACAAAGAAACAAACAGAGCCATCTGGATTTCACAGACAAACACCTTTTTAATGCATAAAAAATATATTAAATGCACTTACAATTCAGAAGCTTGATCTTAAGCATATCTACAGACTGAAGTCACACGTTAGACATCAAGTCATTGACAGAGAAGCAGAATTGTCCCTTGTTGGCAGAAAAAGGGACATAATATAGGTATAACAGATCTGTAGCAGATAATGGAGGGAGTAAGCCACTTAAACACCAACTTACCTAAACGTAGTGATCTTTAACTAGGGGGACAGAGCTGTAGCTTGAAGATAAGAGGTACCTACACTACTCTATTTAGTTTATGTCCCTCCATCGTCTGATACAGATGTGTTATACCTGCATTTGTCTCTCTTCCTACCAACAACCTTTAAAATGCCTCTGTGCCTAAACAAGAAACATTAAAGCATTTTTTTATTCTTGACAAGTCGCAAAGGAGCTTAAAATCAAGCCATAATTGACTATTCTAGCTGCCTATATTGTGAAATAATTCATTCTCAAATATCCTCAAATATCACAAAGACCCTAAAGTTGTGTTTCAATTGGTTTCTAGCAGGTGAGGACCCGTTCATGTCCTTGTGGTGTGTAAACAAGCCTTGTTACGCATATTAACTTATGTCGGGTTAAGGTCATTCATTTGAATGGGCTGCCTAATGCACCAAGATATGCCAAATATGGTGCATGTTCCATTTCTGGCTAAGCATCACAAAGGTGCGTTGGTTTGCCACAGAATGGTGGCACAGAATTACACAAGCACATGTAGTGTGCGTTACTGTAATGCAATAGGGTTAATGTACGCTTAGAAATTCCTGCTGTGTGTTTAAATTGGAAGACTAGCAGGCTGTCAAGATAGATTCTGTGACTGTTGAAAGTAAAGGAGAAAAAATGTAATTGCCTCTGTGTGTACTTTGGAGATTCATTTTTCCAGAATGCCTATAGCTACAGAGGCAAATGAGGGTTTGTTTTAAAGTACTTGTTCTGCTTGTGTAGAATATGTAGTAAACATTGTCTGGGCACAGGTTCATTTTAAGGAACAATTATGCTCCTCTGTGAACAATCTGACTTCGTCCTGTAGAAATGCTCATGATCAAGTCTCTGTATTTCATGCTGCAATTTTTTTAATTAACAAAAATGGTGTTTTATCTGTGAGCTCCAATGTGTTCTGCCACTTCCATTATTGTCATATTACATGTAAATTTGTTGAAATAGCAAGAGATGATATGTGTGACATATGTAAATATGTTGTTTTATTATTCTAAACACACTGTAAAACAAGTAAAAAAAAAGTAAAACAAGTAAAACATAAAAGTTGCCAGTGTTTCATAGCTCTGGTCAGGGTCATGGTTACCATTAGGAACAATAGCCCTGAGGCAGCTTTTCTTATAAAGTTAACTGATACTTAAAGTGGAGTTCCACCCAAAAGTGGAACTTCCACTCATCAGATTCCTCCCCCCCTCCGGTGACACAGTTGGCACCTTTCAGGGGGGAGGGGGGTACAGATACCTGTATATTACAGGTATCTGTACCCACTTCCGGCATAGATACCTGCAGAATCTGCGGGTATTTACGCCACTTCCTGCTGCCTGCTGGGAAACACACGGGTCCCAGAGGCAGCAGGGACCATCCGGATTGCGCTGTGCGACTCGCGCATGCGCAGTAGGGAACCGGGAAGTGAAGCCTAACGGCTTCACTTCCTGATTCCCTTACCGAAGATGGAGGCGGCAGCACCCGAGGACGGAGAGACGCTTCGGCCTCGGGTGCCGACATCGCGGGCGCCCTGGACAGGTAAGTGTCCATGTTTTAAAAGTCAGCAGCTGCAGTATTTGTAGCTGCTGACTTTAAAAAAAAATTTTTTCGGTGGCGCTCCGCTTTAATTTTTACCACC
Organism: Lithobates clamitans; assembly: GCA_037952925.1. Classification (NCBI taxonomy): domain Eukaryota; kingdom Metazoa; phylum Chordata; class Amphibia; order Anura; family Ranidae; genus Lithobates; species Lithobates clamitans. Next base: position 4,738,295 of record JBBGZY010000470.1, read on the forward strand.
TACTATAGAAATATAGTCATCCTATAGAGAATTATGTACAACATATCCCAATGACAAAGCCAAGTTATCCAGAACAATATACTCAAAGTGGTACTGGGAACTTTTAGACTTGTGTATTTAGTCAGATGAAGGAAGACTTCAAAAAAAGCTCAATAGCTCTGGCTAGGTAGTGCCCATACAGCAAGGCTTCCCTTGATGGGCACCCAACAGGTTTTTTTAAACCATAGAAATACAGAAAAAGCATGCCAAACCAAAACTGGATGAAGGAATCCAAGATAATGTTATTTTTTATTAAGAAAGTCATAATTGTTACTAACAATTAAAATTATCTTGGACTCTTTCATCCAGTTTTGGTGTGGTGCACCTTTATTTCTATGGCCGAATCCAAGTTAGGTCCAGTAAAATAATAAAATGTTCTGTGTAAAGATGTGAGCATAGTCCAGTGTCATTGCTTTAGGCAATCAAATTTGGGGGAGATTTACTAAAACTGAAGCACTCAGAATCTGGTGCAGCTATGCTCAGTAACCAATCAGATTTTAACTTCAGCTTATTCAATTAAGCTTTGACAATAAAACCTGGAAGCTGATAAGTTTCTATGCAGAGCTGCACCATATTTTGCATGCTGCAGTTTTTGTAAATCGATCCCTGTTTGCCTACAGACTCATATGCCCCGTACACACGGTCAGATTTTCCGACTGAAAATGTGTGATAGGACCTTGTTGTCGGAAATTCCGACCGTGTGTGGGCTCCATCACACATTTTCCATCGGAATTTCTGACACACAAAGTTTGAGAGCTTGCTATAAAATTTTCCGACAACAAAATCCGTTGTCGGAAATTCCGATCGTGTGTACACAAATCCGACGCATGATCAGAATAAATTAAGAGACGAAAGCTATTGGCTACTGCCCCGTTTATAGCCCCAACATACGTGTTTTACGTCACCGCGTTCAGAACGATCGGATTTTCCGACAACGTTGTGTGACCGTGTGAATGCAAGACAAATTTGAGCCAACATCCGTCGGAAAAAATCCATAGATTTTGTTGTCGGAATGTCCAATCAATGTCCGACCGTGTGTACAAGGTATTAGACTTGTTTCTGACACTACAGTACTAAGGAAAAATAACTATTGACCTCTTATTGTCTAACAGAAGTATCCTAGGTTCATCTGTTATTTGTTTTTGTTTTTTTGTTTGTTTTTTCATAAAAGCCCTGATTATCATAATTAGACAGGATTTATTAGTCTTTTATACATACGAGTAAACTTAGTCTAAACGTATGCTATAACACTCACTTATTAATATTATTTAGTGGCAGTCTGGTAGATTTTGTTTGGTAACCTTGTGTTATTTTTCTAAACATAATACTTCCTGTGACAACTGAAAAATGAGACATCATATTATAGGAAAAAGAAAATCTTGTGTGTAGTCAATATTGTATGCATAGTGTGCACCGATTTGATTACAAAGAAGTGTTATTTATAATATGGGTGAAAATCTAATAATGAAGTATTAGGTAATGAAATTAGAAATCTGCACTTTATTAAACACCGGCAGGTGTGTGACTGTTGTATGATAATAGAATGACTGAGAAATTGCATTAGCTGCTAAGTACAGTATAATGCACTAATACTTTGATTACAGTTCTTCACGGTTACTGTACAGCAAGGAAACATCCCTCTGCTTTTATTAAATATCAAAAGTATTTTTTAAGTATCTGTCATTTTTGAATAATCATACAAAAGCAGGTGGAATTGTCTGATCTATTTATATATTATGTTTGCAAGCCTTTTTACTGTTTCTTTGTAGAGTCAAAGAAAGGTGCACCAATCCTCCAAGATCTCCTGAATAAGGAGGGGGGGGTGCAGTTATGAAGGGAAATGCTAGAACCCCTGTCTATCTAAAACAAATATATATATATATATAAATATAAATATATATATATATATATATATATATATATATATATATATATAGTTTTACTATGCCTTCAATATAGACAAATACGATTATTAAGGCTGATTTGTCATCTCTATGAATAATCATCAGGATTAAGCCATAATTAAAGGTAAAACACAAAAGAGGAGGTTTGCCTGGCAGGAAAGATCATAAATCATAAAGCTTATTGCTATTGCAATAGAGTTTAGGAAAAAAAAAAAACAGCAGAGTGTGACTTGGATGTATGTTGAAGATGGAGGGAGGAGACAGATCCCCTGCTGGTGAGCCCAATATAAGTGCTGCCTAGAATGGTACCAACATTGTAGGAGCCGAATAAGGCAGTTGAAATAGCAGTGATGATGATATGCAATGTGGGCATCACTAGCAGTGTGCACCTGGGACAAGTGCATTTGCTGGTGAGTACCTCAGGTCTCATCACCACAACTGGCCACATTTTTCTTTCTTCTGTATTTCAGTTGAGCAACTGGCAACTTAAGTTTTTGCCCGCCAGTCCACCCTCCACCTTTCAGACCTGTAGCACAGAAATGAGGAGGAGTTTCACACACACAGTTCCAGTACAGGGACCAGGGGCGCCCACCAGCAGTTGCAACACAATGCCAAGGTCTAGTGAGTACATTTCAGAGACTAACAGGGAAATTTGTGCTAGTTTTGTGCTGGTTTTGTCGTGGGGTGTGGGGAGCTTGTGTTGGTTGGACAGAGGAAACTCTGGAGGCACTCTGTGTGCTACTTACTCTTGACCTGTGCACTCTGTGCATTACTTACTCCTGACCCCTGCAATTCCTGCATTATTAGCTTCTGCCTTCTGCACTCTGTGCGTTACTCACTCCTGATCCCTGCACACTGTGTTACCTTCCCCTGAACACTGCACTTTATGCATTATGCACTTCAGAGCCCTGCAATCGTTACGTACTCCTGACCTCTGCATTATGTGCACTTTTGACCATTTCACTCTGTGCATTACTTACTCCTAACTTCTGCACTCTGTACACTACACAGTCCTGAGCCTGACAATTTATGATTTATGCACACCTGACCCCTTCACTCTATGCTTTACACATTCCTGACCCCTTCACTCTATGCTTTACACACTCCTGACCCCTGGACTCGGTCTGGCTTGACCTCCTGAACCCTTCATTCCATGTGTTATGCACTACTGACCCCTGCATTCTGTGCGATACTTAGTCTGAACCCTGCCCTCTGTTCATTACTCTTGAGCCTTGCTCCTTGTGTGTTACTAATTCCTGACCTCTACCCTGTATAATATGCACTTTTGACCCCTGCACTCTGTAAGTATACACTCCTGAATCCTACTTTCTGCTACACAGCAACTAAATCTTGACGCTGGGAGTGTTATCTGTGCGAGCGAGGAGGGGTTGGAGACGCAGCACGCATGCACCCGGCATGTAACTAACATATACCAAAGGCAATTTTTTTATTTGTGATGTAAACGCATCACTTTTTCATTAAAATTGCTACCTAAGAGGTTTTTACACTATTGGAGACTTTGTGTTGATTTTATCTCTACATGTGGAGAGAGATGTCATCCATTTGAATCTGAGGAGATCAGAGTGGAGATTGGGTTGATCATCTGCATAAAGCTTAAAGTGATTTAACCTCCCTGGCGGTATGATTATTTCAGATTTTTGATGCGCAAAGCGGTACAATGTTTTGCATGGAAATTTGGCCTTTTATATTGTAGGCCTGTAATTCTTAGGAATAACACACTTAAATCTGTCCAAACAAGAAATCTGTCTAGCAGACATCCCGGGTATAATAAAGTTTGAAGCACAAAATCATAAATTATAATATAATAAATAATTTTAACAAATAATAATAAAAATTATTCAATATTGTAATCAAATCAAAAACCCTGAAATGTGCTCAGTTGCAGAATCGTCAATGTCATTACTTTCAGTGTTTGATGACGGATTTCCCCACAAATCACTATTGCTCAATTCTGCAAGTGATTCTAATTTATTTTCGCTGTTTTCTGGTCTAAAACAGCTTTTGATGTAAAGAGACACTTTTTGGCTGTTGTGGGCAATCTCCAGTTTCCAGGCAGAAAGAACAGTATTTATAGTATAAAACTGCATGCAGAACACTGGACAAACCACTAGGGACAAAAGGGATGTGAAATAAATTGATACAGTAATGTAATCTGTAAGATTACAGTGTACTGTATGTATTGTGTGTTTTTAACTTTTCGAATTTGGTGCCGTGCTCCATCTCTGTGTGTTGCAACACTCGCAGGGAACGGAGGTTGGCACTGTGATAGATCTGGCGGAGGACACGGCTCGCACACACAGCGGGGAGACATCTCAGGATCCTGCGGACAGATTAAATAACTTTGCCTGGATCCTGCGGTGTGATCCCGAGTGTGGCTCGGGGTTACTGCTTTTGGTACTGAAAATTCACCCCGAGCCAGACTCGGGAATACCGCTAAGGAGGTTAATCACACATGCGATTGAAATCTACAGTCTGATGAGCCTCATATTATAGGGGTGTGGATTGGCACTTTGGTGAAGGATCTACATTCAAAAATGTTTCACTTTATGAAGAGTTGCACTATTTTCACAATTATTTATTTTTTGATCTTTGAATTAATTAATTCATTTATGATAGACAATTATTTTTGATTTTTTTACACTTTTGGACACTTTTGAATCATTTTTATTGTTCTTTTGCGCTACTGTGATTGTGTAGATTGACACTGTTTTTCACCCTTTGTTTTATTATTTGCATTTTAAGTAGTAGCATGTATATTTATATTTATTTTTAATTCAATAGCGTGGTGCTTATATGAGAATATTGTGTATATGCTCTGTATAAAGTCACATTATCACATGTTTACAAATAATGCTCTAACTGAGAACAGAGAAAAGCTTCTACATAGCCTTTGTTGAATGGATGGGGTTTGTGATTACAATCACATGATTATGACCATGTGATCATTCTTTAATTTATTGTGCGTCTTCGCACTTGATCTATCTTGTATAGTGGATTACACATTTAGGGTGATCCAAGCATATATATTATAAAGACAGTCCCTGAAAAATAAACTTCGGGAAGTGGATCATGCCAACACATCTGACCACCCTTTAATGTCTGTGGTCATCCTAAATCTACAAGAAACTTTCTCCTTTTTGCATTCCGTGACCTTCAAGAATTGCTGTGTACTCACATTCTATTTATTTCTATACTCATCCTTCTTTGCTTGTTTGTCTGTTCGTGTTTTATGTTCTTTTATCTCAGGACCATTCTATTTCCCTTCTTGTTGTTTCCTTCTCACTTGTCCTATTTCTCTCCTCTACTTGTCTATCTGTCTAGTTTTATCCCATAATCTGTGAATTAAACTTAGTCTGCTGACCTGACATCCTCAATGGGGCTTTAATCTTCTTTTACTATCTCCCTGGATGAGAAAATACAATTTTGTCTGCACAACTCATCAGTGATTTTAAAGAAAGGAAGATAATATGGGGAAACCTGTTGTACAGTAAGGTAGATGTAAGATAAATCTATGGAGTCTATGGCTTTCAAATGCTAAAAACTAGATCCATGGAAAGAATAGTTTAGACTTTGAAGTAAGTTACCAAAGTATGTTTCATGATGCATTGGTAGTCTTTGAATAGCCTGTTGATCAATGTGGACAGAATTATATATTCTATATCAATATTCAAATGATAGTTTAGGTCAGTGATGGCGAACCTTGGCACCCCAGATGTTTTGGAACTACATTTCCCATGATGCTTCACTACAGTGCAGAGTGCATGAGCATCATGGGACATGTAGTTCTAAAACATCTGGAGTGCCAAGGTTCGCCATCACTGGTTTAAAACAGTGGTTAAACCCAAAACTAAACATATATTATATTGCAACTTATCATTTCTTAGATGTGATGGCTGCAGTAGTTTACATCCTTAGGCTTGCTTTCTATTAATTTCATCCGGTGAGCCAACCAGGAATTGTTTATCAAAAGAAGAAGCTCTCTTCCAGATGTATAAGTTTACAGGAATGAGACAAGCCATTTACCAATGACAGGCGTGCTTACAATAATCAGTTGTTATTTATTTATGTGAAAGCTTTATCCCAAAACGAAAAAACAAAACAAAAAACAGTGTGATGTAAGTGATTATAAAGTGTGAGCTGGAGGTTGGCTTCTGTTTGTTACTGCATTTAAATCTGCTAGTACAAATAACACTATCATCTCCCCAGACTGACAATGCTGCTGTCTGCCGTTCCCTCTGTGCTCCTTCCTCCAGAGTGGAGGCATTCCAATACAGGACGTGTGTTACTTGCCAGATCATCAGGTGAAAACAGAGTGGAAAAGCCTAAAAAAAGCTAATGCAGCCACTATATCTAAGGATTGGTAAGCTGCAACATATTACATGTTTGGTTTTGGGTTTATTAGGTATATTATTTTTTTGCATACATTTTACCTGTTATAACTTAATAACAATACAGAAAGCATTTAAAGAGGACTTCCGTTCAAAAATGAAATAGGCTATTTGCTTCACCTTTACTGGTGAAATGTGTGATGTGAGCACTGGTAAACAACATTATAAGGATCCCACTGTTGTTTAAAAGGGGTTATGGTATTTACCTGTGCCACCATGATCTCTTTCCACATACAGTAATTCAATAAAAAGGCATAAACATGATTTGGTTTTCAAGAAATAGAATAAGAATGTGTTTTCAGTGGCTGCAGCTTTGCTAAAGAAAAAACAGTTAACTACAATGGGTATAAATAGGAGGAAAATATTTCCACGTACCGAGATGCCGGGACCCAAGTAGTAGGCATCCGGCAAGAACACTTTTACACATTATTGTTATGTTTTAAATATCAGCGCTTTTATTTTTTTTTAAATCAGGCTTAATGCTTTCAAGATTGATGTGACATTTGGACATTTGATTAGATACTTTATGTAATTGGAAAATACTGTTGCACTTGATGATATAGATATATTTTACATGATGCAAATTTTTTTTTTGCACATGAAATCTCAGAATTAAGCTGTCATAAGTTCAATACAAAGCTGATATAAATGCAATGCAAATTTAATAAAACAGTAAGATTTTTAAACTATTCAGAAAATATATAAGGACATCTTTACTGCAAAAAAAAAAAAACAGTCCTTACATGTGGTAGCTGAATCAGTTTTTGTGTTTTAACCACTTCCCGCCCAAGGTATGTCATATAACGTCCTGGACTTTCAGTGGGAATATCTGCAGCTACAGGCATCATTCAGATATCCTTGTTTTCAGCCGGCGATTCTGTGCACCATAAGAATGATCATAGCGGCAGTTCCACTGCTTGATCGTTCTTACAGGCGACGAGAGGGGACATCCCCTCCCTCCCGCTGCCATCCGGTGCTTCTCCGGGCTCTCCCGTGCCATCGTGGACCCGGAGAAAGAAACGGCCGCCGCCGGATGACGAGCATAGGGATTTCTGGTCACCAGATGGACACCGGTCATCTTTCGGAGGCCCGGACGCGACGTTATGACATCACGTCCGGGCCACGGATGTAAACAAAGCCGAGATCATGGCTGGTAAGCATGAGATCGTGGATTTTTTTTCCAATTTCATGCTTTCCAGTCTGGAGGAGAGATTTGGGGATTTTTGACCCCCGCATCTCTCCATAAAAAGGACCTGTCATGAATGATTCATATTACAAGGGATGTTTACATTTAATAGGAATAAAAGAGATTAAAAAAAATGTTGTAAAAGAAAGTAAAAATAAAAAAAAGTAAAATAAAAAATAAAATAAAAAAATAAACAATTTAAAACGCCCCTGTCCCCGATAGCTCGCGCTCAGAAGTGAACACACACGTTAGTCCCACCCACATATATAAACGCTGTTCAAACCACACATGTGAGGTATCTCCGCGTGCATTAGAGCGCGAGCAACAATTCTAGCACTAGACCTCCTCTGTAATTCTAAGGCCCCTTTCACACTGAGGCACTTGTAAACTGCCAGTAAAACACTGAGCACTTTTGAAGAGCTTTTCAGGCGCTTTTGAAAAGCTTTCCATCCATTTCAATGGGGAGGGGTGTTTTTTCACAGCCCTGCCAGCGCACTGCTCCAGTGTGAAAGCATTCATTGGTTTTAATGGAAATAGGTTTTTGTGAGCTTTTCAGGCACTTTTTTTAGCATGAAACTGCCTGAAAAGCACCACAGTGTGAAAGGGGTCTTAACATGTAACCTGTAAAAAATGGTAAAGCGCCGCCTATGGAGATTTTTAAGTACTGAAGTTTGGCGTCATTCCATGAGTGTGCACAATTTTAAAGCGGGACATCTATTTACTCGGCGTAACATCATCTTTCACATTATATAAAAAAATTGAGCTAACTTTACTGTTTTGTTATTGTTTAAATCATGAAACAGTTTTTTTCCAAAAATACGCATTTGAAAAATTGTTGCGCAAATACCGTGCGAGATAAAAAGTTGCAATGACCGCCATTTTATTCCCTATGGTATCTGCTAACAAAAACATATAATGTTTGGGGGTTCTGAGTAATTTTCTAGCAAAAAAATTATGATTTTTTACATGTAGGAGAGGAGTCTCAGAATAGGCCCGGTATGGAAGTGGTTAAGCTTTTTTTCCTTAAAGTGGAACATTAGCCAGAAAATGAAGTCCTGCTAGATTACTTCAGGCTGGCCCCTTTTGCAGGTATAGCTGTGTAAAACATAGCAGTGCTTATACTGTTTAAAATCCAGTAATACCCTATCTCCCATTGCCCTGCACATGCTCAGTTACTCTCCATTTTTAGGTACTTTTAGGCACTGACAAATTTGTAAAGGCCAATTTGCTGACAGCCTTAAAGCAAAATTAAAGCCCCCTATCCTTTACAGCCAAGGAATCTGCTTCTGTTTGATCTGCAACTGCCACGGTGCTGCACATGTGATCAGTTATGACACCAGCCATTTGATGGTTTGACAGTTTGAGGACACAAGCAAATGTGACAGTTAGCAATTCCAGGAATGTAACTTTTTTAAACTGTTAAGTCAATGGATATAGTTTTGCTTTATGATATCCTGCTGTTCAGGGGCTCTGGACTTCAGTAAGGTCCCTTTCACACTGGGGCGGGGGCCACATCGGCGGGAAAAGCACCGCTATTGTAAGCAGTGCTTTACCTTCGGTATTCGGCCACTAGCGGGGTGGTTTTACCCCCCCCCGCTAGCGAACGAGAAAGGGTTAAAAACCACCGCAAAGCGCCTCTGCAGAGGTGCTTTGCCGGCAGTATAGCCGCGCTGCCCCATTGATTTCAATGGGCAGGAGCGGGGAAAGAGCGGTGTATACTGCGGGCTTTCACACTGGAGACAAAGCAGCAGCACTTTCGGGTCAGTTCGCAGTAAGAAAGGCAACATATCTCAAATAACCACTCGTTACAACCAAGGTATGCAGAATACCATCTCTGAACACACAACACGTGAAACCTTGAAGCAGGTGGGCTACAGCAGCAGAAGACCACACCTGGTGCCACTCCTGTCAGCTAAGAATAGGAAACTGAGGCTACAATTTGCACAGGCTCACCAAAATTGGACAATAGAAGATTGGAAAAACTTTGACTGGTCTTATAAGTCTCGATTTCAGCTGCGACATTCAGATGGTAGGGTCAGAATTTGGGGTAAACAACAAGAAAGCATGGATCCATCCTGCCTTGTATCAACGGTTCAGGCTAGTGGTGGTGGTGTAATGGTGTGGGGGAATTTTCTTAACACTCTTTGGGCCCTTTAGTACCAACTGAGCATCATTTAAACGCCACGGCCTACCTGAGTATTGTTGCTTTATGACTACAGTGTACCCATCTTCTGATGGCTACTTCCATCATGTCACAAAGCTTAAATTATCTCACCACTGGTTTTGTGAACATGACAATGAGTTCACTGTACTCCAATGGCCTTCACAGTCACCAGATCCCAACTGCCTGGTGCTATCATGTCAATATGGACATGGAATGTTTCCAACACCTTGTTGAATCTATTCCATGAAGAATTAAGGCAGTTCCGAAGGCAAAAGGGGGTCCAACCCGGTACATAATAAAGTGGCTGGCGAGTATATGTTCCTTGCTAAAGAACATTATTTTTGTATCAAGTTATTATGGGTAAAGTTATGCTTTAATTTGCATCTGATGATTCTACCAGTAACACACCTTCAGTCCCCAGGTGTCAGTGCTTACTCACCCTAATGTATAAGGGCAACAGAAATAGGATAGGACTATAGGACTAAGCTCTCATCTCTTCTCCATAACATAGAGGGATGTGGTTCTGTAGTCCTCAGAGATCGCAGAGAACACAATAAGAACTGATAACCATCAGCACAGTCGGGCATCAGAGAAGGTCAACAATCAATATTTGCATTTATCAAACGGAAATTAATGCTTTTTAACAGGGACAAAATAGGAGAAGTTCACTTTTGGCGTTTCAAACATTTGTATTGGCTAAGGCATGCCCCCCTACTCCTTTGATTGGTTGCTCAGATACTTATGGGAGAAGAGAATGACCATACACATTCTCCTTGTATCCAGAAAGGTGGGTTTTCAGTGTGGCTCTGGTGGCTCTCCTTGTCAGGTGAGGTGTAACCTGGCACTTTATGGTGCAACTATCTATTACTACCCCCTACTATGTATTTTACACAGGCACTATAGGTTTGCTTTGAATAAACATTAAAATGTCATTATATTCCATTAGAAACACACCAGTGGTTTTGATGCTCTTTGGATTTTCCCCTGGGCTATATTTAACAGTTTAGTTCAGTTTGTTTTACTATTAAAAATGCATCTGAGTTGTAATACAATAAAAATTCAGTTGTAGTTAATATGTTCTCAGCTGCCTGTGCCAAGCAAGAGGTGGTCAGAGTATCTCCTCATTATAGATGTCAGTAGACTTAGACAGTGATGGATGTTGTATTAATTCAGGACACAGACACTTTCCTATTGTTACTGCACATTAGACAAATGAGCTCTTACAGATGCATACCCTTCCTCCACCACTCCAAATCTAACAGGAGTGCCAGGACTGGTTATTACTGTTAATAAACCCCACTCAAAGTACACTGATATGTCAATACAGGAAAAGAACAAGAAGCAGCCACTATGCTGTAATAGATTTCTCTAAATTTAGTAGAAAGATGCATTTTGCTCAAAACCGGTGACAGGTATTTTTTAAGGGTAGCCACAAATTTCATTTCAATCTCTAGGTCTTGTGACGACCCATTTATCTCTCTGATTGCATTACATTTAGTTACTGTCAGGACACAGCAAAGAATAATTTAATATATCACAGTCAACTACACACAGCACACGGGCCGGCTGGAGCATCATTTTGGATCTTCTATGGTAATAAACCCTACATCTACACTTTATTTCTATGGAACTATCTAAATATCATCTGCTTAGTGTATGCGTTATTTATATTTTACATTTTCCTATAGAGACGAAGACCTCTTACGTGGCAAAATTTAAATTTTTCCGTAGGTGTTAGGGAAAGTATATATCGTTGTTTTATACTGAATCTTATGATATACAATCAGAATGGAAAAAATGTGATGAATAATGTTGTTTATCATAAAAAAGATCAAAATTGTGCATACAGTATATCTTTGGGGTGCTAGAGTAATTATCATCTGAGAAAATAGCAAACCATTGCTTTAGTTGGTTTGCTCAACAGACATAATCCAGATTTCTTTTTTTTTTTGTATGCTGTAAATGTTTGTATAGTAAAAGTGTTATGGTGCTTAACCAGATTTTTTCCAGTTTCCACATTTGTAAAGAATGTAACAGATAATTTCCAGTTGAATGAAAATGACATACCTACCTAACTGTAGCCATGGTTCTGGAATGCTTGTTTATTGCCACCATTGCATTTAAACTTAAAGCCCAGTTTCGGTAAACATGTTTCTTTCAAATTTTTCAGTGTTTGATTAAAGAAAAATACTGCTTTTTGCTGTAGTACTCACCTCCCTTCTAGTGCCCCCCCCCCCCACCAAGAAGCTCCACTCTATGCTGCTGCTGCCACTGGTTTTCCAGGTTGTATAATGCTCAGTATCCCTTAAAGTGATATCAAAGACTCATGTTTTTTTTTTAACCACTTGCCTACTGGGCACTTTTACCCCCTTCCTGCCCAGGCCAATTTTCAGCTTTCGTCGCTGTCGCACTTTGAATGACAATTGCACGGTCCTGCAACACTGTACCCAAACAAAGTTTTTATAATTTTTTTTACACAAATAGAGCTTTCCTTTGGTGGTACTTAATCACCACTGGGTTTGTTATTGTATGCTAAATAAATGAATAAAGACTTAAAATTGTGAAAAAAAACCTTTTTCATAGTTTGTTATAACATTTTGCACACAGGTAATTTTTCTCCTTCACTGATGTGGGCTGATGGGGCTGCACTGATAGGCACTGATGAGGCGGCACTGATGGGCATTGATGGTCACTGATAGGCTGAACTGATGGGCACTGATGAGGCTGCAGTTATAGGTGGCACTGATGGGCACTGATGGGCAGCACTGATAGGGGGAACTCATTGGCACTCATAGGCGGCATTGATGGACATTGAAGTGGCAGCACTGATGAGGCACACTGATGGGCATTGATGGGCACTGATAGGCTGCACTGATGGGCACTGATGAGGCAGCACTGGTAGGTACTGATGAGGCTTCACTGAAACGTGGCACTGATGGGCACTGATAAGCAGCACTGATAGGCAGCACTGATGGGCACCGATAGGTGGCACTAATTGGCACTGATAGGCACACTGATGGGCACTGATAGGTGGCACTGATGGGCACTAATAGGCAGCACTGATGGGCACTGGTAGGTGGTACTGATAGGTGACATTAATGGGGAGGCACTGCTTGGCAGCACTGGTGGGCATTGATTGGCAGCATGAGTGGGCACAGATTGGCAGCACTCCCTCCCTCCTTGACTCCTTCCTTACTGGCTGTGATTGACAGCAATGGGAGCCAATGAGGAGGGAGAGACCCAGCAGAGCTGCTGCTCTTGTGCACATCGCTGGATCAAGATGAGGCTCGGGTAAGTATTACAGGGGGGACCTTCAGTCTTTACAATCACGTTAACCCACTTCATGTGAGTCCAGTGAATCACCGACCCAGCTCTTGGAGATAGGGGCGGGGGTCATCACAGTTCCCTGTACTGGTAAAATAATGCTGCAAAGAATGCCACTGATGTCATGGCATACAAAAAAAAGCAGGGGAGTTGGTCTTTAATCTTTGGTGTATATTAGCTAAAAAGGCTTTCATGCTCACAAGCTTGCAGCATTGTGCATGTAGATTACATTGTGTATGTTTTATTAAAATAGAGCCATAGTGTTTTCGATATACCTAGCTACATTCTTTCCTGGAGTTTAGGCAACTATTGTAATATTCTCTAAAATGTCTATGAATAACTTGATTTGCGGTATGATGCTAGGCTTGCAAAAGACCTAGGCCAGTTCTGGGTACATGAAAAATAGTACATTGCATATTGCAGTGGACAGTGGACTGTCACAGCGTAATCGAACAAGCTGAAGTTAGAAGCTGATTGGCTACCATGAACAGCTGCACCAGATTTTGCACTCTCCGGTTTTAGTCAACCCCACCCCAAATCAACCCCACTATGTTGTTTTGTAGTAGCATGTAATAATGTAATTACGGTACATAAAGGGAAATGGTGGAAAATCATATATGTTGTTGGCCTACAACTACTCAACCATCATTGGTAATTTTTAACACACTACTGGACTATTGTAAGCTACACAGAATTGGTCAGCACATTCCTTCTTATGCTTACTTCGTTCAGGGTGCAAGAGTGTCTGTCATTCTATGGTGTACATTTTTGATCCTAGGGTATACATATGCATATACATTTTGATTCCTGAAATCGAGACGTCTGACAGATGATAGTGGTTTGTCTTTGTGATAAAATCAAGAACTTGTGACAGCAAATAAAATAAATTATTGATGTTCCCGGAGCTCATGGCACACACACATATAAAAGCAGTTGTACAAAGAGAATAAGTAACTTAGACATTCTTATCCACTAATTGCACAGTACGGGTTAACTACATTAAAGCAGTTTGTTTGTTTAATTTTCCTGGCTTTATGTGGCAGTTTTTGAAGAATGAATTTTATTTATATTGCAGAATGTTCTGTATTGTAATGTAGTATAACTTTCTGCATGGAATTGCTTATTGTTTTTAAAAAAAAATGATCATAAAAATAAGTCTTTTTCAAAGCAAGTAGATTTATTAGTAGATGGTGGAAGCTAGAATTGCCCGTTTCTTTTCACGCTCTGTGCAGTGCAGACAAGGAAGTATGACAAAGAGCCCACAGATGGATGCGCATTGGTGAAGGGGAATAAAAATATTTTCTTCCTGAACAGGAGAAGCCAACAAAGACACTTCAGTTGCAGCATGGATCAGAAAAAAAGGCAGCAGATACAGTATAAGTGTTTAAAAAGATAGAGATGCCATGACAGCAGTATAACATCTTGCAGGCAACAGAGCAGCAGTCATACACACCAGAGAACCAAAAGTAATAGACTTTCCGCAAGGACCAGCAAATAAGCCAGGATGCCTGTCCTTAGATCCTCAAGCCTGATCAACACCTGCCCCGCTATCTAAGCTACAAGCAGGACTACAAGCAAAGCCATATGAACAAACATTTGACCACCAATCACATTGTCAAAGCCACCAGTAAAATTCCCACCATGTCTGCCATGAGGGAGTTAAATCTATCACTCAGTTGTTCCAGTGTTCTTCTGTCCTCTCAGTCTGACTCGCAGTCCCAAACTCTGCATTCCTGATCATCTAAATTTGGTCAGAAACCCAGAAATGTGAGCTTTTGTGAGCAGGAAGTTACAATCCTCTGGCAATAAATGTGATCACATTGAATCACTTATTAAAAAGACTGATATAGCCTCAAATTAAAGTTTCTTGAAAGACACTGGGTTAGTTTACTAATTTACTTAAGGAATAAAGGCTAAACACTTATATTTTCTTTCGCAAAGTCACTATTTACTGAGCTTAGTGAATAAGCTGAACATGTATTTTAATTTCCCTTACATATATAAGTCAGGTACTATTGGTTCTCCAAAATCTTGCCTTCAAGGAGTCAGAGGATCGGTACCCGAAACTCCCAGTTCCAGGTTACTTAATCTCTGTGATAGCCTCTGAAGCCCACCTCTGTTTTTCTTTCTCTGTGAATGAAAAGGAGAGATACATTATATCTCTCTCGCCTTGCAGAGAGAAAAAAAACTGTATTTAAAAAAAAATAATAATACTAATAATATTAATAATAATAATAAATAAATAGCTAGTTCAAATTTTGATTTTGATCGGTGCCAGGGATTAGGCTTTATGTACACTGCTGCTGGTAAACAGACATTTAGGAGCATTTGGGGATTTTTTTCAGCTGCCCCTGAACACTTCTCTATGTTATATTGTCAGTACATGTACACAGGGTAGTTTATAGTCATTTCTAGGCAGTTGAATTTCGTCAACAGGCGGTTAGAATTTTTGACTATTTGAAAAAAAAATGCTTCTGAACGCAAATCCAGTGAAATTCGGCATGTAAACGCGGCAAAACTGACGTTTTTTAAACGTCGTTTACTATCCGTCAAGTTAAATCGTTCAGGAGAGGTTGTAAAACATCATGTGTACATTAAGCCTTATGGGGTGTACACACAGGCGGACTTTCTGACCGGACTGGTCCAACGGACTTTCTGACGGACTTTTGACAGACTTCCGCCAGATGTTTTTTTACAAACAGACTTGCCTACACACGACCGGACTAGGGACAGACTTGCCTACACACGACCCGACTTTCCAGCAGACTATGTTTGCTGGTCTTCCCGATGGAGTTACGACGGACTTTCCGAATGAACGGACTTGTCCACACATGAACAAGTCCGTTCATTTTGAATGTGACTCGGGTACGACGGGACTAGAAAAGGAAGTCAATCTCGCCACTTTTATCGGCAAGATTGACACCTTGCGAGCCCGTTGTGGGGCATACCAGGCCCTTAGGTCTGGTATGGATTTTAAGGGAAACCCCCTATGTCGAAAAAACGGCGTGGGGTCCCCCCCCAAAATCCATACAAGACCCCTATCCGAGCACGCAGCCTGGTCGGTCAGGAAAGGGGGTAGGGACGAGGGAGCGCCCCCCCCTCCTGAACCGTACCAGGCCGCATGCCCTCAACATGGGGGGGTGGGTGCTTTGGGGGAGGGGGAAGGAACTGAGTCTGGGGGGAGGAACTGAGTCCGGCGGAGTTACGACGTAAAGATTTGAAGCAGGTTTCAAATCTAAAGTCAGTCGGAAGTCCGATGCAGCCCACACATGGTCGGATTGTCCGCCGGATTCGGTCCGTCGGACCAGTCCAGTCGGAAAGTCCACTCGTGTGTACACTGCATTAGTGTTTTGGTTATATAAGGGTCAAAGTTCAAGGTCAGGGTCACAGGTCAGTGTTAAAGGTCAGGGTCAGTATACTTTGGACAGGATTTTTTTTAAAAGCACTTTTTAAATTAGCATCAAATCAGTGTCAGTTAGTGTTAGCGTCAGTGTGTTTTAGGTAGGATTAACAAAAAAAAATGTGCACTATTGTTTTTGGGCTGTACTATGGGTATATACAACAACTTACATACACATATGTGGTATTGCTGAGATCATCCAGAGGTAGGTTATGTTAGTAACAAAAAAATTTACAGCTAAATTAAAAAATTTTTTTTTTACTATTTTGGCCCAATTTTCCTTTCTTTCATTTACCACCAAAAGAAAGCCTAATTTGTCCTGAAAAAACAAGGTATAATCTATCTGGATGCACAAAGTAGAGGTTATGATATGTACGGTTTTACTAACACATGTCAAAATTGCTAAATTGTACTTAGGCATTAACAATTGTTTTGAAGCACAGCATGGAAGGTGAGGTAATATGCAATTGTGACCAGATCATGCATGCTAAAGTATTTACACATTCTGAACAAGCAGTAAAAAGCAATGAAAACAAATCCTTATTCATCACTGTATCTAGAAAATTAATTTTTTAAGGTTCACAACACTGATGCAGAAATCTTAGCTTTTTTCTCTGAGAGCAGATCCTGGTAGCCTGCTAGTCCTCAAATGTAAACACACAATATGTGTTTTAAGGCTATTTGCCTATTACAGTGCACTACATTTTGGGGCAAAGCAGTGAATGACAAAGTATTCAAATGTACACCTTGTCATGAAATTATTCACATTGCAGGGTGGACAGAGTAGTAAGGGTATTATATAACTACAGTATCTCACAAAAGTGAGTACATCCCTCACATTTTTGTAAATATTTTATTATATCTTTTCATGTGACAACACTGAAGAAATGACACTTTGCTACAATGTAAAGTAGTGAATGTACAGCTTGTATAACAGTGTAAATTTGCTGTCCCCTCAAAATAACTCAACACACTGCCATTAATGTCTAAATTGCTTGCAACAAAAGTGAGTACACCCCTAAGTGAAAATGTCCAAATTGGGCCAAAGTGTCAATATTTTGTGTGGCCACCAATATTTTCCAGCACTGCCTTGGATTTCGCTAGAGCTTCACAGGTTGCCATTGGAGTCCTCTTCCGCTCCTCAATGATGACATCACAGAGCTGGTGGATGTTAGAGACCTTGCCCTTCTCCGCCTTCCGTTTGAGGATGCCCCACAGAGCATCTCCAACATGAGGGAGGTACCGATGGAAATATTTTATGTAGAGATTGAGGGTCCCAGTACTATCTGAAGAGGTGTTTAAAGTTTTTTCCTGGGTATAGCAGGATATAGAGGATTTGTGCGTAAACTGGAATGATTTTTGCCCGGTCAATATAAGAGAGCTCCCTTCCCTGTTTCGTGGACCACTTCCTGGTGTAAGAGGGGGGTTGATCGTGCAGCAGTGAGTGTTGTAATTTGTAGATAGTAGAGAGCAAGTGTCTGGGTGTTTCTGAGAGAGAGAGCACAGTGGTTCATAACCGGTCAAGGATCTTTCAATTTGGAAGGAGGAAATAAATCAGAGCAGAAGGAGGATAGACGAAGGGCTGTGAGACAGTTACCATGGTCTCTTGGTACAACAGGGGTACCTGAGGTGGGATTTACAAATTAACTTGCTACAGGCCAGGTGGAGCGTGAATATGGCCCTACCATATTGGATCCCATCCCCTGAGGCAGCGCGGGGTGGTCAAACAATGACAAGAGGGGCCGTGGATAGAAACGATGACAGCCCTTTTTTGTACCATAAATGTAAGGCAGTGTTGGGTAATGGGGAAGAGGAGGAAAGTAAATGTAGCTTCTGCCCTTAGCCCTATACTAGGGCCCGAAGGTCGAGGGTGGGGAGGTCTTGTTCTACAATGGTGGATGCTTTGGGGAAGGGGCGAGGGAACCATTCCAGTATCCTAGACAACAGTGCCGCCCTTTGGTATAGTTCGAAGTCTGGGAGGCCCACCCCCCCCCCCCGGATTTTGGGGTATGTGAGCACTGTGTGATGGATGCGGGATAGACCTTGGTGTCAAATGAAACGTATTGACATAGAGCGCAGGGAACTGAAGAAGCATTTGAGGACAGTAATATGTACCATGTGGAATAAATAAAGTAGCTTAGGGAGGGTGTCCATTTTAAGTGTATTGATGCGACCAAACCAGGGTAGTGAGGATGAGTTGCAGGTATCTAATTCTTTCCTAAGATAGGTCAGTAAGGGGAGATAATTAAGGGTATATAGGTCTGATAAGTTGGAGGGAATCGTTATCCCTAAATAAGAGATGCCTCTGGAGCCCCATTGGAACGAAAAGTTACTCCGTACTCGAGCAAGAGTAGTGGACGGTAAAGAGATATTAAGGGCTTCCGTGGTAGACATGTTTAGTTTGAAGTTACTAAATTCCCTGAACCTGTGGAATTCATGCATCAATGAGGGTAGGGACGTGTGTGGTTGCTGGATGTGGACCAGGAGATCAGCCGCATAAAGCGAAAGTTTGTGGTTGGAGGAAGGTGTCTGGATCTCCACTAAGGAATTATTTTGCCTAATGACCCTAGTGAGGTGTTCTATTACCAGAACAAAAATTAGGGGAGATAGGGGGCATCTCTGGTGGGTACCATTAGAGATATTAAACAGTGTGGACAAAGAACGATTAACCATAACAGACGCAGAGGGCCGAGAGTATAGTGACATAACCTTGGATACAAAGGTGGTACCAAGGCCTATCTGTTCCATGGAGAGGCGCAAGTACTGCCAATTGACCCGGTCAAACACCTTCTCCATGTCAAAAGATAGAAGGCATGCCTTTAAGTTGTGTCACTGCATGTAAGAAATGAGGTGAATGGTTTTAGTGGTGTTGTCCCTGGCCTCTCGACCAGGGCAAAAGGGTTGATAATCAGTTCGCTAGAACTTTTGCAAAAAGTTTAACATCTAGGTTGAGGGGCAAAATCGGCCAATAACTATTACACTGAGAGGGATCCTTGCCTGGTTTGGGGATGACAGAGATGTTAGCAGATATAAGGTCTTTAGATGGTAGATGGGAATCGTCTATGAAGTTGAATGCCGCTGTCAGGTCACCTTGAGGCTAGGTGACAGATGCACACCGTTGGGATCAGGAGTGCACCACAAGGCAGGGCCGCTGGAACACCAACACGGATCCCACTGGGGTGAGCGTAAGATTCCCTAGGGCGCAGAGTCTAAGAGCCAGCAGGTGTTCACCAGAGCCTCTAGTGGGGATGGACTGGGCTGCAACTGGCTCCAGGTCGCGACCCCCAGGTTACCCCAGCTCACGCCCACAATAGGCAACAGATAGGGATAGTAAGGGACAAGCCAAGGTCGGGGCCACAAGCAGACAAGGACAACAGAGTTCACGCCAAAGGTTCAGGGTCACAGGCAAACAGGGATAGTCGGGGACACGCCAAAAGGTCAGGGTCACGAGCAGACAGGAATAGTGAGGAACACGCCAAGGTCAGTAACAGAGACAAACGAAGAGCATACGGCAAACAGGAACCAGGAAGCCAAAAACACAAAGGATACACAATGGTTGATCAGCACCGCTGGCTTGCAGTGCACAGGTTAATATAGGGTTCCCTGGGGCCATGGTTAGAGGAGAGGTTAAAAAACCAGCCAGGTGTGAGTGGCTGGCCTCTTAGTCTGATCACATAAGAAGAAGGTAAGCTGACTGAGAAGATTACTGCATAACTATGACAGTCGCTGAGAGCAACGGGGCGAGGGACTAGGCAAATTACTTGTAGAACCTAGGGGAAAACCCGTCCGGGCATGGGCGCTTTCCAGATTTCAGCCCTTTGATGGCGTTTAGGAACTCCCCTACCGATAGAGGGTTGTCCAGAAGAGTGGACTCTTTGCCATCTATTTGTGGTAGAGCCGTCTCTAAAATGTAATTCTCCTTCAGTTTAGAGTTAAATGTGAAAGACAGTCTTAAATTATTGCCTGTGTCCTGTCAGAAAGCCGCTACCCATCAGAAAATGCAACGGAAGTGATGTTCCGTCGTGGCCATCTTGGTACACCTGAACTCATCCGCAGTAAGCCTACAGTCCATCTATGTAAGCCTTACATAAGTTGCAGCAAAAGAGTTAAAACCAATAAAATGTGGATATGATAACTGTGTCTAATGGCTATGAGCTGGTTTTAAGATAATTACCGTATTTATCGGCGTATAACACGCACAGGCATATAACACGCACATTCATTTTAAGAGGGAAGTATCAGGAAAAAAACTAAAATTTTAAATAAGGAACTTTGAAGCAAAATAAGGGTCAGTGCCCATCTGCAGCCTCACCATTGCCATCAAAGCAGCCTGAACAATGCCCATCTGCAGCCTCACAAGTGCCATCAATGCAGCAGCCTCACCATTCCCATCAATGCAGCAGTCGCACCATTGCCTTCAATGCAGCCTGATCGATGCCCATCTGCAGCCTAGAGGGGACAGGGAGGGCGGCGGGACGAACGCTGACAGATTACATACAGTGAGAATCTCTTATGGTAGACAGAAAGGGGTCCAATGGCGGCCCAGGAGACGGGACTTCCTATTACAGAGACCGCCAAGTAAACAGAAAATTTTCACTGTATGTAATCTGATGGCGGTCGTCCCACCCCGCTGCCTGCCCCCTCCGAGACAGCTAAAATTTAAGTATTGGCGTATAACACGCACACGCTATTTGCACCCAATTTTCATGGGAAAAAAAGTGAGTGTTATATGCCAATAAATACAGTAATGCCATTTATTTTGATATCGTATCTATGTGTGCTTGTGCACAGAGGCTGCTGTAAGCTTTATGTTGCTTCCTCCTTCATGTCACAGCTATCTGATCTGCACAGCCTGTCTAGTCTGCCCCTTTCGGATAGACTGACTTTTTTTTGTCTAAAAGCTAAGGTCTATTGGGGCCTACCACTGACAAGTAGGCAAATCAACAATTCTTACCTTACCTGAGGTAATCTTGCTCTGAGTAAGAAACTCAGAAAGTTTTAAAGTCAGAGACCACCAGGCAACTAGCATTTTCAGAGGTCAGCAATGACAGCTTATACAGTATATTTTTCTGATAACATGTGTGCTTGAATGATTCCCATATTATTATGCATCCTTACCAGTTTTTTTCTTTGAGCCTCTTTCTTCATTCTGATGATTCTCACACTGTATACATACTTTTCATCTAAAGAGATGATGAACTGATGAACTGTGCTACTACAACAAGGAACGAGCACCTGTTTTCCTTCAAGTATCTGCTTGAAGAACATTATTCCCAAAATGTATTCCTTTCATTAATTAGTTTGTTTACCTTTATATCTAAGTAGAAGGGATTGGTATTTAGTCATGTTTTGACAACACCAAATTAAGCTTAACTCTTTAATTACATGGATGAAAAAAATCACCTTTTTTTCCAAATCCTTCAATTAAATGAAACAGCTGTTAAAATATAATTAAAATTTCACACAGACAATTTAAGTTCTTGGAATCTTTCCATTAAATAATAAAACATTTGCATATATGTATAGTCTTTATTTCTGGCTTGTTTTGGGCATGGCAAGAGGATAAATACTATCTAGAAGATGTATACTATATAAAGATGAAGGCGAATGACCAAAGGGGAACTCGACAAATAGAATAAAGGACATTTAATTTTTCACTCGGCGTGGAACCGGCATTATTTTTCAACCACACATATCAGACCTTGGGGTAAATTCATAAAAGGTTTTCTTTCTCTCACATGAGATAAGATGCCTTCCAACATTACTGCTGAAGATCATTCAACAATGTGCCCACAACAGTTCATTGTTTGATGAATATGTCACACATGAAAGAATAGTCAGCCCAAGAAATCTAAGTCTTGGAAACAGTTCCATTGCATTGTGTTTGTTTTAAAGAACCAGTACACCCTATACACATCTATAATTTGCATTTTGTAAAATAAATAGTAAGCATTAGAAAATACCTGTTACAATAGAACTGCCCATTTAGCACTAGCGGCTTTATGAGTCTCTGTTTACCATATTGCAGATACATGCTCCTTACCCTATGTACTTCGAACATGCAACATGGTTTTGAAAAGGTATACATAGCTATGACTCAGAACTTCCCTACATACATAAATCCCCAGAGCATGCTAAGCAAAGACAGTAACAGAACTGAGCCGCAGTGTGGTAATCAAGGCCTTCAGGTTCTATAGGCCACAATGCTTTAAGCTGTTGCAAAATGTTATCTCTTATGCACCATTTATTTTGCCTGTTTGTTTCAGATTAGTGCTTTACGTATCGGTATATCATCTTTTATTTCCTTGATAATGGCATATCCCTTAGAGATGCTGGTAGAATGCCTACAAAGCTGTAATGGCACTTATACAGGTTTCACTTGTTTTGCTGAGTATTTAACTTATTTATAATATGAAAAATGTAACGGGATAACTTTTAACTTTCAGAACTCTGTTGCATGAAGACTGGGACTCCAAAGTCAAAAGGGCCCCTTCTATTGCTCTCAACCTCTTTCATATATCTAAATTCCTTTTTTTGCTGCTGTGATTTGACTTCCTGTTAAGCTTGCCATACGTAGATCGAAATTCGGCCAGTTACGCAGAGACTTGAAAAATTTTGATCCCTGTAAAGACAGGGTGGTTGTACAGAAGGCGAATCTACTGATCGCCTTCTGTACAACCGCCCTGTCAGATTTGTGCCACTCAGTCAACATTGCCAGTGCTGATCAGTATATTCGAAAGTCTCCCTGGTGTCAAACAAAATGGCACAGTAGAGGGTTTCCACCATCCACATTGAATTTCCCTTTGAAATTAATAAAGTATTCTGAATATGTGGATGGGAGAAGCAAGTCATTTTTTTCATTCAATCTTCTGTACAACAAAATGTATGTAGGAACATAAACATAGCCACTCTCTCTTGCTCACTCCCAAGATGGACTATAAATTATGGCATGTGTAGTATACACAGAGCAGTGCAAATGACCACAACAAATGTGTGCTTATTCCAAACAAAGTGGAGGGGGGGTTAGGGAAAAGGGAAGGTTCAGGAGTTCATAGAGACCAATACAAAAAGGTAGAAACACAGTAAGGGCTCTTTCACATGGGGGATCCGTATGTCCGTCTTTCATCCTTCCGTTTTCGGACGAAAAACGGACATACATGTATCCCTATGGAGCGTCGGATGTCAGCGGTGACATGTCCGCTGACATCCGATCCACTCCGATCCGAAAAGTGTAACGGAGGAAAACCCTACTTTTCCATCCGTTTTCGGATCAGGTGACGATGGACACTATGGTCCGTCATCATCCGATCCCCCATAGGGGAGAGCGGCGCTTTGACAGGTCCGTCGCTGCACACCTGTCATTTTCCTGCCCAGCGGGGATTGGCGGAGCGATCCCCGCTGAGCAAGCGGGTGTTCACCGGGCAGATCATCACTGATCCGCCCCGTGTGAAAGAGCCCTAAGAGATTATTTCATAACAAATAGATTATAGGGCCATTACATACTGTGTGTTTATGGATTATTGTGGGGAACAGGGATATCATTTAGTGGCATTTTAAGGTCCTTTTTAGATGGGCAGACTCCATCAACAGATCCATCTGCTCGGTGGGGATTCTGTCCAC
Organism: Lithobates clamitans; assembly: GCA_037952925.1. Lineage (NCBI taxonomy): Eukaryota > Metazoa > Chordata > Amphibia > Anura > Ranidae > Lithobates > Lithobates clamitans. The sequence continues at coordinate 4,762,341 of JBBGZY010000470.1, forward strand.
TGATCCCCGCTGAGCAGGTGGCTAACAGGTCTGTGTCCGCTCCGTTTATGCAGAGAGGACACAGCCTGCTTTCCCCTATGGACAGTCAGAAGGAAATAGACCATCTGTCTGTTTACATCTGACTGTCATCCGATCTGATCCACCTATGGATGTGGAACGGGATCCGTTTTTTTTTTAGCGGATAGGATCAAGTGTCGGCTGGTGTCAACAAACACATGTCTATTGACATCCACAGCTCCATAGAGGGCAATGGATGGTCTGATTGAGTCCGCCCCAAAAAAACTGACAGGTGGACTCAGTCAGTCTGCCCTTGTGAAAGGGGCCTAAGTATTTTTACTTCCTTATATGATAAACAAATAATATGTTATAATTTTTATTTCCTATGTGTTTAGTGAAAGAAACATTATCTACTTGACAATATATTGTTCCTGGGGCCAACTTACATGGCTCATCTTTAATGTGAAGGTAAGCTGCTAAATATACAGATATGACATACCAATAAGGGAGATTTTTATCTGACAAATGATTTGTATTTTTGTTCATCTATTTTTGGTAGTTACACAGCACAGCCCTGTCTGGCATGGCTGGAGACCTGATTTTTGCCTTTGGCAATATAATAACACATACAGTTCTGATTCTTATTCCCATTATGTGATGGGACAGTAAAAGAAGAAGCAGCTCATTTGCAACTGTATTGGCAAACTGAATGCTGGAAAAAAAAAAAATAGTATTTTAGCAAGGCATTCCTCACTCTAGTTACAACCACTATGATAGAGCATTTCCCTTTGGGATTTTAAAAGTATCCTGAATCTGAATTCAGGAGTACCCAGTTTGTGTTCTGTCACAGGGAGCATATTAGGAGTCAATTCATTACATTGTGAGAGTGTCCAAAACCCTGCAGTAGTACGGGGAGTTTTGTGTGAGGTAACTAATAAGTGTTTATAGAGATGACAGTGCAGCTACCTAAGACTGTGCCCGACTGCAAAAATCACACAGTGAAAATCACACAGATGATGTAAGTTTTACTTATATCATCAATCTGGAAACACATAACGAATGCAAATGGCCCTCATCTGATTTTGGTACTTATCAAATAAACTTAAAAAAATATGACTTCAGAAAGCCCTACTTGTATATAAATTGTCTGATATACAATACACCCCTGACAAAGCTCTTTCTCAGAGTGAAACATGTATGGTAATTTGCTTTTCTTAGTAAGTTTGGACGCGCTATCACATTTAGATATGGTATTTTGGTTGGTGGGGAGGGGTTTTATTTCCAAGTTGCTCTCATATCTGTTAGTTATCAGTGGCCAGGAGTCAGTATTTTATTTCTGTCAGGATGCTTTTTAAGTCCAGGAAGAATGGAAATAATAGATTGAATTTAGGAGCATAGAATAGGGTGATTTCTATCAATTTACTAGAACCCCTATGCTTCATTTTTGTACTTCCTTTAGTTGTTTACTGCGGTACAGACAGAGCCACTATTAAGGCGATTGAGTTCAATGGTAGCTTGAGGTAGAGCCGTATCTCTCAGTTTACCCCTACCTATAAGTTAAAAAAACACACATCAAACATATCTACTTTAATAAAGTCCTAAACATTTTTTAGGCGCCGTCCCTAGGTTTCTTGGTCTGAAATGCCTTAATTATAAAAAAAAACATTGTAATTACAAATTTATATTAAAATTTACAAAATGCTGAGAATAAATAATTAATAAATAAATCAGTGCTAACATAATCCACTCTTCAAATGAATGTGCATATCAAAAGGACAAAAGAATCCACCATGAAAAAATGAATCAAAAAATTCAACAAATGTCCAAAGCAAGTCCAGTGAAGTTTTTTAACAGTTAACAGTAAACTGTCAGCTCCGGCTGGGGACACTGTATTAACCATGCAAGGTTAGTCCAGCTATCTCCCCCGCTGAGCTGTTGTGCCCCCCCTACCAAAACATTCTGATCAGCACTTTCTGCAATTGGCTGAGAGTGCTGATCGGGAGCCAGTCGGATGCTGGTTTTCCAGCATGCACGTCCAGCAGAAGCCAGACAAATGGCCATCTTCTGTCAGACACACCGACATACACACAGCAGAATGTTGGCCATTTTTGTTTGGAACCGGCAAATGTCCGTCCACCATAATCAAGGGTTGCCCTTACCAGACCCATAAGCCTTTCTAGGAACAAATTAGGCTCATTTCAGGTACTTAGGCTATATTCACCACCACTTCCTCTGCTCTCCCTTCACAAATCCCTCAGATAGATACATAAAAATAGCACTGGAGAACTCCTGGTGTGATAACTTCTGGATAATTTTATTGAAGACACTAAAAAAACAACTCACATAGCGAGTCCGAGGATTTGAGTGGCTGGCCAGCTGATTGCTGCACCCTACTGCACATATAGTCAATGTGCCTGTTTACTTGCAGTTTTACTTGAGTGTTTTTTTTTTTTTTTTTATGAACATTGGTTTTAATTTACTTGTGAGTGTATTTTTAACTGGGAATGATTTTCAAATAAAACAGTTAAAATAGGATTACACTATGCCGGCCACTCATTTTCCTGAGCCATAGTACATCTTTTACTGTGTGGAGCTAATGGAGATGTATTGAAGGTGAAGCCAGTCTATAGGATTCTGATGAGAGCTTTTGTTTGCTGATTAGTAAAAGTAGAGGCAAATGCAATTAGTGAGTGCATTGTCTTATGGGGTGTGGAAATCACTTGGTGATTCACAGTGGTGAAAGTGAAGACCATGACTGGTTTTTGGAATGGAACACTTGAAGTTTGCTTCGGATTAATGCATTGGACATTATTTAAGAACTCTTAATATATTTTCACAGTGATGGTTATTTATTTTTACACATTTAGAACTAGGTGATTAGTGCTTGGAAAAGTAAGTCTAATTTTGTGACAGTGAAGCGGTACCTAGGGGTAAATGTTATTTTACTCTTTATAGTTATGATTTATTTTTTTTGTTATGGTGGCAGCACACAAGTTTATTTATCATTTTTATGTAAGCTGCTCCTGAGCGTAGGGTATTGGGTATGAATTTTTATGGGTCAGGCGATTGCATTTCACATTATACCCACAGCAAGTGCATAAGCATGGTAACTTCACATTGATGTTTATGTACATGTCATGATAGTGACATTGAATTTGCTAGTTGAAAAGAACAAATGCTGCGTACACACGACCGGACTTTACGGCATACTTGGTCCGGCGAACTGGAGTCCGTCAGACAAGTCAATCGTGTGTGGGCTCAAGCGGACTTTTTTTCCCCAAAAGTTCGACGGACCTAGAAATGAAACATGTTTCAAATCTTTTTGACGGACTCGAGTCCGGTGGAAAAGTCCGCTCGTCTGTATGCTAGTCCGATGGACAAAAACCCACGCTAGGGCAGCTATTGGCTACTGGCTATGAACTTCCTGGTTTTAGTCTGGTCGTATCACGTACAAATCCGTCGGACTTTGGTTGATCGTGTGTAGGCAAGTCCGTTCATTCGGAAAGTCCGTCGTAAAGTCCTTTGAAAAGTCAGCCGGACAAAGTCTGCCGTAAAGTCCGCTCGTGTGTACGCGGCATTAGAAGCAAAATATAAGTGGTTATACAATTGTTTACAGCTTCCTACATTTCAAGTATCTGGAGGTGCTGACTGAGCAGGGATAATCCATTAGGGCAGTTGTACAGAAGTACATGGACAAATGTTGATCCATGTATGGCCGGCTTTATTTGCATACTTATTGGTAAATGTAGCCTGCACGTTGTTTACTTTGCAGGTTTCTGCTAAATACCTGGTGATCCTGGCAGTTCCCTGTGGTTTCTTTTTCAAACTGACCAAGCTAAGCATAGAAGCAGATCCATGCTCTTATGGTCAGTTTGTATCCCTAAGCTCCATGCTAGGAGATAGAGAATGCTGTGCAGACGTACATCATGCCTGTATCCCCTGTAATCCATTTGGTGCACTGGATTAGGTTTGAATACTTCACTGGTAAACATAAGCTTGATGAAAAATATGAGATAACTTATAGGGGCTGATTCACTAAATATAAATAGGCCAACCACTTTGTAAGTGCAGTTGCACTTTGCAAAGGAATTAGCCTCAAGCTTAGTGAATGAGGTGAAGCTCTGCTAACTTCTGTAATCCAATCATGTGGAAGCAAAAATATTCCTTTTTTTTTCATTTTCCTTTAACTCAATTGGGTATTCATTGCAAAGTTAAATTGTATCACATTCCCTAAGCTCTTGGGAAAATTCCCTTGCAAAGTGAACAGGCTTATTATCTTTAGTAAATCAATCCCATAGTATCTCATAAATCTCTTTTCTATCTCTTTCACTTCTTTCACTTCCAACAGATCAAGGATGGGCCTTTGCCATGAAAAACTCACAAAATCAGCCTCCCTGGCACTCTTGGGGCACCACCTGATCCCTGTTGGGCAACTGATCTTGGTTTAAAGTCTTTTACATTATTTTTTAGTTCATCTAAAAGGGAAGGCATAAAAATGCACTTAAGAGGCAAATACCAGATGGGCCAATAACATATTCAGAGCAGTATTCTAATTTTTAAACATTGGCTAAACAAAGATCTCTCTGCACATACCAAACTCAGTGAAAGCTTGCTAGGAGCTGTCCAGCACATGCTGGCAAATTCCTCCATTGGGCACATCCAGACCATGCTGTCATGAAATTTGCACCGTGTGCATAAACATTAGAAAGTAATTGTTTTTTTATAGGATCTATTCTCATTGATGTCTTCATTTTTTCTATTATATTTCTCAATTTAATTCAATGAGTATCACAATGTCTGTGACATGCATCCATAAACAAAGCTAAACATTTTAATGTGCCTTAATGTGAAGTCTGTTGGCGTTCTAGTCTCTTTATCATGTATGTGTTTTTCTGTTTTTTGTTAATAGCCAGAAAACCAATTCCTCTGTCTGTTACTATTCCTACAATTTACTCTACCATGCCTTTAGGTCATAACCAGGATTATTATGTCAAAAGTAGTAAAAAATCCCCTTATCTTTTACTCATAAACCAAATTTATGTTCAGAATGTGTCAGTTTACATAGACTTTTGCTAACCAAAAGGTAATAGTTAAAAGGGCAGTGTAAAAACATACATTTTTATTATATCTGCTAATAGTTGACAATTTCTATCCAGCCAGTCTTGTGATTTATTCATATCTGCTACTCCAATAGGCAATTAACACACCTACTGTATTTCTTCATTTAGGAATTCAGCTACAACACTCCTCTGCTTCCAACAGGTGAAGACATTTGTACATTTAGAACAGTGGGATTTAGTAAGCGGTAGACTTGAACCAAGAAGTACTGGGGCGACATGGCTGTGCAGAGGCGTGTAAATTACATTGGTCATAGAGGACCTTTGGTATAAGACATTTATAAATTTCAACTGTGTTAGGCTGTTTGCCTGTTTTTTTAAATTTATCGAGCACTTTTGCATTGCAGCACACTAACAAAACACATTTTGTGTAATATTACATTTTTACTATTGCTGGGTTTAATATTATGAAAATATAAAGCCCTTTTATACAAGGTTGACATATTTGCCTATATATTTTATTAATTCTGATATGCAAATGTAGTCTTTAAAAGCATTGGATTCTGGGACCTGCTCATCCGTAAGCCTTACACCTGAATAAATAGCAACAGAGAACCCAGGAGTTGGTGCTGTTTTCATGTTGAGTTTTTCCATCTGAATATTTGCACACTTTTTACCTTAGGCAGAACAATCTTATTTGTCAATACCAGAGTCTAAGGCCCATTAATGATTACTTGGACAGTAACGGACAGCCCTCATAGATAAAACCTGTATTAACAAACATATCCTATGGAAGCATTATAAATTCAATAAGAGAGCTCAGCCAAGACTGTTCCAGATGTGCTGTTTGGGTGGTTATATGGACTGATAATTTATCTGTATACCTGGAAAAGATCTGGGCTATCCTAAGGAATAAAAGGAGAACAGTTAAAATTGCTGGGTTCTCTCATTGAATATATAGAATTTCTAACAGGTGATGGCCCTCCCATATTACAGTGTTGGGTCAGTAATGACATAGGATCCCAGCAGGTTGCGGAACTGACACATTTTTTGCCACATATCATTACCAACTGGACATTTGCCCATCTTTAAAACTTGTATGGCCAGCCATAGCCATTAGACAATTGTCACCAGCCCTGCCTTCTACCAGGTTCTTTCTTTTCTATGTATATGATAGCAGGTGTATGTTTGTAGACATGTAGACATATAGATAAACTATAGTATTTGCTTTTTATTCTGTTTGTACAAACAACCCACTTGCTAAAAGTGATGAGATTGGGTGTCCTCCCAAACTCCAAAATTCTGCTTTTTGTACTACAGTGACCTGCCGCTGACTGGGATATCCTTTGCACTGCAGCTCAGGGAACCAGTGGGCTTGATTTTAATGCCATTCCTCTATACTATGAGGAAGGCTTCAGCCGAAACGTGTTAGCTGTTGTGCAACAATAAAATTTTATAATGAAAATCTATTGAGTTGCCGGCTTATGGTTGTTATGGATTTGAAATGTCCTGGCCTGCATGTTAGCACTTGGGAACTGCATACTGATAATTTATGTATTCACTTTTGCCAAGCGTTAGCAGGTTGGTTATACTTACACGTGTTAGCTTCACTCATGGCTGGAGGCCATACTTCCACATTGGGCCCCACCCCAGAAGGTGTCTTTTCTCTTGCCATTTTGAGGGAAATAGCACTGAACTCTGGTTTTCCACCACCAGCCCTTTATACACATCACACCTTACACTTTACTCTCTTCAGTCTGTAGGCATGGAGGGAAGCTGCTCTATACTTTGCAAAGTATCACGCACCTGTCGTCCAGGCCCAGCCCTTAGGATGGTTCAATTACACAGTGTGCCCTGCTGCTTAGAAGGATAAACCATCACAGGCAACATGTCAGTAAACATGGCTCCATTACCTACTTATATATACTTTGCTATATGGTTATGAGTTGTGCTCATACCTTTAGCTTGTGGTAATTTCCAACTGGCAAATATATGGCTTCAACTGTATAGTCCTATTTCTGGGTCCCGCCAAGGGGTAACCCCCCTCAGGTGCAACTCTACATTTCCAGTAGTATGGTTCTAACTCCCATGACCAGCAGCAACCACTCCTCCACAACTTTTTCTATTTGTACTCCCCTAATGGGAAGCACCAAAGGCCAAACGGCAGACACACTGTAGCACATTAACTTTCGAGCCAACAGACATTAAACCTGTAAGTGAAACTTACAAGTAACACTTTAGGCACACTGCCCACATGCAGCTTATTAGAGTACAAAAATCAGACGTGTGGAAATCAGGTTAAAGATGAATTGGGAAGACTCCCAAGCTCATTTATGATTGCAATAATACCTAAGACCACTAAATTGCTGGATGAGTAAGAATATTAATCTGCATAATCCTGCCTAATCTGAGTATCTCCATCTATCTACTTTTTAGTGAATTGAAGAATGCTTTTCTGTTGGATGACTACCTCTTTACCATTTCTCACTCATCATGGCCTATTTCACTAATATATACAAAACTAGATTCATCTCCTGGAAGTTTAGCTTCTTGAGTCCAAACAAAATATGCTGATTTTATTCAAACTAATTTTAGCCAAACAATGTAAACAAGGGTGAAATATATAAAATGCACAACAGGGAGAATAAAAATAGAAGGAAATTAGCCCTTTATGTGCCAGAGATTTTCCCAATGCATTTGATTTGAAGGTGTTGGGGACCCTTCTGGTACCTAAAGTGTTAAAGGTGCAACATTATTAATCTCTATATATCCCTTACAGAAAAATCTACAACAAATAATTTATCAATGTTTGAAAAGAAGAAAAACTGCTTTAGACTATACCAATATTATCTGAACAACACTACAGTACACTAAGTATTTCTTTCTACTTTGCTTTGTGTCAACAAATATAGTTTTACAATCTGTTTTCTAACTGTGTATGCAGTAATTTATATTTCATTTGCTAATCGTTATTTTGTTCATCCTGGTCTCTGACCACATAAGGAGAAGAAGTGCTGATTTACTATATTTAATGTGCAGAGAAAGGAATCCACACAGCAGATCATTGGTGCATGAGGGTGAGAGGGGCAACATGTTTCTTCTTGTACTATGGGAAGGAAAAGGATCTGGCACAGCTCTGATGTCAGCAGAACCATCACCTTTCTCACAGACGATGTAGATTTTAATTGCACAGGGGGATGAATCTCCTCTTGCCAGTTCCATCGTGACATTGAGATAGATGAAGCCATTTGTTGGCATTATTAGAGCCAGCTGTGTGTTTGGCTGCAGTTACTGTACACTTCATATCTTGTGCATAATCCTCACTTTCAGAGGGAATCACAAGTATCTGAACCATATGGTAAATGATTTTATTATGATCAGAAGACACTTAAAGCCAGTAAAACAGAAGAGTCCTTCAGAAGTTCTTTTTAATGGGATAATACATTTTTATACATTTCAGCAATGCAGAACAGATATACTGTATATATATATATATATATATATATATATATATATATATGTATATATAAATTATAGCATATATCTTTCAGGAAGATGCATAGGATATAAAAATTTAAAAATTTTAAATTGCTGTGCTGTGCAAGGAACAAACAGAGGTAAAGTGTAGTAGATACAGTGACAAATAACAGAATAAGTAAGAAATAAGAGCTTTAAACTTTTACACTATTTTAATTTGTCAATAAATATTTTTACACATGCATGGGGGAGATTTACTAATACTGGAGAGCACAGAATCTGGTGCAGCTATGCATAGTAACCAACCAGCTTCCAACTTCAGCTTGTTCAATTAAACTTTGACAATAAAACTTAGAAGCTGATTTTTTTATTATGCACAAGTGCACTACATTTTGTATGTTCCACTTTATAAATCTCCCCCAATATGTCCATGGACGTTCTGCTTCTTTAGGGGTGATTTGTATTTGTACCTTTAGCCGCTCTGCAGTGCAAATCACATGCAATGTCCATGAGATGTGATTTCTGCCATACATATAGTATGGCTGATATTGCATTGAATTCGGACCAAACTCGGACAGGACCCTTTTCTTGGTCCACACTAGAATCAGATGGCATAGGTGTGAACACCCATGCAATCCGATTCATGTTCAAACCGATATGCAAGCCAAATTGGGGGTGTCATTAACAATGTATTGACACTCCCAGCAGTTCGCATATGGCAGTGTGAACTGCCGTGCGAGTCACGTGCGACCCGGGAACCCACAGTGGATTTGCAGGGTTCCTGCATCGCACAAGTGTGAACCGAGCCTTACCCATGCATTAGCTTCACACACAAGTTTATCAACAAGATACTTCATATCTGATCCTTGTTCTTTGCATTAAAAACACATAATGGTAATTAGCTAAAAGCCTGGCACACAGTTTTTTTTCTCTCAGCCCAAAAACTGGCAGCTCCGGTGCGGCTAGGCAAGTTGTTTCCTTGCTGCACGTGGCTGCGATGTGTGTGTACATGTGTACCCAGTTGCATGCAGTATAAGAAGCGTGTGGAAGAGGTGGGTCCTTTGCTTACTTACTTTGTGTTAAAAGTTCTGTTTCTTTTCTCAAAAAGTTGGGAGGGATGACTGCTGCAATTAAAACATTTCATTATGCCCACTTAGGTAGTGCTTATATTACGCCTTACATAAGATCTCTTCTTCTACTTCCTTCCACTAAAACTTTAGATGTATAGGAACCTCCTTGACACATTGCTTATATTATTACTGCTTTCACTTATAACATAACATAACAACATATAATTTTTATTGGAAAGAAAACATGGGATCTTTGTAGCTGTACACCTTAACACAGCAACACATTGACAGGCAGGCACTGCCATTCAAATTGCCGAATATATACACTGAACAAAATTATAAATGCAACACTTTTGTGTTTGCCCCTATTTATCATGAGCTGAACTTAAAGATCTATGACATTTTCTATGTAGACAAAAGGCCTTTTTCTCTCAAATATTGTTCACAATTCTAAATCTGTGTTAGTGAGCACTTCTTCTTTACAGAGATAATCCATCCACCTCACAGGTGTGGCATATCAAGATGCTGATTAGACAGCATGATTATTGCACAGGTGTGCCTTAGGTTGGCCACAATAAAAGGCCACTCTAAAATGTGCAGTTTTATCACACAGCACAATGCCACAGATGTTGCAAGTTTTGAGGGAGCGTACAATTGGCATACTGACTGCAGGAATGTCCACCAGAGCTGTTGCCCTTGAATTGAATGTTCATTTCTCTACCATAAGCCGTCTCCAAAGGCGTTTCAGAGAATTTGGCAGTACATCCAACCGGCCTCACAACCTCAGACCACGTGTAACCACACCAGCCCATGGCCTCCACATCCAGCATCTTCACCTCCAAGATCGTCTGAGACCAGCCACCCGGACAGCTGCTGCAACAATCAGTTTGCATAACCAAAGAATTTCTGCACCAACTGTCAGAAACCATCTCAGAGAAGCTCATCTGCATGCTCGTCATCCTCATCGGGGTCTCGACTTGACTGCAGTTTGTCGTCGTAACCGACTTGAGTGGGCAAATGCTCACATTCTATGGCGTCTGGCACTTTGGAGAGGTGTTCCCGGGTTTCACTGTACAGGGCAGATAGCAGACAGCGTGTATGGCATCGTGTGGGTGAGCAGTTTGCTCATGTCAATTTTGTGGATTGAGTGGCCCATGGTGGTGGTGGGGTTATGGTATGGCCAGGCGTATGCTATGGACAAAGAACACAGGTGCATTTTATTGATGGCATTTTGAATGCACAGAGATACCGTGACGATATCCTGAGGCCCATTGCTGTGCCATTCATCCACGACCATCACCTCATGTTGCAGCATGATAATGCACGGCCCCATGTTGCAAGGATCTGCACACAATTCCTGGAAGCTGAAAACATCCCAGTTCTTGCATGGCCAACGTATTACCCTAGCCTTTCTTCTATATACCCAAGACTCTCTATATACCCCAGTCTCTCTGTATACACTTGCCTGTGTGTATACCCCAGCCTCTCTTCTCTATACCCCAGCCTCTCTTCTATATACCCCAGCCTGTCTTCTGTATACACTAGCCTCTCTGTATACACTAGCCTGTCTTCTATAATCCGCATCTGGTGGCAGGTGACATGACAAGCTATAGCTTGTGGAAGGTAACGTGACAAGCTCTCCGGGACCCTGATGTAAGGGGGCTCTCTGGGGACCCCAATCTAAGGGGGGGCTCTCTGGGGACCTAGATGTATATTATATATATTTATATGCCCACGCAAGCATATGACTTTTACTTCACTGCAATGCCCCAGATCTTTTGTATACCTAGCAATACCCCTGGTCACACCAGATACTGACTGGTTTTCAGACCCCCTCAGTATAGTAAAACTGCACATTTTAGAGTGGCCTTTTATTGTGGCCAGCCTAAAGCACACCTGTGCAATAATCGTGCTGTCTAATTTGCATCTTTATATGCCACACCTGTGAGGTGGATCGATTATCTCAGCAAAGCAAATGTGCTCACTAACACAGATTTAGACAGATTGGTGAACAATATTTGAGCAAAATAGGCCTTTTGTGTACATAGAAAAAGTCATAAATCTTTGAGTTCAGCTCATGATAAATAGGGGCAAACACAAAAGTGTTGCGTTTATAATTTTGTACAGTATATATATATATATATACACAGTGGGGACAGAAAGTATTCAGACCCCCTTACATTTTTCACTCTTTGTTATATTGCAGCTATTTGCTAAAATCATTTAAGTTCATTTTTTTTCCTCATTAATGTACACACAGCACCCCATATTGACAGAAAAACACAGAATTATTGACATTTGTGCAGATTTATTAAAAAGAAAAACTGAAATATCACATGATCCTTTTGATCTAATAAAGCCATGAGTCTTTTTGGGAAAGATGCAACAAGTTTTTTACAACTGGATTTGGGCATCCTCTGCCATTCCTCCTTGCAGATCCTTTCCAGTTCTGTCAGGTTGGATGGTAAATGTTGGTGGACAGCCATTTTTAGGTCTCTCCAGAGATGCTCAATTGGGTTTACGTCAGGGCTCTGGCTGGACCATTCAAGAACAGTCACAGAGTTGTTGTGAAGCCACCCCTTCGTTTGTTTAGCTGCGTGCTTAGGGTCATTGTCTTGTTGGAAGGCAAACCTTCGGCCCAGTCTGAGGTCCTGAGCACTCTGGAGAAGGTTTTCGTCCAGGATATCCCTGCACTTGGCCGCATTCATCTTTCCCTCGATTGCAACCAGTCGTCCTGTCCCTGCAGCTAAAAAACACCCCACAGCGTGATGCTGCCACCACCATGCTTCATTGTTGGGACTGTATTGGACAGGTGATGAGCAGTGCCTGGTTTTCTCCACACATACCGCTTAGAATTAAGGCCAAAAGGTTCTATCTTGGTCTCATCAGACCAAAGAATCTTATTTCTCACTATCTTGAAGTCCTTCAGGTGTTTTTTTTTAGCAAACTCCATGGGGGCTTTTATGTGTCTTGCACTGAGGAGAGGCCTCCTCTCGGACCACTCTGCCATGATGGTTGACTTTCTACAACTTTCTCCCATCTCCTGACTGCATCTCTGGAGCTCAGCCACAATGATCTTTGGGTTCTTCTTTACCTCTTCTGCCCCAATAGCTCAGTTTGGCTGGACGGCCAGCTCTAGGAAGGGTTCTGGTCATTCCAAACGTCTTCCATTTAAGGATTATGGCGGCCACTGTGCTCTTAGGAACCTTAAGTGCAGCAGAAATGTTTTTGTAACCTTGGCCAGATCTGTGCCTTGCCACAATTCTGTCTCTGAGCTCTTCAGGCAGTTCCTTTGACCTCATGATTCTAATTTGCTCTGACATGCACTGTGAGCTGTAAGGTCTTATATAGACAGGTGTGTGGCTTTCCTAATCAAGTTCAATCAGTATAATCAAACACAGCTGGACTCAAATGAAGGTATAGAACCATCTCAAGGATGATCAGAAGAAATGGACAGCACCTGAGTTAAATATATGAGTGTCACAGCAAAGGGTCTGAATACTTAGGACCATGTGATATTTCAGTTTTTCTTTTTTAATAAATCTGCAAAAATGTCAACAAGTCTGTGTTTTTCTGTCAATATGGAGTGCTGTGTGTACAATAATGAGGGAAAAAAATGAACTTAAATGATTTTAGCAAATGGCTGCAATATAACAAAGAGTGAAAAATGTAAGGGGGTCTGAATACTTTCCGTCCCCACTGTGTATATATATATATATATATATATATATATATATATATACAAACAACCTGTAACGTAAAGATAAGATATTTAGGATATAAAATTCTGCCCATTCAAGAGATTCAGGCTACCAACAGTGTGTATGTTAGGGAAACAGTAGTTTTCTTTATAGCACACAGGTGTTTAAGGAGATAAGCAAATTAACAGAAGATGAAGGTGACACAAATTGTGGCTCCAATATGAACCTTATTGAACATGATCACTGCTCTATATTATACTCCATGGCATGGTAAACATTTGGCCTAAAGAATTATGTGTTCCCTGATTATTTATTTTTAGCTGATTTTGTGGCTCCTCAATATTTTGTCATTTCATCTTACATGGTGGTATGGTGGTGCCAGTAGAGTTGAGGAACTGTCTGCAGTTCTTATCTAGTTTCTCAATGTTTTGGGGATTTTCTGAACTCCCCTGCTGCTATTGTTACAAGTAGATAAATAAACACAAAAAAAATCAACATAGATGACAAAAAAAATCATTTTAAGGACTTTTTGTCCTCACTTGGTAATTTATTTGTATATAGAAGAAAAAGTCTTGCTATTGCTGGTTCAGAGGGAATGCATAATATTGTATATGTACATTGCATGTTTTATTGTTTATTTTTATGTTTAGTTAGGTAGATTTGAACAATTGTATATAATTACTTTTAGCTAGCACACAGAGCTCTAAGTTCTTTTCCACAAGTTCCTCAGTCTATTGGTAGCCGCTGAGTTGAGAAAAAAACTGTTAAATATAGCTCAACACATATGTATAGGCAAATCTTTTTTTAGCTTTAACTTGAGTGGGGAAGGGATAAAACCCCTATCAGGTATTTTTTTTGCTGTCCATGTCCCAGTGGGGAGATTTTCCTTTACTTCAAGTCCTGGAGATGCAACAAGAAATTAGGTGATTTCCCATCTTCTATAGAAGGCACTGGAATGACCAACCATCACCTTTTGCTCTGCTGAAAACTGTTCATCATGGATTTCCCTTCACTTTCTGTCTCAGTGACAGTGGTCACTAGGACAATTACAGAGGGTAAATCTCCCCAGTGGGTACACTGGCAGCAATGCAATTTTTTCAGAGGGTCTAAAAACCTTTCTTTCTGTTTTCAAAAGTAAAAAAAAATAGTTTTTGCCACTTAAAGTGGTTCTAAAGGTAGAAGTTTTTTTTTTTTTTACCTTAATGCATTCTCTGCATTAAGGTAAAAAGTCTTCTATGTGCAGTTCCCCAGCCAGCTCCCCCTTATGTTTACCTGAGCTTGATCTCGATCCAGCGCTGTGTCTGAGAGCAGCAGCTTTCTCTGCTCTCTACTTCCTAACAGGGCAGATTGATAGCAGCGGGAGTTATTGGCTCCTGGTGCTGTCAATCTAAGCCTGTGACAGGGGAGCAGAGGGGAGGCCAAGCCACGTTGTCGGTGTCTGTGGATTGAGCCCACAGGTGTGTCACAATAGACAGTAGTTTCCTATGATGGCACACTTAAAAGAGGAGGAGCCAGGTGCACCAGCGCGGGACTCAAGAAGAGGACGATTGGGGCTACTCTGTTCAAAACCATTGCTCAGAGCAAGTAATTATAACATCTTTATTTAAAAAATATATTTTATCCTTTACAATCACTTTAAGTTCAGTGAATCTGAATATAATAGGGAAGGTTTGTTATAGGGTAAAAGACAAAAACAGAACATTCCATAGCTCAACTCACCAACCAGTCTGCTGACCAACTGAATTAACCTGTCCAACAGTCTGCATTAAAAACAGGGGTTTAGTTAGCACGCATTTGCAAACGCATGCGAAAGCTGCAAGGCCTCTTCACGGCACCCTGTGTATGCTTGCTGTCCTAAACGCTACTGAATTTATGAGTGTCTCCACAGTGGGAGCACATGCATTCAATGGATATATGAGGGGCAGGTGGGCCTGGAGGCAGCCAAAGCCCCCTTAAAGGAACAGGAGCACACTGGACACCCAGCACATAGCCATAGCATGCTATAATAAATATCCCCAAAAATGTTTTTAAAAAACAAATTTCTACATCAGTTTAGGCCAATATATATTCTTCTACATATTTTTGGTAAAAAAATTGCAATAAGCGTATATTGATTGGTTTGGGCAAAAGTTATAGCGTCTACAAACTATGGGAAAGATTTATGGCATTTTTATTATTTATTTATTTTTACTAGTAATTGCGGTGATTTGCAATTTTTAGTGATATTTGCGGCATTGCGGCAGACAGATCGGACACTTTTGACATATTTTTGGGACCATTGACATTTATACAGCGATCAGTGCTATAAAAATATACTGATTACTGTGTAAATTACACTGGTAGGGAAGGGGTTAACACTAGGGGGAGATCAAGGGGTTAAATGTGTGTTCCCTCAGTGTGTTCTAACTGTATGGGGATAGGATTTAGTAGAAGAGGAGATATTTCGCTGTTCCTACTTACTAAGAACAAATGACATGTCTCCTCTCCTCTGACAGCACAGGAATTTGTGTGTTTACACACACAAATCCCCGTGCTGGGGCTCGTGCACACGATCAGCGCCGGCCACGCGCATCAGGTCCCCCTGCCATGCAGCGGTCACGCGTGTGCCCTCTGGCGCCTCTTAAAGGAAGCCTGTATATACACAGGGTTTCACGCAGCTGTGCCATTGTGCCGCAGTATATGTACGCAAGCCGTTAACAATTCAGTCTTTCTTTGCTAAATGAGTAGTAAAAACAATGCGGTGTTTGATTAGAGAGCATCTATATTATTGTAGCCAATGTTGTTGACACCACTGTCTTCCACTGTGACTTTAATATAGAATATCTTACTAAAATATTCCACAGGAGACATTTTGGTGCTTTAATCTTTTTTTATAGTATAGTAAAAGTAATATTAAATGTGTGCTATTTGTAATATGGTTTAACACTGGTAAATTTTCTAATACTTAGTAATTTTATCAGTAATTCTCTTTTATATTCGCTGTCTAAGTCTGTCATGAATATGTCAAAATATATCACCTGTGCAACTGCTGTGTGGCAAAATCATGGCCTTTAAGTACATGCCACTTTTTCCCGTCTGCTGGCATTGACTATAGTTTATACATAATGGATGAAGCAGGGTGCAATGGTCTGAACACTTGGGACTTGACAGATTATCTTGTGATATATTACAATTAGACATGCTTCAATGTCACTTCATTTATTCAACTAGGGGACTCAACTTTGAAGCTGGACTACTAGATTTATGAAGACCACAAGCCACTCTTCAAATTGAAAACTGATTATAAAGTTGAAAAACAGACTTTTAAATCATTTTTATGTTTAAATTAATTTTACTAGTTTCAATAAGGTTTAGTTTACACTGTACATTTACATTTTGGGATCTCAAAACCACATTTTAAAATAAAATGTCCTCAAAAATATGTGTGATGGCAGCATATATTTTTAAACAGTGAATCTAACATTTACCAAACATTCACTGAAGGCGAATATTCCAGCAGCAGTTTTAAATTACAATAATTGATTCATCACCAGCTAATGTTGGTTCACTGCTTTAAAAATATGCCACTTAGTATAACAACAGCTACGTTTAAGTCTGAGTTTGCATTTGCACAATGATACTATATGACATATTGCAGTTTGTATTAAATTATTATTGGTATTTGCCATTTACAACCCTGAAAGCATAGATACTTTTACAGGAATTATGAGTTTTTTCATACTGCCACACTTTTTTTACAATATTTTTTTCTGGACCTGTGATATCAGTGCCTTGCCATATGACCTTAGCCAGCCATGAGCCAATTGGTAGATGAGTGAATTGATCTATGAATGCATAAATGGACAATTCCCTCTATAGGGAGACAAACATTTGGCCATTAGTGCTGAGTTTTGCACCTAAAGTGGCATGCAGCTCTAATATTGGGAATGATCTGATGGGTTTCCCTAATGCCTTGAAAACCTCTTTTCTTTCCCTGTGCTTTTATGGTTCTGTTCCACAGTATATTAGCAAGCATTGGTGGATTTACTAGATGAAAATAGGCAAGGCAATTTGACCTAGAGCTTACGGAATGTGGTGAAGCTTTACCGACTTTCATCATCCGATCAGGTGCAAGCATAAATGGTGTTTTTTTTTTCCCTGCAAGGGATTGGGTATTCTTTGTAAAACTTTACCACCTTCACTAATAGGGAAAACCCCCTTGCAAGATCAATCAACAGCCTAGTTGCCTTTAGAAAAACAACCCCATTGTGTCAACTGACACAATCTTGCATATAAATACATTACATAAGCACATGTGTGTCAGTGAGTGTTGGATTATATATTGCAAAGAACCATCACAACTGGACATATTCCTTATAGCATGGTGACTACTTTTATGGGCACAGCTAGCTCCCTGATAAAAATGCATTCCAAAGTGATAAAAATGAATGAACAGCCTTCCCTTTCGTAAAGCTTATGTAAAACCAAAAATGTCTTTGAGGGTTTGGCAGTTATTTCTGAAACAGAGTAGTAGATAAATGCAAAGAGGTGTCATCAAGTGGATGAAAGAACTTTAGTGATGGTCATATGAGGGAAAGCAATCATTTTATTGGAACTTGAAGCTCCTTATTGAGTATGGTTAGATGTTGGATGACAGGCATCTTCCTCCTTAACCTTGACACTGAATGAATGGAATAACCCCTAAAAAAGGAAACAAAAATTATCACAAGTCACTGTCCCTGCAAAATCTCTCCTGGGATCCAAAAATAGGTCGTATGGAATACAATTAGGACCTAAACAATGCTTCAGAACAAATCTAGCTAAGCATTAAAAATCCCTACTGGTCTCATATAAAACAACAAGTATGACCTTAAAAAAAAACAAAAAAATAATAGCTCAATGTTGAAAAAATGTCTCCTGGCCTCCCTAAAAAAATAATGATGACAGGAGGAATGTCTAGACATGAAAGTTCATCTAGCTCCCTGGTGCCTAACCTGTGTCTGAGGTGCACACACACTGCCCTGTGGCACTTATTTTGCAGCAATAGGTATGTTTGGTGCTTATTTATGTTAAAGAAGGAACATTTTTTTTTTAGATTGCTTCTAGTAGCAAATATTTATTTTATGTATTACACTATCTTGCTTTTTTTGGAGCTGTCCACCCCTTTTCTCTTTTTATTTATTTTTTAATGCATCTCGCTGAGAAATATCAAATGTGGCATAAGTAATTTTAAGGGGGCTGTAGGGAGCAATAATCTCTATTATAGTAAGAAATCGTTAAGCGTTTGGGAGGCGGAGCTGCTAGCACAAAGGTGACCAACCTAATACACAATATTAAAATTCAAAAAGGGCAGCACTGAAAATGACTTTTTGATCTCTATGGGATCTCTTATGAGTATTATTTTTATTTTTATTTTGATAGATAATTGCAATGCATTTTCAGTGCTGTACTTTTTGAATTTTAATAATCTCTATCAGTCTTATGTAACATGTCTCCAGTCTGTGATTGTCTTCTGAAGCCTATCTATGGTCTTCAACAACTCCTATCAGATTTCAGGTAAACAGATAGAATTGGAATCCAGCACCAGGAGGCTTTATTCAAATAATCATCATATAGTAGCAAGTAAACCTTGGCAGATTTCTTTTTTTTTATTCCAAAACAAGATTTATTGAAAAAATATTTTTTTAAACATACAGAACAGAAATATAGCAAGCATAGTTGTATACATTCAATGTGTTGTAACAATCCGCTGGGGGGATGTAACAGGTACAACATTTTGCCTGCTTCGAGGCTATCAGTGCCCAAAGTCAAGGAAGGCTGTTTGTATCAAGCAACTGATAATGAACATCAAATATCTGGGTGAAGCCCAAACCAGTAGGTATGAAAGAGGATATATGAAGGAAGAAAGAAAGACAGGGAGGGAGGGGTTGCGAAATGGGGAAGGCGTTATGAAGTAAGCCCAGAGTGTGTGATTGGGTTAGAAGGGTGGTTCGGGGGGAACGAGAAGTGCAAATAGGATGTTTTATTCAATGGCCAATGTGGCCCTCCTAACTGGGGATAAATCTGTAAAGGAGGGGGATGAAGCTGTAGTTTAATGGATGTTGATTAAAAAAAAAAAGAAAGAAAGAAAAGGGGGTAGGAACAGATGAGGGGTTAGAGAAATATTGAAAAAAGGGAAAAAGGATGGATAGTCCATCACAAGATCTCTCCGGTGTGTGTGTGGGGGGGTTGTTCTGATCTTCCCTCTTCATTGGGGGGGTGTTGCATATGGGGCTATCACACTGTGTGCCTGTTTGAAGGTTAGATCGGGTAGTTAATAAGACTTTTGTATTGATCAGTAGTGCGATAATGAAACCAATTGGCCCTAGTGGCTGTGAATTTGGATGTGTAATCATTTGTCAGACTAATGAGTTTTTCCAAATCCCTTGATTCTTTGGAGACATGTGAACCATTCTGACAGTGATGGAATGTGAGTTGTGTTCCAATAAATCGGTATACACAATTTCGCTGCATTCACCATATGCATGGCGAGTGATTTGTGGTTCTGTGGGGAAGAAAAGTGTGGTGAAGAAGTAAAAGCGCTGGTGAGTAGTCTAAGGTGTATGTTGTCACATGAGAAATTACAAAGTGTATTTCTGACCAGAAGTTGTGAATTTAGGGACATGTCCACCAGATATGCGGCAGTGTGCCATCATCTTGATGGCATCTCCAGCATTAGGGATGCTGGATAGGATAGGCTTGGATTGATTTTGTGTAGAAGAGACAGAGTCAGGTACCATCTGGATAGGAGTTTATAACCATTTTCTTGCGTAGATACGTTAACAGAACCTTTGTGTGTATGCGTGTAAATGTGGTTTCAGTAGTTGTGTATATCTGGGAGACTTTCTGTATTCCTCCTTTCTGTTTGGGAAGGGTGACTTGGTTGTAGCTGATTCTAGGTCGTTTGTGTTGCCAAAGGAAGGTTATACAGAGAGGATTGAAAGAATGAAGGAGGCAGACGTATCGGGATCGATTGCAAAAGGTAAAGCATGCGAGGCAGCACTTTCATCTTTAGAATGGCAGCCCTGCCGAATCATGAGAAAATAGACTTGTCTCATCTTTGGAGGTCCTCTGTTACCGTGCGTAGAACTGGCAGAACAATTTTGAAATAGGGATCTGACAAAAGGGTGGGGAGTTTGATGCCTACATAGGTAATCGCATCTTGCTTCCAGGCAAAGGAAAAGTTTTTCTTACATTGTGCGTTGATAGAAGTGGGCAAAGTGATGTTGAGAGCATGGGATTTATTGAAATTGATTTTAAGATTAGAAATGTAGTGAAAGAATTCAAAATCGTTCAGCAAATTAGTGTGGGGTTTCGTAAGAAATAGTAGGATATCGGTTGTGAACGCCGCTAGCTTGTACGTGTGATTCTGGACTGTTAGACCCGGGATGTCTTTATTTGCTCGGAGGCGTCGTAGGAAGGGTTCTAGTGTAAGGATGAACAATAAATGCGTCAACGAGCAGCCCTGTCATGTGCCATTGTGGATAGAGAAGGCGTTTGACAGGTGGTGATTGACCCGTACTCGCGCAGTCGGTTTGGTGTATAAAGCCATGATGAACTGGAATAGCCAGTCTGGAATGCCTATTCTGCGCAGAACAGCTGCCATGTAGTCCCAGGCCAACCTGTCAAATGCCTTTTCTGCATCTAAGCATAAAAAGAATCCTTGTCATTTAGAGGTGGTAAGCCAGTGATGTAGGTTGATGGCTTTTGTGGTATGTCCCTGGCCTCTCACCCAGGGACAAACCCTATTTGATCTTCAGCAACAAGGGAGGGAAGCAGCGGAAGCAGTGGCTAGGATCTTTGCAAAAAAGTCAACGTTCGAAAGCAAGATTGGTCGATAATTTGTTACCGACGTCGGGTCTTTTCCAGCTTTAGGGACAACTACTATATGGGCTTCCCTTAACCCCTCTCCCCCCTCATGTGACTTCTCTTTACTGGGGGATCTAATTTTACCCCAGACCAGACAGCGCCTTATGCGATTTCTATCTGCTGGCTCCATTGTGATGGTGATGATGTAAAACCAATAGCATTTATGTAAGAGAAGTATCCAGTAGTATAATTTATCTAGAGGGCAATACTGTCGATCACTAAAAGAAATGGTTGCTCCCTGTTTTTTTTACATAATAAAATAAATTGGTCTCCAAAAGCAAAATCATATTTGACCTGGAGGGTTCGAGGTGGATAGTTACTTTACACTAGTAGTAATGATAGTAGATTTTAATAGGTTGGGTAGTGAGATCAGGAGGGTATATCAATGTCACAGCGCGAACCAGGAGAGTGTTGTCCAGTGAAGACAGAAGAAGCATTGGTGAGTCATCCAGTATAAGAGGCATAGAGATCACATCTAACATGGCTCATGCTGAGTAAAGAAGTGCAACCGATCATTAACCATGTCTCCTGAATAAATTTCGTACATCAGATTGGCCCTCTGCATTCATATCACATCAAAAAGTAACCATGTTGAAGTTAGGTAGTAAGCAGAGTTTCTAGGTGTTAGTAGCAGAAGAGGGAGAGTCAAGACATGGAAATAGGGAAGAGAGGTTGGGGGGTGGGAAAAAGGAGGGGGAGGGGACAATAGAGGAGGTACTGGAGAAGGGGAATGATGGGAGAAGAGGGAGGGAGCGCAAGGGTGTCATGGAAACCAAAAGCTTAGTTATCTACTGTACAATATGTATTTGATGTTATGTACACCTGAAAAGGATAGTTAGATTGGTTGCTTAATCATTCAGCTTGTGAGTCTGTCCAGCATGTAGCTTGGTGTAGACATCAGATGGTTGAGGAGAATGGCAAAGTGGATATGTATTGTATGTAGAATTTTGTCTCTGGACAACCCTCCAGTTGCTCATTTGAAGGAATTAGTATTTTTAACACTTAAAAGTAATGGAAGAATTGTGGGAAAAGGTGAATCCGAACCATGGAAACTCTAAGTGGTGTAACTAGGCAGACTCACAGGGATACGGCACACTACCGTTGATAAGAGTTTGTGGGAATAGCTCCCCAGCTACTGGAGAGAAATTCCCAATACCTTCCAGAGTGCGGGAGAATGAGTTGGTGTGTAGGGGTGAGGGGGGGGGGAGAGGCAAGGGTGTGGAATTCAGAGAAGACCAATTTTGATGTTCGAGGTATTCGTATACAGAATGAGCTGAATGAAACAGGTCGTGTTCAACAGTTCTTGGGGTGTAAGCTGAGAATGAACTGAGATCCTGGATACTAAGGCAGCGACAATGGTTCCAAACATTAAGAGTTAGGTATAAGATGTCGGTGGGATCCATAGGTATAGCAAGGCCATAATAGTAACATCTGGCAACAAAACTGAGAAACATGGGCCTCATGAAGAGGGTTCAGCTGAACAAGAAGCAATGTTCTTTTACTTTCCTTAGATAGGGTGTGCAAGAAGTTCCCATTAGAGGGAAAGCTCACTGTGATTTTAGTCTCACTTTGGCTTGCGGTGAGCCAGAAATGCTAGAAGATTTTCACCTCTTTGGCGTCAACGATCGTCCAGCAATACTGAGGCAGATCTGCGGTGTCCGGCGTTGGGAGAGTCTTGTGGACGAAGGTCTTCCATAGATATAGATTGCGGTGGAGAAGGCATTTGGAGGGTATTATACCAATCTGGTAGCTCTCTGTTACAGGTACTGTATATTCAGGCTTTCACAAAAAGATCACAGATCTTCTGGGACCCGGAGATTGGCTGTGCGGCCAATAGCAGTAGCCGACAAGGGAATTTCCAGTGATATGGTATTCTGTGGGCTCCGAGTACATCAAGCAGGGGGCAGATGTCCTTTCTTTGCTGTAGCATTATGGATGAGAGATCCTGATGCAGCTTGATTTCTGTGCCGTGGAATATAATGCATTTTTTTGCCCTTCTGAGGATTTCTTCTTTCAATCGATAATTCACAAGACAACAAACCACATCTCTTGGGGTCTTTGTCCCTGTCACGTGGCCTGAGTGCCATGTGCATACGTTCCATGTCAATGGGGGTCTCATGGGGTCTCTCCAGGAGGTCATTGAAGATGGTAAGGATCGCAGGTGTTAACTGGTTGGGTTCTACTGACTCAGGGAGACCTCTGACACGCAGATTATGTCTGCGTCCTCGGTTGTCCAGATCTTCTAAGTGGCGGTACAGGTCTCTTAGCTGCATGGTGTGTGTGTGGCTGTTGATGTCTGGACCTGGCGAATGGCAGTATCATGGGGGGCTGTCATATCCTCCACCACTTCTAGGCGCCTGGCTACCCCTTGTATGTCGAGCCGGAGATCAGAGATGGCAGCAGTGAGTGTGTCCTTTATATCAGCTGCAACTGCCTGGATGTCTCTCAGGCTTAGTGGGCTGCCGCGCTGTGAGGCAGCTGTTGCTTGCCTAGAGGGGAGGGGGTCTGGTGGGAGACTGCTGGGGGATCATGAGGAGTACTCAGAGGCCTGAGAGAAGGCTGTGGTGTCCCGGAATATCGCCGGGATTTTGGGACTTAGCTGTGTGCTGGAGTCGCGGAGTGATCAGGAGTGAGGAGCGGAGGAGCTCCTGTTTGGTTTCCCCATGGTGTATTGCCGATTCCTGTCTGCAGGCATTGAAAAGGGGACCCAGTGGTACAAGAGTGGAGAGACTACACATCCATCTTGTTCCGGGTCTTGACCACACCCCCCGGCACATTTCTTAGTTAAAGTGCTTTTGACTAAACACTGTAGCGCAAAACATGCTTTCTTGTTGCTGTAAGGTGATTATTTGAGTAAAGTCTCCCACTGCTCAACTAAAACTCGTACCTGCATTGATGCTTGGATGGGCAAGGCTGGTGAGTCAGTGACAAGGTGGGAGTGTAAATGTAGGCTGATCCCCCAGCAGCAACAGTGTTTGCTTATAATACTCCTATAGTATTTGATGTCTTTGCTCATCTCCCGTAGCATGTCTGTGCTTTATTACCATCTTCTGTTGCATGTCTGCAGTCTTTGACAGCATTCTGTAGCATTAAATTCACTGAATATTATGTGCTGCCCTTTGGTGATATCAGAGACCCTGTATTACGTTAGTTGACCACCACTGATCTAGCCTCATGAAAAGAATACCAGGAAAGTGTTTTGCTAGGCACTACTATGCAGTTGTGGCTATGGAACAAAGAAATAAGCAAAATACTACAAAAATTTACTTTATGGCAAAAACATTGATCTCATCATCCCCATTTGATATGGCAAGGACAGCTCAGCCAACCTCAGTACTGTATTGTCTCCTTGGAATTGCAAAGTCCACAAGTATACATTTAGTAAAGAGACAAAAAAAACATCTCTTCAAAATCTTAACAAGCGACAAAGCCTTTATGCATTTCTGTAGATGCTTCCAATTTTTATTTTCTCAAAGACAGAAAGCACCCTGTAATTAAATAATCGTTGTAATAGAATTACACAACCAGTGTATTACAGAAAACAAGATTTCACAGGACTTTCTGGATTTTGTAAACACTGATAATAATTGATGGATGACCATCTTAGAAGACCCTGACAGCCTGGTTCCCTGCCCTTTGCACTGTGACAGATCAAGCTTTACAAGTGTGAAATAGCCAATTACTACAATGCTCATAGAAAAGAAAAGGCCAGTGAGCATATTGATACTGTGGGACACTGTTGCTGTATCTATGGAAAAAGCAAAGATAAAGTTCTTTTGTGTGCAGCTGATCCCACCATGGTTTTACAATGCTATTGAATATCTCAAGATGAGAATATGGTGTATTTTCCCCTTGTAGCAGCAGGACGTCCTCCCTTCTATTGACCTAAGGTTTATGATGCATGATATAATCTTGTAACAGAGGGTCTAATTTACAGAAATAAATTCTGCCTTTAAAAGCAGTTAAATAGGTATCAGGGAGAGCTGTAGTCATAGATTTTTTGCAAAAGCATTAAACACTATTTTTGGTTGGAATGAAAAGTCATATAGTGTGCAGAGCGCTAATACTCACCAGCCATTTGCTATTGACAGAACAATTTATCTTGATAAAAGACAGTGAAAAATTCCAATCTATTCACTGACATCACATTATCAGCAGTAATATATGGTAGCATCTAAATATAAGGTAGAGATAGGATACAGCTGAGAGCTTCCTAGTAATTTTCCTGTAAATATACTATGCATTGGGCAATAAAAAAAAAATATACTTACTTTTACATTGTAATTGAACAAGCTATTTTATGGGAATCCTAAAATTTTACTAGGTTCAATTGGATGTAGCATAATGTTTCCTTTGAATTCCTTATATGTTTCAGTAGTTAAGTAAAAATTATAAGTCTGACAGTACAAGAAACAATTCATGTCTAGGTGACTCAATTAAAAAAATCCATTCAATTCTGTGAGCAGAAAATGTCTTCGGAAGACCTGGTGACCCAGTGGTTATTACAGCTTGACACTGTAAATATAAAATAGCTTTTTTAGGTTAAAAATTTAAAATGGTGAACATAGTCATCTTCATTGCTGCAGGGAAGTTTACAGACCTTTATTGGGAATTATGAAAGTCTACTATTTAACTTCCAGAATTGGACTCCCTTATTTCTCAGCATATATAGTCTGTAAGTAATAGACTGTTCATTTGTAATATTAATCTTGCCTCAACCTGTATTCTAAATATAGTTCTTAAAAATGTATAAGCTATATGGACAAAGGAGAGTGGGAACAAGGGGACAGTGGCTGATGTTGGCCCGATCATGATCCCACCCTGGAAATGACTGGACTATATTGGTACAGATAAACAACCCCTTCCCCCCAAGAGGGATTTTTGTATGCATATTGTCTGTATTCTTATGTACTATCTTTCTCATAGATTGGTCCTCCTGAGGAAGCGGTAATACCGCGAAACTAGTCGAGAACCAGACCATTCTATACCCTGTAACAACAGATGTCTCTTGGGCAATTCCGAGCCTCTGTTTTTGCAATTTTAACAAGTACACCATGTAACTTCTTTCTTTGTAATAAATTCTTTTACTTAACCTCTCATTGTTGTTTATCTGTACCGATATAGTCCAGTCATTTCCAGGGTGGGATCATGATCGGGCCAACATCAGCCACTGTCCCCTTGTTCCCACTCTCCTTTGTCTTTGTATATTAATTTGGATGATGGTACGTTTCTAACATATTATTATTTTCGCTTACAAGAGGCTATACTCATAAATTGTGCATAAGCTATATGGAGAAGGACTTGTCTGGGCATTTTTTTTTCCAAGTTAAAACACTAACTAAAAAGTAAAGTTTTGATTAAGGTTATGTTTAGGGGTAGGTTTAAAGTGATACTAAAGTCTCATTTTTGTTTTGTTAAAAATAACAAACATCTTATACTTACCTGCTCTGTGTAATATTTTTGCACAGAGCAGACTCAATCCTTTTCTTCTCAGGTCCCTCTCTGGTGCTCCTGGTCCCTCCCTCCTCTTGAGTGCCCCCACAGCAAGAAACTTGCTACGGGGGCACCCAAGCCAAGCCACAGCTCCCTGTGTCCATTCAGACACAGAGCCTTGACCCAGCCCGGCCCCACCCCCTCTCTCTCCTCATTGGCTCACTGACTTTGATTGACAGCAACGGGAGCCAATGGCGCTTTCCTGCTGTCTCAGCCAATGAGGCCTGGGCAGCTGAGTCTCTCATGCAACATTGCTGGGTTGAGATGGGCTCAGGTATGTATTGGGGGGCTGCTGCACACAGAAGGCTTTTATCTTAATACATAGAATGCATTAAGATAAAAAAAAAATTCTACCTTTCCAAACTCTTTAAGGATTAGGGGTTGATGGTCAAGGATTAGTGTTAAAGTATAGGTATAGCTCAATCATTTTTTTAGTTTTGGATAGCGTAGGGAAGAATTTAAATACCTGTCATGTTTTATTGTTGGCTGAAACCCTGGTAGATTCACACTCCCTAGATCAGTAGGTGAGGGTAAATATTACAAAGGGGACACCTGTTCTGATGGCAGCTATTTAGGATATGAATTCTCACTTTGTAGAGATTTCCTCTTACTTCTTATCCAGGAAAATTCCCCAACAGGACACAGTAAAAACTTATAGACATTCTATCTTTCCCTGCAAAAATGTTTGACTATACATGCACTTTCGAATTATGGGGGAATTATCATTAGCTCTCTATCTGCTTACACCGAGGTCAAAACAAAAGTAAATGCGCTCCAATGACCCATGAGAGAAGTATGAAAAATAGTTTTTCATACTTTTGTTTTAAGGCTTTGCTTTAGGTGTTATATTAGGGTAAAAATGTAAGTACAATTTTATATATATTAATATTTTAATGACATGTTTTTGCTTTATTGTTTGTTGGTCCTGTTTATTAATGTTTGTGCAGTAGTTTTGTTCGCCGGAGACTTTTTCAGCTGGCCTCTTTTATAATTAACCCTTTCGCCAATGTTTTCTTACAAATTTAATTAGAAAAAAAATCTAGATCTAATAAAGACATAAAAGAACTTTGAGACTATAACGATTTCAGGGGAAAACATAATTACCTAAAATACAGCATCTTCTTCCGCAGAAGAACATTTTGCTCCAGTTACAGTGCCTTGAAAAGGTATTCATACCCCTTAAAATTTTCCACATATTGTCATGTTACAATCAAAAACGTAAATGTATTTTGTTGGGATTGGAAGGAAAAACGATAAATGGTTTTCAATTTTTTTTTAACAAATAAATAACTGAAAAGTGTGGCGTGCATTTGTATTCAGCCCCCTTTACTCTGACCCCTAACTAAAATCTAATGGAACCAAATGCCTTCAGAAGTCACCTAACTAGTAAATAGAGTCCACTTGTGCGTAATTTAAACTCAGAATTAATACAGCTGTTCTGAGAAGCCCTCATAGATTTTTTAGAGAACCTTAGTGAACAAACAGCATCATGAAGGCCAAGGAACACACCAGACAGGTCAGGGATAAAGTTGTGGAGAAGTTTAGAGCAGGGTTAGGTTATATAAAAATATCCTAAGCTTTGAACATCTCACCAAGCACTGTTCAATCCATCATCCGAAAATGAAAAGAGTATGGCACAACTGCAAACTTACCAAGACATGGCCATCCGCCTAAACTGACAGGCCAGGCAAGGAGAGCATTAAATCAGAGAAGCAGCCAAGAGGCCCATGGTAACTCTGGAGGAGCTGCAGAGATCCACAGCTCAGGTGGGAGAATCTGTCCACATGACAACTATTAGTCATGCACTCCACAAATCTGGCCTTTATGGAAGACTGGCAAGAATAAAGTCGTTGTTGAAAGCAAGCCATAAGAAGTCCCGTTTGCAGTTTGCAAAATGTCATGTGGGGGACACAGCAAACACGTGGAAGAAGGTGCTCTGGTCAGATGAGACCAAAATTGAACTTTTTGGCTTAAAAGCAAAATGTTATGTGTGGCGGAAAACTAACACTGTACATCACCCTGAACACATTTATTTATTTTTATTTATTTCAGTTACTTATATAGCTCCATCAATTTATGCAGCGCTTTACATATACATTGTACATTCACATCAGTCCCTACCCTCAAGGAGCTTACACTCTAAGGTCCCTAACTCACATTCATACATACTAGGGACAATTTAGACAGGAACCAATTAACCTACCAGCATGTCTTTGGAGTGTGGGAGGAAACCGGAGTACCGGAGGAAACCCTCACAGGCACAGGGAGAAAATGCAAACTCCAGGCAGGTAGTGTCTGGGATTTGAACCAGTGGCCCTTCTTACTTCTAGGTGAAAGTGCTATCCACTACACCACTGTGCCTCCACATCATTCCAACTGTGAAGCATGGTGGGGACAGCATCGTGTTGTGGGGATGGTTTTCTTCAGCAGGGACATGGAAGCTGGTCAGAGCTGATGGGAGGATGGATGGAACCAAATACAGGGCAATCTTATGCCCCCTACACACGGATTTTCCAACAGAAAATGTGTGATAGGACCTTGTTGTCGGAAATTTCGACCGTGTGTGGGCTCCATCACACATTTTCCATCGGATTTTCCGACACACAAAGTTTGAGAGCAGGCTATAAAATTTTCCGACAACAAAATCCGTTGTCGGAATTTCCGATTGTGTGTACACAAATCCGACGCACAAAGTGCCACGCATGCTCAGAATAAATAAAGAGATGAAAGCTATTGGCTACTGCACCGTTTAGAGTCCCGACATACGTGTTTTACGTCACCGCGTTCAGAACGATCAGATTTTCCGACAACTTTGTGTGACTGTGTGTATGCAAGACAAGTTTGAGCCAACATCCGTCTGAAAAAATCCTAGGATTTTGTTGTCGGAATGTCCGCTCAATGTCCGACCGTGTGTACTCGGCATTAGAAGAAAACCTGTTAGAGTCTGAAAAAGACTTGAGACTGGGGCGGAGGTTCACCTTCCAGCAAGACAAGGACCCTAAACATACAGCTAGAGCCACAATGGAATGGTTTAGATCAAAGCATATTCATGTGTTAGAATGGCCCAGTCAAAGTCCAGACCTAAATCCAATTGAGAATATGTGGCAAGACTCTCCATCCAATCTGACAGAGCTTGAGCGATTTTGCAAGGAAGAATGGGTAAGAATTTCACTCTCTAGATGCGCAAAGCTGAGAGTTTGAGACTTTTGCTCAAAAATTTAAAATGCCAGTTCACCATTTTTTCTGCAAAACATTTAGCTGTTCAGTCCTTTCTTAAAGTGCTGAAAATCTATCTCATGTATAAGTTCCCAAAAGCGGCATAAGAAAAGCAGCAATCATATTTTCTTTATAAATTGTTAGGTTCATTTTAAGTGATGGGTTAAGGGAGAATTACCAGTGTTGGGCTTCAGTACTGAACACAAACGTATCATGCCAATGGATTTATCCAAGGGAGCTTTAAAAAAACTATTGATCTCTGCTCTGAAAATACTTTGAATTATAGCTTAAAACTGATAAGACCCCAGTAGAGTTTTGTTTATATTTGTGATGCCTTATTATGCTGCAAAAGAAAAGAGGTTTTTGCCCAACTACCTGGATAGACTGGATATGGCCCACATCCCTGGTACATAGAGTAAAAGGAATTCCTCAAAGGATGGGACTTTAAACAGACCATAAACAGTGGCTTAGGTATAAAAATATAAATTTATTGAAACACGGAATACAAATGAAAACATGCAGATAAAATCAAACCCATGATGATGGGAACAGCATGAAATCGGTCAATGGAATGGCCCAAAATGACTTTCAGAGAGACAGAAGATGCCCAACGTGTTTCAACATACAAAATGCAAGTCTTCTTCAGGGACAAAGGGCTAGCGAATTCCAAATATGTAGCCTTAATCCCATGTGTTAGTGATTCACCCAAGAGAGATCATAACATAAAAAGGATAAGAAAAGAGCTGAACCGCCACAGCTGCGCACAGCAAACAAGACAGGAAAATTGTCACAGCATTCTCCTTGCATCGGGATGTGACATCCCACAAGGGGGCCAAAGACTAGGATGCTCACTGCAGTATGTCCTGTAACCCCACAGGTCTATAACCCAACGAGTATGGGAATAAAGAGGATGCTTGTCTGCAGAGCCAGATTAATTAGGGGTGGCAGATGAAAACTTTCCCGAGAATATTGAAACACTCAAGAAGCTGGAGAGATGCCTGAATGGTCATATAAAATTCAGGTCTATAATGTGTGGCTGGAATAGCTAGCATATCTTGTTTTTGCAGCAAGACAGCGTGGCTGCTGGTGTCTCCCAGGTGACTAGTTCAACTGGGAGACACCAGCAGCCACGCTGTCTTGCCGCAGGGCCTCTGCTACTGATTTGCAGATTTTTACTTGTAAACCAAACGTGTCAGAAGAAGGCCTGGTCCCAAAGTGTATAATGGCTGAAGGTGCTACTTGGATATTGTGCTTCTCTATGTGGTCAGGCTGTGAAAAGGTCTCACACATGTGGTATCACCATACTCAGAATGAGTAGTAGAATGTGTTTTGGAGTGTAGTTGCAAGTATGCCTATGCCGTGTGTGAGAAATAACTTGTTAATATGACATTTTTGTGAAAAAAAAAATTCTTAGTTTTCCAAAGAATTGTGGGAAAAAATTACAACTTCAAAAAACTTGTCATGCCTCTTACTAAATACCTTGGACGGTCTACTTTCCAATAAGGGGTCATTTGGAAAATATTTGTACTATCTTGACATGTTAGAGCCTCAAGAAATTAGATAGGCCATCAGGTGTGATCAATGTTCAACGATTGGTACCATAGCTTGTAGACTCTATAACTTCCACACAGACCAAATAAAATACACTGATTTGTGTTATCTTTACCAAAGAAATGTAGCAGTATAGATTTTGGTCAAAATTTATGAAGAGAAGTTACTTATTTGCAAAATGTTATAACAGAAACTTCTTTTATACAGTAACATTTATTTTTTATCACCAAGCTCTATTTGTGTGGGAAAAAATGATAAAAATGTTTAATGGGTACAGTGTTGCATGATCGAGCAATTCTCATTCAAAATGTGAGAGTGCTGAAAGCTGAAAATTGGCCTGGGTAGGAAGGGGGTGAAAGTGCTCAGTATTGAGGTGGTTAAACTCTGAACTGCAGAAATGAGAGTTTGAAGCTGATTGATTGCTATGAGGAGCAACTTTTCTTGGTTCAAACTTTATTGCATGTAAGCCTTATGCCCTGTACACATGGTCGGACATTGGTCGGACATTCCAACAACAAAATCCATGGATTTTTTCCGACGGATGTTGACTCAAACTTGTCTTGCATACACACGCTCGCACAAAGTTGTCGGAATATCCTATCGTTCTGAACGCGGTGATGTAAAACACGTACGTCGGGACTATAAACGGGGCAGTAGCCAATAGCTTTCATCTCTTAGTTTATCCTGAGCATGTGTGGCACTTTGTGCGTCGGATTTGTGTACACACGATCTGAATTTCCAACAACGAATTCTGTTGCCGGAAAATTTTATAGCAAGTTCTCAAACTTTGTGTGTCGGAAATTCCTATGGAAAATGTGTGATGGAGCCCACACATGTTCCGAATTTCCGACAACAAGGTCCTATAACACATTTTCCATCGGAAAATTCTATCGTGTGTACAGGGCATTAGGATGCAATAGAATATTCAACATAATATATTTTTTCTTCAGTTGTTTCCCGAAAGTTCAACAGTCTTCTATAAATTACAGCATACGTAAGTTCCTAATTTGTACTAACTCTCATTCAATGACTTTAATAGAAGAAAGAAGCAGTTTCCTAGAGAGACCTTCAGAGTGACAGAGACAGAGCTAACAGTGCATGTCAACCGTAATATAGATGACAGGTGAAGTCATCTTGTGTGGTTTAGCTTTAAATAACTGTCAAAGCAGAGAAAAGACATCTTGGTGTTGTAAGCTCTGAGAAGTTTACCCACTGACAATCATTAAGTGGGATAGAAAAGTATTTCAGGATAATTGCACGCATTTATAACATATCAAAGAAGAAAATTGATACAGCTATAAAGATGTAACAAGTGATAATTCTGTCATACCTCTCTGTAATGCTTAAACTGTTTCTGCATCTATTACCTTGAATGGGAAGATATCTAAATTGTGTACCTTCTGAGACTCTTTTTAAAGCAGAACAATTTTTTTTTATTTAACTGTTTCCCAAAACAGTTACACTATACTGTAATATCGTAAAAAATACTGCGCTATCCCATAAGTGGAAATGATCCCCACATGTGTGTGATGAAAAGGCAAATATCTCAAACCAAAAATTGAAATGTAAAATGCTGCTGCAACCTTAGATGTGAAACAACCTCCACCTTACTAGCTATATAATTTAAAGGCTGCGCTGCTAGTGCAAACACATGATCATATTAACTGAAAGCACCATGATTATAAATGAACACAAGTGAAACTATTCACTTGTGTTCATTTATAATCATGGTGTTTTCAGTTAATATGATCATGTGTTTGCACTAGCAGCGCAGCCTTTAAATTATATAGTTACACTATACTACCAAAAGTATTGGGATGCCTGCCTTTACATGCACATGAACTTTCATAGCACCCCAGTCTTAGTCCGTAGGGTTCAATATTGAGTTGGCCCACCCTTTGCAGCCATAACAGCTTCAACTCTTCTAGGAAGGCTGTCCACAAGGTTTAGTAGTGTGTCTATAGGAAAAGTTTGACCACTCTTCCAGAAGCGCATTTGTGATGTCAGGCACTGATGGGGATGAGAAGGCCTGGCTCACAGTCTCCGCTCTAATTCAACCCAAAGGTCTTCTATCGGGTGGAAGTTAGTACTCTGTGCAGGCAAATCAAGTTCCTCCACCCCAAACTAGCTCATCCATCACTTTATGGACCTTGCTTTGTGCACTGGTCCAAATCATTTGGTGGAGGGGGATTATGGTGTTAGGTTGTTTTTTAGATGTTGGACTTGGCCCCTTAGTTCCAATGAAGGCAACTCTTAAGGCGTCAGCATACCAAGACATTTTGGACAATTTCATGCTCCCAACTTTGTGGGAACAGTTTGGGGATGGCCCCGTCCTGTTCCAACATGACTGCACACCAGTGCACAAACAAGGTCCATAAAGACATGGATGAGCGAGTTTGGGGTGGAGGAACTTGACTGGCCTGCACAGAGTCCTGACCTCAACCCAATAGAACACTTTTGGGATGAATTAGAGCGGAGACTGTGAGCTAGGGCTTCTCATCCAACATCAGTGCCTGACCTCGCAAATGTGCTTCTGGAAAAATGGTCAAACATTACCATAGACACACTCCTAAAGTTTGTGGACAGCCTTCACAAAAGAGTTGAAGCTGTTATAGCTGCAAAGGGTGGGCCAACTCAATATTGAACCCTATGAACTAAGCCCAGGAAGCCATTAAAGTCTATGTGTGTGTAAGGGCAGCCATCCCAGTACTTTTGGTAATATAGTGTATATTCAAGGCATGCCATGAATGATAACTGCTACAGTTGCTTGTGCTCTCAACTGAACTGTCAAGCCATCAATTGGCTAGTGTTATGTCAGCATAATGACCATGCCAAATCAAACACGCTAAGATGGCAGCTTCCTTGGTTGTAAAGGATAGGAGGGCTTAGTTACACTTTAAAGAAAGTGTACATTATGTTTGTTGTTCTAAGCATTTCTCGTTCTCCATTTCTAAATGGTTACAGTGACCCCTTCACTGCCCCAACCTGTGTCTCCAGCCTGCATACCATGTCTGTCAACATATTGACTTTGCCTAAATGCTACTACATAATTGAACGTTCAGTCTCTATTAAAATACTGGAATATCAGTTTTTTCACAGACATTTCAGTAACCTTATAACTCTACATGAATCTTTTTTCGGCATGACACAGCAACAGTATGATCATTCAAAAACTATACCTTTTTAAAAGCTGTCC
The DNA here is from genome assembly GCA_037952925.1 of Lithobates clamitans. Lineage (NCBI taxonomy): Eukaryota > Metazoa > Chordata > Amphibia > Anura > Ranidae > Lithobates > Lithobates clamitans. The sequence continues at coordinate 4,796,986 of JBBGZY010000470.1, forward strand.
TTGACCTCCAGCCTAGCGACTCTTACAAGTTGTTCTTGACCTCCAGTAGTGACTTTTAAAAATTGTCCCTGACATCCAGTCCAGTGACTTTTACAAGTTGTCCTTTACCTCCTGTCGAGTGAATTTTGCTTGCTTTCCTTTACCTCCAGTTCAGTGGCATTTACAAATTATCCTTCACCTCCAGTCCAGTGACTTTTACAAATTATCCTTCACCTCCAGTTCAGTGACTTTTACCTGGTGTCCTTGACATCCAGTCCAGTGACTTTTACCAATTGTCCTTCGCCTCCAGTCCAGTGACTTTTACCTGCCCTCCTTGACCTCCAGTTCAGCGACTTTTACTTGCTGTTCTTGACCTCCATTCCAGTGGCTTTTCCTGTTGTCTTTGACCTCCAGCCCAGTGATTTTCACTTGCTGTCCTTCACCTCCTGTCTAGTAATTTTTCTTGCTGCCCTTGTCCTCCAGTCCAGCGGCTTTTCCTAGTCCGATAATAAAGTCACAAAGTGAGAAGCTGCAGAAAGGGGATATGTGACACTATGGGCCTACATCTCAGTCCAGGAAATATATCTCTGTGGTGTGTATGAGAGGTAATAAATACCAATAAGTGTTACACTTACTTAGCATGCATAGATTTGATGTAACTCCACATTTATTGAAGAAAAAAAAAATCTTAGCAGGTGATCTATGTACATTGTACATTGCACTAATTTAAACAAACATTGTTGCAGATTCCTACCTTTTTCTGTTCTGAAGAAATTGCTGTTTGTTTCACCATATTCCTGAAAGGGATGGTCAGCCTTTGTTACAACCGCCTGGGCAGGTCTCAGTGTTGTAATGAGGAAATGGTTCTTAAATCTTAGCACAGATTTACATATTTGGGGACATTGCATACAGCAAAGTTGCACAGAATCAATATGAATATCTGGGAGGGGATAAGAAGAAACCCACCTTCAACTCACCCTACTACAACCCAGAAGTACTACTAGTACTACTACCCAGAAGTATCAGAGCTTTGCCTATCAGACTAAAACCATAAGGCCTCATGCACACTGGACGTTAAAATAACGTTATGAAAATGCCAGTAGCTTTGCAGTGAGTTTTTTCAACTTTTTTCAGCTTTTTTCAACGTTTTTGCCATAACGTTTTTTAGCGTTTATTTTAGCGTTTTTCCGCGTTTTTTAGGGGGTTTTTTTTTCAAAATTTTTTTTTTTTTCAATGGATCAAAAACGTTAAAAAACACTGGTGAGCAACGTTTTTGAGCGTTTATTGACGTTAATCAGCGTTTATCAGCATTAGAGCATTTTTACAGCTGAACCCACTAGTTTTGGTTTTTTTTTACTGCTTAAAAACGCCTATGCCATTTGCAGCTCAAAAACGCCTAGGTGGGCATGAAGCCATAGACTAACATAGACAGGCGTTTTTAAGCTGCAAAAAACGCTCAAAAAAGCGGCTGTAAAAACGTCCGTGTGCATGAGGCCTAAAAGTAAAGTATTACAGGCTGTTGCAGGCATATGAATTTAGATGTATAACAATGTAATGTATCTGATAATAGGTTTAACTTATATAAGTCAACTGATAAAAGTACTGATAACAAACATATTTAAACCTTGTATGCTAGAAGTTTATAACAGGATTCAAGAGTATGACACTTCATGTGAAAACCCAAACTGCACCTTGCAAAAGTGCTAACTTATGCTGTCTCATAACAAATACAGACCTTAGCTAGGATGTTGCATGCTTCGCTATTTTCCATTCACAGTGATTGGTGGCCTCTCTAACCAATACTGTTGTGTGGAACTTGGCACACGTGAATAGGAATTTTCACCACATTCACTATGGGTGATAAAAAATAACTTTGCAAAGTGAACATGCTCAAAGTGTATGTTCACTAAGCTTAGTAAAAATAAGTTATGCTGTGTTCATTGTGAATACCTGCACATTTTGCTGTTTACCTGCCTAATATGCATAGTATTCATGTAGTTTTATGCTATCCTTTGTTGCCCTGTACACATAGCCAATAGTAAAGTAAATCTTCACATTCCTGTGTCAGAAGTTTCTGTTTGTGTTCAAACATGAGGCACGTGCCATGGCACTGCACAGGTTTTTGCATAATCTCTGTTTGTAGTGTAAGATCTAAGAAGCTGCATACCCCACAATTTCTGGGTCTCTCAGATTACTGCTCTGCAGGTGAGAGCTAAACAGTAACTAGACCTGAAACACAGACAAACAGGCAGAGCAAATAACAGAGAGCTCAACATGCTGGAAAAAAATGTGTTTGTTATAACAGCACATTTTCAATGCAACACAGACGGAGGTGAATGAATATATGGGCATAGAGGAATTACTTGACACTACAAACTGCAGCCACAACATGTGAGCCCACCATGATAAGGTAAGGCAAACGAACAACACAATGAATCTAACTACAATAATACCTAACTTAAAAAGTAAAACATTTGAAGCTGTACAATGATTTTCTTAAAAAGGCAACATTTTTTTGCACATTTTTTTATTTATTTTTTATGCTCTACTTTGCAACAGTACAAGATAGACTAAAAATTACTTTCTGCTCAGCCAGGTCCAGTTGAGTAAGTTAATCAAGCATCATTAAACAAAAAATCACGTATTGATGATAATGATAATGATAATAGTGTTACTAGAGGTGGAGTCACTAGTGCATGTATATATACAATTCATTTTGTTTTTCATCCAGTGACATGAACATCAACACTCTGTACTTCACAACATGCTGTATTCAATGTAACCCTCCTCCACACCTGGAAACTCACCATTTCTAGTAGAAAAGTTGTGCATGTATCGTCCTGGGATAAAACAATCCAAAGCTTCCACCAGTCCTTGTAATTATGTGTTAAGTGTTATATACAGTATGTGCAAAAATAATTTGGACACTTTGGGATGTTTTTAGTACAGCAGCTGAGGGCTTGTGGAATTTTAGTAATTTTTTTAACGTTATCCCATTGGGGGTGAATAAGAGTCCATCTAAATCAAGATATTTGTTTGCACTTGACTGGATTATGGAGTTGAACACAGTTGCACCTTATTTCCTAAACTAAAGTGAACGTTTACTTTGGAAAGATAGCAGTCTATATTCCATTAGTAAATCAACCCCCCATTTTTTAGAAGTATCATAAAATAGCAGTGTGAATGTAGAGTGGCATGCATTGCGCTTAGTCTGAACAAGGAATATGACATGGTTAGAGGCTGTACAGGAGTTTGAACTTTAGTGGCCTTCCATAGAAGATCATTCTTGTAGCAAGTGAAATGGGAACAGCCATCTGCCTTAAGGATAAAGATGACATTTCTCTATCAAGTGAAGCATTTAAACCAACAGTGGATATAGCAAGTGTCTTATTTGATTCATTGTTGGGTTGGAAGGTGTCACTATTTAAGTTTAGTTATTACATAGTATTTTAGAGTGTCGGTTTAAGGTTGATAAAAACTACAGCATAGAATCATTAAAATTGCCTCAGAAATTCAATTTCAATGTAATGTTTTTCATTCCAGATAGGAACTATAAGGGCCAATTCACACTAATGCGGTGACCAGCATTTTTCCTCATTGGAAGAACACCATTTACCAGCGAGGACATAATGACACCAAAATGTAGCCTGGAGCTGCACTGCAGTAATCTGTGATAAAATGCAGTCATGCTGCATTTTTTCACAGCGTGATGGACAGGATTGCCTGTCACTTATTATTTTATTTAATAAAATATTGAAGCTTTACAATCTCTTCTACAAAAACCTACACTGGACCTCAACCAGTGGCTAACTAGAAACCAGTTGTTAACCTATATGGTGGAACACCTTATATATGAGACTTTACAGTAGGAGTTAGGGAAAAGACACAGTACTAAAACAGTGCCTATTTGTGCAATGAATGACCCACTGGTGGTCACATTGAATGGAATGCACCATACTTATTTTTCTGGATCTTCCATCAGGGTCACATTTAGACTATATTTTGTATATTACCTAACAAGTAGGGGGAAGATGCATTATAGGTGTTTCTTCTGATATGCCCTGGATAAAATCCCTGGTAAAGAATTGCATAGGTAAGGACTTAGGCACATCATCAGAATTTATGGGACATTGGTTACTTGTTATGGGTGGTTTGGTGAATGTGCAGCATGCATCCAATGAATTACTGCCAGATAGGCTGACACGTTTGCATACAGACCGACGTGCAATTTGTACATGTGCTCTTGACATGTAAGTTGTGCATTGTATGCCTTTAATACTTTTTAAAAAACTGATTTATGCTATTTCAAGATTTTTTTCATGTTTGATCTGAACCCATTTGATGATTTCTAAACATTTTATGTTTCTTTAGGATGACTATATTATCATCTGATTGCTTGGTGCAGTCCATTTTATTTTACATAGAAATGGAAGAAATCTCATATTTAGTTTGACCTACCTATGATTTTGAGGTCAGTCGGACTTGTGAGTTCTTTTCCATCAGTATTATTTAGACAAATATATCACAGAGGTTTATTTTACATGCTGAGGGAAGATTACACTCTGATATGTTCAGTTTAGATATAGACTTTAGATTGTGGACCTGTTGGACCTTTATTATTTGGTGTTTATATAATATGTTTTTAATTGAGCGCTGCTTTATTACAATATTGGTTTCATATTGGTTTTATTTTTTGTGCAACTAACATTGTTTATATTGCGCAGTAATTTTTCATGTGTTGTAGTGTTATAAATAGTGTTTTACATTTTAGGATTGTATATACCCCTGATAGGGAGACACCAGAGTATGGTGGTTTGGAGGTCATTGCTCACAGTTAATCCCTATGTTTTAAATTTTAGTCAAAATAAGTATATCAATGAAACCATTGTCATATCCCACAGTTTCCTAAACATACTGTATACACAGGGTTACATAGTTATAGGTTGAATAAAGACACCAGTCCATCCTGAGTGAGTGGGGGTGCATGTCTACAATTGTCCCTATCCCTTGTGTCTCATTAAGATGCTCATCTATTATATTATTATTTATTTATGGTACCCACATAGTGCCATCAATTTACACGGATCCCACAATCCAAGGTCAAGGATCCCACAATCCAAGGTCCCCAACTCACATTCATATACTGGGGCCAATTTTGGACAGAAGCCAATTAACCTACCAGCATGTCTTTGGAGTGTGGAAGGAAACCAGGGTAGTGTCGTGGTTGGGGTTTGAACCAGCAACCCTTTTTACTGCTAGGTGAGAGTGCTACCCACTACACCACTGAGCCACCAGGGTATTAAGGGCCTCCTTGTACATAAAAAGGTATGACAGTAATGAAAGTAAACTAGATAATTAAATAATCAGGCTAAAAGAAGTATACCCAAAAATTGCTTCCTGATCTCCAAAGTGTTATTTCTTCTAAATATTAAACACAATTTTTACTATGTGCATTTATGAGCAAATCAAGCTTTTTTTAAAGTAACATACTGACTTGGCTAAAACTTGCTCTTGTCAAAGAAATGTTGACATATTCACAGCTCTCACTGTAAAGAGTCCTTTCCATAAGAAGTGGTTGAACCTCTTTTCCATGCAAAGACTGCCCTTGTTTTTTTTGCATTGACAACTTGCCATCCAGTGAACAACTTTTCATCAAGTTTACTATATAGAGTGTCACCATTTATAAATATATGAAAGGTGATTATACCCCCTTGATTTCTTGAATAATTTTGGATATGTAAGGGTCCTTCCATTATGTACCCCATACTCAATCACTTGGGGGGGGGCTGGTATCTGGGGGGCCCTCTTGTTAAAGGGGTCAACCCCACAACCACCAAGCAGACTTGTGGGGAAGAGGCCCTTGTTGTGTTCAACAAAGCACCCCACCATGTTGAGGGCATGTGTCATGGTATGGTTCGAGACACTCATCCCCCTCTTTTCTGGCCTCCTGGGCTGCATGATAAGGATATGGTATGGATTTTGGGGGTGACCTCACTATATTTTTTTTAGTGTGAGGTCCCTTTAAAATCCATACTAGACCCAAAGGGCCGGATATGGATTGGGGGGACCTTGTGCCATTTTTTTTAGCTCTTTTATTTACATTCTGCTGTCAGCAGGGAATTCCCAGCTAATGGCAGGGATGACTCATCGTTGTTAGGAGGCTGGCGGGTGCCGGCTCCTTAACAACCAATGACTCATCCCTGCTGCTGGTTGTTAGGATGCAGGCGTTTGACCATTTACATCTGTTTAGGTCCACTTCAGGATTTTAAACGGAACAAAAATAGAAACTTGTACTGTTTAAAAAAACAGACCTGAATGAACGAGGGTGTAATTGGATGGGCATCCATACACATCCATTTGCGCATAGGAATACATTGTTGTCCGTTTTTCATCTGTCAATAGAAAACACGTGTGAAAGGACCCTTAATGTTTCAACAAAGTGGAGGACATCCATTCCCCTTAAAAAAGAACTCCAGCTTAATAATAAATAGTCCAAAAAATGTCCCCTCCCCCTTCCTGCTACCTATGCTACCTAACCTGTGTAAAAAAAAGAAAAAGAAAAAAAGATGTGTATACTGTACTTACCTATTTTCAGTCTGAGCCAGATCATGTGACTGGGCTGGAACAGACTGAAAATAGGTAAGTATACACATCTTTTTTGCACAGGTTAGGCAGCATAGGTAACAAAGTAGGGAACATATTTAAGCCTAGTCAGTGCTAAGATAAAATTATACTTTAATTATTTGGTTACCTTTCTCTGTATTCTCTTTAGATCCATAACATCCTTTTTGTGAACAGGTGTACTCTGCATAACTTGTTTTGATACAATATAAAGTTTCCTTTCTCTATCTTAAAATATATTATTTTCTGTGCAGCATTATTTTATTACTGACAAGAAGAACATTTTCTTGAATTGCTAATAATGGCATTTATTTAGCAAGTCTAAGATATTGTAATTAAATATTCCCCCCAAATTTAAATGTATGGCTACCATTACAAAAACAACCCATAAAACATATTATTTAAATGAATGTAAGTACGTTTGTAAATCAAATGTAGTTGCTGTTTGATGTTAAATGCCTAAATCAACAGAATCAAGCCTGGTGTATGCGAAATTTCAGTTTTATTGGACTGGAGGATAAGTGGCTTCCTAGAGAAACAATATAGCATTTCACACATTTAGAACATATCTAGGCTGGATGCAAACAGATGTTTTGTTTGCAGCTTGCCAACACATACAAGCCAAAATTCGAATCCTGAAATGGGTGGATTGAGTCTAAATATTCTAAATTCTCATCCTTCAATGTGACTGCATTTAACTCAGATTTAATAGAACATTCAGAATAGAATACCTTGTATAATCCAAGTCATAGCTTTACAATATTGAACATGTAGCAAAAAAAATGTGCGGAAGCAATACTGTTTGGTTGATTTTTCTTCATCAAATCATGTAGGTAATGTAGTTTTGGCAGACTTCTGTACTGCTGAATAGTGAGCAATCTGGTGGCTATTGTGCCTACCACAGAGTTTCATTTTGCTCTGGTATCCATATGATATTTTTTATCCTCTTTGTAAGTGCTGGTAAACTGCAGAAAAAAGGAAATATAATACAAACACAATTTAGATTTAGCCTAGAAACTTTGTAAATTACAAATTAAGGAGCATATCTGGAGCAGCAAGTAAAATTAATCAGTTAAATATTACAGTGCTATCAAAAATCTGCTTAGATTTCTTAATTAAAATTAAAATTTAAAGTTGAAGCCCATCAATAATATAATCTCTCACAATATTTTGCAGCCTGATTGATCAGGGCTTTTGACTGGGACTGCAGCCTCCTACCATATGATTCTTTGTTGCACACACATCCTCTTTCAGGATTACATCTTTAAAGTATTACTAAACCCGCAAAAGTAAAATCACACAGTGTATGCAGTAAAGCATGATGTTATACACACTGTGGAACCTAAGGGGTTAATCCTCTGTATTGTGTAAAAAGGCTTTTTTGATCCTGTCTTCTCTGATCCTCTCCTCCTTCCACTGTCCCCAATATATTTCCTGATAATACAGAGCCAGGGGACAGGCTGCACATGCTAAGTTTGGTGTGTATTTCTAGAGAGGTTTTTTTCTTGGGAGGGTGCATGTGATGATCAGCACAGGGCCAATCACCACAGTCCAGACAGAGAGCCAGGGGTCCTGCGTCCTGATAGGATAGTCAGTGCAGAATGAAAACTCCTGCTAAAAGCTTTAACCAGGCATTCATAGATGTCACAAGACTGCTATATACTACTGATGAGAAACGGTATTAAGCAGTTTAAATTTACTAAAATAACTGCATTTCCATGTTCTGTGTACTGCGGGAGACCAGATATAGTGAATGCAGGGTCCTTGGTTTATTACCCACTTCATACCACGCCCATAGTAATATGACGTCTGCAGGAGGAATCTCCCATCCTGGGCTTCCCGGCTGTCTAGGGGGCGCGTGCCCGGCTTCCCGGCCGTCACTCGGGAGCTGGTGAAGGTATCCAGCGGCCGCGATGTCAGCCGGGGACCTGCGATTGCCAGATAACAGAGCAGGACCCTCCCCCTACAGTTAGAATCACTCCCTAGGTAACACATTAAACCCTTTGATCGCCCCTTAGTGTTACCACTTCCCTGCCAGTGACATTTATACAGTAATCAGTGCATGTTTATAGCACTATTCGCTGTATAAATGTGAATGGTCCCAAAATAGTGTCAAAAGTGTCCGATGTGTCTGCCGCAATGTCGCAGTCATGATAAAAATCTCAAATCGCCGCCATTACTAGTAAAAAAAATAATAATAAAAATGCCATAAAACTATCCCCTATTTTGTAGGCGCTATAACTTTTTCACAAACCAATCAATATACGCTTATTGTGATATTTTTACCAAAAATATGTAAAAGAATACATATTAGCCTAAACTGAGGAAATTTTTTTTTTTTTTTAATTGGGATATTTATTATAAATATAACAATATAAAATGTAAAAAATATTGTGTTTTTTTCAAACTTGTCACTCTTCTTTTGTTTATAGAGCAAAAATAAAAACCGCAGAGGTGATCAAATACCACCAAAAGAAAGCTCTATTTGTGGGGGGGGGGAAAAAGATAAAAATTTAATTTGGGTGCAGTGTTGCATGACCGCGCAATTGTCATTCAAAATGCGACAGCGCTGAAAACTGAAAATTTTCATGGGCGGGAAGGGGGTGAAAATGCCCTGTATTGAAGTGGTTAACACTTTAAGCATTCAAGTTAGGAGACTACAGTGTGATATTATTGGATTTATTAATCCGCAATAAAGAATGCGATTATATAGCCTGTATGTATTTTATGATTAGTGTCCTATACATGTATTATTCTGTTCTAAAATAGCTGTGCTATTTAAATGTTTCCATTTTCAATGGACTAACTTAACATTTTCTGGTTGACAGCATGATTTTTCTGGTTCATTCATTCTCATTTTTTGATTTGTGTTATACAGGTTGATTATAGTAACAAGTTTCATAGTGTTAATAGAAGCTATAAAGGCTACATTCATATTTATACACTGTTATAAACCTGAATGCTTACAGAGAAGTGTTTATCACTATAATAATAATTTTGAAAGTTATTGAATTAATTCAGGTTAGTATTAATATATAGTTCACAAAAACATTACAGCATATAAAGACTTAGGGGTTGTATCTATCAGAGACCATGTTAAGCAGCACACTGGCTTCCAGAATAACCCTTGTCTTTAATGGTTCCTTTGGTAATTGTCCTTAAATTAGGTCCTATATCCTGTAGCCCATTTCTTTATTAACAGTGACTCAACCTGTGCACTGATTGTCTCAGCAGGTCACCATGTTTAATAGCCGTTTGTCTTAAAGTTTGCCAGTACTGTATTAGAAGTAAAGTGCTTTTTTTTTTTTTTTAGACTGCTCTCTGATCGTATAACCTTACAGAGTTTACCAGGGCAATCATTTCACCTCATTAAAAGCAGGTTATTGGAAAATATAAGATTTTTGTGTAATTCTTACAGTGGTTTCCCATCCTTCAAATTGTTAGACGTACAGTACGTGATCACATATGAATGCATAGAGGTTGATATACTAAATTGAAATAATTATAATGTATAAATTACATGATATCACAATATACTGTATAGCAAGGGTAGGCAACCTTCAAGAGGTTGAGATCTACCTGGGAAACGTGGGAAATCAAATATTCCTAGCAGGGGGTGGTGTTTGGGAGCGTAAATAAAGCCTCCATAAAAAACACATATTTGGCACATGGTGTCTTCTGCCCGCTTCCAATCACCCCCCCCCCACCACAGTAGTATCCTCTGCCACCCCCACACACACACATGTTAGTGACCTCTGACCCCCCCACACATGGTAGTGTCTTCTGCCCCCCCAACAGTAGTGTCCTCTGCCCCCCCTGTAGTGCCCTCTGCCCCCATAGCAGTGTCCTCTGGCATTCCCCTCCACTGTAGTGCCCTCTGCCCCCCCATAGCAGTGTCTTCTGCACCCCCCACACAGTAGTGTCCTCTGCCCCCTCTCTGTAGGACCCCCTGAGCAGTGTCCTCTGCAACCTCCTCTCCCTACAATAATTTCCCCTTGCCCCCTCCCCCCTGTGCAGTGCCCTCTGCCACCACATAGCAGTGTTCTCTGCCATCCCCGCCCCACACAGTAGTGTTCTCTGCCCCCTCTATAGTGCCCTCCCCCCCGTAGCAGTGTCCTCTGCAACACCCGCCCATAGTAGTGTCCTTTCCTCTGCCCCCCTGCATAGCAATATCCTCTGCTTCTTCCCCAGGATCTGCCGACCCCAGATGTTTACCAGAGAGATTCTCTATGATCGTTTGGATGTTGGGCGCGATGTTATGATGTCACTCCCTGACTCTACATTCAAACAGACAGCGCCGCCTCGGGTGGAAAGCCGAGAACTTTTTTTTTTTTTTATTACAGGCTTCCCAGGCTACCCTTATTGACCCCATATCTCACTGTAAAGAGGACCGATCATGCCATATTCTTATTACAAGGAATATTTACATTCCTTGTAATAGGAATAAAAGTGATCAAAATTTTTTTTTTAAAGGTGTCAAAAAAAAAGTAAAATTAACAATAATAAAAAAAATTTTTTAAATGCCCCTGTCCTCTTATGCTCGCACGCAGAAGCGAACACATACGTAGGTCCAGATCACATATAAAAACAGTGTTCAAACCACACATGTGAGTTATCGCCACGAACGTTAGAGCAAGAGCAATAATTATAGCCCTAGACCTTCTCTGTAACTCAAATCATGTAACCAATAAAAAAATTTAAAGTGTCGCTTATGGAGATTTTTAAATACTGAAGTTTGGCACCATTCGACAAGCGTGTGCAATTTTGAAGCGTGACATGTTAGGCATCTATTTAGTTGGCATAACTTAATTTTTCACATTATGTAAAAAAATTGGGCTAACTTTACTGATTTTTTTTTTTTTATAAAGCACAAAACTGTTTTTTTTTTCCCCCAAAAAATGCGTTTGAAAAATTGCTGCACAAATAGTGTGCGAGACACAAAATCATAGTATGGCATTGCCATTGTATTTTCTAGGGTCTTTGCCTAAAAACATATATAATGTTTGGGGGTTCTATCTAATTTTCTAGCAAAAATTATGATTTTTACATGTAGGAGAGAAATGTCAGATGTGGCCTGGGTGGCAAGTGGTTAAAGAGATGTTAATGAATACAGCATATCATTAATTTGTGTCTTTTTTATATATGGAGTTCATATTTAAGAAATATTCAAATGCAAGAAAGGGAAAACAATGTATGAACATATTAATAGTGTTTTCTTTTACACATTTTAAAATAACTATATTGAAATCACAAAGTGTATTTGACTTGATGATTTCTGTATTTTATTGACCTCTGACCTCCAATATCCCCAAAAAGTAATCATTACAGTAGTGCCCAAACCTGGGTTTAAAGCTGGTGGCTACAGTGATATTAAAGGTATTTTTTTAGTTTTTTTAAAATAACAAACATGTTATATTTACCTGCTCTGTGCAATGGTTTTGCACAGAGTAGCCCAGATCATCAGCCCTGATCATTCTCTTTTTGGGTTCCCTGCTGGAGCTCCTGGCCCCACTCTTCTCCAAGTACCCCCATAGGAAGCTGCTTTCGAGCCCTGCTCTGTGTGTCCATAAGACACACAGAACGAAGCTCGGCCCCACCGCCAGCTCTCTCCTCACTGGCTGTGAGCTGTGATAGACAGCAGTGGGTGCCAATGGCTCCCACTGCTGTCTCTTAGCCAATCAGGATTCAGAGACCCGGGAGAGCAGCCACTCTTGCACATTCCTGGATTGCGATCAGGCTCAGGTAAGTATTAGGGGCGCTGTGGGGGGAGCTGCATACTGAAGATTTTTTACCTTCATACATAGAAAGGTAAAAAACCTTCAGCCTTTAGAACCACTGTAATCGCTTACAGACTGGAAGTTTTGGCTGCTTAATGACCAGGCCATTTTTTGCGATACCGCACTGTGTCATTTTAACTTACAATTGCGCGGTTGTGCGATGTTGTACCCAAACAAAATTGACGTCCTTTTTTTCCCACAAATAGGGCTTTCTTTTGGTGCTATTTGATCACCTCTGCAGTTTTTATTTTTTCCTCTTTAAACAAAAAAATAGCGACAATTTAAAAAAAAAACTATATTTTTAACTTTTTGCTATAATAAATATCATCAAAAATGTTTTTAAAAAACAAATTTCTTCATCAGTTTAGGTCGATATATATTCTTCTACACATCTTTGGTAAATAGTAAAGGTACCGTATATACTCAAGTATAAGTCGTTCCGAGTATAAGTCGAGGCCCTAATTTACCACAAAAAAAATGGGAAAAACTTATTGACCCGAGTATAAGACGAGGTGAGAAATGCACAGCTACTGTAAGTGGAAAAGAGGGTCAACAATGCCCATTTGCAGCATCAGTGTGCCCATTTGCAGCCATAGGTCCCCTGAACTTCAAACTCGGTAGTTAAGGGTTCCTAGATGCCCCCTAGCTGCAGCCAAAATTTGGGGTCTCTGAACCCAAAGGGTCTCGAAATGACATTGCTGCAGATGGACACAGTTGACCGAATTTGGGGCCCTGTATCTCAGAGCCACTTAGTGCTAAGAACCCCAAATTTGGTGTGCAAACCCAGTGGAACTAGCACCATAAAATTTCCAAAGCTGGGGTTTCTAGAACCAAGTGGCCCCGAGATACAGGGCCCCAAAAATCAGTTCAGAAAATGTCAAGCACTTTTCTGCAGCAAAGAATGACATTTTCCGAACCGGTTTGGGGCCCAGTATCTCAGGGCCACTTAGTGCTAGGAGCCCCATATTTGGATATGTTATGGCACCAGATCAACTGGGTTTGCACACCAAATTTGGGGTTCCTAGCACCAAGTGGCCCTGAGATATGGGGCCCCAAAATCGGTTCAGAAAATGTCAAGCACTTTTCTGCAGCAATGACATTTTCCGAACCGATTTTGGGGCCCCATATCTCGGGGCCACTTAGGGCTAGGAACTTCAGCTTTGGATATTTTGTGGTACCAGTTCCACTAGGTTTGCACACCAAATTTGGGGTTCCTAGCCCCACGTGGCCCTGAGATACGGGGCCCCAAAGTCGGTTCAGAAAATGAAATTTTTTGCTGCAGAAAAGTGCTTGACTCGAGTATAAGTCGAGGGGGACACTTTCAGCACAAAAAAATGTGCTGAAAAATTCGACTTATACTCGAGTATATACGGTATATTGATTTGAGCAAAAGTTATGGCGTCTACAATCAATGGGAAAGATTTATGGCATTTTTATTATTTTTCTTTTTTTTTACTAGTAATGGCGGTGATCTGTGATTTTTAGCAGTACTGCGACATTGCGGCAGATAGTTTCAGATACTTTTGACACATTTTTGGACCATTGACATTTATACAGCGATCAGAGCTAAAAAAAAATGCACTGATTACTGTGTAAATGTCACTGGCAAGGAAGGGGTTAACACTAGGGGGCGATCAAGGGGTTAATGTGTTCCCTGGTTAGTGTTTATAACTGTATGGGGATAAGACTGACTGGGGGAGGAGACATATCGTTGTTCCTACTTACTAGGAACACAGGATATGTCTCCTCTCGCCTGACAGAACAGGAATTTGTATGTTTAAACACACAAATCCCCATTCTAGCTTTCGTTCCCCCAATCGCGGGTGGCCGGCAGCGATCACACCCACCGGCCACACATATCGGGTCCCCAGCTGTGCTGTAAGCGTGTGCACACGCCTCTGGCGGCTCTTAAAGTGGAAGACGTACTCGTACAGCGATTCGCGGGAACGTGCCACTTTGCCGACGTATATCGGCGTGAGCCAATTGGCAAGTGGTTAAACAAACATGCTGGTTTTAAATGGTAGACTAGCATCAATGAGTAGAGTCTTCTTGAAATAGAAAGTGACTGTGTGTCTCATGTCTATTATAAATAACAAAACGAAAAAAGAAAAAAAACTGTTTATGCCACATTTGGAATTGGTGGCTGAGGCAACTTTTCTCCCAGACTCACTAGTTTACAACACAGATACAGCCTAATATTATAGGCATGTTTATTCACAGCTGCAAACATTTGTGTAAAGCTTATTGGACATCAACAGTAACACGTATAGAAAATATATTGTCTATGGCAGCCTTTCTCAAGCTTTTCAACACAGAGGAACCCTTGATTTAACTTTCCAGTCTCAGGGAAACCCTGCTAAAATTGACTATACCTACAACTCATGATACATTAGTGTTACACTTGCAGGCATTGGAAAGAATTACCACCTTCAAGATAGCTAAGAAGATTAATGGTGTCAGTGAAAACTTAACTGAGAGGTAGAAATTGCTCATTGCTCCAAGAACCCTTAGCAACCTCTGGAGGAACTCTAGTTGAGAAACCCTGGTCTATGGAGTAGGGTTTTGGAACAAAGAGACGGTATAACAAGACTGGTTAAGCTGGTCTATAGGGACCCAAATTGCCCTCCATTAAAACAGCATGAAGCACAGGAAAGTCTCAAACTAAAAGGTATCTGCATTTTTATGATTTAAAAAATAAGGATTTTAAACTGTGTTTAGCGTAGATAATAATACATGATTTACCACACCCTCAACAATCCTCACAATATAATTATTCCATAAAATTATTTTGCTGGCTGGCCCACCCAGAGCCTGAATAGTGTTGTTTGGCTGTACCATTAAAATAATGGCCATACCCAATTCCAGGTTGGTATATGGTACATCTAAATCCAGAGCATGTGTGTCAATTATGATCTTGAAATCCTGTACAATGTAAACACACCTCCAGCCCTGGTCAGTCTGAAATAGGAGAAGATGGAGTAGTCTGCATTTGAGGTTTGTACTTATATTGGGAATGGGGAAAACTGGTGATGTTGTTTGGTGGAATTAACAGAAGTCTTAGGAAACAAGTCATAAGGCAAATAAACATTTTAAATTTGCACAAAATAGAAAACCTTTTTGCAAATTCCAAATCTTCTAAGAAAATCATTACACATGTTTCCAGTTCACTGATCAGCCACCTGTTTGCCATCCATGCAATTTATAGAAACCCATTGAGATAATTTGTAGCAGTTAAAATTACACTTGAAAATGGTCAAGCATGAAGAAATTCTCTAAAAGTCTGACAGCTCAGATTTTCTGAGTGTAAAGTATATTTCCTAGAAACATCTTTACACGTGTGAAACAAGCCAGAATGTTGTCATGAGCCTATTCAACCTAATATGACTTATTTCTTTATTTTGTAAGACACACATGTCTAATGGCATATTCTGAGAATCAATATAACCCTCTTATTTTCATGGAAGTTTGGAGAGTTAGGAAATTGCTAGCTGTGAGACATCACCACAAGTGAATGCAGCACATATATCAATGCTATTTTTTTTTTTTTAGCATAAACTTCTTCCAGTTAAATTCTCACTAATGAGCCCATTGTAGCAAGGAGGTATCCAAATTATAAAACTTTCACATACATTGGGAAAAACGCAAACTTCATGTCTTTAGTTGGAATCAAATCCAAGAGACAGAGCATTAAATGTATGTAAACCACAACAATACACATCTTTTACTTCCTATTTTGGCCTGTTAAATATACCCTTCAAAATATTTTGTTATATCTGTATGTTAGGTGCAAAAATACCTGGTAAAGTCATATTAAGGTCTCTTTGAAAAAAAAAAAAATGTTATACTTATCTGTTCTGTGCAGCAGTTTTTCGCAGAGCAGCCCCAATCCTTCTTTTCTTGGTTCCCTCACCAACGCTCATGCCCCTCCCTCCTGCCAAGTGCCTCCAAAGCAAGCAGCTTGCCATGGAGGCACCCAAGCAGAAGATCTGTGTGTCCATTCCCACGCAGAGCCATGACTTGACCCCCTCTCTCTCCTGATTGGCTCAATGGCTGTGATTGACAGTAATGGGAGACAATGGCTCCTGCTGCTGTCTCAGCCAATGGGGAGGCAGAGGCCCCAGAGAGCTGAGGCACTTCTACACATTGCTGGATTGAGATGGGGCTTAGCTTAGTATTAGGGGGGGTCTGGGAGGGATGTTGCACAGAGAAGATTTTTTTTTTAAATCAGAAAAAAGATTTATTTTGTCATCCACAATATCCATTTAGTACACAGTATAAAAAGGAACAGAGCATTAGATATTAAAACACAAGAGAATAAGGTAAAGTTCTCATACAATGGTAAGCTGCCGGTCAATATAGTGCATACAGAGCTTTGTAAACCAGAATTACAAAGATTGACATACATACGAAGGCATAGTGTAACTAAAAAGAAAACTAACAGTTCAACCTGAGAGCCCTGAGGGTGAACCAAAAACAAACACAACCTACCAAAGTCGCCAATGTTATAAGGGATCTTGTTTGGTATAGGACCTAGTGAGCCACTATTCTGGACTTCCTACAGCATTCACCCCTGTAGGAGCCTATCTCTAATTAGCTGATGTGGTGCCAATCCCAGAACATCCAACCAAGCTTGCCACATTGAGTAGAATTTACGTGAAACATTTCTATGTTGGTGCGTCAACTTTTCCCGTGTCGCTAATTTTATTGATATGCTCTACCCATTGCTGTCTGGTGGGCACCCTGGGAACAATCCAAAATTGTGCAATCAATTTACGTGCAACATATAGCAGTTGCAAAACAGCAGTATGAGCTTGTGGAGTTCAGGACTCCTCATCCAGGGCACCCAACAGGCACACAACTGGAGTTCGTGGGATATTAAACATGAATACCTGAGAGATCACATCAAGGACCTCCATCCAGTAGCAGAAAAGCTTAGGGCACTTCCAAAGCATATGAATGAGGTCGCCATGATCTCTCTTGCATTTCGAACATGGGGGGGTATTGCGATTCCCCCATTTATGAAGTTGTACAGGTTTCTGTACACCCTGTGTAGCAGATATAAATGGGATAATTTTTGAGAGGCAGAAACCGACACCAAAGGGGCAGAGGTCAGGCAGAGATAACATATCTCCCCATCTATGGCACCCGTATCCTTTTCCCAGCCCCTCCTGCAAGGTAGTTTGGAGGAATCCTGTATAGCATTAAGGAGAATATTACAGCTTCTGGAGATCATTCCCTTTTTATCGCCTTCCAAGAACTTTCTGTATTAAGGTATGGTCAGTTAACTTAAGTTGAGCACATCTTGATTGTGTCTGTAGGGCGTGTCTCAGTTGTACATATTTGAAGAAGTGGTTACGTGGGATGGAAAACTCTGCCTGCACCCCCATAAAGGATTTGAGGGTTGGCCCATTATATAGTTCCCCTTCCCAATCTCTAAACCCCCTAAGTTTCAATATCTCCCTATAGTTCAGATTGCGCCACAATGGAGTATGTGTTAGAAAGCCCTGTATTCCTAGCATCCGTTTAACATATGACCATAAGGTCTTCAATAGGATTGCTGTGGGGGCCCCAGGGTCCAAGTGCATGAATCCCACCTCCAAACACACAAAGGCGGAGACATCATCTCCTGGTGGAATCAGAAGTCTGTGAATAGGGTCTCTTAAGTCCACAATTCCCCAGGCCCCCAACTGTTGTAGCTGGAAAGCAAGGTAGTAGGCTCTAGAGTGAGGGACTGCCAATCCCCCTGATCTTTGCTATACTGTAATATAGACAGACTAATCCGAGCTATCTTTTTTTGCCAAATCAGTTCTCTAAATTGGGAGTCTATCCTGGCAAACCACTGTTGAAGAAACCCAGACTGGAGAGATATTGAATACATACAACAATTGTGGTGCCCAGACCATTTTGATGAGGTTAATCTTCCCCACCACTGATAATGGCAGTTTACACCAAATAGTACATTTTTCACTAAATTTACAGAGTAACGGAATTAGATTAAGTTCAATATATTGAGATGGGTCCGGGGTACAGTGGGGCAAAAAAGTTTTTAGTCAGCCACCAATTGTGCAAGTTCTCCCACTTAAAAAGATGAGATAATGTCAATTACAGGCCTCTCTCATCTTTTTAAGTGGGAGAACTTGCACAATTGGTGGCTGACTAAATACTTTTTTGCCCCACTGTAACTTGAATGCCCAGATAGTGAAAGAAGGATACCACTTGCACCATTTCCACACATTCAGGGAGGGGGGTGGTTATTGAGTCTAAAGGCATCAGTACCACCTTGTTCCAGTAGATAGAAATGCCTGATAATGTGCCAAAGGCCTCAATACGGGTCATGACGGTCCGCAAAGTGCCCTGAGTATCCGCCAAGTAAAGTAGGGTATCATCAGCGTACATTGACACCACGTCAGTGCCTGTATTGTGTCTGAACCCGGTTATATTGGCCTCCTTGCATATCCGTGATGCGAAAGGTTCCAAAGCTAGGGAAAACAGCAGGGGTGACAAAGAACACCCCTGCCTAGTGCCCTGGAATAATGCAAAAGGTTCTAAGAGATCCCTGTTCACCCTAATCCTAGGCCAGGGTTCGACATACAGTATCTTGACCCACCGGATAAAATTAGTATCCAGGCCCATATGTTCCAACACCTTCCACGGGTAAGGCCATTCAACACTGTCGAAGGCCTGAGCTGCGTCTAGCGAAAAGATGGCTCGGTTACCAGGGTTATACACAGGCAATTGTAAGTTTAGGAGAACACTCTCGAATGTTCTGGGCCGTGGATCTAGTAGGGATGAATCCAGACTGGTCTTTGTGCACCAATTTATGTATCACCTGAGCCAATCTGGTCGCCAACACCCGGGCCATTAGTTTGACATCGGTTGTGAGCAAGGAAATGGGTAAAGTATCATCTTTTCCTGGTTTTAATAGCACAACAATGATCGCCTCATTCATAGAAGTGGCAAAGCTCCAGCCTGAAATGCCTCATTATAGACCTTCAGTAGTATGGGTAGCAATGTGCCTGCATATTGCTTGTAGACCTCAGATGGAGGGCCGCCCAACCACAGAGATGTATTATTATGAGATTGTGCTAGGGCTAAGGTGAGTTCCTCCTCCGTTAAAGGGGCATTGAGCAATGCAGCATCCAATGCTGACAAGCGAGACAGCACACAGTCATCTAGAAATCCCCCAAAATCCATGTCAGAAGGCTGTACTTTAGAAGTATAGAGATCCGCGTAGAATGATCTAAAGATCCTAATAATGTCAGAGGTCTGGGACTGAAGGGCACCCTGATCATCGCAAATGGCTGAGACAAGGGAGGACGACCTCTGCATGCGCCAGCATAGCCAGCATGTGCCTAGTAGCCTCCCCCTCCTCAAAGTGAGTTTGCTGTAGAAAAAAACGTTTGTTCTCAGCCAGCTGCAGCGCCAATTGCCTGGACATGGATTGTGCCTCCAACCAAGCCCGCTTTGTATCCTCCGTAGGGTTAGTGATATATCTATCCTCAGTCTCTGTAGCTTCCCTGACTACCATTGTTTCCCAGGCTTTGATATTGGCTTTGATATGGGTTATTAGTTTGATAAACTGACCCCTCATATAGGCCTTAGCAGTATCTCAGACAACACTTAACCGAGCAGTGTTTATGTTTTAAAAGAAAAGTTTTAGCAAACCATGCATAGGGTCTGGTTCTGGTAATAAAGAGAGCCAGAAAGGGTTATGTTTCTACCCTGTACATTTAGAGACAGTGGGTAGCAAAATGCTCACCCAAAATGGGGAGTGATCAGATATATGCCTACTATAATAGTCTGAGGCTATAACTAGTGGAAGTAATGCGTTATTACCTAAACTTAGATCTATCTTAGACAGTCCCTGATACGTGGCTGAGTAGCAAGAAAACTTGTTTGTGTCTGGGTGCCTAAGTCTCCATACATCAGTCAGTCCGAGTTCCTCCAGCAAGCGAGCAAAAGGTGTATGCCCCCCTCTTACCGAGGAGGTGTGAGCAGGGGCAGGTAATTTGTCCATTATGGGATGAAGGTAATTGTTAAAATCACCCACCACCAGGAGCGAGATATCTGGAAAACGAGCCATAAAGCTTGCCAGGCACTTGAGGACCTTGGACGAAAACGGTGGTGGTATATATATCCCAGCAATTATACATGACAAATCAAAAACAGTGGGTAGCAGGAACACATATCTCCCCCCTGGATCTATGATCTTGTGAGAACAGGAGAATCGAACATCCTGATGTACCAGGATGCTCACCCACCTGGAATATGTGGAATAAGTGGAGTGAAATTGGGTACCGAAAAATAGAGGGGATAAGCTAGGCGTAAGTCAGGGGAGAGGTGGGTCTCCTGTAAGCAAATAATAATAGCATCTAAAGACTTAATAGTTCTAAGAACTGCCAGTATCTTCACAGGTCTATTAAGTCCTTAGACATTCCAGTCAATATAAAAAAAACAAAGAGTTGGAGCTGTGGTAGGTCAAAAAGGGAGCAGCAAACACAATATAAAAAAAAGAAAATTATCGTATGGAGCCAACAGGGCTCCCAGCCAGTCAAGCTGAGGAACAGATTGTCCCAATGGATCCTTCATGAGGGGGGAAGCAGTGGAAACTCCAGCAAAAAAAAGATGGCAAGTGGGTTTCACTTCAGCAGTGTATGTGGGATAACCCACGATGCAGATAGATCCAATGTTCTCCAGTGTGGGGTATAGGTGTAGCGCTATAGAAAGATCATATTCAAAAAGTCCATATGTTGAACCATAAAAAAATGTCCAGGTTTTAGGCAATCTGAATCAGTTCATAATAAATCTCTGTAGACGTAACACCCAAACACACTGACCCTTACCGTCAGCAAGTGGGTTAAACAGCAGAGCATTAGATGGTGTCCACGAAGAAATACCTCTCATTGCCCAGAGTCTTCCCAACTCCTCTTCTCGGTCTCATCCTTCTTTTGATGCTTTCCCTCACACCGCTTCCGCATCCAGCGTCACCATGGCAACCAGGGGGAAGCATGCTCATGGTGACGCTGGACGCGGAAGCGGTGTGAGGGAAAGCGGCAGAAGGATGACTTTGTATAGAGACTGAGAAGAGGAGTTGGAGAGACTCCACACAATAATTGTACCCCTTTGGCATAACCATTCTGGCTAACAGCATTTACCGCAATTCTGAGTTTATCAATGGAGTGAGGAGCTCTGGGCAATGAGAGGCATTTCTTCGTGGACACCATCTAATAATGCTATGCTGTTTAACCCACTTGCTGATGGTAAGGGTCAGTGTGTTTGAGTGATGGTGATGGGCTTTTTCTCCTTTTACGTCTACAGAGATTTATTAGATTGCCTAAAACCTGGAAATTTTTTTATGGTTCAAAATATGGACTTTTTGAATATGATCTTTCTATAGCGCTACACCTATACCTCACATATTTTTTATTGCACCCAACAATATTGTGTTAGCTGCTCATATTTACTATTTGTGTGATAGCGCAATAAATTAGATTTGTATACAATGTTCTCCAGTGTCCGCCTTGACTAAGAGGAACGTGGAAAGAATGTAGGAACATATCTGGGACCAGGTAACATAAAAAGAAAATACCTTTTTTGTAGGGCAATCATATTTCAAGTAGAAGAAGAGCATTGTGACACAGTGACTCAAAGTGCTCTATCCTCCCGATCCAGCCATTGTGCCGCAGAGGTAGGGCAATCAAAGAAATGGACCTCTCTCAGCACAACTACAGGAAGGCAGGCAGGATACAGCATGGCATATTATAGATTAAGATCTCAGAGTCTCTTTTTTACTTCTAGGAACTTAGCATGCTGTTTTTGTAGTTCCGCAGAGAAGTCCGGGAATAGCGATATTTTGGAGTTGTCAATAGCCATAGCACCACTCATGGTTCTAGTCTTGGAGAGTATAGCTTCCCTGTCCTTGTAATTCAATAGTTTGAACAGGAATGGGCGCGGGTGGTTGCCCAGTGGCAAAGGGTGTGCTGAGACCCTATGTAAGCTCTCAACTGTAAACAGGTGGGACAAGGTATTCTTGCCAAAGGTAGAAATGAGCCGCTGATCAATAAAGGTGATGTCACGTACCTAGTGATGAGCCCGGAATGCAGAAGGAGACCTCTCTTGCATCCCTGACTTGTGGCCCCTGATAGAGGAAACAGGAAGCACGGAAGTCTAAGGTAGCACAAGTGCCTGGCAGGATCAACAGCTGGTGGATGGATCAGGAAGCCTTCAAGGAACTTTAACTGGATCAGCAGATCTTGGCAGCAGGAGTCAGGAACCAGCTGGAACCAGGAACACACAGGAGCAGGTAAGTAGCACTGGAGATGGTGCACAGGAAGGTCAGGCAAGCCGGGTCAAACCAGACGGTCGGTGCAGGTACAGATGCAGCAGACAGGGACGGAGTCACACAGCAGGCCATATCGGTAACAGGCAGGCACAGATGGACCAGAGGATGAGGCAGATGCAGAGTCGTGGACAAGCCAGGGGTCAGAGGCAGGCAGCAGGCAGGGAAGGTCACAGATCAAGCCGGGTAAATACTGGATCAGATCAGATGAAACAGGTAAAGCACAGGAATGCTGTAGATCAAGCAGCACTTGTCTGAGGGGAGAGCTGTGTTTAAATAGCCCACCTGGTGCCGGTAGCTGCACGCGAGTGTGCTCCTGCGTACACTCCCACGCACGTGCGCGCCAGCGTGCGCTTCCGAGCACGTGCATGCGCCCAGACGCCCGCAGGCGCGCACAGGCAGGTGAGGGACCACTGTTCCCAGCCAGTCTTTCCTGACATTTCCCCCCCCCCCAAGAGGCAGCCTCTGGATGCCCAACTTTTCAGGTTGGGACCTCTTGAAGGACTGGATCAGATTCCTGGCATGGATGTTACCTTCAGGCTCCCACGAGTTTTCCTCCCACGCATGCGCATGCACCCAGACGCCCGCAGGCACGCACAGGCAAGTGAGGGACCACTGTTCCCATTAAGTTTTTTCTAACAGGTGACAGTATTTTTGACTTGCTCAGGAATACACAGGGCGCGCACATTATTGCAGCCCATACTATTTTCTAAGTCATCCAGGCGGGCAGCATGCTGGGCTGTGAGATGGCAGTTGTGTTTGAGATCCCTTTGCATAGGAACAATGTCATCCTCCACTGTGCTCATTCTGCCTTCAAGGGCAGAGGTGGGTTTCCGCAGTTTTTGAATACCATGCCGCACAAATGAGATTTCTGCCTTAACTCCCTTGAGTTCATCAGTGAGGGCAGAGATAGACATATTGCAGGATGTTACAGCAGAGAGTATATCACACAGAGTGGGCTCCAGCTCTTCTGCATCTAGGAAAGATTCATGTGGCACAGCAAAAATGTCCCCAGCAGTACTCACTGTGTTTCACTCTGGGGGCGATCCGTCTGCATCCTCCAGTGGGACTGTGTCATCAGCCTCGGATTGACCCCCTGAAGTATCCCCCAGGGTAGATGAAGAAGGCAGATGTTCTTTGGGTGTCCTCCCACTGAAGAACTTCTGGGATGCCTCTTTATATTTTTCCTTGGAGGAGCGTTGCGGCCAGGCGCTATCTTAGCCAGGATCCTCCCTGAGACCTCAGTTTTCTTTGAGCCATTTTGCCATGTCAGCGGTGGTAGCGGAGTAGTGGGAATGCAGGTCACAAACGCAAGGATACCGGTACCAGTCAGCTGGGGTCCATAAAAGAATGATATCGGGTGATTTCAGGAGCATTGCATGGATTTTCGGCGGAGAAGGAGACAGATGCGACCAGCTACATCCGCTGCTCAGCTATGCCCTAGAGCAGTGTTTCTCAACTCCAGTCCTCAAGGCGCACCAACAGGTCATGTTTTCAGGATTTCCACTATTTTGCACAGGTGATTTGATCAGTTTTCACTGCCTTAGTAATTACCACAGCAGTTTCATCTGAGGGAAATCCTGAAAACATGACCTGTTGGTGCGCCTTGAGGACTGGAGTTGAGAAACACTGCCCTAGAGAAGGTTTTTTACCTTCATGAATAGAATGCATGAAGGTAAAAACCTTGAGCCTTTAGAAACACTTTAATTTGCCAGATATCTTGCTGATTACTTCCAACATGCTGTTGCGGAGAGGTGGGAATGTTCTGTATTCCTAGAACACTTCATGTACTAGAGTGACAAAACTGCTTCTCTATATGCACAATATGATGACTAAGCATTTGTTGCTAACAAGCTAACTAATGAAAAAAGAAAGGATAAAAAAAAAAAAAATTAATGCAGCTATCACATCATAGAACAGCAAGTTGCAATATATAATGTTTTATTCAAGGATTTGAATTCACTATAGGTAAAGTTTACCACTTAGCCACTGTACTATAACTTTGCAAGAGATGCAACTTGCCAGCTTTATTAACACCCAAAGCTCTTTAGGCATCTCCTATTTTTTTATATATCAATTCCCCTTCCTGGTTCTTGCTCATTTTGTCTACCTATGGATATATAGTACCTCTGAACCTGATTTTTAGATATCAGGATACAACTTTGTTAATGAATGTGGATTTATGATTCAAACCTTAATTATAAGATGTCTGACCCTTCCTAATGTGATTTAGATGTTTTGGTAAAACATTACATTAGCTGTACAAGTTGGCAAAGACTAGGCATATCTTACTTTTGGAGATCATTAACTCAACATTGTAAAATAATTGTACGACTGTAAATTCATGTTTCTCTAAAAAATATTACTGCATCACTTCAACTGTATGTGAAGTTTTAAAAGAAAAAATATTGGAATTTTATTTTTAAGAATAATAAATAAATGATACACTGACCTTCTGCTCTTATTATTGTAGAATACAATAAAGCTAGGTTACTAATGGATCTGAGAATGTTTGCCCTATAAAATGTGTGAAGATTATCTTCAACTACGCAGTCATGTGCAGATGAAATAAGTCAACTTTTTCATACTTTTCAAATTCTCTTACATTTTAATGTGTGAACCTTCTCATATCCTTTAGTAAATCAGCCTCAATGTTTATCTCTGGATATCAGGTAGGTTCTTTCAACATTTTGTTCAACATATTTACATTTTTTGAGATTCAGGGGACTTTCACACTGGGGCGGGAGGGCGTCGGCAGTAAAGTAGTGCTATTTTTAGCGCCGTTTTATGGTCATTTTTGCAGTGCTTTTTGGCCGCTAGCGGACAAAAAAGGGTTAAAAGCCTTTGCCAACGCTTCGGCTGTGCTGCCCATTGATTTCAATGGGCAGGGGCACTTTAGGAGCGGTGTATACACCGCTCCTAAAGAGCCCCCCCTAAAGAGCCAGCACACTGCTCCAGTGTGAAAGCACTCAGGTTTTCACACTGGAGTGACTTGAGAGGCACTTTACAGGCGCTTTGCAGGCGCTATTTTTAGCATTATAGCGCCTGTAAAGCGCCTCGGTGTGAAAGTAGCCTTAGACTTTTGGGGATTTTTCTGTTAATATGTATATAATGAAAAATGGAGTGATGCAACAAATGTAAGTTTAGCTGTTGCCATACAGCCCAGATGAGTGACATCACAGTACAGTATGGATGGTCTAAACAGTAAGTTAAATGGCACAAATTTGAGTGTATATTATGGTAACTACCCCCTTAAAAAGTCCCATATAAACGACAGTCACTTAGGGATGGTTGCAGCTCCTCAACAAGTATGGACTGGGTGAATCTTCTTTACTTTGCACTAGGAACAAAAAGCAAGCAGAGGGTGCGACCAAGTGTAGCAATTTTATTAAAAATGCAGATAAAAGCATAAATGCACACACATGTGGTTCAAGTGAGCAGGCACAACATCCACACAAAAGAAATTACCACTGGCAGGCTCACAATGGATGATCACATGCAGAGATTGGTAGGGAGATGGCCAGGCACTGCAGCATAAGACCAGGAAGTGGCTACGGTGTGGGGCAGTAAACAGAACCAGTATGGAGCGTAGTGAGTGCACAAGGAGAGGGGTTCCAAGATGGAAGGATGATGTGCATGGCACAGGGGCATAGCTTCATATTTCAGGGTATACACGGCAAGCCTTGAGAAAGGGGTGTGTATGCCCTGAAATGCATGAAATGCTGGTTCTTGGCATTACTCTGCAATGACTGGCCATCTTCCTGCCGAACTCTGCCTTTGATCATCCATCATGAGCCTTCCACCAGTGATACCTTTTGTGTCGATGTTGTGCCTGCTCATTTGAACCACATGTGAGTGCATTTATGATTTTATCTGCATTTTAAATGAAATTGCCACACTAGATGGTCACATCCTCTGCTTGCTCTTTATCCCCACTGAATAAAAGTGTAAAATCTGGTTGTTCTTAGTGAGTGGAGAGAAAGTGAGGCATTTACATGTAAAGGTGTTCTATTGCCATAGTTCTGAGGAAGACCAAACTAAGCATTTGTAAATGTATCCTAGTTCACCACAGCAGTTGTGTAGATTGATTTATGAATACCATAGTCTTAAATAATTGTTTAAATTGCATATGGGACTTTAATGCTGGTGTTTTACTCTAGACCTCAGTTAATCTAAAGCTGAATATCTCAAAAGAGGGACCTGTAATTAACGTGTGATCACATTTGAGATAAAAGACAGGAATTGTATATAGCGACTGTGGTATCTTTAAATAGCAGACAAATTTTATTGAATGCATTGATAGATGGACTCTAAATTTTCAACATGATTAATCAAAAGGGTTAAAGAAATCTATACACAGGTCATCACCAAAATTGCTTAAGCAAAGAATGCTTTGAAAAGATTATGGTTTATAGTAAATAAACATTTTGGGAGTACAAATACATATTAGTCATTTATTCATATTTAATATTTAGAACACTGAGCTGGTCATGAGATGAAACTGTGAATGTAAAGTTGCTCAGAGTTGGTATTCATATTAGTTGCTAAGGACTCGAAAAGTAAGCAGGCATTTTGACAGTGATTTATGCAGTATATATTCTGCCTTGTCCTTGCCAGCTTGTTTCTACTGACAATGAGCAGTCCTCTAGAATGTGCATTAGAGCAGAAAATATATTAGGCAAATCTCTTAAATATAAAATCCCCCTTGCCTTGTGTAACAGTTATGGAAATGTATGTGAAATGGATTTCTGTGTAATTATTTCAACTTAAAGAGCAGTTACAAACAAGTTAAATCAATCAATGAGTTATTTATTCAACCAAGGAAATCATGTAGCTCTGTAGTTTGACGTTCTTTCAATTTACCATAGTCTCAGCCCTTTATAATCCACTGCATCCACAAGGCCACAAGGGTAATAGGCATCAGTAGCAGTGTTTCTCTGAGCTTGTGCTGTATGCTTTCCTCTCTCTCTCTCTCTAATTCTGTTATCACCAATAACATTGAAACTTCCAAGGCTTGTTTAAATTTCATATTGTGTTTTGTTAGATAAACATATGATGCTGTACTTTATTAATCCTCTAGTCTAGGTATTAGAAATTAATATTCCTCAAAGTTGAAATGGATTTATTTTATTTTTTTTTAAATCAGCACTGAGCCATGGGCGTAGCATCAGAGACCGCATATGTTGCAATGGTGACCTCGCCCATGCCTCCCTGTCACTTGGGTTTCCATCCTGCTGTTCCCATCCTCTGCCCTGCTGATCCCATCTTCTGCCCTAGTGACCCCTGTGCTCTGCTACCCTATCATCTACCCTGCTGAACCCCATCCTCTGACCCTGTCCTCAGCCTCGCTGTCCCATCCTCATCCCAGCTGACCCCTATCCTCTGCCCCGCTGACCCCTGTCCTCTGTCCTACTGACCCCTGTCCTATGCCCTGCCAATGGCATACTGTGCCCACTGACCCCTGTCATATGCCCTGCTGACCCCTGTCCTATGCCCTGCTGATCCCATCCTATGCCCTGCTGATCCCATCCTATGCCCTGCTGATGCCATCCTATGCCCCACTGACCCCTGTCATCTACCCTCTTGACCTCATTCTATGCCCTGCTGACCCCTGTCCTATGCCTTGCTGATGCCATCCTATGCCCTGCTGACCCCATCCTATGCCCTGCTGATGCCATCCTATGCCCCACTGACCCCTGTCCCCTACCCTTCTGACCTCATCCTATGCCCTGCTGACCCCTGTCCTATGCCTCACTGATGCCATCTAATGCCCTGCTGACCACATTCCCTGCCTTGATTAACCCCATCCTCTGCCTACTGACCCCTGTCTCATGTCTTGATGACCCCAGTCTTCTGCCCTGCTGAACCCGTTCCTCTACCCTGCTGACCCTGTCCTCAGTCCTGCTGACCCTGTCCTTAGCCCTGCTGACTTCTATCCTATGCTCTGCCAACACCATCCTATGCCCCGCTGCTGACCCCATTCTGTGCCCTGCTGACCCCTGTCCTATGCCCTACTGACCCCATTCTGTGCCCTGTTGAGACCTTTCCTATGCCCTGCTGACCCCATTCTGTGCTCTGTTGAGCCCTGTCCTATGCCCTGCTGACCCCTGTCCTCTGCCTTGTTGACCCCTATCCTATGCCCTGCTGACCCCCATCCTAGGACCCACTGACCTCTGCCCTATGCCGTGCTGATGCCATGGTATGTCCCACTGACCCCTGTCCCTTTTCCCTGCTGACCTTATCCTGTGCCCATCTGACCCCTGTCCTATGCCTTGCTGATGTCATCCTATACCCTGCTGATGCTATCCTATTCCCCGCTGACCCCTGTCCTCTCTCCTACTGGCCCCATCCAATGCCTAACTGACCCTGTCCTATGCCCTTCTAACCCCTGTCCTATGCCCTGCCAACGGCATCCTATGCCCCACTGACCCCTGTCATCTTCCCTGTTGACCTCTTGTCCTTTTTCCCCGCTGATCCCATCCTATGCTCCACTGGCCCCTGTCCTATGCCCTGCTGACCCCATCCTATGCCCTGCTGATGTCATTCTATGCCCCACTGACCCCTGTCCTCTACCCTTCTGACCTCATCCCATGCCCTGCTGACCCCTGTCCTATGCCATGCTGATGCCATCCTATGCTCTGCTGACCCCATTATATGCCCTGCTCATGCCATCCTATGCCCCACTGACCTCTGTCCTCTACCTTTCTGACCTCATCTTATATCCCCTGCCCTACTGATCCCTGTCTCATGCCTTGCTGACCCCAGTCCTCTGCTCTCCTGACCCCGGTCCTCTGCCCAGCTGACCCTGTCCTCAGTCCTGCTGACCCTGTCCTTAGCCTTGCTGACTCCTGTCCTATGCTCTGACAACACCATCCTATGCCTCGCTGACCCTGCCATATGCCCTGCTGACCTCATTCTGTGCCCTGCCGACCCCTGTCCTATGCCCTACTGACCCCATTCTGTGCCCTGTTGACCCCTTTCCTATGCCCTGCTGACCTCATTCTGTGCCATGTTGACCCCGGTCCTCTGCCCCATACAATGCCTAACTGACCCTGTACTATGCCCTGCTAACCATTGTCCTATGCCCTGCCAATGGCATCCTATGCCTCACTGACCCCTGTCATCTTCCCTGTTGACCTCTTGTCCTTTTCCCCCGCTGATCCCATCCTATGCTCCACTGGCCCCTGTCCTATGCCCTGCTGACCCCATTCTATGCCCTGCTGATGCCACTCTATGCCCCACTGACCCCTGTCCTCTACCCTTCTGACCTCATCCCATGCCCTCCTGCTGACCCCTGTTCTATGCCATGCTGATGCCATCCTATGCTCTGCTGACCCCATTATATGCCCTGCTGATGCCATCCTATGCCCCACTGACCCCTGTCCTCTACCCTTCTTACCTCATCTTATGCCCTACTGACCCCATTCTCTGCCTTGATGAACCCCATCCCCTGCCCTACTGATTCCTGTCTCATGCCTTGCTGACCCCAGTCCTCTGCTGTGCTGACCCCGGTCCTCTGCCCAGCTGAACTTGTCCTCAGTCATGCTGACCCTGTCCTTAGCCCTGCTGACTCCAGTCCTATGCTCTGTCAACATTATCCTATGCCTTGCTGACCCTGCCATATGTCCTGCTGGCCCCATTCTGTGCCCTGCTGACCCCTGTTCTATGCCCTACTGACCCCATTATGTGCCCTGTTGACCCCTTTCCTATGCCCTACTAACCCCATTCTGTGCCCTGTTGACCCCTGCCCTATGGCCTGCTGACTCCTGCCCTCTGCCTTGCTGACCCCTATCCTATGCCCTGCTAACCCCCATCCTAGGCCCCAGTGACCTCTGTCCTATGCCCTGCTGATGCCATGCTCTGTCCCACTGACCCCGGTCCTCTTCCCTGCTGACCTTATCCTGTACCCTGCTGACCCCTGTCCTATGCCTTGCTGATGCCATCCTATACCCTGCTGATGCTATCCTATTCCCCTGTCCTCTCTCTTACTGGCCCCATCCAATGCCTAACTGACCCTGTCCTATGCCCTGCTGACCCCATCCTATGTCCATCTGACCCAGTCTTTTGCCTTGCTGGCCCCCGTCCTATGCCCTGCTGACCTCATCTTTTGCGTTGCTGACCCCTATAGGCTGCCCTGCTGACACCCTGGTCTCTTCCCTACTGACCCCTGTCCTCTGCCCTGCTTGCCCCTGTTGACCATGCTGCTGAACCCTGTTCTCCACCCTACCGACCCTTGTCCTCTGTTTTGCTGACCCCTGTACACTCCCATGCTGACCTCCCATTCCCCACCCTGCAAGCCTCTGTACACTACCCTATAAATCGCTGACCCTATCATCTGCCCATTTACCCACAACCACTGACCCTATCCTCTGATATTTTCTACTGCACCCC
The DNA here is from genome assembly GCA_037952925.1 of Lithobates clamitans. Classification (NCBI taxonomy): domain Eukaryota; kingdom Metazoa; phylum Chordata; class Amphibia; order Anura; family Ranidae; genus Lithobates; species Lithobates clamitans. The sequence goes on from JBBGZY010000470.1 coordinate 4,828,093, forward strand.
CCCATCAGACAGGCTAGATTTGGTCCTGATGTTGAGTCAGTTGCTGGCTGCTCTCATTTTGGACTGGTAATTAACCAGCCATTGGCAACTACTAATTTACAGGTGCTGGAATTGGGACTGATCTGAGGTGTGAAGGTACAGGAAATGAGACTGATCTGAAGTGTAAAGGTGCAGGAATTGGGTTGATCTGAGGTTTGAAGGTGCAGGAATTGGGGCTGATATGGGGTAGGTGCATAATTTGAGGTGATCTGAGGTGTGAAGGTGCAGGAATTGGGATGATCTGAGGTGGGAAGGTGCAGGAATTGGGGATGATCTGAGGTGTGAAGGTACAGGAATTGGGGCTGATCTAAGGGCACAGTTGTCTGTCCTGCTGTACATGTGTGCTCTTGTGGCTACATTACCCAGTCTTTAGGATATAGTGTTGTGACTCTGCAGAGCCAAGTGGAGGTAGTCCTCCAGTCACCTGAGGGAATACATTTGCTACTGACTCTCTATAAAAGCATTTCAAGAAACCTGATTGCCCCCCCCACCTATAAAAAGAAAAAAAACCACAATCTTTGGTGGTGAGTGATAGTTTAACCCCCTCCCCTCTGGTTTTTACTACACAGGGTGATGGGGAAGCCCTTTCCCCCAGCGGTGTACTCTCTGTCCCTTCCCCCTCTGCCCAGCTCAGAACAGCCCCTCCTTGCCCTGCTCAGCAATGCACATGCACACTGGGGCAGGCCACACTCTGAGCTGCCATGTGAAAGCTTTGGGTATGTGAATCTGTAAGTCAGAGGGCCCTCTGAGTTTCCTCTTTTACATACAAGCTCACCACTTTCACCTGGCAGGTCAGATTATGCCCTGCCTGCCCCCATGTTGTGTGCATGTAGAGCCAGCATCAACTTGGAGAATCTTGGAGCATGGTGGGAGTATCTTGGTGCACAGTGGAAGCAGTGGGTGACAGTGGGGAGGGGGGGGGGGGCAGATCAACTTTTGCATTGGGGCCCACAAGCTGCAAGTTACACCCCTGGAATGAACCTACAGTGTCCTATGTGGCTGCTCTGTTCCTTGACATTTTCATTCCATTGCCTCCCAGATACCCCTACAGATGTGATGTACATACAAGTGGTTCCAATGTCATAGGCACTCGTCAAAAGGGTCGACCATGTCCATTCTTTCCACTCCTCTGTTTCATTAACAGCTGTACTATCTATTCCCACAATGAACAGCACTCTATGACTGGAAGACAGACAAATGAATAAAAGGTCCATCTCCTTCATTCATAGAGCACAAAAGCGAAAAGTGATGAAAGAACACAAAAGCACAAGTTATGAATGATGTTTACTATCTTTATATCAAATAATTTAGTTAACATTGTGAAACCCTAAACACAGAAAAAACCTTTATACAAAGACAATCCTATATCCAAAAGAAAACCTGTAAGCAGCTGATCTTCATTAAAGAGCACTTTTGTTGAGAAGAAAACTTTCCCCTCAGGGGATCAATGTACATTGCAAGGATTTTAACCACTTGCCGACCGCCGCACGACGATGTACGTCGACAGAGCGGCACGGGCAGGCAAAAGGGCTTACCTGTACGTCCTTGCCTGCCCGCGGGTGGGGGGTACGATCGGACCCCCCCCCCGGTCGGCAAATGTCCCCCGGCGATCGGTGGTGAGGGGGAGGCCATCCATTCGTGGCCCCCCCCTCGCGATCGCTCCCAGCCAATGGGATCATTTACCTGCCTCTGTATTGTACACAGAGGCAGAAGAAATGATGTCATCTCTCCTCGGCTCGGTATTTTCCATTCCGGGCCGAGGAGAGAAGACTGTAATGTGAGTGCACTAACACACACACACACAGTAGAACATGCCAGGCACACATTACACCCCGATCCCCCCCCCGATCGCCCCCTGATCCCCCCCCGATCACCCCCCCCCTGTCACAAACTGACACCAAGCAGGTTTTTTTTTTTTTTTTTTTCTGATTACTGTATTGGTGTCAGTTTGTGACAGTTAGCGTGTTAGGGCAGTGAGTGTTAGGCCCCCTTTAGGTCTAGGATACCCCCCTAACCCCCCTAATAAAGTTTTAACCCCTTGATCACCCCCCGTCACCAGTGTTGCTAAGCGATCATTTTTCTGATCGCTGTATTAGTGTCGCTGGTGACGCTAGTTAGGGACGTAAATATTTAGGTTCACCGTCAGCGTTTTATAGCGACAGGGACCCCCATATACTACCTAATAAATGTTTTAACCCCTTGCTTGCCCCCTAGTTAACCCTTTCACCACTGATCACCGTATAACCGTTACGGGTGACGCTGGTTAGTTCCTTTATTTTTTATAGAGTCAGGGCACCCGCCGTTTATTACCGAATAAAGGTTTAACCCCCTGATCACCCGGCGGTGATATGCGTCGCCCCAGGCAGCGTCAGATTAGCGCCAGCTAACACCCACGCACGCAGCATACGCCTCCCTTAGTGGTATAGTATCTGTACGGATCAATCTCTGATCCGATCAGATCTATACTAGCGTCCCCAGCAGTTTAGGGTTCCCAAAAACGCAGTGTTAGCGGGATCAGCCCAGATACCTGCTAGCACCTGCGTTTTGCCCCTCCGCCCGGCCCGGCCCAGCCCACCCAAGTGCAGTATCGATCGATCACTGTCACTTACAAAACACTAAACGCATAACTGCAGCGTTCACAGAGTCAGGCCTGATCCCTGTGATCGCTAACAGTTTTCTTGGTAGCGTTTTGGTGAACTGGCAAGCACCAGCCCCAGGCAGCGTCAGGTTAGCGCCAGTACCGCTAACACCCACGCACGCACCGTACACCTCCCTTAGTGGTATAGTATCTGATCGGATCAATATCTGATCTGATCAGATCTATACTAGCGTCCCCAGCAGTTTAGGGTTCCCACAAACGCAGTGTTAGCGGGATCAGCCCAGATACCTGCTAGCACCTGCGTTTTGCCCCTCCGCCCGGCCCAGCCCAGCCCACCCAAGTGCAGTATCGATCGATCACTGACACTTACAAAACACTAAACGCATAACTGCAGCGTTCGCAGAGTCAGGCCTGATCCCTGTGATCGCTAACAGTTTTTTTTGTAGCGTTTTGGTGAACTGGCAAGCGCCAGCGGCCTAGTACACCCCGGTCGTAGTCAAACCAGCACTGCAGTAACACTTGGTGACGTGGTGAGTCCCATAAGTGCAGTTCAAGCTGGTGAGGTGGCAAGCACAAGTAGTGTCCCGCTGCCACCAAAAAGACAAACACAGGCCCGTCGTACCCATAGTGCCCTTCCTGCTGCATTCGCCAATCCTAATTGGGAACCCACCGCTTCTGCAGCGCCCGTACTTCCCCCATTCACATCCCCAACCAAATGCAGTCGGCTGTATGAGAGGCATTTTTATGTCCTCCCGAGTACCCCTACCCAGCGAACCCCCCCAAAAAAGATGTCGTGTCTGCAGCAAGCGCGGATATAGGCGTGACACCTGCTATTATTGTCCCTCCTGTCCTGACAATCCTGGTCTTTGCATTGGTGAATGTTTTGAACGCTACCATTCACTAGTTGAGTATTAGCGTAGGGTACAGCATTGCACAGACTAGGCACACTTTCACAGGGTCTCCCAAGATGCCATCGCATTTTGAGAGACCCGAACCTGGAACCGGTTAAAGTTATAAAAGTTAGTTACAAAAAAAAGTGTAAAAAAAAAAAAAAAAAACACAAACAAAAATATTAAAATAAAAAAAAAATAGTTGGCGTTTTATTGTTCTCTCTCTCTCTATTCTCTCTATTGTTCTGCTCTTTTTTACTGTATTCTATTCTGCAATGTTTTATTGTTGTTATGTTTTATCATGTTTGCTTTTCAGGTATGCAATTTTTTATACCTTACCGTTTACTGTGCTTTATTGTTAACCATTTTTTTGTCTTCAGGTACACCATTCACGACTTTGAGTGGTTATACCAGAATGATGCCTGCAGGTTTAGGTATCATCTTGGTATCATTCTTTTCAGCCAGCGGTCGGCTTTCATGTAAAAGCAATCCTATCGGCTAATTAGCCTTTAGACTGCTTTTACAAGCAGTGGGAGGGAATGCCCCCCCCCCCAACGTCTTCCGTGTTTTTCTCTGGCTCTCCTGTCTCAACAGGGAACCTGAAAATGCAGCTGGTGATTCAGCCAGCTGACCATAGAGCTGATCAGAGACCAGAGTGGCTCCAAACATCTCTATGGCCTAAGAAACCGGAAGCTACGAGCATTTTATGACTTAGATTTCGCCAGATGTAAACAGCGCCATTGGGAAATTGGGAAAGCATTTTATCACACCGATCTTGGCGTGGTCAGATGCTTTGAGGGCAGAGGAGAAATCTAGGGTCTAATAGACCCCAATTTTTGCAAAAAAGAGTACCTGTCACTACCTATTGCTATGATAGGGGATATTTACATTCCCTGAGATAACAATAAAAATGATTTAAAAAAAAAATGAAAGGAACAGTTTAAAAATAAGATAAAAAAATAATAATAATAATGAAAAAAAAAAAAAAAAAGCACCCCTGTCCCCCCTGCTCTCGCGCTAAGGCGAACGCAAGCGTCGGTCTGGCGTCAAATGTAAACAGCAATTGCACCATGCATGTGAGGTATCACCGCGAACGTCAGATTGAGGGCAGTAATTTTAGCAGTAGACCTCCTCTGTAAATCTAAAGTGGTAACCGGTAAAGGCTTTTAAAGGCTTTTAAAAATGTACTTAGTTTGTCGCCACTGCACGTTTGTGCGCAATTTTAAAGCATGTCATGTTTGGTATCCATGTACTCGGCCTAAGATAATCTTTTTTATTTCACCAAACATTTGGGCAATATAGTGTGTTTTAGTGCATTAAAATGTAAAAAAGTGTGTTTTTTCCCCAAAAAATGCGTTTGAAAAATCGCTGCGCAAATACTGTGTGAAAAAAAAAAATGAAACACCCACCATTTTAATCTGTAGGGCATTTGCTTTAAAAAAAAAAAATAATGTTTGGGGGTTCAAAGTAATTTTCTTGCAAAAAAAATTTATTTTTTTATGTAAACAATAAGTGTCAGAAAGGGCTTTGTCTTCAAGTGGTTAGAAGAGTGGGTGATGTGTGACATAAGCCTCTAGATGTTGTGCATAAAATGCCAGGACAGTTCAAAACCCCCCCAAATGACCCCATTTTGGAAAGTAGACACCCCAAGCTATTTGCTGAGAGTCATGTTGAGTCCATGGAATATTTTATATTGTGACACAAGTTGCGGGAAAGAGACAATTTTTTATTTTTTTAATTTTTTTTTGCGCAAAGTTGTCACTAAATGATATATTGCTCAAACATGCCATGGGAATATGTGACATTACACCCCAAAATACATTCTGTTGTTTCTCCTGAGTACGGGGATACCACATGTGTGAGACTTTTTGGGAGCCTAGCCGCGTACGGGACCCCGAAAACCAAGCACCGCCTTCAGGCTTTCTAAGGCCGTAAATTTTTGATTTCACTCTTCACTGCCTATCACAGTTTCGGAGGCCATGGAATGCCCAGATGGCACAACCCCCCCCAAATGACCCCATTTTGGAAAGTAGACACCCCAAGCTATTTGCTGAGAGGTATAGTGAGTATTTTGCAGACCTCAGTTTTTGTCACAAAGTTTTGAAAATTGAAAAAAGAAAAAAAAAATTTTTTTTCTCGTCTTTCTTTATTTTCAAAAACAAATGAGAGCTGCAAAATACTCACCATGCCTCTCAGCAAATAGCTTGGGGTGTCTACTTTCCAAAATGGGGTCATTTGGGGGGGGGGTTGTGCCACCTGGGCATTCCATTGCCTCAAAAACTGTGATAGGCAGTGAGGAGTAAAATCAAAAATGTACGCCCTTAGAAATCCTAAAGGCAGTGATTGGTTTTCGGGGCCCCGTACGCGGCTAGGCTTCCAAAAAGTCTCACACATGTGGTATCCCCATACTCAGGAGAAGAAGCTAAATGTATTTTGGGGTGCAATTCCACATATGCCCATGGCCTGTGTGAGCAATATATCATTTAGTGACAACTTTGTGCAAAAAAAAAAAAAATTTGTCACTTTCCCGCAACTTGTGTCAAAATATAAAACATTCCATGGACTCAACATGCCTCTCAGCAAATTCCTTGGGGTGTCTACTTTCCAAAATGGGGTCATTTGTGGGGGTTTTGTACTGCCCTTCCATTTTAGCACCTCAAGAAACGACATAGGCAGTCATAAATTAAAGGCTGTGTAAATTCCAGAAAATGTACCCTAGTTTGTAGGCGCTATAACTTTTGCGCAAACCAATAAATATACACTTATTGACATTTTTTTACCAAAGACATGTGGCCGAATACATTTTGGCCTAAATGTATGACTAAAATTGAGTTTATTGGATTTTTTTTAGAACAAAAAGTAGAAAATATCATTTTTTTTCAAAATTTTCGGTCTTTTTCCGTGTATAGCGCACAAAATAAAAATGGCAGAGGTGATCAAATATCATCAAAAGAAAGCTCTATTTGTGGGAAGAAAAGGACACAAACTTCGTTTGGGTAGAGCATTGCATGACCGCGCAATTAGCAGTTAAAGCGACGCAGTGCTGAATTGTAAAAAGTGCTCTGGTCAGGAAGGGGTTAAACCTTCCGGGGCTGAAGTGGTTAAAAAACGTTGTTGCAGACTCCTACCTTTTGTTATTCTAAAGGAATGGACATTTGTTTGTCTGTGTACATGTGCAAAGTGAATATGCATGAGAGGGAATTTATAATTATCTATCAGCATTCTAATGAGGAAAGTAGCAGGGTCTGAATTCCTTTAGATGTAATTTCTCTTTGGGAATATCTCACCAAATTAAAATTTGTTGCAAAGGATGTCCAAAATTTGACTTGTATCTTACTCAGGGTAGCCTTGTGGGGAAATCAAGTAAAAACATTCAGGAGTAACCACAATTGAAAGCGCTGATCGGGACAGTCTGGAAGGACAAACAGACCTGAAAAAGAGCCATGCCCTGATACGCGTAGTCAAGACGACAGCTATCTTCCCTCTCCTCAGCTTGCTCTCCACCTGTTGTGCTGTAAGCTTTGTTTCGGACCTGCGTTCCCCGATCATATGATGTCATGTCCGGATGTTCCTGTCCACCAGCTCCGGTCAGTGGCTGCCCTGGCTGCCTCTCGGTCCCTCCTTTGCTTCCTGGCTGCCCCATAATTCCGCCACACATCATTGGAGATCTGATCGAGGCTCCACACTGTCCATCTGGCTCTGCACACGCTGGCTTCCCTCTTCCTAGTGACATCCAGGAACACATGAAGGTTTTGCCATCATAGCACTGCCCCACCAAGCCAGTCCAGCACCAACTGTTGCTTAAGGAACTGTCACAGTGAGGAGTACGCTTTGCAATTGTTCCATCTATAGAAGGCGATGTCTAGATAATTGTTCATCCAATCATATGTTATTATTAAATCTGCACATGCTTTTATCTCATTAAACGTTTTAATTATTTGACTGTTTGTCCTTTCAAGACTGTCCTGATCAGCGCTTTCATTTGTGGTGTCTCCTGAATGTTTTTACTTGTATTCACACCCCTCCTGGTTGGCTCATCTACACAGCTGCTCTTTGGGCTCTTGCAGGACATTCACAATGTTCTTAGTGCAATAGATGTCCCAGTTTCCTGGCGCCAGACTGTTTTTGTCTTTTCATTGTGGGGAAATCAGTAAGCCAATCACACAAGCAGGAAAATACTTTTCTGAGGGGAGTTCTGTACACCATTTGTGTACAGGAAGCATCTAGGTTGCCAATATGCATTGCTATTTTACAGAAGATTACATTGCAGATTGAAAATGAAAGTACATTTTTATTACAATTCAATTACAGTATAACTTTTGTAACAATTGTATATGCTGTATTCATTTTTTTTATTTGCTATGTTTTTTCCCATGAACAAAGAGTTACTCTTTAACCTCAGGGATTCATTGTATCTAATCTGATAATCCATCTTGTTTCTTAGATCCTGGTAACATTTCCTTCTCTGAGTTGTTTCAATTCACAATTGAAATACTGCCATGCTCTTTCAAAAAGTAACTTTCCCTTTCACACATTATTAGCTCCTTTTAATACCGTAGTAGTGCAATCCCTTCATATCTGGAACCTCTATAAACATAAATACCACCTGGTCTCTCTGGTCCACCCTTAACCTCCTTTTTAAGAGACAAAAGATTCTCTGCTGCCTTTCCTACCTCTGGCACCTTCTTTTGGTGGAAGCTAAATACATGAAGTACTCTTCTCTTCAAAAGAACTCTGCATTTTATTATGTACGCCCGTCTTCAAACCCTCAAAGAGATTTCACGCCAAGAAGGCTCAGATATCTTCAAATCAAACATTTTTTTGCCTCTCACTATCCCCAGTCCCTTTCCAGCCCCCTTCTCCTTTTGAAAAAATGTGTAAATCCTTACTAGAGGAAAGGTTCTGATTTATACCCTATATGGTCTTCTGATAACTAATCCCACACCATATAAATTACTGCATATATGTCGTAATTGGAGCAGGAATGTGAGGAGCAATATTCTTCAGATGAATGGAATACTATGATTTGTAATCTCCGTAAATATAGCTGCACTCTATCAATCAGGGAACCCTTAAAGTGTTTGTAAAGGCAAAAAAAGAAAAAACATGCCATACTTACCTGCTCTGTGAAATGGTTTTGCACAGAGAAGCCCTAGTCCTCCTATGTGCGTGAACCTCCTTTAGTCAATTTCCTTATCCCTCCCAAAAAAATAACTCCAACATAAGATATCTCTCATATTACATGCTCCCTTTTCAACAATGGACAGTTTATTTGTGATGTATTTCTTTAGCGTATTACACATGCATAATACCAACCGATGTTTGTTAAGTATATCATAAAGCTTTGGTCATTGTTTTTTTTTTTAGTAGTTAATAGGGTGTCTGAATCTGAAGTTATTTACATGGGATCAATAAGTTTTCCCAAATAGATTTTTAGTTCTTTGAAAATATTTTTATAAGTAGATACCCTCTTACAACAAATCTTGTGATTGTATTGTGCAAATGTTTTAAGAATGTCTCCATGTCCATACAAACTCTATATATCTGTAGCAATTGTCCCATAGGTATACCTTGATGAAGTTCTGGATGGTGAAAACTAGAGTAATGGACATAGTTGTTCATAGATGTAGATTTTTAATAGAGTTGTGCATCAATAGATTTGTTGGATGTAATAGTGGAGAAAGCGGAGGAGGTCAAATGTATGTTAACATCTTTGGAACATAAAATGGATAGAGCAAAAAAGAAGTGAACTAATAAATTAAATCTCTGAAATCCTCTTCTGAGCCTGTCTACAATATCATAAATATAAAAATGTCAGCCATGATATTTTTCAAATTCCGGGACAAACATGATCTCCCTCTTCCACCAACCTAAAAATAGGTTAGCAATTGAAGAAGAACATCTAATCCCTATGGCTACTCCTGATTTCAGCAAATAGTATTTATTATTGAACATGAAGTAATTATGATGTAATATAAAAGTCAATAAATTAATCAGGAAACCATAAAGCTCCGTTATTGCAACTCCTTATTCATATAATTTAACATTTAACAATTTTGAACGTATTTCCTATTCACTACTTATTTTACACCATTAGTTTTCTCCTCCACTATTGAATGCATAGAACTTCCAGGTTTAAACTCATTTACTGTTGTGAGCTAATTTCTTGTCCTAATTTCACTTCCAGTTTTGGGCTCAGTTCCTGTTTTGAGCTCACTTCAGGGTGTCATTTTGTCACGTCTTTGATTTGTACAGGATTTTAAACTACTTTTATAAAGAATTTTATTCCATTACCAAATTAATTCTGCAGAGATGGTTACATACTTTGATGCACATGAAGTTATCTGGTGGATGCCCTCAAAACCTGGGACCTTATTAGTTTTTTTTTCCACTTTTGTAATGCCAGCAGTTATTGCCTTTGTGTTAGTGTTAAAGATTTGCAGTATACAGTATTTGTTAAGTATGTTCCCAGGTAAGTGTAGCCAGGTGCTTGGCTAAGAATGGAAAGTTAGAGAAACACTGGCTGCAGCTCTTCTTGTAGCTGCTGCCCTGTAGTGCTGAACTGGTAAACAGCTATATCAAAAAGAGGAGGGAGCTATAGAGCAGGAAGCGTTCAATAGACTGAGTCAAGCAGCACTGCACTGTGGGAACTGCAGAAGAAGATAGACTCTACTGTAATCAAGCACTTTTGAACTGCATTTCCCAGAGATAGATTGCCAGGAGGAGGAGAAAGAGCTGTATTTTCTAAAGCTGTACAGGACACAGCTTCCTCTTGCCATGAGGGAGACCAAAGAGTGCACATTGCTGTCTAGTGTGTACCACCACTCCCTGCATAATGATGGGACTGGTGAGCTGCTGCTGTGGGGAGTTATGACAAGTGCTTGCAGTAACTTTCACTCAACCAGGTATGTCAAAGGGGTTGAGGTTGTTATTGAAATCAAGGCACAGAACAAAGCTCCTTCGGGCGAAGCGCTTCATAAGTTTGTATATAGTTAGTTGCAATTATTGCACAATAATAGTTAGGATGTTCGTGGTTGTGTTTTGTATAGAGGAGATTAATGTACACGTTTACAATATCTGCATATCTTTATGCTTGTGAATGCTGTACTACATTTATACACATTTTTGTTATTTTTAAAGAACCTGGGTTCTACCGAAATAGATGACCATGCAGAGAACCTTTTGGGGTTTAAAAGTCAATCAATTTATAATGGAATTACAACTGTGTTAAAAAAAAAATATTTTTTGTATGTGCTTGTTGGTTTATACACCATTTTGAACTGGTATTCACATTTCAGAGGGCTCCTTCATGAGTTACATAGAATTTTATTTGTTTTTAGGGGTTAGGCTGTTTTAAATGGTATTTTTACAATTGCAGCCAAATATGGATAATAACTACAATGACTAACAACAACTTACCTTTTTATATGCTCTTTTTTAGAACTTCCAGCAAGGAAAAATTCTACTGCGTTCTCATTGTTATGATGGGAAAGCGCTAGTACCCTTTAGGGAAATAAGACTCAACCAGTCCCTAGCCCAGCTATGGGACAGAGCTACTTGGTAAATTCCTGCAGTCAGTCACCTTCTCTTTAGAAAAATCTAAAAGATATGATTTTTTTTTTAGGTATTGCATGTGAGTAGGAGCACATAACAAACACGTATTGGAGTTTTCTCAAATGTGACTGCAAAATTGGATATACACTTTAAGTTTTCTCATATTGTTGTATTTATTAAACAATATATGTTTTACATGAGCAATGTGGCTAATTTCTTATGTGAGTGGATTGTGATAGTTTTATATTTAGTCTTTCCTTGGCCAGCTTGCAAGGTGGTGCAATTCAAGTTTGGGTTTATCTAATTTAGTTTGGGGTGATCTAATTTATAGATGGAGTTAATTACTTGCCTGGAGTTCTGCCATGCTCATGAAAAGGGTCACTTTTTAAGCTTATGAAATTTATGATGGCAGATGGTGTTAAAGTGGCAGTATATTATTAGTGAAGCAGTATAATTGTACTTTGACCCTTAAAGTCTTGCCAAGAAAGTTTTTTTAACTGGTGGTTTGTTTTTTTAGTTTTGGAAAGGAAGTGATTGAAAAGGCATTATGTCCTACTGTATGTAAGGTTTTAATTGCTCCCTTCTGAGATTTTTTCTTTACTTTCTTGTGACTGGTGCCACTTCAGGCAGGAAAAAGGGAGAAATGTCCCTAACAAGTACACATACATCAATAAACCCTTTTAGAAGAATGGGAAGGAATTTGAGCCTCTGCCAGTTTACTATTTCTGTATTTATGTTCATAGAAAGATTTCCCTTCACTTCCTGGTCTGGGCACAGGGTGTCTCAGGAACAGGAAGTGAGGAAAAACGATTGTAATGGAGACATAAACAGCAAAAAAAAAAACAAGATAGAGGATCTAACTCCACAATCTGTCCAGGACTAAATGGATGTGATGTGATGGATTGGCAGTTGGATTGAGTTATACCTGTATACGCTGACCAGTATTCAGCCACAGAGCCCAGTCTAGTGCGTTATTTTGCTCTTCACTACTAGTAAATATAAAGTTTATCAACAATACTTTTCTCAAGTTTCAAAATATTCCCTTTTTGTTGAGTATACAAAGATAACAGCAGCTGGTTCTATAACATTAGAAGCCACACAATCCTGGCTTTCCTGACAATTCTTCGTATTCATAAAGCCAATTCTTACCCTACTCTGCTCTTCCCCACACCTCTGTACACCAATATTGGGTTGCAATATAATGTAAATATATCAGTTAGAATCAACTTGTGCATTTCCAATGCAAGACAAAGCAACAGGCTCACTTCACACATGTCGGAACCACTTGTACATACTTGCCTTATCTTCAGTTCCTCTCTGTTTGGTCTGGCTACTTAGAGCAAAGAGCAGAAGCCCTGAGTAAGTTCTAAGATGCTCTCACAGGGCTGCGGACTCTCTCCCTACTCCAATGGGACAGTATTGGGTTTATGAACAGTCAGTTACCAAGCACCAGTTCTGCCATTTAGAAGCAATGTGTATTTTTCTACACTTCACTTTTGGTGAATAAATGGGGTGGTGGAGGAGTGCAGGGAAGGCATAAATGTGTTGCAGAAAGGGCTGCTATTAAAGTAAACTTGTTATGGGGATGGCACTCTCCCTCCTGCAGCTATCATTGGTTCCTCCTGCAGAATTGCACATAACTACTATATCTTGTAAAGAGCGAAAGTTAACAGGGGGGACCAGTGACAGCTGCATAAGAATCAGGAGATCATCAATCTCTAAAGTGCTAGTTTCCCTGCACATTTCATAGTCAGTTGTCTACTGAATAGAGTAATGTTGTGGTGGTGTGGGCAGTAGAAAAGGTAAGCATTCCCTGCCTTTTTTTGCAGGAGCATTTTTTAGGATAATTTGCATTTTCTAAGCACTGGTTTTTGAATGTATATATCTTCCTGCTAGGGAGCAGAGGTAATCCTGCTAATCTAGCTGGGGCTAGTTTTTACTGCTTACAGGATTTAGTGCGCTGAATATATTGTTTTAATCTTTGTAGGTCTTTCCTTGCTTTATATTGCATAAACACTTACAGCACTTTGTATTCTTTATTAGTGCATCAACAAGCAAGACAGTTTGGCCTTTTATTTACTTTTAAATAAGCTCTTTTATGGGTGGGACTACCGTATATTGTGTAATATCTATATATTAATGTTTTGGAAATCTTGTCTTGAATAGTTTTTTTTAATATATTGGTTTTTTATGGATGGTTTTCTAAAGAACCATACTTTTGCAAAGCCTCTGTAGATTTTGGACATACTTTAATTAAAGAGAACACCAACACTGGGACATACTGTATATATCAATAAACAAATAAAGAGCAAAGTTACAGCAATAAAAGAGAAAAGCAGACTTCTGAAGACCTGTTAGAAAACAAAACAAAAAAAGAGAAATTTATGTCCATTCTGTCAATTAAAAAAAAAAAAAAAACAGCAAGTCTAAGGCCCCGTACACACGGTCGGATTTTCCGACAGAAAATGTGTGATAGGACCTTGTTGTCGGAAATTCCGACCGTGTGTAGGCTCCATCACACATTTTCCATCGGATTTTCCGACACACAAAGTTTGAGAGCAGGATATAAAATTTTCCGACAACAAAATCCGTTGTCGGAAATTCCGATCGTGTGTACACAAATCCGACGGACAAAGTGCCACGCATGCTCAGAATAAATAAAAAGATGAAAGCTATTGGCCACTGCCCCGTTTATAGTCCCGACGTACTTGTTTTACGTCACCGCGTTTAGAATGATCGGATTTTCCGACAACTTTGTGTGACCGTGTGTATGCAAGACAAGTTTGAGCCAACATCCGTCGGAAAAAATCCTAGGATTTTGTTGTCGGAATGTCTGAATAAAGTCCGACCGTGTGTACGGGGCATTACACTGGTAGGGTAATTCACAACAAATAAAACATGCAAAATCCCCTAGCATTCAAAGAAACCAGACTTTTCACTTCACTCAGTTGTGCAGAATTTTATTTAAAAGATCCTTCAGGGTAAGCTTAAAAGAAAAAACCTTTAACTACTTGCTGCCTGCGCTATAGCCGAAAGACGTCTACAGCGCGGGCCTTAAATGCTGGGAGGGTGTCCATGGACATCCTCCTGAGCAAGCGCTGTCTGCACATCCCTGCGGGTTGTGTGCGGCGTGCACTGTGATGACCCAGTCTATGAGATTCGGCTGATCACAGATCCGAGTAAGGGGTCGATCCCCGCCCCTTACCACGTGATCAGCTGTAAGCCAATGACGGCTGATCACGTGATGTAAACAGAAGCACGGTAATCTATATATTTTTTTCCTCACGCTGAAGAAAAAAAGGCGATCACCGGCTTCTGTCAGAGGGGCATCAGTCCCTCACACAGAAAGCGCGGCTGCATTTTCTGTGCGCACCAGTGTCAGCTGCCAGTTCCCACTGTGCCACCTACCAGTGCCACCTATCAGCACCCACCAGTGCCACCTACCAGTGCACACAGTGCCACCTACCAGTGCCCACAGTGCCACCCATCAATGCCTACCAGTCCTGCCAATCAATGCCCATCAGTGTCTCATAATCAGTGCCACAGATCAGTGCTGCCTATCAGTGTCACCGACCAGTGCCTAACAGTGCCCATCAGTGCCACCCATTAGTGATCATCAGTGCCCATCAGTGCCACCTATGAGAGCCACTTATCAGTGCCACCTATCAGTGCCCTTCAGTGCCACCTATCAGTGCCTTTCAGTACCACCCATCAGTGCCAACCATCAGTGCCCATCAGTGCCACCTATCAGTGCCACCTCATTAGTGCTTATCAGTGCCAACTATCAGTGCGCATTAGTGCTGCCTATCAGTGCCCATCACTGCCGGCTATCAGTGCCCATCAGCATAGTCATCAGTGCCCATCAGTACAGCCTCATTAGCGCACATCAGTAAAGGAGAAAAATGATCTGTTTTCAAAATTTTATAACAAACTCCGGCGGCTGGGGACAGGCTGGAACGAAGTCGTGGGCGGCTTCGTTCCAGCCTCCTAATCGTAAAAACACAGGATCGACGTCATGCCAATGGCACCGGTTTTAAAAAAATACACAGTATTCAGAATTGCTGAAAACAGTGATCTGAATACTGTGAAGTGCAAAGGAGGGATCGGGGGGCTTTTAGACCCCTGATCCCTCCATAAAGATTACCTGTCACCACCTATTACTGTCACAAGGGATGTTTACATTCCTTGTGACAGCAATAAAAGCCATCAAATTTTTTTTTTTTTAAACACATTTTCTAAACATAAAAATAAATAAAACAAATAAAATTTTTTTTTTTAAAGCGCCCTCATCCCTGCGAGCTTGTGCAGCAAAGAAAACGCATACGGAAGTCACACATGTGAGGTATCACCGCGATCGCCAGAGCGAGAGCAATCATTCTAGAATGAGACCTCCTCTGTAACTCTAACCTGGTAACCGTAAAAAAAATTTAAAGCGTCGCCTATGGAGATTTTTAGGTACTGTCGTTTTTTGCCATTCCACGAGTGCGTGCAATTATAAAGCGTGACATGTTTGGTATCTATTTACTCAGCGTAACATCATCTTTCACATCATACAAAAAAATTGGGGTAACTTTACTGTTTGGTGTTCATAAATTCACGAAAGTGGCCCTTTTGCCAAAAATTTGCGTTTAAAACACCGCTGCACAAATACCGTGTGACATAAAATATTCACCATTTTATTCTCTAGATTTTCTGCTAAAAATATATATAATGTTTGGGGGCTCTAAGTAATTTTCTAGCAAATAATACGGATTTTAACTTGTAAACACCAAATTTCAAAAATAGGCTTAGTCATGAAAGGGTTAAATACCACCAAAAGAAAGCTCTATCTGTGTGGAAAAAATTATAAAGATTTCATTTGGGTACACTGTAGCATGACCGCACAATTGTCATTCAAAGAATGACAGTGCTGAAAGCTGAAAATTGGTCTGGGCAGGAAGAGGGTTTAAGTGCCCAGTAAGCAAGTGGTTAAGCACAGGTCTTTCAGTGCTCACAGGCTATAGACAGTGAAGAGTTACAAGGAAGAGTAGCAGACACTTACATTTTTTATTTTACTGTTAGAAAGCTCTGATAAGTAAAACAGGTAGGAAATGTGCTTAAATAGATGTTACACAGTGACTTTAATTGAATCTATCACTTCAATTGGCTCTGATTTTCAGGATAATGTTCTATTTGTTTTCATATACTCCTAATTACTGAACAGAAATATATTTTCTTTTGTTGTAGCAGGTGCTCCAAATGCAGATAAATATTGATTGACAGCTATGGAGAAAGGAAGCTTAGATTACCAGTCTCAGCTTATTTAATTCACTGCTGACATTTATTGTGAATTGATATGTTCTTCATGGCATCTACCCTATACTTTGCTAGCAATGAATTTCCATACATTTAAGCAGTATGCCATTTCCGGATTCAGTAACAATGAAATGGCTTTCTGTTCAAAAGTGTTAGGCACGAAAATACCCACCTTTTCCCTATACTTACTTTAATATACCTGAATTTGTACGGCATTACCATCATGGACTGTGTGTTATATTTTATTTTGTCTGTTATCTTACATTTATTTTAGATTATGAATGTATGTTACATTAAAAAAATGTATATATTGTATATTTTATTATTAAGTTGTGAGTAGAAATTGGCAAGCAAAATTTGATGTTAGTATATATCCATGGTGTGCAATCAGAAGAAATTGTTGGAATTTTAACAGATTCATGCCCCTAAAGGCAGACTGTACTATATACAAAGATGAGCAACCAGGAGAAGAAGCTGTAGAAATTTTGGCTGTCATGCACCTTAAAGAGGAAGTAAACCCATCCATAAAACAGTTTAATTTCCGGCACGTGCCGGAAATGTAACACTCTCATTGGTTGTGCTCTCAACCAAACTGTCAAACCATCCAATGGCTTGTGTCATAACTGATCACATGTGCAGCATCATGGCAGTTGTAGATTAGGGATGAGCCGAACACCCCCCGGTTCGGTTTGCACCAGAACCTGCGAACGGACCGAAAATTCGCACAAACGTTAGAACCCCATTGACATCTATGGGACTTGAACGTTTGAAATCAAAAGTGCTCATTTTAAAGGCTAATTTGCATGGTATTGTCCTAAAAAGGGTTTGGGGACCCGGGACCTACCCCAGGGGACATGTATCAATGCAAAAAAAACTTTTAAAAACGGCCGTTTTTTCGGGAGCAGTGATTTTAATGATGCTTAAAGTAAAAAAAAAAAAAGTGAAATATTCCTTTAAATATCGTACCTGGGGTGTGTCTATAGTATGCCTGTAAAGTGGCGCGTGTTTCCCGTGTTTAGAACAGTCCCTGCACAAAATGTCATTTTTTAAGGAAAAAATCTCATTTTAAACTGCTTGCGGGTTTAATGTAATGTCGGGTCCTGGCAATATGGATGAAAATCAGTGAGACAAACGGCATGGGTACCACCCCGTCCATTACCAGGCCCCTTGGGTTTTGTATGGATATTAAGGGGAACCCCGCACCCAAATTAAAATAAGGAAAGGTGTGGGGCCACCAGGCCCTATATACTCTGAACAGCAGTATATAGGCGGTGCAAACAAGACAGGGACTGTAGGTTTGTTGTTAAGTAGAATCTGTTTGTAATTTTGAACGGATACATTTTTAACGTGTTTAGCTCCAGCCAAAAAATCTTTTTTAAGCTTTTTGGAAAACTTAGGGAAGGGTTATCACCCCTGTGACATTTGTTTTGCTGTCTTCCCTCCTCTTCAGATGATTTCACCACACTTTTTGTCCCAATGACAAATGTTTTTTGAAAATTTGTTTTTTTTTGTGGAACAAGGATTGGAAAGCATCAGTGGAAAGGAGAAATGTTTTTCCCATATTAACTCTTACAGGAGAGAATCTCCCTTCCTAGGGGTAGATTTCATCTCACTTCCTGTTGTCTCCTTCCGTTTGCAAGTAGGAGTCGTTTGTAAGTTAGATGTTTGAAAGTAGGGGCCTGCCCTATATACTCAGCAGAAATTTGGGCCTTAGGTGTTGTTGTGGCCACAACACTGTAAGCCCTCACAGGGCCCTGCTGTGAAATAATAGATCAAGAATTGTAATTACATTCCCCTGTTGAACAGGGGCAGAAAAATTGGGCCTTTGGTGGTGGTGGTGGTGTTGGTGCCACAACACTGTAAGTCCTCACT
Source organism: Lithobates clamitans (assembly GCA_037952925.1). Classification (NCBI taxonomy): domain Eukaryota; kingdom Metazoa; phylum Chordata; class Amphibia; order Anura; family Ranidae; genus Lithobates; species Lithobates clamitans. Next base: position 4,846,342 of record JBBGZY010000470.1, read on the forward strand.
CGCTCTTGGTGGGTGCAGAAATGGGCCCTGCTGTGAAGTATTAGATCAATAATTGTAATTACATGCTCCTGTTGAACAGGGGCTGAAAAATTAGGCCTTAGGCACTGGTGCTGGTGCCACAACACTGCAACCCCTCACAGACACTCTAGTTGGAACACAGGAACGAGCCCTGCTGCAAAGTATTGCATCAAAAATTGTAATTACACGCCCCTGTTAAACAGGGGCAGAAAAATTGGGCCTTAGGCACTGGTGCTGGTGCCACAACACTGCAACCTCTCACAGATACTCTAGTTGGAATGCTGAAATGAGCCCTGCTGCAAAGTATTGCATCAAAAATTGTAATTACACGCCTCTGTTAAACAAGGGCTGAAAAATTGGGCCTTAGGCACTGGTGCTGGTGCCACAACACTGCAACCCCTCACAGATACTCTAGTTGTAACGCAGAAACGAGCCCTGCTGCAAAGTAATGCATCAAAAATTGTAATTACACGCCCCTGTTAAACAGGGGCTGAAAAATGGTGCCTTAGGCACTGGTGGTGGCGCCCAGAACCAAAAATGTTCTTACAAGCTATCAGCGTGATGATTGAGGAGGAAGAGGATAATTACTCAGGGATAGTCACTCAGCATCAGCATAGGCAGTTTTTGAAGGGATCTGAGATTTCAAAAAAAATTATTCGGTTGCATCAGCATCAGGTGCTTGGTAGCTGGTGGTGATCCAAGACTGATTCATTTTTATGAAGGTCAGACAATCTACCGAGTCGGTGGACAGACGCACCCTGTGATCGGTTACAAAGCCTCCAGCAGCACTGAATGTGCGTTCCGAAAGAACGCTGGATGCAGGACAGGCCAGTAGCTCAATTGCATACTGTGCAAGCTCTGGCCAGTTATCCATCCTCAAGACCCAGTAACCCAGAGGATTTTCGGTGGGAAAGGTGTCCAAGTCAGATCTTGCCCCTAGGTATTCCTGCACCATGTAAAACAGACGATGGCGATGGTTGCTGGAACCGATCATACCTTGGGGCTGCGGACCAAAAAATTGTCTGAACGCATCGGTCAGACGGCCACCTTCTCCACCGCTCCTTCTTTGACTGACCGAAGCCTCAGCAACACTTTGTCCAGAAACAGGAGTTTGTAACCTCCCAGTCTCTGGGAACGCGTTGCACAGACCTTTCTGCAAGGCCTCCCGAAGATGTTTCATCCTCTGCTCCCTTTGCGATGGCAAGATAAGGTCCGCAACCTTACCCTTGTAACGTGGATCAAGGAGGGTTGCCAGCCAGTATTGGTCCTTCTCCTTGATACCACGAATACGAGGATCCTTACGCAGGCTTTGCAGGATCAGGGAGGCCATGCAGCGTAGGTTTGCTGAGGCATTCGGTCCGGAGTCCTCTGGGTCACTAAGGACGACATGGTCCACAGCCACCTCCTCCCAGCCTCGTACAAGTCCATGTGTTTCTTGGGACTGATCCCTTAAAGACTGCTGCTGATGCTGAGTGCCAGGCTCCACCTCCATACTGACACAATCTTCCTCCTCCTCCTCCTCCTCATCCTCTTCCTGTGTGATCGGCAGGCACGCAGGAACATTGTCTGGATAAAGGGGGCCTTGAGAGCTAAGGAAGTCCTCCTCTTCCTGCCTCTGTTCTGCCTCAAGTGCCCTGTCCATTATTCCACGCAGTGTGTGCTCCAACAGGTGGACAAGGGGGACAGTGTCACTGATGCATGCACTGTCACTGCTCACCATCCTCGTGGCCTCCTCAAATGGTGACAGGACAGTGCATGCATCCCTGATCATGGCCCACTGGTGTGGGGAAAAAAACCAAGCTCCCCTGACCCTGTCCTGGTGCCATAATCGCACAGGTACTCATTATTGGCCCTCTGCTGCATGTGCAGCCGCTGCAGCATGGCCAATGTTGAGTTCCACCTGGTGGGCATGTCACAGATTAGGCGGTTCTTGGGCAGGTTAAACTCCTTTTGGAGGTCCGTCAGCCGAGCACTGGCATTATATGACCGGCAGAAATGCACACAGACTTTCCTGGCCTGCCTCAGGACATCCTGTAAGCCTGGGTACCTGCCCAAGAACCGCTGCACCTCCAAGTTAAGGACGTGAGCCAAACAGGGCACATGGGTCATTTGTCCCTGTCGGAGGGCAGAGAGGAGGTTGGTGCCATTGTCGCAAACCACCATTCCTGCCTTAGGTTGGCGTGGCATCAACCACCTCTGAACCTGCCCCTGCAGAGCTGACAGAACCTGTGTGACTTCTGTCCCCCAAGCACACCAGCTCAAGCACCGCATGGCATCTTTTGGCCTGCGTACTTGCGTAGCCCCTTGAACGGCTACGGAGCACCGCTGGTTCCGAGGACAAAGCACAGGAAGAGGCCATGGAGGAAGAAGAAGAGGAGCGTGTGCAGGAGAGAGGTGTGTCACAATCTTTAGCATTTTGGAGGCATGGTGGCGGAACAACCTCCAACACTACTGCATCTTGTCCTGCATCCTTCCCAGCTGCCAGCAGAGTCACCCAATGCACCGTGAAACTTAAGTAACGTCCCTGTCCATGCCTGCTGGACCATGAGTCAGCGGTAATATGCACCTTACCGCTGACCGCCCTGTCCAGCGAGGCATGGACATTGCCTTCCACATGCCGGTAGAGAGCCGGAATCGCCTTCCGTGAGAAAAAGTGACGTTTGGGTACCTGCCACTGAGGAACCGCACATTCTACAAACTCACGGAAGGGGGCAGAGTCTACCAACTGAAAAGGCAGCAGTTGAAGTGCTAGCAATTTTGCCAAGCTAGCATTCAACCGCTGCGCATGTGGATGGCTGGGAGCAAACTTCTTTCGGCGGTGCAGCAGCTGGGGCAGGGAAATTTGCCTGGTACAATCTGACGTCGGTGTACCAAAAGCAGATTGCCCACAAGTACTTGGCTGTGACACACCTAATTCTACACCTTCATTCCTCTCAGTGCAGGTCTCAGAGAGGACTGAAGGTATAATGGGGTTGGAGATCTCACCTGATGAGGAGCAAGGAGAGGTCCTCTTTGTTCTTTGGTGTGGGTCTTTTAGATACGCTTGCCAACAAACTGCATGGCAGGTCAACATATGTCTGGTCAAGCATGTGGTACCCAAGCGGGAGATGTTTTGGCCACGCGAGATACGCTTGAGACATATGTTGCAAATAGCAGCGGTGTGATCTGATGCACTCGTCTCAAAAAAGGCCCACACCAAAGAACTTTTTGAATAATGCGCAGAGACTGCAGCGCTCTGCACATGTGGAGCTTTGGGGTGTGATGAAGTCAATGTGCTGTCCTTAGGCTGGCCCCTGGAGGGCATCCTGCCTCGTTGGTGATGTGCCGCCTCCTCTTCCTCCTCCTCCTCCTCCTCTCTCCTATCAGGCACCCACGTTGAGTCAGTGACCTCATCATCCCCTCCCTCCTCATCACTGGAGCAAACCTGGCAGTATGCTGCAGCAGGGGGAGCATGACTGCCAGATTGCTGTCCTTCTTGGGCACCCCCTCTGTCCATGCTCATGTTACTGCCTTCATCGAGCTCAGTATCATCATCAGAGCCTACAAAACACTGGGCATCCTCCTGGAGCATGTACCCAACACTGTGTTTAAACAGTTCGAGGGACTCCTCAGGAGGACATGGTGGGGCTAGGGAAGGAGTCACTGATGACATTGAGCCGAGGGAAGAGGCCGCTGCTTTACCAGACAAAGTACCCTGGGCATGGGTGAGAGAGGCTCAACACGGCCAGCTGCCGAAAAAAAGGCCAAGCGTGTCCCACGGCCACGTGCTGATGAGGATGCACCGTCTACCTGACCAGCACTAGACACAGAGCCTGCTTGCCCTCTCTTATTGGCTTGTGACTGTCTGCCTCTCCTTCTTGCCCTTCCAGACATACTAATGGCCTGTAGCTGCACTAAGCTGGGATATATATATATATATATATATATATATATATTGATACTGCAGCTAGCAAAATCAACTGCCTGCCTGTAGTATGAGAACACCACCAACCTTCTACAGGTAGCTTTAGCTGAACACTGTGCAGAGCTCGCAAAAAACTAACTTGTAGCTTTTTTAGCTGCCTGCGGTAGTGCTAGGATCAGGAAAACACCACCAACCTTCTACAGGTAGCTTTAGGTGAACACTGTGAGCAGGACGCACAGCACTAACTTGTAGGTTTAGCTGAACACTGTGAGCAGGACGCACCGCACTAACTTGTAGTTTTAGCTGAACACTGTGAGCAGGACGCACCACACTAACTTGTAGGTTTAGCTGAACACAGTGAGCAGGACGCACCCGCACTAACTTGTAGTTTTAGCTGAACACTGTGAGCAGGATGCACCCCACTAACTTGTAGGTTTAGCTGAACACTGTGAGCAGGACGCACCCCACTAACTTGTAGTTTTAGCTGAACACTGTGAGCAGGACGCAATGCACTAACTGTAAATAGTCTAGCTGCCTGACTGTGGTACTAATAGGATCAAAAGAACACCAGCAATTTTCTTCAGGTAGCTGTAAATACTGTAACAAGACAAGCCTGCCTGTCAGTAAGAAGATAACAGGGACGGATCTAGCTGAACACTGTGAGCAGGACGCACTGCACTAACTTGTAGCTTTAGATGAACACTGTGCAGAGGTCTCACTACACTAACTTGTAGGTTTAGCTGAACACTGTGAGCAGGACGCACCGCACTAACTTGTAGTTTTAGCTTAACACTGTGAGCAGGACGCACCCCACTAACTTGTAGGTTTAGCTGAACACTGTGAGCAGGACGCACCCCACTAACTTGTAGTTTTAGCTGAACACTGTGAGCAGGACACAATGCACTAACTGTAAATAGTCTAGCTGCCTGACTGTGGTACTAATAGGATCAAAAGAACACCAGCAATTTTCTTCAGGTAGCTGTATATACTGTAACAAGACAAGCCTGCCTGTCAGTAAGAAGATAACAGGAACGGATCTAGCTGAACACTGTGAGCAGGACGCACTGCACTAACTTGTAGGTTTAGCTGAACACTGTGAGCAGGACGCACCCCACTAACTTGTAGTTTTAGCTGAACACTGTGAGCAGGACGCACTGCACTAATTGTAATAGTCTAGCTGCCTGACTGTGGTACTAATAGCAAAATCAACTGCCTGCCTGTAGTATGAGAACACCACCAACCTTCTACAGGTAGCTTTAGCTGAACACTGTGCAGAGCTCGCAAAAAACTAACTTGTAGCTTTTTTAGCTGCCTGCGGTAGTGCTAGGATCAGGAAAACACCACCAACCTTCTACAGGTAGCTTTAGGTGAACACTGTGCAGAGCTCGCAAAAAAAATAACTTGTAGGTTTAGCTGAACACTGTGAGGTGGACGCACCACACTAACTTGTAGGTTTAGCTGAACACTGTGAGCAGGACGCACCCCACTAACTTGTAGTTTTAGCTGAACACTGAGCAGGACACACTGCACTAACTGTAATAGTCTAGCTGCCTGACTGTGGTACTAATAGGATCAAAAGAACACCACAATTTTCTTCAGGTAGCTGTAAATACTGTAACAAGACAAGCCTGCCTGTCAGTAAGAGGATAACAGGAACGGATCTAGCTGAACACTGTGAGCAGGACGCACTGCACTAACTTGTAGCTTTAGATGAACACTGTGCAGAGGTCTCACTACACTAACTTGTAGGTTTAGCTGAACACTGTGAGCAGGACGCACAGCACTAACTTGTAGTTTTAGCTGAACACTGTGAGCAGGATGCACAGCACTAACTTGTAGGTTTAGCTGAACACTGTGAGCAGGACGCACCGCACTAACTTGTAGTTTTAGCTGAACACTGTGAGCAGGACGCACCACACTAACTTGTAGGTTTAGCTGAACACAGTGAGCAGGACGCACCCCACTAACTTGTAGTTTTAGCTGAACACTGTGAGCAGGACGCAATGCACTAACTGTAAATAGTCTAGCTGCCTGACTGTGGTACTAATAGGATCAAAAGAACACCAGCAATTTTCTTCAGGTAGCTGTAAATACTGTAACAAGACAAGCCTGCCTGTCAGTAAGAAGATAACAGGGACGGATCTAGCTGAACACTGTGAGCAGGACGCACTGCACTAACTTGTAGCTTTAGATGAACACTGTGCAGAGGTCTCACTACACTAACTTGTAGGTTTAGCTGAACACTGTGAGCAGGACGCACCGCACTAACTTGTAGTTTTAGCTGAACACTGTGAGCAGGACGCACCCCACTAACTTGTAGGTTTAGCTGAACACTGTGAGCAGGACGCACCCCACTAACTTGTAGTTTTAGCTGAACACTGTGAGCAGGACACAATGCACTAACTGTAATTAGTCTAGCTGCCTGACTGTGGTACTAATAGGATCAAAAGAACACCAGCAATTTTCTTCAGGTAGCTGTATATACTGTAACAAGACAAGCCTGCCTGTCAGTAAGAAGATAACAGGACCGGATCTAGCTGAACACTGTGAGCAGGATGCACTGCACTAACTGTAAATAGTCTAGCTGCCTGACTGTGGTACTAATAGGATCAAAAGAACACCAGCAATTTTCTTCAGGTAGCTGTATATACTGTAACAAGACAAGCCTGCCTGTCAGTAAGAAGATAACAGGAACGGATCTAGCTGAACACTGTGAGCAGGACGCACTGCACTAACTGTAAATAGTCTAGCTGCCTGACTGTGGTACTAATAGGATCAAAAGAACACCAGCAATTTTCTTCAGGTAGCTGTAAATACTGTAACAAGACAAGCCTGCCTGTCAGTAGGAAGATAACAGGAACGTATCTAGCTAAACTGAATACAGTGTATATATATATATATGCAACACCTGGGATGCATATATATACACAATACACTGTAAGTGCAGCTAACTGACTGACTGTTCTGCCTAATCTATCTAACTCAAATCAAATGACGCTGTCTCTCTGTCTATCTCTTTCAACGACGGAACACACACTACACAGGGCCGCCGTGCAGGCGGCCTTATATAGTGTGGGGCGTGTACTAAATCCCCTGAGCCATAATTGGCCAAAGCCTCCTTGGCCAATTACGGCTCTCTGTTCAGACGACGCTGTGATTGGCCAAGCATGCGGGTCATAGTGCATGCTTGGCCAATCATCAGCCAGCAATGCACTGCGATGCCGCAGTGAATTATGGGCCGTGACGCGCCACACGAATTTGGCACAAACGGCCCATATCGTTCGCAATTCAGCGAACGGGCGAACAGACGATGTTCGAGTCGAACATGGGTTCGACTCGAACACGAAGCTCATCCCTATTGTAGATTAAATAGAGGCAGAGATGGCAGCTTCCTTCGCTGAAAACGATAGGGGGGTTTACTTACACTTTAAGGTGAGTGAAGTGACTGGCACTTCAAATGTGTAGATCGTGGTGAAAATCTCTTTCATCATCTGTCAGCAGCACAGAGGAGTGGGCGGAGAGGCTGCGGTTACTGTGTGAGAAAAGATTGCAGGAAAGAATAGACAAGCTTCATTCTGAGCTCTTCCCCTTCTCACTCCTGACACAAATTTAACTCATGTGTCAGTAAAACTTCTCGGAAGTGACTCATGCTGATAACAGAGGAATGAAGCACCAGAGAGAAACGCCACTTAGAGCTTTGGTGAGACATAATTAAACACTACAGATATATGTGCTTTGCTCAAATTCCATGACTGAGGTTTACAGCCACTTTAAGGTAGACTGGTCTGAGTTTCAGCTAATACAGGCGGTCCCCGGGTTACAAACAAGATAGGGACTGTAGGCTTGTTCTTAAGTTATATCTGTTTGTAAGTTGGAACAGGTACATTTTTTAAGTGTAGCTCCAGCCAAAAAATCTATTTTTAAGCTTTATGGATAACATAGGGAAGGGTTATCACCCCTGTAACATTTGTTTTGCTGTCTGTGCCCCTGTTCAGAAGATTTCACCTCACTTTCTGTCCCAATGACAATTGGATTTTGAAAATTTGGGGTTGCTAGGGAAACAAGGATTGGTGATAAAGCATCAGTGGAGACACCTTTTTCCCATATTAACTCTTACAGGAGAGAATTTCCTTTCCTAGGGGTAAATTTCCTCTCACTTCCTGTTGTCTCCCTCCGTTTCTACGTAGGAGTCGTTTGTAAGTCAGATGTTTGTAAGTAGGGGACCGCCTATACTCACTTGCAGACACTATGGAAGTAGCTTTGTGATGCATGGGAACCCCATGATGGCTTTTTTGGCCCCCTCCCACAACTTTTCAAAAGGCATCAAATTGTATAAGCACTCAATCTTACATAAGAAGAAAAATAAAACTGAACAAGAATTAGTATGCTTTGCTTTTCTTTGCAAATGCCTTGCTTTTGCAAGAGTGCCGTATACACAGTTTTCCCAGGTGACATCTGTATATAGAAACTCACTAAAGAGGAACCTTATTTTAACTATATATCCACTATAATAAATGTTGGGAAGCCAAAAGAAAAGGTATTGTTGTATTCTCACATCATCTTCTAAGATCATGTCAGTTTTATACAACATACTCTAGCACTTCATTAGGAAGAATGATTGAATGTGGAGCCTGGTTACTAAGGGCAAGTGCAGACAATGGAAGGCTGAATTTTCTACAATAGAATAGATTTTATAAAAGAACAGAGGGTAAACTGCCTAGACATGAACATAGGATGGGAGACTCTCCATCAAGATCTAACAGTAAAATAACACTGTTACAGATGATCTGCGAATTAAAAAAAACTCTCCTACATCCTTACTAGGGATGGGCGAACGGTTCGGCCCAAGCATTAGTTCGGGCTGAACTTTCGTTGTTCGGTCATTCGGCGTTTGTTCGGCCCCCCGAACCGACCACAATGCATTGCGGCGCTGAACAGTGCATTGCAAGCCCTGATTGGCTGAAGCAGTAAAAGCTTCAGCCAATCAGGGTACAGAGCACTTCCAGAGTCATGATTGGACACTGTCATCATGACTTTATCCAATCATGGCTCATTCCCACCCCACAGTATAAAAGTATTCTTTCAATGGCAGCCATTTTCAGTGTGATTTCGGCGTGGAGAGAGATAGAACAGGGCTCTGTTCAGTGCTATTAGTTAGTTAGTGTGCTATACTGTGCTATTTTGCTTCAATTGTCAGTGTAGAATATTAGTTTAATGTCAGTCTAGGGATAGTGTGAGTGTAGTGAGGAGGACCATCATTCAGCTTTGCATAGTGTGCAGCTAGAGTAGGGACAGCTCAGATAGTTTCACTGTAGTGTAGTGAGACTGTGTCATTCATAGATTCAATTAGTGTAGAGTAGGGACCGCTCACATAGTTTTAGTGTAGTGTAGTGAGACAGTTCAGATAGCATCAGTGTAGTGATGGTTGAACACTGTCTATTTGATTGCGTTACTGCCAGTTTAACGCCATTTACTTCTGTGTGCGTTACTGCCAGTTTAACACCATTTAGTTCTGTGTGTGCTACTGCCAGTTTAAGGCCATATAGTTTTGTACGTTACTGCCAGTTTAACGCCATATAGTTTTGTACGTTACTACAAGTTTAACACCATATAGTTCTGTGAGCGTTACTGCCAATTTAACACCATATCATTTTGTGTGCATTACTGTCAGTTTAACTCCATATAGTTCTGTGCGTCACTGTACGTTTGGCACATTATATTGCAGTATATTATAGTGTATCCGTGGAGTGTGTCTGTGTAGTGTGAGTACTCAAATTAAAGTGCACCAAACACCTCTTTACATTGATTAAAGTGCATCTACATACAGATTTCAACTTCTTCTTTACATTTGCTTATAAGCACCGCCCCCTCCCTCCCAATAATGTCTGGGAGGACAACAAGGAGAGGCAGATGTTCCCTTGGCACTGTAAGGGGGCCATCAACAAATGTGTCCACAGGCAAAGGTGGACGTGGTGGTCAGTCCTCAGGCATGGCATAATTTCCTCTGTTTAGGGAGTTTACGCGTGCTATCCAGCCACAGCATGCAGAGAAGGTGGCGGACTGGCTTACTAAACTTTCCTCATCCTCCTCATCCTCTGTCACGCAAGCAGAGACATGTGTGCAGTCCCCTGCAGTTGCCAGAGTGAATAAACCTGCCTCCTTGTCCACATCTATTCCTGCCATAGCCCCAACATCAGCCATTGAGGAGTCAGCTGAGTTATTTGACCACAGCGTCATCCACTTGATCCTTGATGACGCCCAGCCATTGCTGGATTCAGATGTTGGTTCTGAGGTTGAGGATGACAGGAACATGAACCTAGAGAGAGGGAGGAACACTGGTAGACTTATTGACATTCATGTTCCCCAAGCCGCAGGGTATTGCCAAGTTGTCTCCAGTGGTAATGATGAAGATGGAGGAGATGGAGATGATGATGATGACGGTGATGATGATGAGGTCACTGATGCAACTTGGGTGCCAGATAAAACAGAGGAGGAAACTCTGAAGGTGAGGCGGCACAACCCAAAGGAGGCCGACATCAAGAAAGAGTAGAGAGCAGCCACCCTATTCTATCACATTCTGCAGCTGTTATCTCCCGGCCCACTCCCTAAAGCTCAGCTGTCCGGGCCTTTTTCAACACATCTGCAGCAGATCACACTGTTGCTATCTTCAAAATGTGTCTCAGACACATCAAATGTGGCAAAAACACCAACCATTTGAGTACCACATGCTTAACAAAGCATTTAACGTCCAATCACTCAGCCCGTTGGCAAGAGCACCTAAAAGCCACACAAAAGGGGCACAAATCTGTCCCTCCTCCTCCTTACCCACTTCAGTCTGCCCCTGTGATACCGAATCATTACCTTTCAGCAGCCTCCACTGACAGGGATGATGGTATAGCACAGGGTGTCCCAGGTCCTAGCAGCACATTTACCAGCAGCACACCACCAGATGCAGACTGTAGCCAGCTAATTTCTCTGCCCCATCTGCTGCAGTGGAAAAAAAAACAGTCCCCGCCACCCACATGCCCAGCGTCTGAATGCAAGCTTGTCAAAGCTGTTGGCTCTCCAACTTCTGCCTTTCAGCCTGGTGGATTCTGCCCCCTTCCGTGAATTCGCACAATGTGCTGTACCACAATGGTAGGTTCCCAGTCACTACTACTTTTCATGTAAGGCCGTTCCATCTCTCTACCATATCTCTAGGGAATGTTCTTGCATCGTTAGGCAAGGCAGTCAGCCTAAAATGTACCTTACTGCTGACACATGGTCCAGCAAGCATCGGCAGGGACGATATATTTAGTTCACAGCACACTGGGTAATGCTGCTTGTTACTCAAAAGGATGCAGGACAGGGCTCGCAGCTTGTTGTGCCCCCATGTCTCCATACAGCTGGTGGTGATGATGCCAGATCTGTGAGCTCTACCCCCTCCTCCGCCACTTCCATGCCCTCCTCTGCAGAATTGTCCTATGAACATCAGGTACCCCCTAAACATTCAAAGGGCTATTGCCAGAGTCAGGCTAAAAGGTGCCATGCAGTGCTTCAGCTGGTTTGTTTAGGGGACAGGAACCACACCAGAGCAGAGATTCTTGCAACTCTTCAGGGACAGGTCCAGAGGTGGTTCACACCATGCCAGCTGGAGCCAGGAATAGTGGTGTCCGATAATGGCTCAAACCTCATGTCCGCCCTTAGACAGGGAAAGTTGACACATGTGCCATGCCTGACACATGTCCTTAATTTGGTGGTGCAGTGTTTCCTAAGTACGTACCCAGGGTTGCAAGATGTACTAAAGCAGGCCAGAGGAGTCTGTAGCCATTTCAGGCAGTCATACACAGCCAGTGCTTGGTTGGCTGAAATTCAGCGGGAATTCCACCTGCCCGTGAACCACTTGATTTGTGACATGCCCACCAGGTGGAACTCATTTTAAGCAATGCTGCAGCAGCTATACATGCAGCAGAGGTCCATCAGCGAGTACCTGTGCCAGTATGGCACAACGTCAGGCACAGGCCGCCTCTGCTTTTTTTCCCCTCATGCCAATGGCTGATCATTAAGGAGTCACTCAGGATGACAGCACCAATTTTTCTGCACCTGTTTGACATGAGCATATCATTGCAATTTTCTACAGCAAGGCCAATTCTTGCTTTCATCAAGAGTACCTCTATAGGGTTACGGTGGGAAGGCACCCCCGGCACCCAAAGAATAATTTTTCTGCACCTGTTTGACAGGTGCATATCATTGCAATTTTGTACAGCAAGGCTAATTATTGCTTTCTTTAAGAGTACTATTATAGGGTTATGGTGGGAAGGTGCCACCGACACCCAAAGACCAATTTTTCAGCACCTGTTTGACAGGTGCATATCATTGCAATTTTTTTACAGCAAGGCCAATTTTTGATTTCATCAAGAGTACATCTATAGGGTTATGGTGGGAAGGTGCCACTGACACCCAAAGACCAATTTTTCTGCACCTGTTTGACAGGTGCGTATCATTGCAATTTTTTTTACAGCAGGGCCAGTTCTTGCTTTCATCAAGATTACCTCTATAGTGTTATGGTGGGAAGGTGCCACCGACACCCAAAGACCAATTTTTACGCACCCGTTACTTCTATCCAAAGTCAAAGTGACACCAGAATGTATCCAAAAAATCTCTAATCTTGTTCCCAGTGCACTACATTGTGGCTTCATCATACACACTGGCTCCCCAGCTGTTGCTAAGCAAAATAAGGGCAGCTTGTAGGGAAAATTTCATTTTTTTGGCTTTATAAATGCAATTATTTCTGCAGCAGATTTTAGACATGGTACAGATCTGCCACTTTACAGGTAGACAAAGGGGACCCCCAGGCACTATATTGGAAGGAATTTTTCATTTTTATGCTTTCACTTTAAAAATAAAAAAAATCACTGCTCATTTAAAAATGATGTTTTTCACAAACTTTTTTTGTATTGAAACCAAGACCTGGACCCCTATAACCATTGTATGCCCAATTACTTGCATATAAGCCTCCAAAATGGCCACTTTTGATTTTTGACGTTCGGGACATTTGACTTAAATAATGGGGTTCGTTATTCGGGTCCGAACTTTCGCAGTGTTCGTAAGTTCTGGTTCAAAATGAACAGGGGTCCATTTGGCCCATCCCTAATCCTTACTATTTCACTTAGGCTTTAACATCTAACTGTTGAGCCAAACCGTCGTTGATGACCTCTACCAGACAATACAATCTGCTTTTTTACCATACTGATTCACTTAAGGCTGTATTTATATATAAAAAAAAAAGAAATGCAGAGATATTCATCCGATGAAACTGCATGTGAATTTATTCTGTATGACTGGGGGCAAAAATGAATTTTGTTTGGCAATTTTATTTCCAGGTCGAGTGTAATTTTTCATACAGAATCAGATGCATTATGGTTACTGGATGCAGCTGATGATCATAGGAAGTATTTATTCCCTATGATCATAAGCTTCATTTAGTGGCCATAATGCTGTATTTTCTTGATTTACTCGATTCTGTAGAGAAAATAGAATAATAACATTCAATTTTTGTCCACATTCACTCAAAGCGAATATGTATGCAGTTTCAAAAAACGTATAGCTCTACAAATTTTTCAGAAATATACCCTTGTCTACCATTTATAGAATTGTCATTCCACATTCTGGAACATCGCCTTGTCTATCTCTCCTTGCACACCTCCAAAGTCTGACAACTGCTTTTCAGAGGATGATGTACAATGTCACAGTATTCATTTTTTAGCATTAAACATCTGGCCATCAGATAAGTGAAAGATTATTACTGGCTGGTTGCTATGGGTTACTGTACTTGGCACATTACTATTTGTCTTTTAAAATAAAGGTACAACTATTTTGATGAACACAAACTGTATGCCTATAAATCTTGGAATTTGACCTTTTGGGAAATTTTCCTGCAGCAAATTATACTGAAAAGTATTTGGCTGGAGATGCTCAAAAGTAAATAGCAGATACAAGGATAATTACCAAAGCAACTATATTAGGTTTTATGTTGGCTGGATGGCCGTAGCACACAATTCCACAACATTTTGGATGTAAAACTTTCATTATCTGAATCACGTCTGGTACAGAAAGTGAATTGCTCACCTCAGAACTTGTAACAAGGTTATTTTTGGACAGACGGTGGAGCATTTATGAATAGAAAGTTATTGCATTTTTATGTAAAAACATAAGTCATGTGTCTTATATGTCTCTTAATTTATTCTTTTTTTTAAATTTTATTTTGTATTAATATAGTAATTGTAAAGTATTTAGGGAAATAAGGCTGGCCAATGGCATAGCTTATCATTTTGAAGATTCAAGGCAATCAGCTTTGCATAAATTTCCTGTAAAGAGCATTTTTTGTTGGCTAATATGCAAAAACAGAAGATATAGAAGCAGGAAGGTATCATAATATGCCATATCTAATTTGAGATAGCAACATTGTTGGCATATCTATTATCAATGAAATATTAAAAAAATGTGTTTTAGCTATAGTGGTTATACTGGTGCTAGAGTTGTGCATCTAGGATTAACAAAAAAAAAAACAATTAATCTTTTAAAATGTATTTAGAATTGAAATGCAGAGGAGCTTACTGTATATGTCAAAATAAGAACAAAGGAAAAAATACAGGCAAAAGCAACCAATCAGAATTTGGACTTAATATCTAAACTGCACAGAAAATTGGGACAGCTTTTGATAAAGGATAGCGACTGTATGTTCCCCGCAAAGTAATACAGGAAACAAGACAGGCTGGGAATTTGTTTAAGATTAATCCCAGGGTTTTGGTCTGGGAGGTATAGTTTAGGGCAGCATTTCTCCCCTTGGCACTCTTTAAAAGTCTGCAAAATCTCAAGGCACCCCAGTCTAAAAAATTTAAATGTTACTTATTAAAGGGAAACTTGAACATGTAACGCTGCACACAATAATTTTGGTGAAACTAACTTCACATTGGAAGCCTCCATCACATCAGAGTCCCCCATCACTACAGAGTCCCCCCATCACATCTCATCATCTCTGATCCAGGGAAAATTAAATCTAGTGCTTGTGGTACTCCAGGGGAACCCAAATAGCATTCCTAGGGTGCCACAGCACCCTGTTTGAGAAACACTGCTTTAGGGGGTTAAGTGTTAGGTAGTTTTTAGGATGAATTTTTGAATGCCCAGTTCTATATATTAATACTATTTTCAGTTTATAAATCTTATGCAATAGGAAGATAAACATTAATAATTATAGAACAAAAGTATAACAGTACAAACACTTAAAGTGAACCAAGTGAATTGTTTAAAAGTAAAAGGTCTGTCCTTATGGGTAGATTCCTCAGCATTGAAAAATCTAGTTTGAATAATGCCACAGTGCCACATCCCTTATATATTTACAATGGAAATGTTTAAGGTTGGGATTTTTAGTCACTAAATACAAACAAATTATAAAAATCATAAAAAATACTTTATTAATCCACAATCATAAAAATATTTTCAGAAAATAAAATCAGTCACCTGGTAAGTGACTGAACTTTGCATAAAGACCATCCTTAGTTGGAAATACATGAGCAATTATAATAGCCACGGTTTTATGAATAAGCTCCAATGTGCTTCACTTTAAAATAAATCTTCATCAGGGCAGGAGACGATGGTCAATCTTAAATATAGATGTACAAATATTTAACAGTATCTTATATAACAATAAAGTAACACTGGAGAGTGCAAAATCTGGTGCAGCTTCCAGAAACCAATCAGCTTCCAGGTTTTATTCTCAAACCTTAACAGAACAAGGTGAATTTAGAAGCTGGTTGGCTACCATGCACCACTGTACCAGATTCTGAATGGTCCAGTTTTAGTAAATCTCCCCCATAGTGTGTCCTCACACTTACATAATACTCAAATTAATATTGTTCAGCCAAAAACTGAAGTGTGTCCATATGCTTTCAGTCAGTCCCACTGTGTAAAGCCAGGGGACCACAAAGGTGTCAGAAACCATGAATCAGACTGAGACAGAAGTACAGTTAAATCACACTTGTTTAATAATAATAAAAAAAAGTAAACGTAGTGAAAACATAGCCAGAGTTCAGGAACCGGAAGGTATAGTCAGACAAGCCAAAACGTCAGGGAGCCATAGTAGTAGAACAGCAAGCAGGATCTGGAGCCAGAAGGAATGTCAGCCAAACAAGTCTTTAACAGGAACACAGGAGAGCATCTCTTGAGATGTGACCAAGGCGAAGGCAGAGATCATCTGAACTGGACGGCTTAAGTAGGCAGGACTGACAAGCAGGATATCATCAACAGGTGAGTCGCTGTGAAGAGATAGGAGCTGGCAATTAGTCAACAGCTGAGTGGCCAGCTTTGAGAAGGAAGGGCTGAGCCCAGTCCTGACAAAGGGACACTAAATACTCCCACGTTAGTCAAAACATGAAACAGCAGGGAAGTGGGTTACCCAGGTAAGGTGAACCACATCAAGTTTACATCACAGCTTAAAAAATGGTAAAAGGCCATCTTATGAAGTAATAGGCATTTGAACTCATTATGTGGAAGTGAACTCCTGGATTGGTTTTATGAGTATTATTTGGAAGCTGTTTTTTCAACTATTTGAGAGATATTTCCACCTCATGATTTGACGGTCAGGGTATTACCTTTTATCATTTTTTTGAGCTGTAGGGTTCTCTTAATGTGGCTCACCTTACCTGGGTAACTCAATTCCCTGCTGTTTCATGTTTTGACTCGCGTAGGGGTATTTAGCTCCCCTGGCTTTACACTGTGGGGTTGATTGAGAGTAGATGAACACACTTCACTTTTTTGTCTGAACAATGTTAATTTGAGTTTTATGTAAGTGTGAGGATATACTATGTTATTTCAAAACTTTCTTTATTGTTATACAGTATAAGATACTGTTATATTTGGGCATCTATATTTCAGATTGGCCATTGTCTACCCCGTCGAAGATTTATTTGAAATCAAAACGCTTTGCAGCTTATTCATAAAACTACGGCTATTATAACTATCCATGTAAAGTTCAGTCACTTACCAGCTGATTGCTTTTACTTTCTGATAATATTGTTATGATTGTGGATTCATAAAGTACTTAGTATAATTTTTATATTATGTTTGTATTTAGTGCCTGAAAAACCCCAACCTTAAACATTTGTAGATTTATCAACATATCTACAGTTTCTTCTTAAGACAGAAAAGCCACTTTCTGATTTAATTCCACCTTGCTACTGGGGCCTATCATTCCTTGTTTTAATGACTAAACTCAACCAGCTATCTTCTCTATTGACCAATGAGAATGGCCTCCCATTGGACATCAGAGTAACAGGTGGCATGGCTTTGCCATAAAGACAGAGGAAATCAGTCACCAGTAACAAAGTCTAACCAATTTAGAGAGAGGCAGAGATTACATTTTGTTTTGTGTTTCATACAAAAAGTTGAATGTATAAAAGTATCAATTCCATAATATATCTGTTGTTATCCTTATTAACCAGAAAAGTGTATTCTGCGCCCCTTTCTGACTTCAGAATCAAACTCTGCCAGCTGCCATTCCATTGTCCATGTGGTGTTTTTCTTAGGTAAGACTGTATTATATATAAATGCAATGCTAGCCCCTGACAAAGGCCAAAACATTTATGGTGGAGCAAGCAGCAGTGACACCAGGAACTGAAACTGTATGGTGTGTATCCATTACTGTAAACATTGCTTAAACATCATTGATCTGCACAATTTAAGTTTTTATTTTCTCCCATCTGTGGAACAAGTGAACTTTGTGTGAAATTCTCTTGAAGACACAAATCTAAGCCACCAGGCTGTTTGCAGGATAGGGGGGTTCTCAAAAAGGGGATCTTGTTAAACAAAGGAGGATGCTCTCAGGAAGAACCATTAGGTCAGAAAGATCTGGGTAATCTGTGAAAAATGTGATTTCTGACCTTTTCCAGAACTGATACATACATTCAAATAATAGAGGATGTACTTACACAGTAGTGCAGAAAAACATCTAGATATATTTTCCACTGAAAAGACTTTGTTTTATTTGACTTTGCAGGGGGACTTTACTGTTAGTATTTGTTTTATTGCTTTTGGTGGGGATTAGCCATCATATCTGGGAAAGTCAGGCCTCAGTAATCAAATATAGCCAGTGAAAAGCAAAGAGGAGGCTTTGTGATTGGTAAAGATAACTACGGGCATTGTGTTCTCCTGGCGGGGGGGGAGCCACCTCGGCCAGTAGTACACACAGTGATTGTTGCTAGTGGCTATAGCTGCATGCAATAATCGCATGCAAAATCCAACAGGCGAATTGATTGATCACCTTGGGTACAATCAGTCTGCCCATAAATGGTTCAAATCTTGGCTGGTCCCTGCTTAACCAGCACCGATTCGAATCCTCTATGGCCGGCTTTAGGCATAGTGTTCAATTTAAACCTTTAAAAGCATGTCTCTCTTTAAACCACGTGGGCTTATTCAATAAGCAATGCAAAGAGTTATGTGTAGCATCCCACAAAAAACAACCAGAATTAACCCTGTTGATTTAAACCAGCTGAGGTGGGTATTGTACTTTTCACATTGGACTATTTGTCTTACACTTCCCTTTCTAAATAAGAACTTGTTCACACAGGTAGTACAAATGTGTGCACGCCCTACCACCCACTGAAAGCCTCACAAAATTGATTGTCTCTCCTCCCCATTCCCCCCTGCTGGTCTGCTCTCACATTATGCTTTAATATAAGTATTCATATGCACAGAACTCCCAGACCACAGTGGTCAATGCCTCTGTGTGATCAATGGATAGTTCTGTGCTCAGGTACAGTCCAGATTACACTCACACTGAAGCAAACCACTCCAATCCATAAGTGATCCATGCCTGTGACCATCTCTTCCAAGTGGTCCTGGGCATTGTATGCTTGGGCACAGTTCAGAGCTTTTTAAATTGCACAAACAAACCCGACCAGGAGAGTGAATCATGCCTGGGCTTGGCTAGAACTGTCAGTGTGAGTGCACCCTAAGTTTGTTGGTTATATATCAAGCAGAGAAAAAGAAGGTCACACATATTTCAGGACATAAGCCATCTACTCCACAAGTGAGATGCTCTATGACAACTGACTGCAGATCATATAGATCTTAGATTAAAGTAAACTGAGTAAACTTTATGACTTTAGCAGAATTGCAATGTCTTCTGGATAGCATTAAAGGCTAAGTTTACCTTTGTCCCCCCCCCTTTTTTTTTCTAAATTCCAGCTCCCCCCCTATGTGTCAATATAGCATTAATGTACTTATTTTGTAAAAATAAAACAGATTTCCATTAATTCTACACAGGGCTTACCTCACTCTCTTCATAGCTGTTTAAACACACTGCTCGATTAGTTCTGCCTTACATCCTGGTCAGATTTTAGGTCATGACACAGGAAGGAGTTGACCAGCTGAGGGTAGATGATGCAGGGTGTGTGCTAATGAGATCAGCTGGTCAACTACTTCCTGTGTCATAACCTAAAGTCTGACCAGGAAGTAAGGCAGAAGTAATCAAGCAATGTGTTTAAACAGTTATGAAGAGAGTGAGGTAATCCGGTGTAGAAGTAATGGAAAGCTGTTTTATTTTTGCAAAATAAGTATGTTAATGCTATATTGGTACATAGGGGAGCTGGAATTTCAAAAATAAAAAAGGTGAACAAAGGTGAACTTAGTCTTTAAAACTTGATGACTGATTTCATTTGCTGCCTGTATCTGCTCAATGTAACAAATATAAAATATACATAAAAATGTATCAAGATATAAAGCAGTGATGCAGAAGCACAGGGTTAAAGCAAGACTACGCAAGCACTTACCATCTTTAAAAAAATGCTATAATTGAATAATTCCAAAGCAGAATGTGTCATTAAATAAACCCTAATCTCAATCATTTACTGACAATGAGCTAACCTTTTAACTGAGCAGGCAGTCCTTGATTTGTGTGAGCGGTTCATTTTTTTGTTTAATGAGTTGTGTGCATGATGTGGAACTCAGTTTCCCCTCTGGACCCAGGCTGTCACATCTCTTTGTTTATTTGATGCAGCAAACATTGTTTTGATTAATATATATAACCTGCCGAGAAAAGACAGGATTACAACAACGTTGCCTAATACCTGAACAACCTATTGACACCGAGGTCTCGGATTCGGTAGCTTCATAGCCCAGCTGAACGAATGAATGACATTTACCGTCTGTCTGCATGCAAAACTGCTTGAACATTTGAAAAAATAGAAGAGCGCTAAGGTAGCTAAATATTTTGAACACAGTTTTGTTTGTTACTCTCTCTTTCAAGCATCATTGTTGCTATGACAACTCCGGCTAAATAACTCATTTGGGAAAATACTTGTACCCAGCACTCTATTATCTGTCATTCAATAATTTCACGTTCATAATAACTAGAAATCAATGGGCTTCCTTAGAGACAGCTTGTTGAAAGGGCAGGTGTACTGTTGGCAGAACACAACTAATATTTGTTTCTTCTTGCTTCTGTGTCAGACATCAGCTAAAAAAAAATGATTTTGGAATAGTAAATTAGGCTCAGGCTATTGTTTTACAAAGCGGTAGCATGTTTAAAAACCAAAACAAAATGAATTTAATATTCACTGATATCTTGAAGAATTAAAGCTAAACTCTAGTCTTACCTATAGTTTTGCACTGTTGTATGGGCTGCTTTGCTGCACTAAAACGTCATACTCTCATTTCACTGCATGCTTTGAGATTCTCACAGTGTGTATTAGAAGTTGAAGACAGATTTATCAATCTAGAGGATATCCAGCAGCATCTAATGCTTTATTCCCCAGGAATCCTGTTCTTGGTCTGCCACTTTCATTTATTGTAATTAGCTCAATAAATAAATAAAAAATAAGATACATTGTAAATCAAAAAATAGGAAACACCAATGTACCTCCATCATTAAAGTGGTTGTAAACCCTTACATATACACACTAAAGTGACTAGCCTCAGATGATACACAGAGATGAAACAAATCCTCCTACATTCGGGAATATGTTGATCTACAGTGCTCTCTTCTTTTGAGTCATTTAAATTATAGAATTGAGACACCATTTCTGAACTCTAGAAGGCAGGGGAAAGAGATCTGGAAAAGGACACCCCCCCCCCTCCTCTACACAGTCTCATAGGGAAACATGCACAGCTGAAGCTGTCAATCAACTACTGTGTGCTGGGGTGCGTGTCTCAAGATTGTCTAGTGTTGACACAGGCTGTCATAAGTGATTATTGCCAATAGCAGAGGAATGAGAAAGAAGACAGAAATCGCTTTGGATAGAGGCAAGTACACAATATAGAAGTATATGCTTTGTTCAATTTTCATTCCAGAGATTTACAACCACATTAACCTGGATGGCCAGCTGAACTAGCTCAAAATAACCAGGCTGGGGAGCCCCCCCCCAAAAAAAATATCATAGCAGGGTCCAGTATTTTACCTGAACCAACTAAAAATATAAACTGTATTATGTAATCTTTAATCCACCTCAAACCCATAAAACCAAGCCAAGATAAATGAAAGTTAAACTTGCCCACAATTTAACTCTAAAAACAACCATGATCCGCTGCTCTATTTTTTCCCAAAAGATACATGGATACTGATGCTCAAAACAATTAATTTGGGCTGACATAGAAAAAAAACAAAAACAAACCAGCCACCCAAAAAAGTAAGGTTTAAAACTGACAAAGACAAAATTCTAGAATCAAAACAAGGTGAACAAGCACATCAAAAGAAATTGGCATTCTATTATCAACCAGTTCTTTTATTAAACCCTTTCCATTGAAACAAAACAAAAGACAATGCTTAATGATAGTTCAGAGGGTACAAAAAATAACCAAAAATGATACCACTTCGATCAGGATGGTATCCCAAATTAATCCCAGATCAAATCCTACAGGTGGAGTGGAAAATGTACTCTTTCCACATTCACTGTTGGTGCCAGGTCTCGAATCCGGGATCTTTGAAAGAGTGCCTGCAACACCATTCGTAAAATATTTTTTTTTTACCTTAACATAATAATGGATGAAGTAAAATCTTGACCACAAACTCAAACTTTGCAGTACGACAATTAATCATGAATAAAATGCTCTTATTTTCTGTATATAAGAGCATTATTTTATTCGTAAACTGGTTGCTCTATATAACAATGGACACTAACTTTGCAAAGAAGTACACAAGAGAAAGTTTTTCTTGCTTAAAAGTAGAATGCAAACCTGTTAAAAAAAAAAAGCTATCACATCTGAAGGGGACAAAAAACAGAAAGTCATCAAGACCTATAACTCCCCTTCATCCTGACAATTTGTGGGAAACCATACCTAATGAAAATTATGTTTAATATTTTATACAAAATATGCTGCAAAATAAAACCCTAAATCAAAGCTTTCAATTTTTTTTAGAAATTAACACTACTTTCATTCTCCTACTTACTTACTTACTGCAAACATTTTTGACAAAACATCTCATTCTAGTTAAACCAATACAAATCCACCAAATTTCAAATATGCCCCCAGGATGATGTTGATATGCTGAAGCATGCCTAAGCATTTAGATGGAAATTGTCCATCCATAACCATATATGGTATGCCTAAAGCCAGTTATATAACGATTGTGGAACTACCCTGCTTCTAGCATTGTCAAGTTTATCTTTAGATTTATTATCTGACTTAATAAAAAATTCATTAGAAGATGGTAAAAGAGAGAGCAAATCCACAAATGTATCCTTTAAAAGTGCTTTTTTTCTGCAGTGATGAACAAAGAAATGAAAACCCAGAGGCAAACATTTGCTAGGAAGAATTTCTTTAAAATGTGACTTAAGAATACCCATGTAAGTTCTCCTGATTAGCAGCAAGTACAGTGGAACCTTGGATTACGAGCATAATCCGTTCCAGGAGAATGCTTGTAATCCAAAACACACGCATATCATAGCGAGTTTCCCAAAAGAAGTCAATGGAAACAAAGTCAATGGAAATGAAGGCCCCACCTCTGGCCACATGCAATACCGCATGTAGCCAGAGGTGGGGGAGTGCAGGAGAGACTCGGAAAAACTCGGAGACCTCTCGGATGCACTCAGAAACCCTCGGAAAGGCTCGAAAACACAGTATTTCTGAACGGTCACTGCCCCCCCGCACTTCTGGCCAAATGCGGTATTGCACACCACAGAGGCTTGAATCCTGCTCGTCTTGAGAGACAACACTTGCAAACCGAGCCAGGAATTTAAAAAAAAAAATCTGCTTGTATTGAGAAATGCTCGTTAACCGCGTTATTCGCAATCCGAGGTTCCACTGTATGTCATTTTCAAATGTATGAATCCAAGCAGTAAAAGGCATCGCTGTCTCAATAGGGTGTGAACAAAAGGTGCAGGCTGCTGTAAAGATAGACATCCTTGTCACTAGTCTTGTTGTGTCCTGTAGTCTAGTAGGCAGAGTAGTTATAAGTGCTTTATTAAAGCTTTCAGCCTCTGAGTATATCAAAACAGGAACAGGAATTGGGGATAACTTAAAGTGATTGTAAATGATCACCTTGTAAAACAACCTATTCAGTTTAAAATAGAAATGGAATGCAAAACATTTTTCTATAGACATAAAAAAACATTATAAATACCTTTTTTCCTTTTTTATAAGTGATCACATTCCCTCTGTTCCCTCTGTTCTCAGCTGCATAAGAGCTGGGGAGTAGAGGCAGCAGCATACTGAGCTTCCCAGTGAAAGATTGTGCAGGGGGGCGTGTCAGGACATGTCTAATCATTGGAGGAGATCACACTGAGTTCCCAGCATAGCTAGAGAACTGACCACATTGTGCCTTCTTGCTTAGTGTGGTCATTTTTTAATAGGAAAGCCAAGGGACTGGCGGGTACACCGGGGATTTCACACAAAGTAAGCAATACAAAAAGAACAGGATACTTTCTCATACTAGTACATGGTACAGCAGACAAATATTGGGAATATGAAGTGCTGGGGTAACAAACGCATTAAAATGAGTATGAAAATTATGTAACAACTGGAAATAATGAAATCTGCAGACCATAAATATGTACACAATATGAAGATTTTACATTGTATGTTTATGTTGTATGCGGCTCTTGTAGAACCGCTCAGTGATCAGAAAGGTAAAATAAAGCTGTTTCATTACCTAACTTGGGGGGAAAGACAGATACAATTAACACAGAGAACTTAACACAGAAAGAGATCATTTAGGTGTTTGATATATGTCATGACCAAAGCAAGAATGAAACTGTGGTTACATAGACAGCTATGTCACAGAATTGAAAATGCTAGCAGCAAGCTGTGTGTTTGGAGATATCAGAGGTTCTTTCATCAGAGATAGGATTGTGTGTGGAATCTCAGATTCTCACCTAAGAGAGAGACTGCTAAGTGAAGATCTGTTTTTACAGAAATGTATTCAGATATGCAGAGCCTCACAAATGACAAAAGCCAAAAAAGGTTTGAAGGTTCAACTGATATGCATACAGTATATGTTCAAAAGGTACATATAACAAAAGCGTAACACAACTCCCCCTTGAGGAATCTCCACCCCTCCTTGGAAATTGCAACCCTGGACCTTAATGTGAAGGCATCCCACAGTCCTTTATAGGATCTGTACATTCAATCACATGGAGAAGTCTGTCTGTGCATGCTAGATGCAATGTAGTCCTGCCCCTCTCAGTCAGTATACAAGTCCTCCCATGGCATCAAATCTCAATCTCTTGTCCAAGACACATTATGCTGACAGTTGAGGGTTGCTCTTCTTATCCACCATGTTGCTGCACTGGAAACAGGTATACAGTATTTCTCGCTTAACAAATGTTCAGAGGGAGTTACTCCTTTCTCCTTGGTGCCAACTCTAGCAAATGGGCTCTCAGTATCCTGTTTGTAATGCCAAGAGATGAGTGTTAAGATGCATGTCTTATCTTTATTTTAAATGCTGTGGTATGCATGGCTCACTGCTGTCCTCTAGCATGGGGCTCCCCAGGGTTACCCAGATTCAACTTGTGAGGGGACACTCTGAGAGCAACCCAACCTAGCTTGAGCTGGACACCAGGCCCCCCTGCCATTAGTCTTCACAGTACCTCCCTACCTCCCACAGTGCCCCCAGCTTCTTTTCAGTCCCGCATAGTAGGGATGAGCTTCGAGTTCGAGTCGAACGTAATTTTGACTCGAACATCGGGTGTTCACCCATTCGCCGAACAGCGAATTTTATGGGGTGTTCGTGGCAAATTTGAGTGCCCAATAATGCACTGCAAGACCACAGTGCATTGCTGTATGATGATTGGCCAAAGCATACACCTGACCAGCATGCTTTGTCCAATCACACCACGCTCCTCAGGGAAAGGCATAATTGGCCAAAGGCAGGGTGAACATGAACAGGGAGATGCTGATGTAAACAGCATCTCCCCGTTCTGCCTAGTGACAGTGTCACTGGATCTCTGCTCCCTGTCATCGGAGCAGAGATCAGTGTACTGACACACACAGCCCATCCCCCTGACAGTTAGAAACACCTCCCTAGTACTGATTTAACCCCTCCCCGCCCCCTAGTGGTTAACCCCTTCACTGTCAGTGTCATTTACACAGGAATCAGTGCATTTTTATAGCACTGATTGCTGTATAAATAACAATGGTCCCAAAAATGTGTCAAAAATGTCCGACGTGTCCGCCATAATGTCACAGTCACAATAGAAATCACTGATCGCCGCCATTACTAGTAAAAAAAAAAATAATAATAAAAATGCCATAAAACTATTCTCTATTTTGTAAACGCTATAACTTTTGCGCAAACCAATTAATCTACGCTTATTGCGATTTTTTTTACCAAAAATATGTAGAAGAATACGTATCGGCCTAAACTGAGGAAAAAATATTTTTTTTATATATTTTTGGGGGATATTTATTATAGCAAAAAGTAAAAAATAATGTGTTTTTTTCAAAATTGTCGCTCTTATTTTGTTTATAGCGCAAAAAATAAAAATCGCAGAGGTGATCAAATACCACCAAAAGAAAGCTCTATTTGTGGGAAAAAAAGGACGTCAATTTTGTTTGAGAGCCACGTCGCACGACGGCGCAATTGTCACTTAAAGCGACGCAGTGCCGAATCGCAAAAAGTGCTCTGGTCAGGAAGGGGGTAAATTCTTCCGGGGCTGAAGCGGTTAAAATACAGTGTAGTACAGTGTTAAAAAAAAAAAAATACCCATCATGTCTGGAAGGCCTCCAAGGAGAGGCAGACGCTCACAGGCCACTAGAGGGCAAGCAGCCTCTGAAGTAATATTTAACAGCAGGGACCGTTCCTGCACTCAACAAGAGTAACTGTGAGGGGTTACAGTCTTCTGGCACCACCAACACCTAAGGCCAAATGTTTCTTCACCGGTTTAACAGGGGCATGTAATTACAATTTTTGAAATAATATTTAACAGCAGGGACCGTTCCTGCGCCCAACAAGAGTAACTGTGAGAGGTTACTGTGTTCTGCCACCACCAACACCTAAGGCCCAATTTTTTAGCAGAGTATATAGTGCAGTCCGTATAGTATATATACTGCAGTTCAGAGTATATAGTGCAGTCTGTATAGTATATATAATGCAGTTCAGAGTATATAGTGCCCTCAGTGTAGTATATATAATACAGTGCAGGGTATATAGTGCAGTGTACAATATATAATATAATGTGGTTGAGGGCAACCCTATGACAGAATTAAGAAAAAAATTACATGGGTTCCCCCCCGTCCATACCAGGCCCTTGGGGGGGGCACGCAATTTAAAAAAATAATTGGCGTGGAGTTCACCTTAATATCCATACCAGACCCGAAGGGCTTAGTATGGACTGTGGGGGGTGGGGGGGGGGGAAACCCACGCTGGAATATTTCATTTTTATTGTTTCACTTTAAGCATTCTTAAAATCACTGCTCCTGAAAAAACGTCCGTTTTAAAAACTTTTTTTGCATTTGATACATGTCTCCTGGGGCAGTACCCGGATCCCCAAACACTTTCTATGGCAATAACATGCATATAAGCCTTTAAAATGAGGACTTTTTCACGTTGTGTCCCATAGACTTTAACAGTGTTTGCATGTTCGCATAAATGTTTTGTCTGTTCGCAAGTTCCCATAGCTTGCTGCAGAGCCCCCAGTCCTCCATAGTGTCCCCAACCTCCAACAGTGTCCCACAGTGCCTCCAAGTGCTTGCAGTGCGCTCTAGTCAACCATAGTGCCTTGCAAACTCCTCAGCCACCTAGAGAAACCCACAGTCCCCTCCAGAGATGCAATCCCCACAGTTGCCCCAGCTTGCAATAGAATTGCTTTCAGAGCCACCAAGTCTGCTTTACACCCTTCAGAAATTTTCACTGTTGGGGCATGGAAGCTTTTGGAAGAATTTACCAGGTACTGGTCCCAAACAGGTTGAGAACCACTTCCCTACACAACTACTCGAAGCAGTGTTTGGGGTGGAGAAATTCTACCAGTACATCTATGGGCGATGTGAAGTAGTACATTCCTCTAATAACCCTCTGGAAAGTACTACAAAAAACATTATTAAATATAATATATAGTACTACAAAACAACTGCAGCAAATGCTTTTTCAGCTTCAAATGTATGACTTTGACATCAGCTACTGTCCTGGAAAAGATTTACTTATTGTAGTGTAGATGCTATGAGTAGAGCTTACTTTACTGTAACTGTACAGAAGGAGAAACAGGCATTAAGAACATTAATATACTGCAAATACTGAATTGTATCAAAATACAAATTAAAATACTAAAGGATAAAAATAACCTGCAGATTTTTAAATAATGTCATATTACAAGGCTGGCCTAAATACAAAAAAACATGCACCAGTGGATTGTGATATCAAAGTTGGCTCTCTTTTCATTATGAGATACATGCCTCTTAGAGATATTCTATGCACTATTAAAACTTGTTTTATGCACTACCCTTTGTGTTAACAATCATAAGCAAGATTAACTATCTAAACAAGTGCCATATATTACACTGGTGTGGTTCTGCATTGGAGTAGTTGTGGAAGAAATGTATGAATCCATCTGTGATCATATAACTAATGTGTCTCTTATTCTGTCTCATTGCTCCTGATTTGCATTGCCTTTCTGTGTAACAACATTCATACATCTCCCTCAGAGAGCTACAAAAAATGCATTTTGACATCACGGAATGTTTCAGTAAGTTACTTCTACAATTTGACACTGAAAATGTTCCATCTGAAAAGATGAATCAGGGTCATCAGGCCATCTGGGACACAATAAGGATATGAAATGGACAAGTTAATCCAGGGCTGCATTTTAACATTGTGTTCCCCTTAGCACATATAAATGCAGAATACACCCCTTTTGTCATCATCACTTTTATATGATCATTTGCTAAATACTAAGCCACTATCTGTGAACAGAGGAGCGAAATTGCATTGGGAACATTTATTAAACACAGATGAAATACTGTACATGTTGAAAGCAAACAAGTGCAATGAGAAAGTACCAGAGAATAATCTAATAAAATAGGAAGAGCATTTGACCACATTAGTGAAATCAGTTGATCTGGAGATTAATAGTACATAAAACACCTTTCACCAAGATAAAGCAACAAAAAAGTTACATTTTAAAGGTGCATTTTCACCTTCGAATGCTATTTCACTCCAATTCAATGCATGAACCCTGGTGGGGGTTCCCGCAACTAGCCGCAGATTGAAGCCCCATTGAAAGCAATAGGAGACTGACAGCTCCCACAGCTAATCGCGTCCACTCAAAATGTAATCACTCATGCAGCGATCAGTGATCAGCTCTGGACTGCCTGCGTCCAGGGGCGATCACTCGCATGTGATTACGGTATGAGATAATTATTGTGAGTAGCCACAATTGGCTGCAGTCTCCCATGCTTTCAATAGGGCTGCCTCCCGCAGTTAAATGCAGGAACCCCCACTGAGGTTCTTGCATCTAATCTGAGTTCTGGTGCATTCGCAGGTGTGAATGCCCCCTAAATGGGATTTCATGAAAACAGTGAAATTGAAGACCTAAAAGGACTAGGGTCCCCACACTTGCTGTCTTGCTCACCTTGTGTAGCCTCACCGTGCCTCACTTACCACCTACACTGACTGTATTCCTAGAGCACTAGGTTACTTTCATTTAAGTCACACTGGACCTATTGCTACCATTCGTTCGTAATTTTTCTCCAACATTAATGTCAGCATACTGGGCGCCCTTATCTGTCTTTCGTTGTTTTTATTAATACATATACTGCCCCTTTTTTCGCCCCCTGCAGCCACCTACTTGCGACATGGAGCCCTAAATTTCACCCTGGGGGACTGTACACGTTCACCCCTTGTGGCCAACTGAATTCAGGAAATTAACACAGGTATAATCAACTATCCCTGAGGAAGCCAATGTTGGCGAAACATGTGGGATTCTTAAACCTGTTACCAAGACCCGCCGCTACGCTACTGGCTGTTTTTTTGCTATATCACCGTGTTTGGCGGTTTTGTATTTTTTCCCCTCAGTGTTTGTTCACACCCTTGTTGTATATATTTATTGTATACTCCTTTTTAATCTGTTCATTAATAAAATATATATTTTTTATAGCTCTGTACTCCAACAATTTTTTTTGGGCACCGCTATAATCCCCTTACTCTCCTCCTACCACCGTTATCAAATTTACTGGGATGAGGTGCTGTATTATATCGAGGACTATCTAGTCAAAAACCTTCTGAAGACCTAAAAGGTGATTGTTGCAAATTTTAATGATACAAAATACTTGCACAACTATTTTTCAAACCTATATTTACAGTAAAAAATACACTAAAATAATTTTAGTGCACACAAATCAGGGGCATAGATAAGGAGGGATAAGGGTGCTTAAATCTCCCCAGAGGGGGGATGATGCAGCATCAATCACTGACAGCCACCAAGCGACTGAAACTCTGCAGCCACACTCCAGCTGCCTGTTAGATTTCAGAGACAGATAACACATCTCTCCTTGGCTCCATCTCAGCTCTGGTTACATGACACAACCAATGGAGGATTTTCCCCTACTTAGAACTGCCCAGTCTGTTGAGTTGGTTTCATGGGGGCGTTCTGAGTATGACATTTTTATGGGTAGATCTATACTTGGTGGGAGATTGGTACTGGGGGATGGGACTGTATTGAGAGGAAGATTTATACTGGGAAAAGGGGGATCTCTACTGAAGGGAAGATCTGTACAGAAGGTAAGAAAGCTGCACAAGTGTGTGTGTGGGGAGTTATCTATTTTGGCAGGGATTTTGGCTTGGGCAGGGAGGGAACTTTTTTGTTGTAATCTGATGCTAGCACTCTGTGCAATATGCACTCCTGACCCCTGCACACTGTGGGTTATGCACACATGCCAGCACTCTGTGTGTTATGCACTCCTGCAATCTGTGCACTATGCTTTGATAACCCCTGTGTTCTGTGCATTACACATTTCTGCCCCCCGCTCTCTGTGTTTACACATTCTGACACCTGCACTCTATGTGTTACTCACCTCTGACCCCTGCACTCTATATGTTGCACACTCCTGACCCCTGTGCTCTGTACGTTACATACTCCTGATCCCTGCACTCTGTATGTTACACACTCCTGACTCTTTTGCTCTGTAAGTTACACACACCTGACCCCTGTGCTCTGTGTGTTACACACTCCATACCCCAGACATCTGGACGCTGCACTGTATAAATATTAAAGTTGTCGTTTCAAGGACTGTGCCTTATATTACTGTATACATGGTGAGTTGGCTCAAGTTTTAAGCTCCTCTCACTGTTAGCACAATGTTGCCTCCTACCTATTTAAGGGCTAAACTCTTATAGGAAAAAATATATTTATTTACATCCCAGCCACAAAAAAATATATAATTGAATTATACATAGATTACAAATATATCAAGCCTTAAAACTGAGTGTGTCCTCAAAATGGAATGAAAGAAAAAATGATGATACTTATAAAAGCAACAGATTAAAAACTTTTTTTATCTTATCAGTTTAGAATGAACTATATATAACACCTCTAGAATTATCCCTCTCATTCTCACGTGTGCAGCTAAACTTAATATGTGTTTTCCGAACTGCTTACCCTTGATGCCTTCAATACACTACTATCAAACACCATCAAAAACTCACTATAAAAGATAAAAACAGCCATGTTGATAATGGGCTTTAGCTGTAATAAGGAAAGACCCCTGCGCATTGCGCATCGGCGCAGAAATGTATAGTTTCCTTTGGGAGAGCATGTGACTGACTGATTTTGAGGCAGTAAATTGTGGGAGACAGGAACTAGAAGAAAGGGTCATTTTTATCAGCAGGTGGGTGTGTAGAGGGTTTGGAGAAATTTTTTCTTCTGCTCCAGCAAAATGCTGACAGGAAGTTTGTTACTGGAGACTGTGGGGTGAGTGTTGGCAAGTGCTGCTTTGAGTTTCAAGGCTATAGGATTGGATATAGGTATGCTTAATTTTTGCTGCTGCCTGCCATTCACCTCTTGTTATTTGAAAAAAAGATGCACAGGAAAAGTCTAAAAAAGACTAAGGCGGAGTTATATGAGGCACCCATCACATGTGGTGGCCCGGCAATTTCCAATTAGCCCCCTTTTCCCAGCTTCCCTTTTCCCAGTTTGCATTGCCCTTCCTGCCCGTGATCATGCTTAAATAAAAGTCTTCCTGCAACACAGGAGTAGGAGGGGTAGAAGAAAGGGGGGAAATGATTGAGAGAGGTGAGGGGAAGGGGAGGAGGAGGATGAAAAGATGCAGAGGAGGAAGAAGAGGTCACATTACAAAGGCTATCTACCTGTGTGTCACAGCAACTCTATATTGTTGGCTGGTCCTGATTTGGGAAAGGCCAGGCAGCCTACTGATGTAGGATGCTACATTTAATTTTTGCAGCTGTCTGCCATTTTCCCTGGCTGTAGGTTCCCCCCTCTATTAGCTGCACTTTCCCTTATATTGCCTATGGCCATAGGATTTTCCCCAGCAGGTATGCATCCAGTGTCCTGATTATAATAAAATAAATACCAGATGGTAACTGAAATAAATACCAAATGGCAGCAGACAATTCAGTGTGATCCTTAAAGTCACATTAAAAGAACCCTCTCCAGAATTTAGTTTCAAGATTCGCTCTCCCCCCTTTCCCTAGACTTCAATGAGGTTCTCTGTTAAAGTGTCACTAAACCCAGAACTCCAAACTATCAATAAATGCTGTATTACACACTGTTCATACTCAGTCAGTCACTATGGGATTCATTTTCTGTATTTTGCAAAAAACCTGGTTGAACCTGTTGTTCCCTATCTCCCCCTTTTGATCTTGTCCCCAATGCAGTTTGACATTCTACAAATCAGAGGTGGCAGCTACTGCACATGCTCAGTTTTCAGTGAGTTTCTATGCTGAGCACTTTTTCCCTATCACATTGGAGCAGCCCATGTGACTATAGAGTCACACATGTGGAGGTATACACAGTGGTAAATGACAGCCCACTCCCTTTCTCCTCCATGCCCAATAACCAGCTAAACACAATGGAGGCTGGATATTACATGTAGATTTATGGAGGTTTTACCTCCCTGTTATTCTAAGACACAGACTGGAGGGGTGTGACACAGGCTGTAATTGACAGTTTATTGATATTAATTATTAATTTTTACTCTGTATCCCAAGGGCTGTTTTTCCTATTTTGAACATGTGATCAGAGGACTAGAATCTTCTCCTGCTTAAAAGAGAAGTATGGGTTTGGGGGTTATTTCAGTTTTAGACTTACCTAGGTGGATACAGCATTGGTCCAATGCTGCATGTGTCCCCGGCATCTCTGCACTAAGAACTGAGTCATTGAGCATCGCCGATGGCTCGGTTCTCTCGGCTCCCCAATGAGAGAGCTGCTGACTGTTAATCAACAGCTCTTCTGCTCTGCTTCTCCACGCTCATTGGATCGCTGAGTCGGGATGACGCAGTGCCTGGACTGATAATGGTGACATCAGCAGAGAGTGGACTTCAGTCTGCTCTTTGCTGAAAACGGGTCACAGGAGTGCAAAACAAACTGTACTCCTGTGACCCATAGGGGAAGCCCAGCCAAACAAGCTCAGGTTGGACTTCTCCTTTAAGTTTTCCTGCAGATAGGCTGAAAATGAGCTGGGTCATGTGACAGCTGTATATCGATTAGGAAAAATGTACATCGATTTTTTGTATTAAAATTATTACAGTGCCATCGTCAACATACAGAAATAGAAGGGACAACATAAAAGTAATAGTGTGTGTTTAATATCACTTTAAGTTCAGGTTTCATGGATTTCAAACAGTATTTGCAAATCAAATTTGGACAGATTTGCTTATCCCTAATCTTATACAAAGAGCACTGGTTCTTCATTCTGACTGGCCTCATAGTTTGTCCCGAACATGTAATTTTACTGACAATGCCCCCATGCTGTTGAAACTGTCGAGGTGAGAGGTAGGGATGAACCAAACACCCCTGGTTCGGTTCGCACCAGAACTTGCGAATAGGCAAAAAATTTGGATGAACACGCGAACACTGTTAAAGTTTATGGGACAAGAACACGAAAAATCAAAAGTGCTCATTTTAAAGGCTTATATGCATGTTATTGCCATAAAAAGTGTTTGGGGACCTGGGTCCTGCCCCAGGGGACATGTATCAAAAAAAATGTTTTAAAACTGCTGTTTTTTCTAGAGCAGTGATTTTAATAATGCTTAAATTGAAACAATAAATGAAATATTCATTTAAATATCGTGTCTGGGGGTGTCTATACTATGCCTGTAAAGTGGCGCAGTTTTCCCGTGTTTAGAACAGTACTACAACAAAATTACGTTTCTAAAAGGAAAAAAGTCATTTAAAACTGATTGCGGCTGTAATGAATTGTCGGGTCTCGGCAATATAGATAAAAATTATTGAAAAAAACTGCATGGGTCCCCCCCCCCAGTTCATTACCAGGCCCTTTGGGTCTGGCATGAATATTAAGGAGAACTCCAAACCAAAATTTAAAAAAAAATTGAGTGGGGTCCCCCCAAAATCCATACCAGGCCCTTCAGGTCTGGTATGGATATTAAAGGGAACCCTGCGCCAAATTATTTTTTTTTAAATATCATAGGGGTCCCCTAAAATCCATAGCAGACCCTTCAGGTCAGGAACACTGTTTACTTTTATTTTTTCATTTTTTTTTTCTTGATCACTTTTATTGCTGTCACAAGGAATGTAAAAATCCCTTGTGACAACAATAGTCATGTGTCAGGCATTTTTTGGGAGGGATCTGGGGTCTATAAGATCCAGAATCCCTCCTATACACTTAAAGGCATTCAAAATGCCAAGTTTGGCTGTTTTTAATACTGACTTTTTTTTAAAATCTGGCGCCTTAAGGCTTTAGAAGTGATATCATGACGTCGCTTCTAGGTTACTAGATCTGAGATCCGACCAAAGTCGATTCCAGCTTTTTTTGGGTCTCAGACCAGCCCGCGGACGTGCCGACCAGCCGGCTGGTGACTCGGGCCATCCCAGTGGGACAGTAGAGCCCAGTTGGAGCGGCGGAAAGTGGTGGGAGGGAGGACGTCCCTTACCACTGCTTGTGATAACAATGTTAGCCGCATCGGTTGTTATCACAAGAAAACCGAACTACGGCTCTAAAAAAATGGTACCAGGGTGATGGTGGTACAACAATCACTTGAAACAGAATGATGTACAAGTACCTGATTTTGCGGCAAATGGATAAAAGTACAAAACTGTTTTTTTTTTTAAATTCATTTTACATCATAAAATATCCACCACTTAAATCTTTGGAATATTAACCACTTCAATACCAGGCACCTACGGCCATCCCTGCCCAGGACAATTTTCAGCTTTCAGCTATGTCACATATTGAATGACAATTGCGCGGTCATGCTGCACTGTACCCAAACTAAATTT
Source organism: Lithobates clamitans (assembly GCA_037952925.1). Lineage (NCBI taxonomy): Eukaryota > Metazoa > Chordata > Amphibia > Anura > Ranidae > Lithobates > Lithobates clamitans. The sequence continues at coordinate 4,881,139 of JBBGZY010000470.1, forward strand.
TTATCATTTTCTTCCCACAAATAGAGCTTTCTTTTGGTGGTATTTGATCACCTCTGGAGTTTTTATTTTTTGCTAAACAAACTAAAAAATACCAAAATGTTTGAAAAAAAAAGGTTTTCTTAGTTTCTGTCATAAAATGTTGTTTTCCCCTTCACTGACGAGCACTGATGAGGCGGCACTGATGGGCACTGATAAGGCGGCACTGATGGGCACTGATGAGTTGGCACTGATAAAATGCACTGATGAGGAGGCATTAATATGTAGAATTGATGGGCATTGATAGTTGGCACTGATATGCAGCACTAATGGGCACCAATAGGCGGCTCTGATATGCAGCACTGATGGTCACTGATAGGGGGCACTTATGTGCACCGATAGGTGGCACTGATGGGCACTGACAGGCGGCATTGATGGGCACTGACAGGCGGCTGTGATGGGCACTGACAGGTGGTACTGATGGGCAGCACTGATGATGAAGTACTGCTAGATTACTGACAGATGTTACTGCTTGGCACTGATTGGCCCTGTGGTGGGTTCTGACTGGCACTGTGGTGGGCTCTGGCACTGTGGTGGGCACTGATTGGCACTGTGGTGGGCATTGGGAGATTTTATTAGTGTTGTTATTGCTGGGCACTGATTGGCAGGTGATTGGCACAACTGAGGGGGCTGTGCTGATAATCAATGTGCTGATTATCAGAACACCCCCCCCCCCTCCGATTGGCAGCTCTCCCTGTCAGGGCGAATAGAATAATGTCATTTACTGCCACTTCTTGGGTTACGCAATGTGACTGGTCACAGCTGATCACATGGTAAGAAGCCTCTGACAGAGGCTTTTTATCATGATCAGAGATGCGGGTCGTCAGACTAACACGCCACACTCGCAAACGCCACTCTGCGCGCCCCCAATCTGCGCACCCTGGCATGCTATCCTGCTGGACATCATATGACGCCCAGTCAGGATAACAGAACCACTTCCCGGCCGTCATTCTGCATACGTCAGGCGGGAAGTGGTTAATAATAATAATAATATGCCACAGATTTAAGTGATGGATATTTTATAATGTAAAATGAATAAAGGAAAACTAATTTTGTACTTTTACATTAAGTGTTTATGTGTTTATGTGTCTATATGGTTGCGACAAAGTCCCAATAAAAGGTGTCAAATTTGAATGCTGACATCGGGGATGATGAGGAGATAGAATAACTTTTATAGCTTTCTAAGAAGACTAGTTGCCTGGATATGCCGGGTTTCTATACTTTCCAAGTGCCTGACCCAGAACAAGCATGTTGATTATAAAATGAATGTAAATTCAGAACTCCAGATCCTTATACATGTTCTAGGTCTGTGCCTCTGACAGTATTGAAGCCATTGTATCAGAATGACAGCCAGGCAATTTAAATCCTAAGAAGGAGAGGTCAGCAATAGCAGTCTGCTTATTTTCTCAGTACAGATACTTTAAAGCTTTTTCTTTGTGCTCCCCCTGGGAAAGAGATAAAAATGTACACTTTAAGTACACTGGATTTTTGTGCTATAACTTCATGATATACTAAGATTAGGCTGAGGCTGCAAGTGAACATAAAATGAAAGTGCAAACAAGAGGTTAAGATGTGGATATTGAGGACTGCACCTAAGTCAACTTGACTGCAAAACCTATAAGAAGCAAATATTATTAAAGAAAGCATTCATATGAGGAGTAAACAGGTCCGGAATCTGAATTACTACCCAGTTGAAAGAATTCTATGTGCAAAAAAGAAAAAGGGGAATTGTGAAAAAAAAAAAGTAAGTTGTGCTTGCAGTAAAACATTTTATATTATCTTATTTTGTGTTAATATATTTTGATTGCAGTATAAATTCTATGCTAGTCCATTGTTGCTATTACTTGTTTAAAAAAAACCCACTACTTCCTGCACTTATCACCCCAGCATAGGAACGCTGAAAAGTAAAGCTCCTGTTGCTAGGAAGACATTCAGTCTCAAAGGATGTGAGCTATTTTTAAAGCTGAACTCCAGGCAAACAGCTTAATACTCAACTAAAAAGTATAATAGAGCTGTTCATCTGTCAAAGAATGTATGCTTCTGTTCATGAAGTCCTGAGATTTACACAGCACTGCCAGCCCGTAGAGCCATGCTGGAGACCTGACTTTTCTCTGCTGCTGTTAAAGGGTAACTCTACTTTCATGGGAAAAAAATAGCTAATAAAAAAGGATAATATAGTATATACTATTCACATAACAGCAGGGACGTTGCTAGGGGGTGGCTTTTGGGGCTATAGCCCCAAATCTGGGGCCCATAGCCCCGAGTCTCTTGCCGCAGGGTCCCTGCCTAACCAGTGGGTTGTGGCTGCTGCGGTAGGCGAGCTGGCTGCATGAGAGAGGCTGAGGAGAGGAGAGAAGCGAGTGGGGGGACGAGCAGAGATGACATCTCTCTCCGCCCGCTCCACAGCAGCGCTCTTCACAGCCGGGCCTCTTCAATTTGGGAGTGAGGTGCTGCGAGCAGCAGAGGGATGACATCATCTCTCACTGCCCGCCACACATCAGCGCTCTTCCGCCCTCACAGCACAGTGGAGTGCAGGTCACGTGCTTCCGGTCATCGGTGGAGCTCCACTTTGCAGCCGGACCCCCTTGCTTCAATGTCGGAGGTGCGGCGGGGAGCAGCAAGATGACATCATCTCTCACTGCCCGCTCTGCATCACTGCTCTCCTGCTCTCACTAAATGGACCAGTGCTGCCAGCCTGCCATCAATGCAGCGTCAATGCACATTTGGTGGCATTGGCTGGCATGGGAAGTGGCAATCCACTTCAGTTGGCAAGTGACAACCCACATCTGGTGGCCGGTGACGTGGCAAGTGTCAATCTGCAAATGGTGGCAGGAGATGTGGCATTCTGCAAATGGTGGCAGGAGATGTGGCAATCTGCAAATGGTGCCAGGAGATGTGGCAAGTGACAATCTGCAAATGGTGGCAGGTGACGTAGCAAGTGACAATCTGCAAATGGTGGAAGGAGACGTGGAAAGTGACAAACTGCAAATGGTGGCAGGTGACGTGGCAAGTGACAATCCACATCTGCTGCCAGGTGAAAGTGGCAAGTGACAATCCACATCTGGTGCCACAGGCGACATGGCAAATGACAATCAACATCTGTTGGCAGGTGACGGTGGCAAGTAACACACTGCATCTGGTGGCAGGAGATGTGGCAGGTGACACGCCCAGAGCTCCCACTGATTCTGCATTATGGTGATTTGAACCACTTCATTATATATTGGAATGTAATAGAAATAATGCACTTCAATCACCCTGACACCATATCAACCATGGTGCCACAATGATTAAAGTGCCAAGACCAGCCATCACCCGCAAAAAATTGCTTAGCACCGGTCCCCCCCCCCACGCGGGCATGCAAAAAGGTTAGTGACCGCTGCTATGGGCTCTAGCCCCAGATCTTTTGCAGACCTAGCAATGCCCCTGCATAGCGGTATGTTTCCCCTTAAAAATGTGGTAAAATACCACTCAGTGTAAACCACGTGGTTGTAAGGAGTGGACAGCCGCTGCGTCTGTAACAACTGATGAGTCATCAGCAGTCAGGGGAGTCAGCTTACGCCGAATGCTCCTGCCGTCTGACAGTTTTTAAATCACTAAGGTGTGGGGCCACCAGGTGACGTCACCCGGTGAAGTCATTGTGTGGCCCCACCCCTTCGTTATATAAGGACTGTCAGAAGGTGGTAGCCTTCGGCGCGAGAGGACTTTTTTCTCCCTTTTTCGGGTCAAAGGTGGTGGCGGGTGTGGTGATTGAAGTTGGATCTACACCAGGGGGGATTTTATTTTATTTTTATTTTTTAAATAAAGGACTTGTCAAAAACAGTCTGTCTTTTTTTTACACTACACATTTTTTTGGGCAAATGAGTAGGGTTCCCCTTAAAATCCATACCAGACCTGAAGGGCCTGGTATGCATTGGGGGGGGGACTCCACGCCATTTTTTTTCTATTTTTTTTATTTCCAGCAATTCTTCTTTTTAGATTCAGCTGTCAGCAGGATACCCTGCTGACAGCTGATGACTCATCGGTTGTTAAAGTGGAGTTCCAAACAAAAATGGAACTTCCGCTTTAAGGGAGGTGACCCCCTGACATGCCACATTTGGCATGTCCTTTTTTGGGGGGGGGGTGCAGATACCCTCTTTTTAGAGGATCCCAGCTCAAACTTCCTCCTGGCGCACCGCGGCACCGGAAGGGAGATCACCTCTCCCCCCTCCCTCTCGGCAATCATCTGGGACATGTCACAGGTCCCAGATGATTGTCCGGCCAGTCACGGTACGCGCCACGGCTCGCGCATGTGCAGTGGGGGCCCAGCTGTCAATCTACAGCTGGGCGTCCACAATTACAATGCCGGCGCCGCAGAGAGGAGGGGGAGACGAGTGGGGCTTCGTTCCCCCACATTGCTGGACTCTGGGACAGGTAAGTGTCCGATTTTTAAAAGTCAGCAGCTGCAGTAGTTGTAGCTGCTGGCTTTTAATTTGTTTATTTAAGCAGAACTCCGCTTTAAGTACGCGGTGGCTGCCAGTTCCTTAACAACCATGATGTTTACTGGTGGTTAACTGTGTTAACTGGCTGCATGCCTGGACCACTACTTCATTTCTGCATGCATTTAATCATTTAGTTCCTTATGTGAATTGGCAGTTTCAGGATCACATAAGATATTTAGGCAAAGTGTGTCCTGACACTTAAATATCTCATGAAAGTTCATTCTGTGACTGTAGCCTGTTATTGAATGTTATTAAGAATTGCCTTTCCTTTTCAATCTGTAGCACTGTAATTTTCTATAAAATGCAATGCAATATGGAAACCTGGAGGCATTCTGTACACAGATGGCGTACAAAACGCCCCCCCCCCCACCGACCTACTGATTTTCTCCGAAGTCTGCACTAAAATACAGATCAGATTTTGGGCATCCCTTGCAAAATGATACTTCCAAAGGAAAATCACATCTAAAGGGAGTGCAGTGCAAGTGCAGCAGCTGATTGATAATTATAAAATCACATTCATTCACATCTACTTTGCTTACAGAGACAGGCAAGCAAACAGCTATTTCTTAAGCATAGCAAAAGGTAGGATTCTGCAACAAAGTTTGTTATAGCCCCGGAATGTATGTAGATCACCCAAAGGGGATTTTTTTTTTCTCAGCAAAAGTGGAGTTATTATAAAATAATAATAAACCTAGGTCACCTGCCCTCCAGCCCATTATTGTACAGTGAAGTAGCAGCAAGTGACTGACGAGGTCATCTCTTTGCTCTTTCCCCCTGTAAGCACCTTCCTTGTCAGCACATGTGAACCCAGGAATTTTTTTTTGGCCTCAAGTGCTGCGCCCTACTTTTTCAAGTTTGAAGGCTGCTGTACAGAGGACTAATCAAATTCAGATACTTTGATTAGTTGCATTTAAAAGGAATATTTTATCATTGTTTATGGAATGCATAAAATGCATACACACAATTAATTGGTGCTTTTATGTCTGCCTTATGTTCAGCTTTAGACATGTCAGAAAAGTGATAGAGATTGAGTTAAAGAGGGAGTAAACTCTCATTTATAATTTCTTCCTATAGGTAAGCCATAATAAGACTTACCTATAGGTACTTTAAATACTTCCTAAACATGCACCGTTTAAGGGATATTTACTGTACATGCAGCCGGTGACATCACTGGCGCATTCACTCTAAAAGAATGGCCACCCGGCCCGCTCCTTCAGAGTCCTGTGCCATAAATGGCGGCTCCTGCACGCATGTGCAAAAGGGGTTTTATCGCAGCTCTGGCCACTCACACAGCCGGAGTCTGCAAACCCGGAAGGATGACAGTGTGAAGATGGAAATGTTCAACGGTGAGAGTACGGCGCTGGAAGGCTTTGTTCTAAGGTAAGTTTCACATAATGTGCTAGTATGCAATGTATACAAGCACATTATGACATTGCCTTGCAGGTTGCAAAAAAAACCCCACAGCGGTTTACTACCACTTTAAGGCTAGGTTCATACTATTGCAACTTGGGGTGCTGTGCGTCTGCTGGTCTGTTTCAGGTCAATATTCAGCAAAAAATTCGGATCGAAATCGGACCTAAAATGGTGAACAGGGATGCACCGGACCCCCCCTGCTGTGAGCTGCTCCGTATAAAGGAGTAAACCCAGCCTAAGACTAAAGATAAAGCTGGAGCAACTACAGGCATACCCCACTTTTAAGTACGCATTGGGGTTTATTTACTAAAGCTGTAAAATACAAAATCAGGTTCACTGCTGCATAGAAACCAATAAGCTTCCAGGTTTTATTACCAAAGCCTAATTGAACAAGCTGGGGTTAGAAGCTCATTGGTTTCTATGTAGAAGTGAGCCTGATTTTGCACTTTCCAGCTTTAGTAAATAAACCCCATTGTGTACTTAAAAGTGGGGTATGCCTGTACTAAGTTGGGGTTTGAGTAGTTCACATATAGCTTTAGATCCACATTCATTTTATCATCTTGTTCAAACTGTTACCATAAGTTGCTCAAAGCATGGAACTTTTGCCGCTGTGGTACATCTTGCTAACAAATACACAGAACAGACAATTTCAGCTGACAATCTATGCAATCTAATTAGAACAAGATGGGTGCAATCTTTTTATAGAACAAGCAGGTGCAATCTCTTTAAGGTTGAGGACTGTCCATGATACTTTTTTATTTGCACTCACAGTTACATTTTTAGGACAAACTTTTGGGGCCTACCCCTCTTGTTCTAAGGTCAAAGCAATACTTTAGGACCTTAGAAGAAGGGGGTAGACCCCAATAGCTTGTCCTGAAAATGTAATTGTCAGTTCAAAAAAAAAAATGATGGTACTCAACTGTATTGTTGCAAGTGTACTAATACAATTACAATCTCCTTAATCACAACAAAAAGCAGACCTGAAATCAGTGTCCATGATATTTGTCAAATATGTTCACCACTATTTTATGTGGCATGAGATCATTTATTGATCAGAATGTGTTTGAACCATAAGACTGATTGATTGAAATCTCTTTCACCAGGCATAAATTAAACCAAGTGTTACCACTTATAAAACAATTACTTTTACAACACATTTTAAAAAGCCTTGAGATGTTCATAATATCCCCTTGCATGTGCACTGTCAAAGATGTTGCAGCTGATTAGAAGCATTCATTTGATGAAGAAACACTGTTACCATTGCCAACACCTCAGTTATAAGACAAACAAAATGACTGTTAATTTGTCAGCTCTAAGAGCTAATTCTCAGACCAGGTGCACATACAAGTGAAAGAAGGTAATTTGTTATTTTGTTCCACGTGCATTTTCTTTAACGCCATGAATCCACATTACGCATTTGATCAAAAGCTTTTGTTTATCACACTTTAAAATAACATTTTTAGCCTAAACTATATGTTAAGCTTATACTTAAATCTCAAACTAGCGTTAGAAACAAATTACTAGTGCCCCATACAGGTGTTCAGCTAGGCACCTGCCATGGAGCCAGACTGAAACCTACCTCAGGCAGAAACTGACCTAAAATATTGTTGCCTACTTTGCCTGCTTACCTACTTTGCTTTCTATTGAAGCAGGGGCCAAGACATATGTTTGGAGATTTACTAAAACTGGAGCACCCAAAATGTGGCGCAGCCGTGCATGGTAGCCAAGCAGTTTCGAACTTTAGCTTGTTTAATTAAGCTTTGTCGAAAAAACCTGGAATCTAATTGGCACACTCCAGTTTTAGTAAATCACCCTATAGTCTATACTATATTGGTATTTGATGAGAAAAATGTAGAAATGTTCATCTTACCAATAGATGTTTTGGTGTTGAGTAGTTTTCCCCTCCATGTAGTCAGTAAGTATGCAGCCAGTTGCATGTATACAAAGGCCAGCAATATAAAAAGAAAGTCACAGTCAAGATAAATTACATATCATTTTATACAGGCTCGTTAAAGGGAATATTGTATTCCATGCTTCAAAAAGTTTTATACCATTGCAAAGAAAAAACACATGGGAGGAAAACATGTTAAAATGTTAAATTTCCCCCAGTTTTTGTACTGCATGGGTGGTTTTTCTGGCAGGATCCTTGGGAATACCAAGTAGTCCAAAAGCAAGATTTGGCCTAGGTGCCATAGGTGGAAGTGAAGGTGAGGTAAGTATATAATTTTTTTTCTTTTTTTATGCAGTGTTTTACATAAGCAGACCTGCAATTTTGGTTCACTTTAAAAACCCAACAGCAGCCAAATGTTACATTTAGTTGTGGATAGATTATGGAAGGGTTAGAACCTCTGACAACTTATTATTGCTGTGTGTCCTTCTTTGGGACATTTCTACTTACCGCCTGTCTATTTCATTTTTAATGGACAGAAAAGGAAATAAGGATAAATCTCCCTAATTTTTGTGTATTGACAAGTGTGAAACAGAACAGAAATCCCACCAATATGGACACAGACAGCAATAAAGGCATATTTTTTGTAGGATGGGGAAGGTCATGCTTCAAAACATTAGAAACAATACATGTATGAATAGTTGAAATTTAATTTTGATGGTGAGTGCTACCCAAACACTATATACTTGCATAGCAAGGTTCCTCCAAAGGGGCTTGAAAATTAAACACACCCTTCATAATAATCACTATAAAAAGACACTTCCCATCTCAGTCAACATGTTAGTAACTAAGGATGAGCTCAGGCTTGTTCACAACTCCACATGCCCATGCTCGCCAGGAAGCTGACACTCCACAGCGCTAATCACAGGTAGTGAGACATTTCACGATCTGTGCAGCCGCAGTTTGGGAAATGTCTCACTGCCTGCGATTAGCGCTGTGGAGTGTCAGCTTCCTGGCGGGTGCGGGCACATGGAGTTGCTAACACGTCTGAGCTCATCCTTATTAGTAACAGGTTTTCCAGTACATGGCAGATCATAGGAAGCACATAACAGGACATACCTGCATATTTGGATAGTGAATTGTTGGCAAGTACAGTAGCTCGTCTGCTACTAGAAGGTTCTAGTCCCAGTATAGTATGGTTAAAGGGCAACTTCTATTTCGTGGCAAAAAAATAGCAAATAAAAAACAAATAATATACCATTGCAACACAAGTCATATTGTAATTGAAAATTACCTTTCCTTTTCAATCAGCAGCTCTGTAATTTTCTGTAAAATGCAATGCAGATGGCTACCTGGAGGTGTTATGTGCACAGAATGTGTACAGATAACGCCACCCCCCCCCCCCCCCCCCAGATATGTCATTTCCTGCTTGTGTGATTTGCCCACTGATTTTCCCATTTATCTGCACTAAGATTCAAGTTAGAATTCAAGCATCTCCTGCAACAAAATGTAATTTTTGGTGAGATATTCCCAATAGGAAATCACGTCTAAAGGGATGCTGACCCTGCAATTTCCCTCATTAGAGGTCTGCAGGTGCAGCAGCTGGTTAAGAATTATGAAACCACTCCCATTAGACTCACTCAGCACACAGGAACAGACAAACACACAGGGATTTCTTCAGAATAACAAAAGGTAGGAATCTGCAACAAAGTTTGTTAAAATCTTTGCAATGTACATAGATCACCCAGAGGGGTATGTTTTTTTCTCAAGAAAATTGAAGTTATTCTTTAAGAGAAAATTGTAATTAGGCTTTAGCGCCTTTTAGAGAAACTCCTCCTTTTTGCTGGAGTGGGTGGGGTTAGTGCCCACATAAATGCCTGTGTGGGAGATGGGGAATAGGAGACAGACACCTCAGAGCTGCGAAGATGTTATCTCCTGCAGTATTAATTTAAAGGGCCCTTTGCAGGGCTAACATCTTAGTAAAGGTGGTGCAGTTCATGGAAGGCCTGGAAGGCCTCAAGGCCAATGTGAGTAGTGGTGGAAGCCTGGGAACGAGTGTGCCATCTGGTAGCATGCTGGGCAGAGATGTAGAAGTAACAAGGGGAGAGAAAGAGAGACTGATACACTAAAGAGGGCACCTTGTCCCCACCTGACCCTCAGCTGCAGGTCCTGGACAAGGTGTAAAGGGAAAACATTGCTGGATCGGAGAGAGTTCAGGTAAGGATTGGGGGGCTGGGGGAAGGGGAACTGCACACAGAAGGTTTTTTACTTTCATGCATAAAATACATGAAGTTAAAAAACCTTCAGCCTTTAGAACCACTTTAAAGTGGAGTTCCACCCAAAAATGGAACTTCCACTTTTTGGATCCCCCCCCCCTCCGGTGTCACATTTGGCACCTTTCAGGGGGGAGGAGGGAGCAGATACCTGTCTAATACAGGTATTTGCTCCCACTTCCCGACATAGCTCACCGTGGCGCTTGCGGTGACATATACCACTTCCGGTGCCTACTCCGTCCTCCCCACTGTATTCTGTGAGACACAGAACACAGCAGGGACCTGAGAGGACGCGCATGCGCAGTAGGGAACCAGGAAGTGAAGCCGCGCGGCTTCACTTCCTTTTTCCCTTACCGAGGATGGCGGCGGCAGCAGCCGAGAGCCGAAGGACAGATCGGCTTCGGCTGCCGACATCGCGGGTTCCCTGAACAGGAAAGTGTCCATATATTAAAAGTCAAACAAACAAAAAATGTCCAGCGCTCTGGATTTCACCAAAATAAACTATAGCAGCCTAAAAATAAAAATAAAAAAGTTTTTTTACCCTTTTTTTTGGCACTCCCACCCATCCCTCCCCCCAATTTACATTAGTGTATTTGTATTGACTAGTAGTGTATTGACTATGACAAAGCGCTCATGCGTGAAACGCGTCGTCAAGGCAACCTTATGACAGTGGTCCTATCCAGAACCATGTCACAGTGATTATCCATCCATCCATCCATCCATTTTTGTGAGCTCCATATTGGCCAACAACGGGATTTTCCTTCAGCATCGCTAGCTCCACCATTTCCTTTCTGGTTTGACATTTTTTTCCACCGGTCTCCCTGTGTGACACTAATTATCATTGAAGCACCTCCTTCTTGAAGGGTTACAGACCTATTGGGCATATGTGATTTCTACCAGCACTACGGGTGCAATTATTCCCCTCCTGGTTGACCTCCCAGGTTCATCACTGGATCCCCTCTAGTGACACCATCCGCTATTGAGGTTTTTTACCCTTGAGGAGACATAGGCTGGAGAGCCAGAAGCCTACGTTCCCCAGCTGACACTCCGGCGGCTCTCCCGTGCTGACGTCATCATCTACCGCCACGGAGCCTCGGCGAGGCTGCTCTCCTCAGGGCGGAGCATCAGCTCCCTCCACGCCATACCATCTGCCCGCTGGAGCTGGTGAGTTGTCCTTCCTGACATTAGACAACACAGCCAGCAGGGTAACTGTGAGTCCCCTTGTTTCTTTGATCTGGGCGCCCCCTTTCCGTTCCTACTACATTGTTCCATTTGACTTTGGTTGGGATACACACCTGGATGGATCTCCCATGTTGGTTTTCTGTTGTTCAAGGGCCAACTGTCTTATATATATACTTTTATTCCAAGTACACATTAACATGTCTTTAATTTATACTTTATAGTACTGTGTTATTGTGGGATCAATTTTAATATTTGTTTACTACTTGTTTTTATAATTCATTATTCACAATTTACAATTTACATACTACTATTGGATTCAATAAACTATTCAGTTTTTATTTTTGGGCTGCTATAGTTTATTTTGGTGAAATCCAGAGCGCTGGACATTTTTTGTTTGTTTGTCTGTATCTATATCTATCAGCTACGGTTCAATCACGGTTGGTCCAGCTGCACTGGTTTTCCTTCCATTCCCCACCCCTCTCGATTTCAAGTCATGCCAAATGTACACAAGATGTTATATTATAAGGTATGGTAACAATACATGTTACACACCTCACGTCCTGATTGAGCTCTCCAGGTGGTTATTCGCTGGCGCTGGGTTATTGTTGTTGATATATTAAAAGTCAGCAGCTGCAGTATTTGTAGCTGCTGGCTTTTAATATTTCTTTTTCAGCGGACCTCCGCTTTAATGCAGTGGACTATACAGGGAAGTGGCCCCAACTCTTTAGTACTCCCAAGGAGAAGAATGGAGGTGTAGAGGGAAGATGGCATCAAAGATATGTGCCTGCCTTCTGCGCAGAAATGACTGTTATAGACTGTCTACTCCTGTGTATGGCATTCTGTGCTGAAGAATTTTGATAGTGTGTCAAATTTGAAAATGCATTTTATGTGTAGTCCTTTGTTCTCAAATATTAAAGCCTCATGTCAGGGATGTCATGAGCCACCCTCAGGCCAGGAATATAACACAATATGGCAGAAGGTTAATACAACCAGATATGCAAGAAGAAACAGGATGGGGATTTGCATAGTTTGGCAGCATCACCTGCCCAATCCTAGTCCCCCTTATGCCGTGTACACGGGCGAACCTTTCGTCATCAAAGGTCTGACGGTCTTTCCGACGGACTTTCGACGGACTTTTGACGGACTTCCGACGGACTTTCGAATGAACGGACTTGCCTACACACAATCACACCAAAGTCCGACGGATTCGTATGTGATGACGTACGACCGGACTAAAATAAGGAAGTTGATAGCCAGTAGCCAATAGCTGCCCTAGCGTCAGTTTACGACCGGACTCAAATCTGTCGGAAAGATTTGAAACATGTTTTAAATCTAAAGTCCATCTGATTTTCGACTGAAAAAGTCCGCTGCAGGTTCGATGAAGCCCACACGCGGTCGGATTGCCCGACGGATTTGTTCCGGCAGACCAGTCTGGTTGAAAAGTCCGCCCGTGTGTACACGGCTTTACACTTCGATTATGGTTTCATGGAAGACTTTGGTTCTAATATAGTCCTAGCTAAATCTCTTCTTGAATATACAGCATCCTCTTTTATTGTAGTTGGGTGATACAACTCTTCTAATGAAATGAAGTTTGTGATTCTGAGGGACGCCAAAATTCTCTGTGGAAAAATTTTGTAATTTAATGTTTGTTAAAATGTAGCCTTGTCCTTGAAAAGAAAAACCTTCCATACTAAATGCAGCATTGATAAAATATGGCCAATTTATTAGGTAGATGCTATAAATAATTGTAGCCATTTATTTTCTGTTCCCCACACCGCACAATGCTATAACCAATTTAAATCATGTCTCGGTGGACATCCTGATATTTACCTTGTCTACAGATGCACAAATTAGGTGTATAGATGCATATGCAGTTATTATTTATTGGTTTGGTCTTCTACTTATTTTCCCCAGCAGTGTTTATCAACCATGGCTGCATTATGCCACTAGTGAGGAGATATAAAGAATAGCCTATTACTGAAACACATCTGGGAAAGTGTTACATCTGTGCATCAGTGAGCACATTCCAGCACTCTCTGAAAATATTTCCAAACGCAAATTTCAAATTTCTGTGACCTTCTCATCAAACAGGAATTTTGCAGAGTCTAGCATAATCTTCTTGAATTTGTTATAAAGATATTTTATTTACTCTAATCCTCTTTTCTGCTTGTACAAGGACATATATCTATATCACTAGAGTAATTGAAACATTGATCAGTGTGAATGTTATCTCTGCATGAAAGACAAAGAAAATCAATGTTATCTGTAATACAGACATTGTTGGGTTAGTGCAAATTACTCAAATAACCTAGGTTTCTTATGACCAGCCATGCTAATGAATTATGGGAATATCACAAGAAAGTGAAGCAATTTACTAAGAAAGCTAGACAATGTTTGAAGATGTAAACACTTGCCTTGTGTTTTATTTTATTTTATTTTTCTTCTTTTTTTAAAAAACTGAATGTACAAAAAGCTTTTCGTTATGTTAAGCTTATCTAGTTCTGGCAGTATTTTGTAATGGCTACTTTGTCATGCAGAATATGTGTCAGATGTTCCAGTCTGCCTATTTGAATCGATAAGAAAAATCTTGACATATTTGCTTCACACACGAGTATGCATAGCTAGGATTTCTTTATCACTATACAAAGAAAGGGAGTATAGCTGGAGGTCCTCTATTTTCTGTATGTATCACTGGTGGTGACATGCAATGAACTCACTTTAATGGTTAAGGTAAAATAGGTTATCTGTGTCCAAGTGACAACAAAATTAGATGATTTCCACATTTGAAACATTTAAGGTCTAATGGCAAAAACAAAAATATTGATTTGCTTGTTGCGGAATAATGATTTTGCAATTTTATGTTGTAAAATGGTATCCATAGATAAGAAGATTCTTCGCACTCCATTGCATCTTGTAATTTGTCCTGTGAATGGTGGGGGCTCACATGTGCTTAACAATTTCCCTTCCTTTTTTCCATATTAGATGTGCAAGCTGCTGTATTCTGTTACTGCAGGGCTACCTTGTCCCCTTCCTGCTCTTAAACTTCTTGCACTGTGGGGGTTACCAGCTTCAGGTGTCCAGGCTCAGCTGCGCTAAAGATGATGGGGGCATGCCCCCTTCTGCCCTTTCTTCCATTGAGAAAAGTTCTTTCAATGATTACACTGCCTGTAACTCAATCTGTGAATTTAGGAGAGCACTGTGTGACTGATCAGACTTACCTGCATTCACAGGTCATGTTACAGGCAGTGTAATCAATGAAGGAGCTTTTTTTCAATGGGGAGAGGGCAGGAAGGGTGTCCCCATCAGATAAGCTTTAGTGCAGCTGAGCCCAGAGACTGGAAACTGGTAACCCTCACAGCGCCAGACATAAAGCAGCAGTGAGGGGACAGGTCAGCCTTGCAGTGACGATTTCTACAGAATCCAGCAGGCTACACATTGTGATACATAACTCTTTAAAGGTAAGTAATGAAAAGGCTTTTGACAGGGTTCATTGGAGTTTCTACGTTCTGTCATCACTAAATTCAGTTTTACTGGGCTTGTTTAATTGGCTATCATGGCGTTATATTCTAATCCTTTAGCATGTATATCTACTTTTAATGTTCTATTGGACACATTTAATATTACAAATGGTACACGCCAGGGGTGCCCATTATCCCCAATTATCTTCACACTTATTATGGAACCTCTTGCTACTGCAATTAGGTTGCACCTCCAAATCTCAGGTATAAAAGTGGACAAAGAGTTTTATAAAATTGGACTTTTTGCAGATAATGTTATTTGAACACTGATGAACCCCCTATAATCCTTACAGGAGGTCCAAAGGGAACTGCAAAAATTCAGTGTAGTATAATACTACAAAGTCAATGTCACTAAATCATCTGCTCTTCCTATCTGTATTGATGTAAAGGTACAAACAAAGTACAGGTATATTTGGGAACCAAAATCATTAAAACATTTAGGTATTTCCCTTACTTATCCTTCTACTGAAATAATTGAAGCCAATTTTACCTCTCTCATAGATTCGGTTAAGAAAAAACTAGATTCCATAGCCTCCTATGAGCTTTATTGGATATGGAGGATTGTGGCATTTAAAATTCTAAATTACCTAAGATTTTATATCTTTTATATCTTCTCCCTACCCACTAAGTTTTATCAAGATTTTGAGATCTCCTTTAGGAAATTTATATGGAAAAGGGGCAGGACCAGAATTCCCTATAGCACCCTAATTAAGCAGAAATCGTCAGGAGGGGTTGGTTTACCGGTGCTGAAATATTATCTTTTGGCTGCTATTCTAGACCAACTTAAAGCCTGGTTTGCACCCAACACTGATAAATTGTGGGTCTCCGTAGAAAAGTCCCTTCTTAAACACCGGGACTTACCCTCTTTGTTGATTGCTCAAGCTATTGGGCATTATCTTTCAATTCTTGAGCTCCCCTCCATATAAGCATCATTAGAGGCACAGCAATCCCTCTTAAGCATGCATCCTCAAACAAAACCTGCAGTTAAGATTCCTTTACCCCTTACAGCATATGAATATCTCATCCGCTTCCTAAAAGTAACTCATTGGACTAATCTAGGCTATCATAGTGTGTTTGACATTCCTGAGGACATGCGGATGGGTACCTTCTCTGCTATGCAGATTCACCACTTCCATTCCAAATTCCCTCTTAATTATGTAACAATTGACTCCTTGGTGTTGAGTTATTTATAACTACAAAACAGGAGGTTAAAGGGGGAATTTTGTGGTTCTATAATGCCTTCCAATACCCTAACGTGGACCAGAAACTACCATCCTTCCTCCACTGGGAAAAAAAATGGGTGCGTTATTGAAGTGTTCTTGCTGCGTTTAACATATAAAACTTTATATAAAAATTATTGAACCATAAAGGTAAGTAATGTAAATAAAGCCTTATAGAATTTTTTTTTTTTAACTAAACTTCAGCTTTAAAGTACATCAGTCAATTTTTAAGTGGATAAACTAGAGATAGGAATAAAATTCAGGCAGTTCCAGATACCTTTACATACTTCAAACACCTCATGAGCCTTCAGACATGGACCACCCTAACATGCAAGTTCTGACACTTTTTGATGGTGTCTGGGGCAGCCTCTCCCATCTCCTGAGCTCCCCTACTGGCCAGATACTGTGATGGATGATTCACTAGCCCATTAGGATGCACAGGAGGTAGGAGGGGATATGATGAGATCATTTTTTTCGCTAGAACCGGAACTTATACATTAGGTGAAGTTACTGTTTGACTATAGCCAGCTTGATTTTTAATAAAATAAAAGCATGTTGGGTTAATAGTCAGCTCCTTACTAAAATATTATGGGTTTAGGGGAAGGAATAAGCATATACAAGGTATATCTATAATTTAATATACAGTATCTTACAAAAGTGAGTACACCCCTCACATTTTTCTAAATATTTTATTATATCTTTTCATGTGACTATACTGAAGAAATGTCACTTTGCAACAATGTAAAGTAGTGTAAAGTTCAACATGGCACCTCATGGCAAAGAACTGAGGATCTGAAAAAAAGAATAGTTGCTCTACATAAAGATAGCATAGGCTATAAGAAGATTTCCAAGACCCTGAAACTGAGCTGCAGCACAGTAGCCAAGACCTTACAGTGGTTTAACAAGACAGGTTCCACTCAGAACAAGCCTCGCCATGGTCGACCAAAGAAGTTGATGCATGTGTGCACATGCTCAGCGTCATATATAGAGGTCATCTTTGGGAAATAGACATATGAGTGCTGCCAGCATTGCTGCAGAGGTTGAAGGAGTGAGTGGGGGGTCAGCCTGTCAGTGCTCAGACCATACGCTGCACACTGCATCAAATTGGTCTGCATGGCTGTCATCCCAGAAGGAAGCCTCCTCTAAAGATGAGCACAAGAAAGCCTGCAAACATTTTGCTGAAGACAAGCAGACTGAAGACATGGATTACTGGAACCATGTGCTGTGATCTGATGAGACCAAGATAAACTTATTTGGTTCAGATGGTGTCAAGCTTGTGTGGCGACAACCAGGTGATGAGTACAAAGACAAGTGTGTCTTGCCTACAGTCAAGCATGGTGGTGGGAGTGTCATGGTCTGGGGCTGCATGAGTGCTGCTGGCACTGGGGAGCTACAATTCATTGAGGGAACCACGAATGCCAACATGTACTGTGACATACTGAAGCAGAGCATGATCCCCTCCCTTTGGAGAGTGGGCCGCTGGGCAGTATTCCAACATGATAACGACCCCAAACACACCTCCGAGTCGACAACTGCCTTGCTAAAGAAGCTGAGGGTAAAGGTGATGGACTGGCCCAGCATGTCTCCAGACCTAAACCCTATTGAGCATCTGTGGGGCATCCTTAAATGGAGGGTGGAGGTGCGCAAGGTCTCTACTATCTACCAGCTATGTGATGTCGCCATGGAGGAGTGGAAGAGGACTCCAGAGGCAACCTATGAAGCTATGGTGAACACCATGCCTTAGAGGGTTAAGTCAGTGCTGGAAAATAATGACACGTTGGGCCCAATTTGGACATTGTCACTTAGGGGTGTACTCACTTTTTTGCCAGCGGTTTAGACATTAATGGCTGTGTTGAGTTATTTTCAGAGGACAGCAAATTTTACACTGTTATGCAAGCTGTACACTCTCTACTTTACATTATAGCAAAGTGTCATTTCTTCAGTGTTGTCACATGAAAAGATATAATAAAATATTTACAAAAATATGAGGGGTATACTCACTTTTGTGAGATACTGTGTGTATATATATATATATATATATATATATATATATATATACATATATATATATACTGTATATATATTTTTTAATATAAAATTTAATATATCATTGTAAGGCTTAAAAGGACAAATGTCCTGTCCATGTTCTGTCAAATTAATTATTTTAGAAACAGCAAAAGCTTGCAGAGATTCTGTAATTCTTTTAAGTACCTGTACAAAGGAGTAACATCTGGTGCTAGCTCCCGACAGTATGTTTAGTGCAGCATGTTGAGACTTGGGCTCTACCCAGACAATGAGCTAGGTCAGCAACAAGCAGACCTAAGCACCTCTTAGACAGCTGGCATAGTAACCAAATACCAGCCAATCTTGGGTAAAGACACATTTAATAACATTCATTTTCTTCTGCAGCAGACGGGGAAGTAACAAAAGACAGGTTGATTGGACAACAGTGAGGTGTTTAGCTAATGATGTCTTGGCAGTGCATAGAATTTGTAGAAAATGGAAACAATATTTAAAGTAAACCATTGTTTTTACAGGGTTACTTAAGCTGGACACATTCGATTTAAGTCATTTTGCAGCACTTTGCTGACAAGATCTGGTATTCTTTTATTGACTCTCTGGCCTCATAGTTAAAGGAAAATTATGATCTTTTTACTGTTTTAGGGCCAGTTCACACCAGATGCAGTTCTGTGTGCTTTTTTCTGCACTAAAAAAAATTCACAGTGTTTTCCATGTATTCCAATGGCTCTAATTCACACCAGTGCAGTCAGTTCCAGTGAGCTTCTGGTCAGTTTATGGTGCAGAAACTGACCGGAAACTGACTGGAAGTGACTGCACTGGTGTGAACTAGAGCCATTGGAATACATGGAAAACACTGTGCATGTATTTTTAGGGCCGTTCACACCACAAAAATGCACTCCGGTTATGTTCCAGATCAGTTTTTGCTTACAGTTCATACCACACGCAGCTCCAGTGCAGTTCCAGTGCGTTTTTGATACAATTTGCTAGGTTCCAGTACAGTTCTGTGCAGAAAAAATGCAGCACGCTCTACTTTTTTTTTCTGCATTGTAAATTGACCAGAAACTGACTGCACTGGTGTGAACTAGAGTCATGGTAATACATGGAAAACACTGCATGCATTTTTAGTGCAGAGAAAAAGCTCACAGAACTGCATCTGGTGTGAACTAGCACTTAAGATATATTTATGAAAATGCATGCAGTATAATTCTGATCAGTGAGTGTAAATTATTAAAACATTTTTTGAATAGTGTGTGTTTGTGTGTTGTGAGTGTGTTTCTTAGTACAAATCAGATTTCAACTAACTGAAAATAATAAAGTCTGTTAAAGGGCAACTTAGTAAATCTCAGCATAGCCTAAAGCTGAACTCCAGGCATTAAAAATGTAATTGAACCATATTTGCAAACAGCAACAAAGTATAAATCCCATGTGTGGGCACCAAATGTGTTTCCAAGCCCAGATATTACCTTGTAAATTTAGTAGTGACCTCACCACTGTGCTACACATGGCCTGTGTAGAGAGCTAAGATGAGGGCCACTCCAAAAGGCACATTTGCCATTTATGAAGCCAGTCTGTGGTGGATTTACTTTGATGCTTAGGGTTCTTGTCCTGCTGTATCACCCAACTTCTACTAAGCTTGAGTTGGCAGACAATTTTCTGACACTATTCTGTAGGATGTTTTAGTATTTTTCCCCCTCGATGATGCCAAGTGGTCCAGGACCTAAGGTAGCAAAGCAAACCCAAACCATGATGCTCCCACCACCATACTTTACTACTGGGATGATGTTTTGATGTTAGTAAGCTGTGCCCTTTTTGTGCCATACATAGTGAAGTGTATTCTTATCAAACAATTCAACTTTTTATTCATCAGTCCATAAAACATTTTCCGAGTAGTGTTGCGGTTTGTCATGGTGCTCTTTGGCAGAATTCAGGCACACAGCAAAGTTTCTTTTGGAGAGCAGTGGCTTCCTCGGTGGTGTTCAGTCAACTGATGGATGCCTACACGCTTTGAGAATGCTTTGTCTCCCTTTCCAGACTTATGCAGATCAGCTACATTTGATGGAATGTCTTTAGAGATTTCCTTTTTACAAGGCATTGTTCGCATCAGCTGATACTTCTTATCAACTCCAACTTTAAGATATCTGAATGTCTTTTATCAATCAAAGCATCTCTAAACCAAACCCCCAAAATCATTTTATAAATTGGACTCCAGATGTGCAAACTACTGACTCCAATTAGCTTTCATTGAAGTAATTAGTCTATAGGCTATTTTTTACCCCAGCACTGTGAATGTTTAATGGGTGTGTTCAATAAAGACAAGAGAAATTAGAATTGTTTGTTATTGTGTTATCAGCTTAAGCACATTGTGTTTGCCTGCTGTTGTGACTTAGATGAAGATCAGATCACATTTTATGGTCAACTACAACAGAAAATCAATTAAGGGGTTCACATGCTTTTTCTTACCACTGTAAAGAATAGCAATACAGTGAAATGAGAGTAATCAAAAGTGACTATTACAAATATGTTACTATAAAAGCTCAAAATGTGCACTTATTGAAATAAATGGTTTCTAAAGTCTAGTACACAAGGGCCGAATGTTGGCCGGCCTCGGCCGCTTTAATAGAAACCAGATGATATTTGGTCCCTGTGTTTGGTAGCCAGTCCGACAGAAGCCGGCCGTTTAGCGACTTCATTCAAAGACTTATGAATGGAAAAAGGTCTGCCGACCTCCTCCAGTGGCTGAGAAGGCTGACCGGAGTGTTCTGATGGGCCATCCCCATGTCAGTCAGTGGCTGAGATCGCTGATCGGAGTGTTCTGATGGGGCTGTCCCCCCGTCAGAACACAATAGAACAGCAAGGCAAATCACTGTACTAAAACCATATTGTTAGTACAGCGGCTCTGACGTGAGCTGTCAGTTTTTATTCGTTCAAACTGCTGGGTTGAATGAAAATAAACTAGGGGTGTGTACTGAGGTTTATCCTTAAGTAGTAATGCTTTACAAGTATGAATTTAATTATCATTACAATTGCTTTGTATTGAAATACCATGCTGTAACCATAAGGGCTTGGCTCATAGTTGCAGGGTGGTCCCAAGTTAAATTTGCCACAGCTGAAAAGCAAAGCATTGCGGAAGTGACAGTTGTACCACCCCTTTGGCTCTCATGGTAGGTTTTGGGTTGGCAGTCAAAAAATGGAGGTTAACTGTCTGTTTCTAACAAACCCCCCTAGGGGTTGTGTGAAAGGTGTCGTAGTAAATTAGCCCAATTAGCTCTACTCTTGTGTTGGTGGCTATGTCATATGATAGGAATCCTTGTTGGCCAATAGGAAGTTGAGAAAATTAAGAAGAGGTGGACTACTAAAACTGGAGAGTGCAAAATTGAGTGCAGCTGTGCATGGTAGCCAATCATCTTCTAATTTCAGCTTGCTCAATTAAGCTTTTGACCAAAAAAAAAAAAAAATAGAAGCTGATTGGTTACTATGCAGAGCTGCACCAGCATTTGCACTACAGTTTGCACCCTCCAGTTTTAGTAAATCAACCCCAGTTGCTAGAGTGGTTTTGTCATTTTTCCTTAAACATTGCCTGTTTTTTAAGTAGGTGCTTTAAAAAACTGACTGTGAACGGACATGTAGCCAATGGTTGCCTGTGGCTGGAATGTTAAGATGACAATAATGCTTTGATTTTTTTTTTCTTACACGGGTTTGCAATTATTCCCCCTGAAGCATGAAATGAAATGATCATTTTAAATATTCCATGAACTATAGCTGTGCACCCAAACAATCACCCCCCAAAAATATTCTAATAGTTATTATGTCGTCCAGTTGGTAACATTTGCATCGTAGATGCAAGTAGTCTGCTACGAACATTTACATTATCAATTCTTACTTTTTTTTGCAGGAAATAAAGACTGTTTATGGTCATGAACATACTGTGAGATGGTTCAGACATTTTGACATCCAGTGCTGTTTAATTCCTTGATCTGATTTCATACCTCAGAATTAGCACATCTGACAGTTTTCTCACAGTCTCTTGCGGCACCAATCCTTTAAAGGCAAACACTTTTGCATTTTCCTTATGCATTTAATCTGGGTGAATATGAGTTCATTTTTTAACTGAAGATGTTTTAAAAACAGAAGTGGCATTTGTGCCATCTAGTAACATGTAATAAATGATTGCTCCAAGGAACAAAAACATCTCATGGAACTATCCTGTCAGTTTCCATAAAACCTGGCCAAGATTTAGAATGTGCTTAAAATGCTTAACTCCTAATTCCGCCTTTCCCTGGTCTTACTGAGTGTCTTTGATCACTGACACTAAATGATGCTGATAGTTTGGGCTACGCATCATTTTGGCTCTGATCCAATCACACTAACACACCATTAATGATAGACACTTTGATTATTTGTTCCCTCTTAGAGCTGCAATAAGCAGCAGATAATCACCGATATTTGAGAAACTTGGTCTTGATGCTGTTGAGATACTTTCAGAAGTTAAGCCAATTTGTTAACAATTACCATTCATTAAATTAATTTGTGCTGTGGATATTAGAGGCCTAAAAAAAATATGTGTGCTACAAAATTACACTGAAGAGGTCATCTGTGATTAGCTGCTTTCCAGTAGCTTGACATTGATTGGACATGAATCGTACAATATTGAGGTCCTTACCATATAAAATAAAAGAGATTGAAAGCCAAATAATTGTTTGCTCTAATTTTAACAATGTTAAAAAAAAAATCTTTGTTTTGCCTCATACAAAAATAGTTTTTAGCTTCCTATATTCAATGTATATTTATAACTAACTGAATACAATTTAAAGCGGTTCCTTACTTAAAAGTCAACCGCTTCAAATAGTAAAAGGACACTCACCTGTCCAGGGGTCCAGCGCTATCTTCACCCAAACCAGTTCTTCACCAGTCTTCAAGTCACTGGAGATGGCATTTTTACTGTGGGCAGCCAACTGTGATTGATTTTTTTTTTACACTGGGGTTTTTTAACAATAAAATTAGTAGAAGTAGCAAATATTTGTGAATAATCTAATCCTTAAAGTGATTTTAACCAATTCCCACCTGGGCTAGAGTCAAATGACGGCTGAGTGGGACAGTCACCGTTTCTGGGTGGACATCATATAACTTTACCCCAGAACGCACCTCGCGCATGCCCCATGAGCTGCACTGCGGCACTATTTATTACCCACTGTGTCCACCAGACACAGCAGATGTCTGATCAGTGTACTGGCCCCTGCCAGTACCATGTAATTGCAGTGACCAGTCACAGCAGATCACATGACATTTGTACACAATGGATGGCTTTCATTTATGTCATCCATTGTGCACTATTATATTGTATCTGTGATTGGTCACAGTGATCACAGGGTACAGACAGGGACAATCATAGCCCATCTGTACCATACGATTAGCTGTAGCCAATCACAGCTAACCACAATAGTAAACACCGAATTAATCAATTTCATTCAGTGGAAATGGTTGCTTATAACATTGAAATTCACATGTATAACCAATCATAGTGTGAAAAAAAAAAACTGATCCCCAGAGTAGTACAATGTTACCATGGTAACACAGTGTTGCTCTGTTCACAGTATGTTAGAAAAATTGTAACAGAAAAAAAAAATTGTTATTATTAATTATTATTTATTTATTTATTTATTTCACATACTGCCACCAGTCAGTGTCCCTGATCACCTCCACACCAGTTATATAATGACTCTGTACTGCACTGATGACAGTATGTAAAAAAAAAAAGTTTGAAAAAAATGTGTTTATTAGTTTCTTCTTGTGACAAAAAATTACAACCTAAAACTTGCAATGCTTTTACTAAATACCTCAGACTGTCTGCTTTCCAAAAATAAATAATTTGTACTGTGCTGACATTTTCAGACCTCAAGAAATGAGATTGGCCATCTGTACATCGGGAATGATCGATTTTCAGCTATATGAGGGTTCTTCAAAAAGTTTACGCACTTTTTAAATAAGTTTCACAGCCCTCTTTACCACAGCAAGACAACTCTTATGCCCTGTACACACGGTCGGATTTTCCAATGGAAAATGTGTGATAGGACCTTGTTGTCGGAAATTCCGACAGTGTGTGGGCTCCATTACACATTTTCCATAGAAATTTCCGACACACAAAGTTTGAGAGCAGGCTATAAAATTTTCCGTCAACAAAATCCGTTGTCGGAAATTCTGATGGTGTGTACACAAATCCGATGCACAAAGTGCCACGCATGCTCAGAATAAATTAAGAGACTAAAGCCATTGGCTACTGCCCCGTTTATAGTCCCGACGTACGTGTTTTACGTCACCGCATTCAGAACGATCAGATTTTCTGACAACTTTGTGTGACCGTGTGTATGCAAGACAAGTTTGAGCCAACATCCGTTGGAAAAAATCCATGGATTTTGTTGTCGGAATGTCCGATCAATGTCCGGCCGTGTGTACAGGGCATTATAGTAAACTGCAAGGTCAGCCATCTTGCCAGACAGACTAGTCACATGACGCTCTCAGACATCACCAATTACTATTCCTCCCGCCCTCACCATTTCCATCATAAATTTAAAAGTGCAGAAACTTTTTGAGGACCCTTCATACTGTATGTACCATAGTTTGCAGACTCTATAACATTTCACAGATTAAATAATAAACACTTATTTGGGTTATTTTCACCAAAGAAATGTAGCAGAATACAGTTTGGCCTAAATGTAGGGAGAAATATTATGTATTTGCAAAATGTTATAACAGAAAATTTGAAAAATGCGCGGTTGTTGAATTCTTGTCCTGAAAGCGTCCATTTTCCTGACCTACAACAAAAAATGCATCCAGGGAAATTAAAGTCTAGACTTCTGATCTGCATACTTGTCTTGAGTCAGAAAATATGCAAGCCAATGAATTATCATAATATCCGGGAAGCAGGCATTCTGATCAGGAGGTCAGCAATGGCAGCCTCCAAGTTTCTGTGATTACAGGTTCACTTTATACAACTTCGAACATCTGAACCCTAAACTGCTACCTGGATAACCGTCAGCAATGTCCTATATTGGGTAATAGTGTTCTGTACCATGTCTATATGCTGCCTTGACAGATATCCCACAGTGCAAAACTATCAGAGCCAAAACAAAATTATTTCTTATTGTTCATATTAAAGAAAAGTTTAGAGAAATTCATACTTGCCTAATTTGATATCCATTTCAGGTCAGACAAGATTTACAAACCAAATGCATTTACTGAGTTTTGGCACAAGAGTTAGGGTTTAAAATTAATATTAGGGTTTAGTGGGAGTTAAATAATAGGTTAGGTTTTGGGTTTAAGGGTAATGCCGCGTACACACGGTCGGACTTTTCGGCTACTTTCGACGGACTTTTGGCGGACTTTTGGCGGACTTGTGGCAGACTTTCTAACGAACGGACTTGCCTACATACGATCACACAAAAGTCCGATGGATTCGTACGTGATGACGTACACCAGACTAAAATAAGAAAGTTGATAGCCAGTAGCCAATAGCTGCCCTAGCGTCGGTTTTTGTCCGTCGAACTAGCATACAGACAAGCGGATTTCTGGGTCTGGCGGAGTTACGACGTAAAGATTTGAAGCATGTTTCAAATCTAAAGTCCGTCAGATTTGTGGCTGGAAAAGTCCGTTGAAAGTCCGGGGAAGCCCACACACGATCGGATTGTCAGCCGGCTTTGGTCCGTCGGCGTCTGTCGGACTTTTGTAGATGAAAAGTCCGACCATGTGTACGCGGCATAAGTGTTAGTCTTAAGTATTAGGTTAGGGGTAATAGTAAAGGTTGGGTTAAGGGCTGCAGTACTTATGTGGTAACAAGGGGCATGCAGATAGGAGAAGAGAGCAAAGGAACAAATGAAAAAGCTGATCAATCTGCTGCTTCTCCACTAACTGCCCTGTCACACACCAAGATCTGTGCATGTTTCTTAAGGGCAGCAGAGAAAGTCCGGTCTCCTGCCCTGACACACAGACAGTGCTGTGTTGTGCGGCAAAGCTGTGTAAAACCTGTGAACTGATGGACAGAAATTCAAAGCCTTCAGAAGATAAAACTTCTATCTTTTATGTATTAATATGTGTATTTAGTTGTTAATTTCAGGGGTGTAATTTGGGTGAGAGTAGGACCAATTGTTAGGAGCAATTTAGGGATTTGGATTAATTGGAACACTAGCTAAAATGTTTTCAGCTAGGTTCACAACACAGTGCAAACATTAATGCACCCGTGTTGAAGCATGTTATTGTGTGTTTTTGTTACACATTAACATGCTTTTTAATGCATTGAATTTTTGTATGCATTGTGTGGACCTGCATTTTGTGCTTTTCATATTTCCTGTGACACTTACTATATGGTTGCTGATTGAGTGGAGTGTATCCTTTCATCAGTGTCCCCAGAGTCACTCCCCCCACTTACATAAGGGTCCCAAGAGTCCCCTCTCCTTAAATCAGGGTCTTCGGAGTTCCCCCTTTACATCAGAGTCCCCAGAGTTCCCCCTCTTTAAATCAGGAACTTCAGAGTTCCCCCTTACATTAAAATCCCCCCTTCATTAGGATCCCCAAAATCCCCCCCTTACATCAGGGTCCCCAGAGCCCCATTACATTAGGGTCCCCAGAGCCCCCCTACATCAGGGTCCCCAGAGCCCCCTACATCAGGGTCCCCAGAGCCCCCTACATCAGGGTCCCCAGAGCCCCTTTACATCAGGGTCCTTAAAGCGACCTTACATCAAAGTTCCTAAAGTGACCTTACAGTGTCCCCAAAAAAACCCTTAGATCATAGTCCCTAGAACCCATTCCCTTTCAGCAGGGTCCCCAAAGTTATGAGGTAAGAGTAGAGTGGGGTAAGGAGTGTGGAGAGGTTTAAGAGAATAGTTAGGGTAGTGGAAGGGGGGAGGGAGTATTGTGAAGACCCCAGCTTCATACAGGATCTCTTCCCTCTCACTGTAGGAGTCAGCTACAGGACAGGTGGAAACTAGAAGGTTGGGCACCGGGATCGGATAGGTGTGGAGGAGAAACTTCCTCCTCTTCCTCTGAATGCCAGGGCCTGGGGGAGGGTCAAGCACATGATTGGTTGCTAGAACATGGGTGGTCCAAGCAACCAAACCCTAGCACTGAGAACAGCGGGCGGTGGCAGCAGTGGATCCTGTCAGCCGCCGTACATTCAGGGACAGCTCTGATTGCTGCACTGCCTGTCCTGCTGCTGAGCGGTGCAGTTATGAAAGCAGGGACGCTGACTGGGTATTTAGGCAGAACGCTCTGGAGGGGTTTGGACCCAGTTCACCTAGCGGTACCGGCCCTAGGTGCAGCCTCTGTTTTATTGCTGTTGGCATCTCTGTTGTGGAGATTTCCTAATACAAACCATCTGGGGGTGGAACCTTTCACTAGTACAGAAAGTAAGGAAGATCTCCTCAAAAGGGCTACTGATACTGATTCTTACCCCTCCCAGCTCTACTTAAAGCAGAACTCCAGCCAAAAGTAACAAGATAAAATGTACAGCCCTTCAATCCAGAGCTGCCCCCCATGGTACCTCTTTACTGCTAATGGATGTCCTTATTCCGATGGCCAGAATTATTCAACCCAATTACTCTGTGCATAGTCTGTCATGGACCTGCCTTAGCCTGCAACTGGATATTGAAAGGAAAAAGCAAAACAGCGATCAGCTCATTTTTGTCATTCTGCTTTATCCTCCTATCAGCATGCTCCTTGTCAGAACATGAACTCATTGGCTTTTTGTGCTGCTCATTTCTCTCTCTCTTTCTCTAAATTCTACTGTACAGAGACTGCAAGTTAGTGAAACCATTTAAATGCATGTACTGATACTGCTTGCATTTACAAAAATACATTTGATGGTGTGTATTGATTTATGTCTTTTATTTATGCCTAGGGTTCGGCATACACAAAGTTTTAGAATCATGGTGTTCCTAAATCTAGAAAAAACAAAAAAATGTCCGCCCAAAGGGCAGATAGTAGGGACATACATGATTAAATGATAGAATCAAATACTTTTTTAAACCAAATCAGAAAGAGTATTCAAATCCACTGGATGCCAGTGAACAGGCATTTAAAAAACAAAGTATGTCAAGAATGATTTTGTTCCATACTGATATCTGGGTAATCTGACGGGTTGCTATTAAGTCCCGAAGACAGGTACTTGGGGTAGAAGAATCCCCTGAAGATTAAAGTGCAAGTAAAACTTGGCCTACTTATTAAAATTAGTGACCACTTCACTCAACATCCCATCTTTGAGTGATCCTTTTAACATAATAAAAATACCTACCTTGGGACTGCCTCAATTATTTAAACATTTTTGGAAACATTCTCTCTTCCTTACACTCTATGCAATGAGGATTTTCAAAATGTAATATACTGTATAAACTCTAAAGGAAATCAAAGAGCAAAAGAATGGCAAAGAGAGAAAGGACCAGAAAGGAGAACAACAGAAAAAGACCAGTCCTGCATACAGCCATTTGGCATCATAGGATCAGAGGATGGTACAGAAGGCGAAAGTTACATTTGGTAAGACTCTTCCAACACCACTAGGCAAAAATTAATAATAAATGAACAGAGCTGGAAATTGTTTCCTTGTCCCGTAATCCTCAATCAGCATAAATAAAGTACACTTCTAAACTGTACAGGAGATGGTTAGAAATCTGAGCTTTTATAGCTTGACATTAAGACACAAAGAGTAATTTGAGAGCTTAATATGTTTGCTATGTAACATATTGCTACTTTTTTCTGGGTTTGTTCTGCAAACTAGAGTTGTAATAGGACTAGTCAAATTGCTGTTGAATTAGCATTAAAATTTTTGAACATTTTTGTTATTTATTTTCTTTGGAGAGTATTGGCTTAAAATAGCTTTGGAGAGATTAAGAAACAAGTTGTCATTAAAGGACAACACCTGAAGGTATAAGGACAAAGAAGACCTTCTGTAGTATACTTCTTGGAATGACCTCAGCCAGAACATATTTGCATTGACCACATATCAAAAAATGTGCAAAACACAATGCACACAACAACAATTAGCAGCTCTGTACGTAAACATATCCTACTCGATGTGGTAATTGATTAGCACGCATAGCTTATAAAATATAGTGTTGTCTATTTAACAATGTTTTCACCCAACTTAAAAAAAACAAACAAAAAACAAAACACATATTCACAAATGATCTAATTAGAAAAAAATTAAAGCTTGGGTGAAAGTTGGGTAAATCCTGGATAGGTAGTGGGGTGCATTAAAACTGCACTGAAACACACCCAGCTCATATAACTTTTATTCTGAGGGCATCAGTGTTGAATATATGTGAAGATAAGTCCATTACTGGGCAGCCTGAGTTGCATTTTTTTAAAGGGGCATATGGGCTAGTGTGAGCATGGAAAGGCCCCATATGCCTGTGCCATAAGGCCACTTTACTGTTTTTACTACTAATGCACGGCACTTCAGCAGCCTACAGCATAACATTTCACCAGTTGGCAGTGGGTGTCTCTATCCAGTATATCAATCTCTACTATCCATTATACATCACCTGTGCCTAGCTGTTAGAAAATGCTATTTTTTAGTTAATCCAGAAGCTGGTTGCTTCAGCATTCAGAGCATTATTTTGCTTCTTCTCTTGTTGTTTTGGCCATTCTGTATCCTGACCTAATTGTTCCTAGTCTTATCCAGCCATCTTAGTTTTCTTTCCTGCTAGATTGAGTCCTGTGCAGCCAAACTTGACCCCAATCTTCTCTGTTACTACCTGGTTTATGCTTATTTTTTCTGGTTAGTGTTTATTTGCTCTGGTTTGCTTGTATTGTTGTTGTTTATTACTGTATTGTAATGTATAATGTGCTTATACTTTGTTGTTGTGATCACTGTTTCTAAGCTCTTTTTTGCTACTACCGGAATATTTTCACCTTTCACTTATTCTTGTGTCTGTGTTCCTGGCATGCTTACAGCTTTGCTCCGTTGGATATGATCTTGTACTATAAAGATGAGGCCAGAAAAGAACTATATTAGCTGCACTGGGCAAAAGCTTGTAAGGTGTCGGATCACCTGTTTCTGTTGTGTGTGTTATGGTTTAGCGTTAGATGCAATGATGTTTGTGCTCCTTGCTGAGTAGGAACAGGATTAGATTTAGGAGTTGTTTTATTGACTAGTCAAGTGATTGCTTGTTGGAGTATATCAGTTCATACATATGTAGATTAAGGGATTTTTTCCATTAGATGAAGTTCAGTTCTTAATTAAAATCTGGACCAAACTTGCTTTGCCTGATGGCACAGTCACTAATGAGATTACTGATGCCCAAATTGCATATATCTGAGCTATTTGCTGGAAGAAGATAAAGGATATTTCTATGAGCAATATTCTAAACATTAAAGAGAGTGCTTTACTAGATTGCATCCACTTTGTCAACTCTATGGTAGATCAAGAGATTTTAGTATATATTTATGCTCAAACCTAAATTATTTTCTAAAGTCATGATAACCCAACATTCTTTGTTTTTCGTTTTTCTACAATTCAGTACTCCAAACCCCTAGCCACACCCCAGTTACCATTAGTAAATATACCTTGAGTCCAATTCTCCTTTATTCACTGCTAACCTGTATTTGTTACTCCCCACCAAGTACCTATTGGATTCAACACTCTTCTGTTATCCAGCTCTCTAAATTTACCTTTCCTCTCCCCAGCTGCTGCATTCCACCTTTCAGAGCTTCAAACTCTTTTAGCACAACATTCTCAGATTGTAATCTCAGCTACATTTTCAGTGAAAACCTTTGTATTATTTATCTCAAGTCATCACTACTCCAGTTCAGAACTCACATATCCTACTGCCATAATCCAACTGCAAATGAAAACAACTACTGCAACCTAATATTCCAAGCTTCTAGAAACCACTTTCAAGCCACTAGGAAAACAATTGCAGGTAATCGCCAGAAACTAAGCAACCTACCACCCACAAATTTGATCAACCACTAGAATTTTGTTAATTGTGAGCAATAATTTGACAGCTGTAGTACAGTTTAAGGTTAAATTGAATTGGAATTGAAGAGGGAAAAATAGCTAAATCAATTTAATTGACAATGGTCGGCGATCATGGGGCTTGGAGACACTTTAGGACAGGCCTGATTGAGACACTGGAGATTGATATCAAGCCTGTGATCTATTTTGAGCTTACTGAAGCTCTGTATACACATGCAATTATCTGATAGTGGTCAATGCACTTATGCCATTGAGTGCTCCCTACTGTTTTGACCCTGTTTTTTTCTATACTAAACCTATTACACTTTGAGAGGCATCTTTTTTCTTTTGCGAACATTGCACACTTGCAGCATATGCTGGTACAAGAAAATTCGAAATTGTTCATAGGATATCTATATTTACTGAGTACAGGTCATAGAGAGAAGCAAGTTTGATTCACTGGAGAGAACATTATCAAGTGCTTTTGAACTTACCTTAAAACAAATGTTAATTTTGATGTGTTGAGTTCCAGTCTAGTAGGTGGTGGGATTACATTTAGGGGTTGATTTACTAAAACTGAAGAGTGCAAATTCTGGTGCAGCTCTGCATAAAAACCAATCAGTTCCAAAGGTTTATTTTTTTGTCAAAGCTTAATTGAACAAGCTGAAGTTAGAAGCTGATTGGCTACCATGCACAGCTGCACCAGATTTTGCACTCTCCAATTTTAGTAAATCAACCCCCTAGAGCACTGAGTAATAAACATCAGAGTATTTATTAATTCAAGATTGCACATAGATATAAAGACTCTTTCATGTTTTTTTTTTTATTTTTATTTTTTATTTCTACACATTTTTTTGCATGTTATTTTGTGCACCTGCCTTTTTTATCTTTCTGTCATTTGAATATCTTTTGTTAAGGTGTGCAGCATGTATTTAAAATACTTATGTACATTAAATCGGAGTTCCAGTCGTTTTTGTGTCTATTAAAGGTCAGCAGCTACATTTTTAATAATCACACACTCACCTGTCCCACGATTCAGCGATGCGGCCGCCTGAACCCTCGGTTCTCTCCCTCGCCTCTCCCCAGCGCCGGCATCACAAGTGTGGGCACCTGGCTGTGACAGCTTGTGGCTTCGCAGCCGGGTGCGCACTGCGCAAGTCGCAATGTACATCCTTAATGGCCAGGCAATCTTCTGGGACCTGTGACATGTCCCATAAGATTGCAGGGAGGAAGGGGAAGAGGAGAACTTCTGCTCGAGTCGCCTAGGCAGCCCGAGCAGAAGTGGGAACTGGGTACCTGTCAACACTAGGTACCCACACCCCCCCAAAAAAAATGACATGCCAAATGTGGGATGTAAGGAGTACGGATGGTCTCGATGTTTGAGTCGAACATCGGGTGTTTGTTTCTCCGCGACAAGTTTGCAGTCAGTGTAGTATATGGTGCAGTTAGTGTAGTATATATAATACAGTTCAGAGTATATAGTGCAGTTAGTGTAGAATATATAATACAGCTCAAAGTATATAATGCAGTCCCTGTAGTATATATAATACAGTTAAGAATATGTAGTGCCATCAGTGTAGTATATACAATACATTGCAGAGCATATAGTGCATTCAGTGTAGTGTATATATAATACAGAGGAGAATATAGTGCAGTGCAGAGTATATAATACAGTGTATTGAAGTGGTTAAGGGGAACCCTATGACAGAATTAAGAAAAAAACAGTGTGGGGTCCCCCCCAAGAAGACATACCAGACCCTTTGGGTCTGGCATATATTTTAAGGGAAACTCTAAAAAATTGGTGTCGGCCCCCCAAAATCAATACCAGATGCTTATCTGAGCATGCAGCCTGGGGGAGGGTGCCCTCCCAAAGCGGGGGGGGGCGGGGTCATCCAGTTGATGGGGAAAAGGGCCTCTTCCCCACAACCCTGAATGGTGGTTGTCGGGGTTGGTGGGTGGGGGGCTTATTGATGCTGCCCCCCCCCCCATGTGAATGGATTTTGGGTACATTGTACCCCTACCCATTCACCAAAAATAGTGTCAAATAGTAAAAATCACAAGAGACTGTTTTTGACAATTCCTTTATTAAAAAGGAAAAAAAAAGTGTCCCGCAATGTACATCTATCTTCAATCGCGCTGCCCAATGGCAGAGATGCCAGTAATTGGCACTCCTCGCCTCACACTGACAGAGTATGAGGAGAGGAGAGCCGATCAGCGGCATCTCCTCACAGAGGACATCTAGGGATGTAATCAGGGCACTGATCATGAGTGCCCTGATTATAATGAAGTGCCAGCAATGCTAGCAATGCCACTGATGCCACTTTCAGCAATCAGTGCCAACCAGTGCCCACAATTGGCACCAATCTGTGCCCACAAGTGCCAGCAACCAGTGCCTACAAGTGCCAGCAATCAGTGGCCATCAGTGATGCCAGTCAGTGCTGGCTATCAGTGCTGCCCATCAATGCCCATCACTGCTACCCATTAATGCTCATCACTGCTGCCAATAAATGCCACCCATCAATGCCCATAAGTGCCAATTAGTGTTGCCTAGCCATGCTATCTGTGCCCACCAGTGCTGCCTATCTGTGCCCACCAGTGCCGCCTATCTGTGCTGCCTATCAGTGCTCATCAGTGCCACATATCAGTGCCACCTATCAGTGCCCATAAGTGGGGCATATTTGTGCCTCCTCATCAGTGCCACCTAATCAGTGCCCATAAGTGCCGCCTCATCAGTGCCCATAAGTGCCACCTCATCAGTGCCCCTCAGTGCAGCCTATCAGTGCACATCAGTGCTGCCTCATCAGTACCCATCAGTTAAGGAAATAATAAAATAATAAAAAGAGAGTGAGTAAATACCACCAAAAGAAAGCTCTATTTGTGTGAAGAAAATGATAAGAATTTTGAAAAAGAAAGTAGAAAAAAAAATTGAGTACTCTCAGACATTATATGTTTTATGGTAAGCTGAAGACTTGAACAGCTACATTTTAATTTCCTTTGCCTCTATAGCCTGAAAATGTCCCTCTAATTCCAGCCAATTTTTTTTGTTTTTTATAAAATGGAAAACAGTTAACTGTCTGTGACCCCACTAAGGACATTTTCCCTTACTTCCTCTCCCTGACTATACTAAGGAGAGGATGCACTTGTCACCAGGACAAGTTGGCACAGACAGAATAACACATTGGGGTTTATTTACTAAAGGCAAATCCACTTTGCACTACAAGTGCACTGAAAGTGCATTTGGAAGTGCAGTTTCTGTAGATCTGAGGGGGGCATGTAAGGAAAACAAAAAACTGCATTTTTGCTTGTACATGATTGGATGATAAAATCAGCAGAGCTTCCCCTCTTTTTAGATCTTCCTCTCAGATCTAAAGCGACTGCACTTCCAAGTGCACTTGTAGTTTGCACTTATAGTGCAAAGTGGATTTGCCTTTAGTAAACAAACCCCATTGTCAGAAGTGCTAACCCTTTCCCACTCTGATAAATTGTGTCTTTTTTTTTTTGTTTACTGTGTCCCTATTAGAGTGAATTGCCATATTTTCCTGTTCCATCAAGAGGTGAGCAGAAGTTCTCCCAATAAGGACACATACAGTAAATAAAACCTGACAGAAGCATAGCAACCTTCTTCCATTCCTAATCAGAAGAAATTCAAAAGTTTTGATGGGAGCTGAGCTTTAGTTATTTAAATGAATACTATAAAGCATTTAACCTGCTGCTAAGTCTTTGGCATTTGTCACTAGCCATTGTCCTGAAGCAGTCTCTATTCTGCATCTAGACATCCAGCACCTCTGCCCCTGCACCTTGACACTGCCCTAGGGTTTAATTTGAGGTTACAGAGTCTCCAGAATTTTGTTTTGATTTTTGAGTTGCCAGTCCCACTGGTGACAATCTTGTCTGAGTTGCCAATCTTAAATTGGTATTAACCCCCCTCCCCTCACAGAAAAAATATATAATATACTCTATTGCAGCTTACCTTAGATGTGGAGACTGTTTTTTTTTTTTCAGTCTTTTTTCGTTTATCGTCTGGTGATCTGGCCATTAATACATTTATGTACTTTATGTCTTATGCCGTGTACACATGGGTGGACTTTTCAACTGGACTGGTCCGACGGGACGAATCCGATCGTGTGTGGGCTTCATCAGACCTGCAGCGGACTTTTTCGGTCGAAAATCAGATGGACTTTAGATCTGTAACATGTTTAAAATCTTTCCAACGGACTTGAGTCCGGTCGCAAAATCCGCTCGTCTGTGTGCTAGTCCGACGGACGAAAACGGACGCTAGGGCAGCTATTGGCTATTGGCTATCAACTTCCTTATTTTAGTCCGGTCGTACGTCATCACGTACGAATCCGTCGGACTTTGGTGTGATTGTGTGTAGGCAAGTCCGTTCCTTCGAAAGTCCGTCGGAAGTCCGTCAAAAGTTCGTCGAAAGTTTGTCGGAAAGACCGTCGGACCTTTGATGCCGAAAAATCCGCCCGTGTGTACACAGCATTAGGGTGTCTCTAGGGAGAGAGAAGTGTTAGATACACTAGTAAATTTAGATAGATTTGACTAACTTGACTAACAAATTAAGGCAGAACTCCAACTGACATATTATAAGCAGTTGTAGCAACAGTTTATTTTGTTCCTTTTGGGATAAAGGTTTTACATAAATGAATAAAAGCTGACCATTGTAAGCACCCCCTTTAGTGTTAAAATGGAACTTGACTCAGAAAATTTGGTCCTGATCACTTACTGATGGCCACTTTTGCAGTTATAGCTACGTAGAATATTAAAAATAAGTGTCTATACTGTTTAAAATCCAATAATGCATGGTCTCAACCTGCCCCATTCACACATGCAGACCGTTCATTTCATCAGGTCAGTCACGTCAATATGGATGAAGTATTCAGTTTTTCATCAGTTTTTAATCAGTGCTCATCAGTTTTTTATCCGTGCTCATCAGTTTTCCATGCGTGCTCATCAGTTTTCCATGCGTGCTCATCAGTTTTTAATCAGTGCTCATCAGTTTTTTATCCGTGCTCATCAGTTTTCCATGCGTGCTCATCAGTTTTTAATCAGTGCTCATCAGTTTTTTATCCGTGCTCATCAGTTTTCCATCCGTGCTCATCAGTTTTTAATCAGTGCCCATCAGTTTTCCATCCGTGCTCATTAGTTTTTAATCAGTGCTCATCAGTTTTTTACCCGTGCTCATCAGTTTTCCATCCGTGCTCATCAGTTTTTCATCAGTTTTTTTACATCCACTACTAATGCAAAAACGTATGAAAAACTGACCATTTGTCAGTTTACATCTGTTTTTCGTCCAATCCGTATTTTTTAGCAGAAGAAAAATAGAGCTCTGATCAGTTTAAAAAAACAGATGATTATGAATGTGGATGTAAACTGATGTAAATGGATGATCATCCACTTACATCTGTTTTTTCCATAGACATGCACTGATGTCCGTTTTTCTTTCCTCAACGGAGGGATGAAAAACGGACAAATGGACAGCATGTGTGAAAAGGGCTCAACGGTTTCAAAAAACAATCACATTCCCGGAGTATGCCGGTAATGTAACTGTCACATTTGCTTGTGCTCTCCAACTCTCAAACCATCAAATGGTTGCTCTCATAACTGATCACACATGGCAGGTGAAGATCAAACAGAGGTTAAGATGGGAGCTTCCTTGGCTGAAAACGATATGAGGGTTTAGTTGTGCTTTAACCGCTTGCTGCCCAGCCTATGGACGGCTGATGACGAGGCCGACCTCTCATCAAACTGGGTGGACATCATATGACCTCCTCCCGGATCGCGCCTCATGCATGGCCGCTTGGTGGCACAATCTGTCACCGGCTGCATCCACCGGACACAGTCGATGACTGATCACTGAGCCAGCCCACTGTCAGTACCATCTTGCTGTTGTAACCAATCAAAGCAGGTCACATGACAGTTGTAAATAATGTATGGCTTTCTTTCAAGCCATGCTAGCTTTGATTGATCACAGTAATCCCATGGTATAGACTGGGCCCATCACGGCCCATCTGTGCCATGTGATCAACTGTGACCAATCACTACTAAATGGAACAAAGAGAATGAATCAATTTTATTCAGTAAAATGCTTGCATGTAGCAATGAAATTCATTGTGTAAAAAAAAAAAAAAAAAAAAGAAAATTACTGATTACTTCCCCAGAGTAGTACAATGTTACTGTAGCAAGTGTGTTCAAAATAAAATTGCAAAAAAAATAATAAAACATAAAAAAACTATATATATCTATTTTTTCCCTACTGTCACCAGTCAGTGTCCCTGATCACTGCCACACCCAATATATTATGACGCTGTACTGCACTGGTGACAGTACATAAAAAAAAATATATAATTTCTTAATTTTCCCCAAAATTTTGACAAAAAACTATTTAAAAAAACTCGCCATGTCTCTTACTAAATACCTTGGACTGTCTACATTAGAAAAAGGGGTCATTTGGGGGATATTTGTACTGTCCTCATATTTTTGGGCCTCAAGAAAAGAGATAGGCCATCAGTACATCAGGATTGATACATTTTCAGATATATGCCATAGTTTGTGGACCGTATACCTTAATAATATACACTGATTTGGGTTATTTTTACCAAAGAAATGTAGCAGAATACATTTTGGCCTAAATTTATGAAAAAAGATTATTTATTTGCAAAATTCTACAACAGAAACAAAGAAAAAACATGGTGATTAAATACCACCAAAAGAAAGCTCTATTCTTTGTGAACCATAGTGATCACTGTAATAAGCATCTGGTAAGACTGTTCAAAGGTTTCATTAATGAAACCTTTTTTGACTACTGTGATTCTGTGACTGGTCCCAGCTATCACAAAGTCCAGGACAGTGATTGGACCTGGTACCATGTGATTACTGTGACCAATCACAGAGATCATATAGTAATAAACAATGACAACCTTGCTATTACTGTAACTGTAAAAGTGGTCATAGCAATTACATGGTACCAGGGCCACTAACAGTGGCCAAGTGTAAATATTTGCCCAGTGTAAATATTTGCCAGCACACCACAGATCTTCAAGATAAGTCCGAATAATTTTTTATTGAAGAGGGATCACATTAGAAAAAAAAAGTGCAACCTTTTGGAGCCACATAGGATTCCATTTGTCAGGCATGACAGTGGCCCAGTTCAACAATCGGTGATCCGCTGTATCCGGTGGACACAGAGATCACAGATTCTGCCTCTGAGCACTCTACAGAGCACGCACGCCGCACAAGCAGCCGATGCCAAGGTACAGGTATGTGAACCCGCATTGGTACTGCTCCCCTCCCGCGATATATTGTATATACAGTGGCCAGACAGGAGGTGGTTAAAGGTGATCTATAATCACAGCATGCACTTTCATATTATAACAGCAGCAATATTATTACAAACAATAGTTATTTTTGACAAGCAAAGCATACTTGAAAACGAATTCATGTTGTGAGGGCTGCTTGTCTGCTGGTCATCTCTTTTCACAACTTCCTGGATTCCCTGCATGCTTTGCAGCTTTTTCTCTGCTGTTTACTTTCAATATCTAAAACCTACAGACCCCATGGTACCTTGTTGCCTGCAATCAGTGATTACTGTACCATAGTTGCCAACAGTCACAATTTTCTCTTGTCCTGGGCTGAGGCCATCCCGATCAGAATCCCGAAAAATCTGTTTTGTCCCGGGCAGGGACGGACTGCGCCAGGGTGTCTGTTCCCCCTTAAAAAATGTGCATTTCTCCGCCATCATCCAGTGTCATCCTGGGCCGCCCGCATAGTCAGGTGGATGGGCTGGGAGTCAGGACTGAGTGATTGAGGGAGGGATCTAACACAAGTTCAGGCAGTCACTAGCCAGCTGTGGGTAGACCAATACCCCGGTCACAGTTGATTGGGCTGGCTAGGATGCGAGCATGTGACAGCTTCCCATGAGTTTTGCTTAGACATGTGCGGTTTGTTTAGTTCCGAATTAAAATTCGAACAAATTTTTCGTTATTCTGAAATTCGGATGTATACAAATTTCTGAATTACAATAGTAAGGAATTTAAATGAATCCGAAATAACAAATCAACATTTTGGATGAAATTCTAATTTGCCTAGATTTTCAAATGAAATTCAAATAGTTTTCTAATCAAATTCGAATTTCCGAAGAGAATAAAATAGAATAGAATAAAATAGAAAGAATATAGCTATCTTCTGAAATTCTAATTCTAAATAGAATAAATTTGAATTCCAATAGAATAGAAAACAAAAGAAAAAAGTAGAATTAAAAAAACAATACAACAAAATAGAATAGAATAGAATAGAATAGAATAGAATAGAATAGAATAGAATAGAAAGAATATAACCATCTCCCAAAATTCAAATAAAATAAATTTGAATAGAATAGAAAAGAATAGATTAGAATAATATAGAAAATAAACTGATAGAATTGCTTGGAATAGAAAAGAAAAGAATAGACTAGAAAAAAAACAATAGAATATATAGAATAGAATAGAATAGAAAATAGAATAGAAAACAAAAGAAAAAAGTAGAATTAAAAAAACAATACAACAAAATAGAATAGAATAGAATAGAATAGAATAGAATAGAATAGAAAGAATATAACCATCTCCCAAAATTCAAATAAAATAAATTTGAATAGAATAGAAAAGAATAGATTAGAATAATATAGAAAATAAACTGATAGAATTGCTTGGAATAGAAAAGAAAAGAATAGACTAGAAAAAAAACAATAGAATATAATAGAAATAGAATAGAAAGAATATTTCTATTTTAATAGAATAAATGTGAACTTGAATAGAAAAAAATAGCATAAAATAGAAAAGAATAGAATAGAAAATAAAATAACAGAATAGAATAAACAATAGAAAACAATAGAATAGAAAGAATATAACAATATAGCCGTTTTCCGAAATCCAAACTTCAAATAAAATTTATTAGAATTTGAATCGAATAGAAAAGAATAGAATAGAAAAAAAACAATAGAATAGAATGAAATAGAAAGAATATAACCATCTTCCAAAATTTGATTTTGAATGGAATTTGATTTGAAAGGAATTTGAATGGAAATTAGTTTGAATGCAATTCGAATGGAATTAGAAAAATTTGAATAGATTCGACCTTGAATAAACGAAATGAATTCCGAAAACGAATTAAACAAGTTGAACTAAACAAATTTATGTAAATACCGGTAACTAAAAGAAACAAAACTATATTTTTTCGCTCTGAACATGTCCAGTTCATCTGAACTGGATTCAAACTAAACCCAGCTCATTCCTGTTAGAGAGCAACAAAGAGCTTACAACAGCCTCTATATACAAGTGCTGTTAAAATGGGGTAGTAAGCGGAATGGTATGGGTCACTTTCTTATTTTGTCCTGATGATTGTATCCCTGGAAATATTTCTCAGCTAGCAACAGCATTTGTTTAAAATACCTTTTTAAATTTCCTATGTGAGTTCAGTGTCTTTATTTAACAGTGAAGTTTTGTTGGTAATCCCTTTCCTTTTCTACGGCTGCCCGTCTTTCTCTGTATCTCAGGATTTCTTGATGTAGTCAGTGGGATATAGAAAAGGAAGCTGCAGAAACATAGAAATTGGGGAGAGGAAAATCCTGGCAGAAATTCATGAAGGAAGAACTGAATAAATAAAAAAATACATCACATTTTATAAAATTGCTGCAGAAAATTGGACTGCTTACTGTATTAGCAGTCTTCAGAAATATTCTTCTGTTGTTAAACTGTTTACTCCAGCTGTCAGATAGTCCTTTATTTTCTTCTGTTTCCCATTTAGTTACTCATTCAAGGCTTGTTTTCTTTTATCCTAAATATTGGAGGGGGCGTATGAACATGTCACACTTGTATATTTTAGACTCTTTATCACACTTTGTTTCATAAAAAACATGAAGCAGAAGCAGAACTACCTGAATGTTCGCATCTAATTAGCGCTTCTAATTAGTATCACAATTTTGAATGCCCAAATTACAAAACATTACCCCTGCAGTGGGTCTCAGCCACAATGATGGCGTTAAAACAAGGAATACAGAAGACTTCTCTTGATGGGCACCCAAACATAGCCACTTCAATTCAGGGCACTTATACACCTTCCTGCCCAGACCAATTTTCAGCGCTATCACATTTTGAATGACAATTGTGCAGTCATGCGACGCTGTACCCAAATTAAATTGTTATCATTTTTCCCCCACAAATAGAGCTTTCTTTTGGTGGTATTTGATCACCAATGGGTTTTTTTTGTGCCACAAATAAAAAAAGACCAAAAATTTTGAAAAAAAAAATTTCTGTTGCAAAACTTTGTAAATAAGTACATTTTCTCCTTCACTAATGGGCACTGATGTGGCAGTACTGATTGGCACTGATGAGGTGGCACTGATGAGGTGGCACTGATGATGAGGCACTTATATGCAGCACTGATAGGCGGCACAGATAAGCAGCACTGTTGGGCACTGATAGGTGGCACCGATTTACAGCACTGATGGGCACTAATAGGCGGCACTGATGGGCACTGATAAGAGGCACTGATGTTCACTGGTGGGTGGCACTGATAGATGGCACTGATAGGCAGCACTGATCAGGAGGCACTGGCAGGCATCACTAATGGGCACAGAATGCCATCCCTAATGGCCAATGATTGACATCCCTGGTGGGCTCTAGTGGGCTTTTACCTGGTGGTCATGGGTGGGCATCCCTGGTGGCCGTGGATGGGCATTCCTGGTGGTCCTGGGTGGGCATCCTCGGGGTGGCTGCACTGATAATCAATCAGCGCATATCCCCCCATCAGGAGAGCAGCCAATCGGCTCTCCTCTACTCATGTCTGTCAGTGCACATCTTTTCCTGTTTACACTATGATCAGCCGTGTTTGGACACAGCTGATCACGTGGTAAAGAGCCTCTTCACCTCGATCGGAGATGCGGTGTGTCAGACTGACACACCACACCACCGATCGCCACGCTGCATGCCCCCCACACACGTGATTGTGGCTTATTCCGCTGGACGTCCTATGACGCCCAGTCAGGATAACAGAACCACTTTCCGGCAATAATTTTGCTATATGGCAGGTGGGAAGTGGTTAAACCATAGAAATAAAGAAAGAAGCACCAGAGCAAAATTGGATAAAAGAGCCAAAGGTAATTTTATTTGTTGAATAAAAAGTGAAATAAAAACAGTCAATGCATTTCAGGGACAACCCCACTCCACCTTCATCAGGGCTCAACACAGGATAAGACTTGGATGGACCCAGAGAAAACAGTGACTTCACAGATCTATAATAGAATCTGTATTGAACGCTCCACATGGACTAACAACTTAAAAGTAGTTGATGAGCAGCAATGAACTCGGCAGGCTTTGGTATTCCCCTTTAACCCAGCTTGTGGGTAGCCCCTTGCTTTCCCCACATACTAAGCAGGGCTATCGGTCCTGTATTGTACTTGATAGCATCATCATGGGACTACAGCCTGGACCGTCTTATAGAAGAGGCATCAGGGGACCAGTGGCAGAGATCCTGGCAAAGCGAGTTAAAGTTAAAGTGGATGTAAACCCGGAAAATATTTTTTAATTAAGGCTTGCACCTTGTACAGTATAGGATTTCATGTCATCTGTGCCCAGTCTTGCCACGAAGAGTTAATCCAGCTCTTAGCAGTCCTCTTATCTTTTTTCAGTGAGATAAAAAAAACGGTAAGACAGAGAAATAGATGTCCATCTCTCCCTCTTGCTGTGAGTGACAGGTGATTTACATATCTCATGCACCAGCGTGACAGAGGCATTTTGTGTACTTCCCATCCCCCCCGCCTTTCTTCTTCAGCTCTCCTAGGATTGGCTGCTCTACACCTCAGCATGATTGGGCACGCTGAAGTCATGTGGTGACTTTTGTAGGTTTTGACTGGATGTTAGTGATCATAATCCACAAGACCAGCAGAAGTTCAGTGTAATGTCGATGCCTGGCCAAGGGGAGTGTAGAGGTGGGCGGGGAATCTACTGACATCACGACTCCACCCACCGAGCTGCGGACAACAGACCCACCCACAGAATCTGCAGTTTTTTGGGTCTCATAACAGACAGACGGTAGACATTTGACAGGTAAGGATACATGCTGGAGGCATGTATATCCTTATAGATAACCACTATGGCAGTAGGTTAGAAAGGATAAGAGCGGGTTTACATCCACTTCAAGTTAACCATTTACCGACCAGCCGCCGTCACTATACTGCGGCAGGTCGTCACATTCCCGCGAATAGCCGTAGCTGTACGTCGACCCTTTAACCAGCTCTCGCGCACGCACGCTGCACAGCGGGGGACACAATGTGCGTGGCTGGCAGCTGCGATGTCCACCGGCGTAATTGCGG
Source organism: Lithobates clamitans (assembly GCA_037952925.1). Classification (NCBI taxonomy): domain Eukaryota; kingdom Metazoa; phylum Chordata; class Amphibia; order Anura; family Ranidae; genus Lithobates; species Lithobates clamitans. The sequence goes on from JBBGZY010000470.1 coordinate 4,924,461, forward strand.
GCATGAGAGCCAGAATGCGGATGTGTGTGTGTAAACACACACATCCCCAAACTGTCAGGAGAGGAGAGACAGATTGTCTGTTCCTACTAAGTAGGAACAGCGATATGTCTCCTCCTCTAGTAGGTCCCATCCCCATACAGTTAGAAACACACATTTAACCCCTTGATTGCCCCCTAGTGTTAACCCCTTTCATACCAGTGACATTTACACAGTAATCACTGCGTTTTTATAGCACTGATAGCTGTAAAAATGTCAATGGTCCCAAAAATGTATCAAAAATGTCGGATCTGTCACCCACAATATCGCAGTCCCGCTAAAAATCACAGATCGCCGCCATTACTAGTAAAAATAAAATAAATAATAAAAATGGCATAAATCTATTCCCTATTTTGTAGACACTATAACTTTTGCGCAAACCAATCAATATACGCTTATTGCGATTTTTTTTACCAAAAATATGTAGAAGAATGTATAGCGGCCTAAACTGATGAAAAAAAAAATTGTTTAAAATTGCAGAGAATACCGCAATCGTCCCGATCCCAGTGTCACAGAGACACCATCTTGGGCACATCCCTATCCATCATAGCATAGAGCAGCAGCCCTGAACAAGGGGGAGTCTTTGTTTCCCCGAAACGTGTTGGTTTTATCATGCTGTACTATTTCCAATAAAAATGACCATTCACCTTTTATTTACTTCTGATTGGATACTGGGCGCTCCTTTTAACTACCCTGTAAATTAAAGGAATTCCTGGGGAACCCCCCAGGTCACAGAACTAGTGTCTCTATTACTTTTCTGGGGACAACCCAAAATTTGTGAATTTCTTTCTTTCACTTCCAATGATAATGGTAATGATGGCAAATAGAGAGGGTGAATCTCCTTTACAGGGGCAGAGACAGCAATAAAAACTGACAAGTGTTCTAATCCATCTCCATCCTATCCAAAACTAAAAAAAAAAGGTTTGCCTTTAATTATACTTTAGAGTTGTTATAAACTTCAGACATGAAATATCAACAAAGTACATCCTTCCATACTGTGTACTTGTCCTTGTCAAATGCATGGAGTGTGATTTCTCTCTCCTGCCACATTTGTCTGTTACCTCTAGCCACTACTGACAGCTTTTCCTGACACCTAAGGATTAAAAAGTGACAGGGCAGGAGAGCTCCAGCACACAACCTGTGACTGAAATCCTTAGCTCTACATTTTTTTCCTGTACTTTGTGAAGGGGTGCGTCCCTTGCCTCTAATCAAGGCTCAGAGCTTTCCCCACTGAGATCTGCAGTGTGAGACTTCAATTCCTTAACCCGGCTGCGAGAGCAGAGAAGAAATCCTTTGAGCTGTGTGTTTTTAGAATGATCTGCAGAACAGAGGGCTGCAGATAAACAGGTACAACTTATGTAGGGGGATTTGTTTAATCTCTGTGTATCTCTTGTTTTATCTCTGTGTATCACCTGAGGCTAGTAACACCAATGGGTATATGTGAGGGTTTTCAACCGTTTTAGGTTTTACACCTAATTCCTCATCCGCTAGAGCTAACAGTCTTGCAACCCTTGCAGTGTGGAGAAAAAGGGGAAGGTTCACTACAAGGGTATTTTTTTTTTCCAACTCCCAAAGATGGGATTTTAGATTTTAGCCAGCAATGGTATACATATGCATGATGTGAAAGCTGAGTCAAAAAAAATGTGCTTGTCATTTTTTTATAAGCCCCCTTCATATTATGCATTGCATGTGTGCACCTGCATTAGCGCAGTGCATCTCTGTGCATTAAAGTATGCTGTAATAAAGAAGTCCATTCAATTCAAATAGACTGGCAGTGCACCTTAAACTCGTGGAAAATCATACATTTCTTTCTAACGGAGCACACTGTAATGTTTGGTACTTTGGTACTGGGTTGTAGTGCACTGCACTGCTGGGGCGTTGTTTGCTACTGTGATAGTACAATGGGGTGCCATTCCAAATGTACCATTCTGTATGAGCTCATAGTGTTATTGGTCAAGAATTTGACAGCACACAAATATTCAGGTCAAATATTCACAGTCAATTACTGCAAGCACTTTTTTATTGGTGATTTTTTTCCCATTGTACCACAATGCACAGATCATTCATATCTGTGCTTTGTAGGGTTCTAAAATAAAGAGCTGCATTGCTCTGCTTTTCTATAATATGTAATAAAATAAAATGCGTCTTTTACCACATGTGCTCACAATGTGAAGGTGGGCATCTGCCCTGACAGGACCCATGAAAGTTTTAATGCCATCATTTATTAAAGCAGATCTTCATTTAAAGTGATACTAAAGGATAGTTTTTTATTTTCTTTAAATAACAAACATGCCATACTTACCTCCACTGTGCAGCTCATTTTGCACAGAGTGGCCCCGAACATCCATTTCTGGGGTCCCCCGGCGGCTCTTGCGGCTCCTCCCCGCATTAGATAACCCCCTTGGAGAAGCTCTCTCGTGAGGGGCTTACCTTGCAGACTCGGCCCCGCCCCCTGGCGCCTGCGTCATTGGATTTGATTGACAACAGCAGGAGCCAATGGCTGTGCTGCTATCAATCTATCCAATCAAGAGCCAGGAACCCGTGAAGAGAGGGACGGCGGGGAGGCGCCGACGGAAAGTCGGAGCTCAGTTAAGTAAAATGGGGGGCTAGGCAGCAAGGTGTGTTTATCACTTTAGTGTATAGGATGCATTAACAGCTTGTCGACCAGCCGCCACAGTTGTACTGCGGCAACATGGCTCGGCTGCGCAAATCACCATCATGTTACGTCGGTAACATAGACGGCCACTAGGGGGCGCGTGCGCTCCGCCGGAGGCACATGCCCCCTGCTCGCCCACTGAGCTGATGCGAGTGCCTGGCGGTTGCGATCACCGCCGGGCTCCCGCGACAGCTAGGGCACACCAAGAACCAGGATCTGTGTGTGTTTCCAGTTTTCTGAGGGGAGAACAGACAGATCGTCTGTTCATATAGAGTATGAACAGCGATCTGTCATCTCCCCTACACAGTCCCCTCCCCCCATCAGTTAGAACACACACTAGGACACACCTAACCCCTTCACTGTCCCCTAGTGGTTAACCCCTTCACTGCCAGTGACATTTTTACAGTAATTACTGCAATTTGATAGAATTGATCACTGTAAAAATGCCAACGGTCCCAAAAATGTGTCGAAATTGTCCGACGTGTCCGTCATAATGTCGCAGTCCCAATAAAAAATCGCAGATCGTCGCCATTACTAGTAATAAAAAAATGAATAATAATAAAGCCACAAAACTATCCCCTATTTTGTAGACGCTATAACTTTTGCGCAAACCAATGAATATACGCTTATTGCGATTTTTTTTTGCCAAAAATATGTAGAAGAATACATATCGACCTAAACTGAGGGGAAAAAAATGTTTTTTTTATATATTTTTAGGGGATATTTATTATAGCAAAAAGTAAAAAAAATTGTGTTTTTTTCAAAATTGTCGCTCTTTTTTTGTTTATAGCGCAAAAAATAAAAACCGCACAGGCGATCAAATACAACCAAAAGAAAGCTCTTTTTGTGGGGAAAAAATGACGTCAATTTTGTTTGGGAGCCACGTCGCACGACTGCGCATTTGTCAATTAAAGCGACGCAGTGCCGAATCGCAAAAAGTGCTCTGGTCTTCGGCCAGCCAAATGGTCCGGGGCTGAAGTGGTTAAGGTGAAAAAACACAAGGGTTTACAACCCCTTTAATAGTAAAAATTCTGCTCCTCGTTCCCCCCTTCCCCCAAGAAAAGTTTTGTATTCCCCGCTTCCGAAATTCTTGCCTAGGTAAGAATTATGTCAGCAAGGCTCACCCACCACCTCCTGGCACATGTCACACATTCCGGGAGGCTGTGGGACAAGTCTAATGCCTGGTACACACAATGAGATTATCGGACCATAATGCATGCTAATCTCAGATCAAATCTGAAGAGTTTACTAAAGTCACAAAAATTGTGAATAAACATATAACATATAAAAATTCTGAAGTGTAGTCATGTGTTGTAGTGTATTTGTATTGCATTTTCGAACGACAACTGTACTAATTAAATGAAAATCGTACAATCTAACATTGTACGAAAACATTTTTCGTGCATGTTCGATCATATAATAACAGATGAACTGTCATGATCGGCTCTCGAAAGCTTTGTGCTAATGATCAGATTATCGTATGATCGATTTGAAATTGCTATTTTTTGTAAGATTATCTGATCGTGTGTACGGGGGTTTAGGGTTCCTGCCAATCTGACCATTGTGAAGTGGCGAACAGGCTGTGAGATTTTAAGAAGTCACAGCTGGCTATCGCGTCCAAGATGGCAGCACTGGGAATCCAAAGCCTGGCAGAGAATCAAGTCCAGTGAAGACAGTGATGGACTCCTGGGCTGGTAAGTACTGGTCAGCAGCTTCAGCATTTTTAAAACTGGACTTAAGTTGCTCCTTAATGACGTGATTCCTGATAAAATCTAATGTTTATGAAAAAAATATTTTTGTTCACTTTAGATTACATTTTGGCTGAAGAGGAAACAGACAGCTTGATATATTTTATATAATTGTGATTGTTGTTACATGCAGTGGCGGCCCATCCATTAGGGGCACCCAGGGGTGCCGCCTCCTCTCTTCACACCACCCCCTATATGCAATGGATAAATTCATGCATAGCGTGAATCTATCCACGGCCGCCGTGGCCACCCCCTATTCATACGTCTGGCCCCTTTCAGTGCACCGGGCACATGAATTACAGTGGCCAGGGTTTTTTTGAAGCACCCGATTAGAGCCAGAGGCCAGAAACTTCACATTAGGGTGGGTTTGGGCTGCAGAGAATGCGCTCTGATCCCACCCAGGTGTGTTACTACAGCAAATTAATATTCGCTGTTGAAACACTGATCCTCAATCTGGCCAATTAGGAGTGACTATGAGACCAGTTTTCCTATTGGCCGGAAAGAGAAGACTCCCAATTGGCCGCCGAGGAGGAGCGAGGAAACGGAAGCCGCCGCATCCATGATGACCCGCGGAGAGCAGGAGAACAGCAGACCACCGCTGCTGAGCAGGGCAAGCCTTAGGTAAGTGCTACCGACCAGGGGGGGGGGGTAAGGCATACTATTTGCCGCCCCCCAAAAAAAAAAATTCAACCGGCCGCCACTGGTTACATGTCTAGCGTAGCTTAACCATTTCCTGCAGATCACAGATGGTGCAGTCTCTGACAGCAATGGTTTCCTCTCACAACTATTACAAGACTGTAATAAGCACTCTACAGAGCAACAAAAAGGCACTGGCTGCTGCACTGAAGACACTGTATGCCAGTACAGCAGCCAGTGTGTCTGATCAATAGCCACAGCAGTAAAATGTCCCCATAGTGTTATTAGAAACTTTTCTTTACACACTGTCACACACACTGTGCAGTCTCACTATGGTGGCATTGTACTGCTGTGGCAGTGATCATGTACAATGGCTTAAAAACTGCCATTTTTTCAAGAGCAGTGTTTTTAATAATGCTTAAAGAGAAACAATAAAAATGAAATATTCCTTTAAATATCGTGCCTGGGGGATCTCCTTAGTCTGCCTGTAAAGTAGCGCATCTTTCCCTTGTTCATAACAGTACCACAGCAAAATGGCATTTCCAAAGGGAAAAATGTAATTTAAAACTGCTGTAATGTATTGTCGATCCTGGTAACATACATAAAAGTCATAAAAAAAACGGCGCGCCAAAATGAAAAAAAAATGGCGTGGGGGTTCCCCTAAAAATCCATACCAAAATCCATACCATACCAGACCTTCAGGTCTAGTATGGATTTTAAGGGGAACCCCGCGCCGAAATTAAAAAATAAATGGTTTGGGGGTCCCCCCCAAATCCATACCAGACCAAGGCACGCAACCTGGTAGGCAGCAGGAAAAGGGGGGGGGGAGCTCCTCCGCTCCTGAACCGTACCAGGCCACATCCCCAGGCCCACAGGCCTCTTCCCCAGGCGGAGGGCTTATCGGAATCTGGAAGCCCCCTTCAACAAGTGGGCACCCAGATCCTGCCCCTCCATGTGAATGGGTATCGAGTACATTGTACCCCTACTCATTTACCAAAAAAAGTGTCAGAAAAGTAAAAATGACAGGAGACAGTTTTTGATAAGTCCTTTATTAGAAACTAAAAAAAAATAAAGTGTCCTGAGATCTAAATCCATCTTCAATCACAGCACCGATGGACCGAAAAATAACCCCGGAAAAACTCTGCCTTCAAGGGAGCCTTTACGCGATGACAGCTGTTATATAGCGGTGACGTAACCGGGTGACCCTGCCCCCTTTTGACGTCATGTGATGTCACGTGATGTCAGAGGGTGGCGGGGTCATCCTATCATATCACTGAGTGGCCCTGCCCTCAGCTATATAACAGCTATCGAAAAGGCTGCAGTCTGCTGAGTTTTTTAGTTTTTTTTTTCTGGACCGACAGACGCTGTGATTGAAGATGGATGGACATCACAGAAATCTTTTTTTTTTTTTTTTAATAAAGGAATTGTCCAAAACTGTCTCCTGTCATTTTTTATTTTTTGACACTTTTTTGATAATTGAGTAGGGGTACAATGTACCCGATACCCATTAACATGGGGGGCCGGGATCTGCAGGCCCCCTTGTTAAAGGGGGCTTCCAGATTCCGATAAGCCCCCGGCCTGCAGACCTCCACAACTACCAGGCAAGGGTTGTGGAGAAGAGGCCCTTGTCCCCATCAACATGGGGACAAGGTGTTTTTGGGGGGACCCCAAAGCACCCTCCTCATGTTGAGGGCATGTGGCCTGGTACAGTTCAGGAGGGGGGCACTCTCTCGTCCCCCCCTTTTCCTGAGGCCTGCCAGGTTGCGTGCTGGGCCTGGTATGGATTTTGGGGGGACCCCCCACCATATTTTTTTATTTTGGTGTGGGGTTCCCCTTAAAATCCATACCAGACCTGAAGAGCCTATTATGGATTTTAGGGGGAACCCCACGCCATTTTTTAAAAACATTTTGGTGCAGGGTTCCCCTTAATATCCATACCAGACCTGAAGGGCCTGGTAATGGACTGGGGGGGAACTCACGCCATTTTTTCCAATTATTTTTATGTACATTGCCGGGATCTGACAATACATCACAGCCGCAAGCAATTTTAAATGACATTTTTTCTTTTAGAAATGTAATTTTTCTGCTCTCACTTATTAAACTATGTATGGCCGCTATGTAAGCAGCCTTACATAGTGTGGGGCATGGACTTAGCCACCTGAGCCATGATTGGCCAAAGGCACCCTGCCTTTGGCCAATCATGACTCTCACAGCAGAGTGCGCTGTGATTGGTCAAAGCATGCAGGTCAGGTGCATGCTTTTGCTAATCAGCAGTCATCAATGCACTGCGATCTCGCAGTGCATTATGGGGTGTTCCGCGTGCACTCAAATTTCCTACAAACGCCCCATAATGTTCTAAATTCGGCAAAGGAGTGAACACCTGATGTTCAAGTCGAACTTATCCCTAAATGTCACCAGACCAAAATCAGCGAGTCAGTGTCCCCAATCACCACCACACCAGTCCTAGCGTCATCATAAGGCCTTGTTCACATGTGTAGTGCTGTCTAAAGAGTGATATCTTTAGAGAGCATTTGATAGACAGTAAAGGCATTGTATCACCTCCTCACCACCTGCTTTAACCCCTTGGACCCCCTTGGACACCCCCGCCATTCACATCAATGGGTCACAATCAGTAGACACTATACCTGCTGAAAACAAAAGGGAGTATAATTCCTACCACAGCTGCGGCATGTACACCCCCCCACCTGCTGCATGGGGTAGCCGGGGGAGGGTCATATTGGGGCTGATTACTAAGACTGGATACTGCAAAATCTGATGCAACACTGCACAGAAACCAATAAGCTTCCATTTTTTTTTCCATCAAAGCTTAACCACTTCAATACAGGGCACTTATGCCTCTTTTCCACTGAGCGGATCGGTTCGGTACGGTACGCAATTTTGGGTGTTTCCATTATGAAAGCGGCCCATACAACCGAACCGAACCATTCCATTCAGGGTCCTGCTTCAGATGTGGGGCCATAGAAAATGGAACGGTTCGGCGAAGCTACGATACATTCCACTGATTGGCTGACAGAAAACCCTCTGCTGTGCTATGCTGAGGCATTTTTTTCTAAACCCTGTATGGCCCCTTGTGGTCCCACTTGCAGTGGAAACGCTCACTAGAATAGACCGGACCATTCTAGGCCATTCAAACTGTACCGACCCGAACTGATACGCTCAGTGGAAACGAGGCATTATACACCTTCCTGCCCAGACCAATTTTCAGCTTTCAGTGCTGTCGCAGTTTGAATGACAATTGCGTGGTCATCGATCACTGTACCCAAACTAAATTTTTATCATTTTTTTCCCACAAATAGAGCTTTCTTTTGGTGGTATTTGATCACCTCTGCGGTTTTTATTTTTTGTTAAACAAAGAAAGACCGAAAGTTTTGAAAAAAATAAAAGTTTTGCTTTTGTTCCTGTTATAAAATTTTGTAAATAAGTAAGTTTTCTCTTTCACTGATGGGCACTGATAAGGCGGCACTGACAGGCACTGATAAGGCAGCACCGATGAGGTGGCACCAATGAGCGGGCACCGACGGGTACTGACGATGGGCACTGATATGCGGCACTGATGGGTGGCACTGATATGCAACACTGATGGGCATTGATAGGTAGCACTGATGGGCACTCATGGGTGGCACTGGTGGGCACTGATGGACACTTATAGGCGACACTGATGGGCACTGAAAGGCTGCAAAGATGGGTTCTTATGGGTGGCACCGATAGGCGGTACTGCTGGGCACTGATGGGCACTGATAGGCGGCACTGATGGGCACTGATAGGCGGCACTGCTGGGCACTGATGGGCACTGATAAGCGGCACTGATGGGCATTGATATGTGGCACTGATAGACACTGATATGCGGCACTGATATGAGGCACTGATAGGCATCCCTGGTTGCACTGGCAGTGGTAGGCATTGTGAGTGGGCACTGATTGGCAGCTGCCTGGGCATTGATTGGCAGCTGCCTGGGCACAGATTAGTATTTCCCTGGGGGTCTAGGGAGGGCATACCTGGTGGTCCAGTGTGGATGGCTTGCCTGGTGGTCCTGGACGGCTTCCTTGGTGGTCCTGGGCGGGATCCAAGGGGGGGCTGTGCTGATAAACAATCAGCACAGACCCCCCCTGTCAGGAGAGCAGCCGATCGGCTCTCCTCTACTCACGTCTGTCAGACGCGAGTGAGGAAAAGCCGATCATGGCTCTTCCTATTTAGATCGTGATCAGCCGTGATTGGACACGGCTGATCATGTGGTAAAGAGTCTCCGTCAGAGACTCTTTACCTAGATCGACACCCCGCAACAACGATCGCCGTGATGTGCACTCCCGGGGCGCGCAGTGGATTAATATCCTGATCACGTCATATGGCGCCCAGTCAGGATATTGAAACCACTTTGCTGCCGTCATTCTGCTATATGGCGGGAGGCAAGTGGTTAAAGGATAAGTTTACTTTTTTTTAAAATAAATCATAAATGCACAGTTTTTTGAACCAGTGATCAGCAGATGGCTGGTGCCATGAAGATCTCTTTCATACCTGTCAGTGTATAGGCTTGCTCAAACCTCGTGCAAAGAAACCGATACATTCTGACAGGAAGACTACCACAGCACTCAAGGTAGTTTATTGAAGACTACAAGTCGACAGCCGCAAAGGCTGCCAGACCTTGTAGATTTCCATTTACAGAGAACTGTGAATAGGTGACGTGGCCGGGTAGGCAGAGTCCTGAATGGCCACGTCTTTTTGAATTGTGGCAGCAGACATGGGGAGAAGATCCCCGGTCTGCTGTCACAGTGGGGATCAGATCGGGGGGGGGGGGTGCCACTGCATTCATAATGTTACACCCTGAACTGAACATGTTTTAAAAAGGGGAACTTATCCTTTAATTGAATAAGCTGAAGTGAGAAGCTGATTGGCTACCATGCACAGCTACTGTACACCAGGTTTTCTACTCTCCAGTTTTAGTAAATCGACCCCCGTGTCTCTTATCACCCCCAAACCAGTCACAGTATCCAAAAATATGATAGTTAGTCAGAAAATTACATGCATAATTTGTGACCAGGCTGTGAAAAAGTCTCATGCATGTGGTATCATAATACTTAGGAGGAGTAGTAGAATGTGCTTTGAGATGTGATTTTAAGTATGCCTATGCTGTGTGTTATACATATCTCATTCATTGATAACTTTGTATAAAACAATACATTTTCATTTTCTTTCCTGCATTTTCCAAAAGCTTGTGGCAAAAAAAATGACATTTATAAAAGGCTCATGCCTTTCAGAAAATACCATGGAGTGTTTGCTATCTAAAATGTGGTAAATTTTGCAGGTGTTTCAACTGTCTTGGCACTTCAGGGACTCAAGAAATATGATAGGTAGTAAGGAAATTAGATGCGTAATTTACGCTCCTTGATAGCCGAAAGGATATGCTCTATGGATTGTAGGCTCCTCTAATGAATCTAGGCTGTGAAAAAGTTTTACACATGTGGAATGCCACAGTCGGGAGGAGTATCAAAATATGCATTGGAATGTAATTGTAAGTATGCTTATGCTGTGTGTGAGAAAAAAAAACTTGTTAAAATGATAACTTTGTGGGGAAATAAAATTATTTAATTTCTTAATTTTCCAAAAAACTATGACAAAAAAAGACAACTTCAAAAAAGTCAGCATGCCTCTTACTAAATACCCTGGACTTTCTAATTTCCAAAAAGGGGTCCTTTTGAGGGTATGTGTACTGTTCTGGCATTTTCTGCCAATTAAAGGTCTCATGAAATTAGATATGTAGTCAGTACATTAAGGTTTATGAATTTTCAAAAATATATAGCATAGTTTGTAGACTGTATAACTTTCACACCGACTAAATAATTTACAATTATTTACCAAGTGTAGTAGTATACATTCTGGCCCACATTTTTTGAATAAAGAATATTTATTTGCAACGTATGATAACACAAACTAAGAAAAACTTTTCTTTTTTTAGTTTATGTTTATTGGTCGTTGTACACAGTGGCGGCTGGTGTCTTTTTCTTTTGGGGGGGCGGAAACCCCCCCCAGGAAGACGGTCGGGACATCAAAGTACCGCACTTACCCCATTTAGGAAGTGGGCGGGCAGCGTTTCCTGCGGCTCTCTTCCTTCCTCCTCCTGTGAATCACGGCGGCTTCTGCCGTGCATCTCTCTCCTCCTCCTCCTAGGCGTCAATTAGGATCGCCTGTCCTTTCAGCCAATCGGGAAGCGGGTATCAGACCTGCAGTTCCTGATTGGCGGAGAGGCGATTCAGTGTTAGAATTGTGAATATTTATTTGCTATTCTAACACACCTGGGTGGGCTCTGAGCGCAATGCTCTGCGCCTGGAGCCCATCCTATTTTGAAGCCTATTAGAGCATCTGGCTCTAATCAGGTGCTTAAAAAAAAAAAAAACCCTGCCCGCTGTATTAAAGGATGGAAAGGGGAGGTGGCGCCCGTGCGCCCTTAACCTCCCTGGCGGTATGATTATTTCTGATTTTAGGTGCTGAAAGCGGTACAATTATTTTGCACAGAAATTTGGCGTTTTATATTGTAGGCCTGTAATTCTTAGGAATAGTTCACTTAAATCTGCCCAAACAAGAGTCTAGTAGACATCCCGGGTATGATAAAGTTTGAAAAACGAAATAAAAAATTATAATATAATAAATAACTATAAATAATTATAACAAATAATAATATAATAATAATAAAAATTATATATTAATATAATCAAATCAAAAACACTGAAATTTGCTCAGTTGCAGAATTTTAGCTTTCGTTACTTTTAGTGTTTGATGACGGATCTCCCCACAAATCACTATCGCTCAATTCTGCGAGTGATTATAATTTATTATCGCTTTTTTCTAGCTGGTCTAAAACCACTTTTGATGTAAAGAGACAGTTTTGGTTGCTATGGACAATCTCCAGTTTCCTGGCAGAAAGAACAGTTTTATATATATAAAACTGCATGCAGGACACTGGGCAGACCACTAGGGACAAAGGGGATGTGTAGTTATTTGATACAGTACTGTAATCTGTAAGATTACAGTATGCTGTATCTATACTGTGTGTTTCACTATTTGAATTTACCGCCGAACTCCGTCCCCGTGCGTCGCAACGCTCGCAGGGAACGGAGCTCGGCACTGTGAATCGAGCGAGACACAGCGGCTCGCCGATCACAGCGGGGAGACATCGCAGGATCCAGGGGACAAGGTAAGTATGCTCTTCCTGGATCCTGCGATGCGATCCCGAGTCTGGCTCAGGGATACCGCTTTTGGTATGTAAAATCCAACCCGAGCCAGACTCGGGAATACCGCCAGGGGGGTTAATGGAAGGGCTACCCCTGCTCCTAAACCTTGTGGACAGCCTTCCCAGAAGAGTTGAAACTGTTATAGCTGCAAAGGGTGGGCCAACTCAAAATTGATCCCTACGGACTTATGCTGGCCACACAGTATACGAAAAATCGGGTGAAATTTGGTCATTTGGCCAGTTTGTTCGTTTTTCGGCCAGTTAATGGGCACAAAATTGAAAATCGCTGGGACGATTTTGAGCCAAAAAAACGAAAGACAAGTTTGGTAATTTTCTGCCGCACGAACGATAAATTGAAAGGTTAATGTGCTTCCCATCTGAACTGTTTGCACTAGGTATATGTAAAAAAATTAACAAAAAATTGATTAATTTATGTCCACTGAACGATTTATCGGTCATTACATGATGGCACTATCATTTGCTCTCACGGCTGAATGTTCGTTTTTCGATAATGGGTCCACTGAACGATTTATTGGTCATTACATGATGGCACTATCGTTTGCTCTCATGTTGGTTTTTTGAAAATGGGTTCGGACGATTTTTCGTATAGTGTATGGCCAGCATAAGACTAGTTTCTGTTGTGATTATGATTTAAAAAGAGTAAACACAGTTGATTGATAATAAATGGTTTCAGCCAAACACCAACCATGACTGAAAGAAAAGTTTTTGTGTTATCATTCATATTCTCTGAAAAATGGGCAAGAAATCATAAATTCTGCCAGGGTATGTAAACTTATGAGCACAACTGTATATATGTGTATATATATATATATATATATATATATATATATATATATATATATACTTTGCAGTATATTTTGTAGCAAGTATATGCAATTTGAGATAATGTATTTATATCTAGTTATTTTTTTTAAAATGATTAATATTTTAAAATATGTATATCATATACATGTTTCAAATTTTGGTAAAAAAAATCAAAGTAGAAAAAGTATTATGTTACAAAATTAAAAATTAAACAGAAATAAAAACTATATTTATATTTACATGTATATATATATATATATATATATATATATATATCTAGATAGATAGATAGATCTATATAGATATATATAGATCTATATATATAATATATATATATATATATATATATATATATATATATATATATATATATATATATATAATTTATTTATTGAATTATTTTAGCTGCACCAGCTTAACTCCAGTGCAGTGTTGTCTCTCTGTAAGTGCAGACTATGGAATATGATGTAGAGTAATTAATAATTAGCGTGGTCCAGTGTACTCCCCTCTGCTCCCTATACCCATATTAGAGGGAAGGTATATTAACATGGGTGCATTTTGTTTGTTAATTAGCGGATATTGATGTGTCATAAGCAACCTCCCCGTGATAAATAATCCATGAGCCGGATTAATATTCATGAGGTTGGTGGATGGTGTGTAGTGATGTGCGGTGATGCGGAGGTAGAGACAGGCGGAGTGTAGACGAGGAGTACAGCGATGTCAGCTACTTAGAGGAGAGGAGAGGAGAGGAGAGGAGGACGCTGCGATCACTAGGCTGGCTGGCCGCTCACACTGGTGTGCCTGTGTAGTGTAGAGGAGTCGGAGTGACTGATGAACAGCAGCAGTCCAGTCGGGAGGGTGATCCCCGATCACAGCATCTTCTGCTCACACAACAGGGAATCCGGCGCCTTGTACCCTTCCTCCAGCTTACAATGGGTTGCAATCTGTGCACTTTTCAGAAGCGAGAGGAGCATTACAAACTGCTGTATGAAGTTTCCCAGGTGAGTGCCTGCTATGGGATGGACACAGCTCAACAAGGTGCCCAACAAGGTGCCCAACAAGGTGCCCAACAAGGTGCTGAGGATCGCACATGGAAAGCCACACAGTGCACTAGTGTTAGATTGCTCTGTGAGTGTCAGACTTATTTACTAAGTCAAGTAGCCATGTGCAAAGTGTTGTTATCCATAGCGGCCAATCAAACTGTACATTTCATTGTCATCAGCTACATCTGATGGGCTTCTGTACTTGTACATATCATCATTGCTTGTTATATTCTAGATTGCTGTTTATTATAAAAGTCCTTTTGGTGTTTGAATGCATTCTAAATGATGCCTTCCAAGTTTTACAATGAATGCCTAGAATTGTCGTCATATGTTTTTGCTGCTAAGCAGGATTGTGCTGATTTCCTAAAATTGGAGCAGATAGAGGGAAATTTATCAAAACTGGAGCAGATAGAAGGGAATTTATCAAAACTGGAGCAGATAGAAAGGAATTTATCAACATTGGAGCAGATAGAAGGGAATGTATCAAAACTGAAGCAGATAGAAAGGAATTTATCAAAACTGGAGCAGATAGAAAGGAATTTATCAAAACTGGAGCAGATAGAAAGGAATTTATCAAAACTGAAGCAGATAGAAAGGAATTTATCAAAACTGGAGCAGATAGAAGGGAATTTATCAAAACTGGAGCAGATAGAGGGGAATTTATAAAAACTGGAGCAGATAGAAGGGAATTTATCAAAACTGGAGCAGATAGAAGGGAATTTATCAAAACTGGAGCAGATAGAAGGGAATTTATCAAAACTGGAGCAGATAGAAAGGAATTTATCAAAACTGGAGCAGATAGAAGGGAATTTATCAAAACTGGAGCAGATAGAAGGGAATTTATCAAAACGGGAGCAGATAGAAGGAAATTTATCAAAACTGGAGCAGATAGAAAGGAATTTATCAAAACTGGAGCAGATAGAAGGGAATTTATCAAAACGGGAGCAGATAGAAGGGAATTTATCAAAACTGGAGCAGATAGAAAGGAATTGATCAAAACTGGAGTAGATAGAAGGGAATTTATCAAAACTGGAGCAGCCAGAATCAGCAGCAACCAATCAGCTTCCAGCTTTTAACCCAAAGCTAAACTGAACAAGCTGAAGCTATAAACCTATTGGTTGCTATGCACAGCTGCTCCAGATTCTGTTGAGGTGATTTAGGAAAAATGGAGCAGTTGTGCATGGCAACCAATAAGGTTCTATCTTTCATTTGCAAAGCTTAATTGAACAAACTGAATCTAGAAGCCTATTGGTTGCTATGCAAAGCCATTCCAGATTCTATGGAGGGAATTTATTAACATTGGAGCAGTTGTGCATGGCGACCAATAAGGTTCTATCTTTCATTTGCAAAGCTTAACAGAAAAAAAAGCTGAAGCTAGAAGCCTATTGGTTGCTACACGCAACTGCTCCAGATTCCATAGAGGGAATTTATTAAAACTGGAACAGTTGTGCATGGCGACCAATAAGGTTCTATCTTTCATTGCAAAGAACTGAACAAGCTGAAGCAAAAAGCTGAATGATTGCTATGCACAGCTGCTCCAGATTCTATAGGGGGAATTTATTAAAACTGGAGCAGTTGTGCATGGTGACTAATAAGGTTCTAAAGCTAGAAGCTGATTGGTTACCATTCACAGCTGCTTGAGATCCTAGCTGCTCCAGTTTTTAAAAAATTCCTTATAATGTGGTGCGGCTGTGCATAGTAACCAATCAGCTTCTAGCTTCAGATTGTTCAGTTCAGCTTTGGAAATGAAAGCTAGAAGCTGATTGGTTACCACAGACAACGTCTTAGTAAACTCCCCGTAATGTATGTATTATTGTTTATTCCAAGAATGGAAAGTGACAGTGAGCAATGGGTGTAATAACTAATCAGTAACAAGCTTGCTGTCCTTTCTCTGGTGCGTTGTAAATTGTGTATGCTTGTTAGCATGAGCATTGGAGCCAGGGATTGTGCCTTTTTAAGCTCTGGTTGTTCTTGTATTAGATTGTTCAGTCCATGACAAATTGTTGCTGACAGCGGCTGAGCTCCAGCACTTTAAGCAGTATTGGTGATGACACACTGCACTGAGAAGTGTTGGTGGTCTTATTGGCACAGAAGCAGCAGCTAGGTGAGAAGTACACAGGCAGCGAACTGCCTTATTTCACTGTCTTTCTGATGCCATTCATTTCACAGCGGGCTAATTAGAGAGTGGCCTGGCTACCTGGAGCGGCCTTAATGTATACTAGCATGGTAATCAGTTCGAAATCTCATTACCCTCTTTTCTAAATGATCCGGAGTATTAATTAAATGTAAAAATGGCACTATGTCATTGCTGAAAGGTAATACTAGATTAATATTATTAATGACTGCTGGGGGCAAAGTTGCAAGTTAATGGTCACCAACACACGTTACAATCTGACCTTGCAATCTTTGCGCAAGATTTACTAAAATATGTAATATAAAGACCTTCCTATCCAATCAGGCAGATATCCATAGTTGGTAATAGATCTAAAAAAGATTGGACTATCAGATCGTAATGTGTGTGGTCAGCTTTAGTTTAATGTTGACCCAGTTGGTTTAGAAACAAAGAAAGGTCATTCATACGTATGCAACTTGTCTGTAGGAGCAATCATTTCTGTCTACATTTAAAACTTTATATACCTCTAGCCCAGGGCTTCTCAACCAGGGTTCCATGGTTCCTCCAGAAGTTGTTAGGGGTTCCTTGAACCAGTTTTGGCCTCTCAGATACGTTTCCAGTGACACCATTGATCTTTTTAGCTATATATAAGGGGGTACCTCTTTTCAATGACAGGAAGTAGAAGGATTCTTTCCACTGATTATCACACTAATGTAGCAGGAGTTGTAGATATGGTCATTTTTAGCAGGGGTTCCCTGAGACCAGAAAGTTATTTCAAGGGCTCCTCCGTGCTGAAAAGGTTGAGAAAGGCTGGTCTAGCCTGTGCAAAGAACCTGTCTAATGCTTGTCTGTCTCTGGTCTTTCTGTATTTTATGTATTACAGGTATCTGTATAGCTCTGACAATTTGCACAGCACTTTACATATTGTACATTCACATCAAGGAGCTTACAATCTAAGATCCCCATCTCACATACAGTAGGGTCAATTTAACACAGTATCCAAACAACCTACTGGCTTGTCTTTAGAAAATGGTAGGCTACCCACACAAGTACAGGGAGAGTATGCAAACTCCATGCAGATAGTGTCCTGACTTTGAGTCAACCCAGGGACCCCAGCACTGCAAGGCTGAAGTGCTAACCACTGTATTATTATATATAATTTTATTAGAATGTTTAGCAGGATCAGATAGGGTTTGGCTATATCTATTCCAATACGTTTGGATGATGCTGTAGAACTGAGCTCAGGGTCAGTTTAAAAAAAGGCATTCAATGATGAATTAGCTCCTGTCTAAATGGCAGTAATGCCGCCTATACAGGAGCGGACTTTTCAGCATCAAAGGTCCGACCGTCTTTCCGACGGACTTTCGACGGAGTTACGACAGACTTTCGAACGACCGGACTTGCACACACACGAACAGACTAAAGTCCGTTCGAAAGTCCGTTGGTTTGAACGTGATGACATATGAAGGGACCAGAATAAGGAAGTTCATAGCCAATAGCTGCCCTTGCGTCCTTTTTCGTCCGTCAGACTAGCATACAGGCGAACGGATTTTTCGACTGGACTCAAGTCCGTCGGAAAGATTTGAAACATGTTCCAAATCTAAAGTCCATCTGATTTTCGACAGAAACAGTCCGCTGAAGGTCCGATGAAGCCCACACACGGTCGGATTGTCCGATGGATTTGTCCGTCGGACCAGTCTGGTCGAAAAGTCCGCCCGTGTGTACGCGGCTTAAGTATGCATATGAGGAAGGGACCTTAGATTTTAAGCTTCTTGAGAGCAGGAAGCTATGTGATGTAAAGCACTGCTTAAAATGTTGGCACTATATAATACCCATTCAGAAAACTTTAGACTTTATTGATCCCAAAGGGAGATTTTTGTTGTTGTTGTTTTATACATTTTTATTGAGTGAACATGAGAAATATTAGCATATAACATTCAATAGTAACATTAGAACAATAGGATATGCTTGGATTCAGTAATGAAAGGCATTTTACATCTAGAAAATGTGATCTTGGTATGATTAAGATGTAGTTTTGTACATTTCAAAGTTTTACATGTTATATACATCATTTGTATCGTCATACTATAGGTGGAGGGTGTGATTCTCATGTTATTTTATTGTTTAGTCTATAGTAGAATGATTATAGAAACTTCCAATTTACAACTGTTTTAGTTGTATAAGAAAATAATATTGAAATTAAATAAATAAATGAAGAAAATGAAGTAGAAAAAAAAAGGGTGGATGTTGGGGTAGGTAAAAGGTGGGGTGGGGATGGGATCGTTTTATGTTTACCTTTTTGAGTTTATTAAATAAATAAAATAAAAATCCTTCTGCAACTATCCTTTGATCTTGCTAAGGGCCAGATCACACCACATGCATTCCAGTGCGTTTTTTTTTCCAGCATCAAAAAACGCATGGAAAGTAGGTTATATGGTTTTCAATGGCATAGTTCACATCAGCGCTTGCAGTTCCAGTGCGTTCCAGAAAAAAAAAGTAGAACATGCATTTTTCCTGCACTGGACTGTACTGGAATGTTGTAAAACACATCAAAAACCCACTAAAACCCACATGTTAAGGAAGGTTAAGAAAAAAGAGGGGGGGGGGGGGAATGCACTGGACTGCATCAAAAACACACCAAAATCTCACTGAAACGCATCAAAAACGCGCATGCAGAAAAGCAGCTGTAACGCATCTGGACTGCATTTCTACAAACCGAACATGTTAAAAGTTGCATTAGTCAAGCGTGTTGATCAGGCTTGGTAAGAACCTTTAGCAATTAGTTTTAGGATAGGTAGGTTTGATTAGTAAGACAGTTGGACACATCACTTGTCTAGGTGTAGAGAAATTGCTCCAAGCTATACAGGTATTGGTGAGTGACATTTAAATATGGCTCATTAGAACACTGTTATATTCCTCCTGAAAAGTAATCGCTGTAACCAGAATGAGATGGTGCTTCACCTTTCCTCTGCTGTATTTCTGATCAAGTTTAATCCCTTGAAAAATGTGAGCAATTTTCTTCTGTAATATGCACTCTGCCTCCAGTCCCAGCTGACTGTATTGTTGGTTTAATGTCACTGATAAGGGATCAAAGGGGAGCAGTAATGTGCGTGTGACACCTTCCACTCTACTATGTCTTTTTATAGCCAAGATCTTTTTTGCTTTGGATGTTCAGACAACATAGGGCGATGCATTCCTGCTAGGCGCAGGAAGGGGTTAACGTGAAGCACCTGTCAGTGGGAAACCCTTACCGTTCACTGCGGTGATCTAAACCCAAAACAACAGTTAGTAACCAAATCAGATGAAGGAAAATGAATTAGCCTGCTCAAACACTAGTACTTGACTGGATCAAATCCTTTTAATTTTACGGTCCCCTAATTCAGAGCTTGCAGCCTCCTTTGAACCGTTTTAATGCTGCTGATTTAAAGGGCACACATCATCACATCTTCAGTCTAAGGAGGACTATCATTTGTCATTTCCTTGTAGGTGGGTACAGCAAAGCAGAACTGGAATTTAAAA
Source organism: Lithobates clamitans (assembly GCA_037952925.1). NCBI lineage: Eukaryota > Metazoa > Chordata > Amphibia > Anura > Ranidae > Lithobates > Lithobates clamitans. The sequence continues at coordinate 4,944,280 of JBBGZY010000470.1, forward strand.
CAGATTATATGTTGGCTTAAAAAATAGTAAGCTTACATTAAATATTTGTCAAAATAAACAATATTTACAATTAAAAAGGTAAAACAAAACATGTAACTCAGTAATTAAAAAAAAAAAAAGAGAGAAAAAGATAATATATAAAATATATAAATATATATTTATAAAATAAATAGATACATATAAAATAAATAACACATATAACATTGTATTTATATTAAAAGTAGTAAATAAACCATGCAACATTGTATCTACTCAGTATCAGGCAAAGTGTAACATATAGTAAGCAGACATTTCAGGCTAAGGCTCCATGCACACTGGCTGATAAAATCGCTGCTTCCAGAGGAGTTTTATGTTTTCCCTGTAGAAGCAGCTCAATGTTATCCTAATGCCGTGTACACACGAGCGGACTTCTCGTCGGACTGAACTCCGAAGGACTTTTCAACGGAGCTCCGACTAAACGGACTTGTCTACACACGATCCCACCAAAGTCCGATCGCTTCGAACGTGATGATGTACGACCGGACTAGAAAAGGAAGTTCAATAGCTAGTAGCCAATAGCTGCCCTTGCGTCGTTTTCAGTCCGTCAGACTAGCATACAGACAAACGTTTTTTTCGATAGCAATCGAGTCTGTCGGAAAGATTTGAAACATGTTCTATTTCTAAGGTCCGTCAGAAAAGGTCCAATGAAGCCCACACACGATCGGAATGTCCGACTGATTCGTTCTGTCGGACCTTTTTTGCCAGAAAGTCTGCTCGTGTGTACGCGGCATAAGTGGCTATGCACATGAGGCATATTTTGAGCTCAATGATTAGAGGCAGGAAAAAAAACTCTCCTGGTTTGTGTTTCTGATTGGAGCTTTCTGGCATAAAAAACCCCCGCAAAACTCTTCTAAACTCACCTCAATTGTGTAAAAAATGCTTTATAGTAGCGTTTGTTTCTGCCAAGGTAACTGATGGGTTTTTTAAGCCCAGTGTGCATGAACCCTAAGACCCCTTTCACACTAAGTGGCGCTCGTTTTAGCGGCACTTTAGTGCTGTTTAAGCAGCACTTTTCGGCTGCTAGCAGGGCGCTTTTAACCCCAAAGAAGGGGTTAAAAACTCCCGTGTTGCGACACTTCCAAAGCGCTTTTCAGACACTTTGGAAGCGCTGCCTATTTATTCTAATGAGCAGGGCGTTTTCGGAGCACTAAATACAGCCCCAAAGGTGCCACTTGCAAGAGTTTTCAGAACGTCCCCCAAGCGCACCGCCCCAGTTTGAAAAGTCACACTTGATTGAATGGGAGTCAGTTTTCAGGCGCTAAGCAGAGGCTATTTCCAGCGCTAAAGCACCTAAAAACCACCCCAGTGTGAAAGGGGTCTAAGGCTGATGACACACAGGCAATTCTGCCAATAGCGACAAATCACCAGTGGCAGGACCATAGAAAGGCTGCCTGTGTGTCTATATTGCCACACCCACTAGCAATGGAAGTGACATCTTGCTGCCTCCGCTACAGAGAGAGAGAATTCATAGGAACAAAACTGTCAACCTCTTAGTGATTCTGCCACTGTCAACTGTCAAGGACTGTCAGTGGCAGGATCACTAGCAGCAGAGGCGCCTAGGAGTGATGATACATGAGCGATTTTCTCACAGCGATTACCCCCCATTTTCGCTACAATGTTTTTCTGCTAATAAAACAATAATTATTTTCCAGGGGATCACTAACAGTCAAATTTTGAAAGCAATTTGTGGCTCTGTTGCTCGATGATCAAAATTCATCAGCATTTTGGCTTGGCCACAAAATTGCTCTTGATAGTCACTCTCAATGCTTTTCTATGAAATGTTGCAGCAATCGCTATGCTTACCTACAAATCACTGCCAAAAAGTGATTTGTAGCAGAGAACAGCCCAAAGCTGTTGCAAAGTGCAACCCTAAGCAATTAAATCACTAGCTACAAAACACTGTTTAATGGACATTAAACTGTTGTTTAATATATATATATATATATATATATATATATATATATATATATATATATATATATATATATATATATATATATATATATATTTTAAGTATGGATTCTTAACTCAAAAACGTACCTTCTATTGGTTTCATGGTTTCAGCATTCTACAATTTTCGAAATTCCTAGTTTTGCTGCTTTGATCTGACTTCACCATGGCTCCAATCTATGTAGTAACTTAGCCACCCTCTCTTGCTTCCTCCTGAGATGGACTATGGACTATAGCAGTGGTCTCCAAATTGTGGCCCAGGGACTGGATGTGGCCCTTTGCTTGCCTTTATTTGGCCCTTGGTGCACTATTCCACCAACTGAGACCAATGATGGGGCACCATTCCCCCTACTGATACTATCAACGGAGTACTATTTCTGCCATTAAATCCAATGATGGGGCACTGATGCCGGAACACTTTCTACACCCTCTAGCCAAAGTCTGGCCCACCTAAAGCCTGAAGGACAGTAAATTGACCCTTTTCTTAGAAAGTTTGGAGACCCCTGGACACTGGCGATTTAGGCTGGTACTGGCAGGAATAAGACATTCCTGCTGTGGCTTTGAGTGGCTAGGTGCGGCCACCAGCCCCTTTCACTAAAATACCAGGTCGCCGAGGGCCATAGCTATTCGCGACTCTCTGCACAGCCAGCGATTACTTGCTGCTGGAGTGCTGCGCAGTTTGTCTGTACCCAGCAGTAAATAGCTGTGGTCACCAGCTACCTGTCATTATAATGATCATTATATTGATTATAAGAGCCGCAGGACAAATCGCACCAACCTAAATCGCCAGTGTGAAAGTAGCCTTAGCGTGTATAGTGCACATGACTAGAACTAACATGCAATGCTCATACCAAACAAACAGAAATGAGGAGGGAAAAGAAGTTCTGGACATCACAGAGGATGTTACAAGCAGACAGAAAACACAGTAAGCCTAGATTCACACTTATGCGGTTCAGGAAATGCCACAATTTGTGCACTCTTCCTGCACTACATTCAAATCGCACTGCCCCAGCGATCCGCTGCAGGTGTCATTCATACGCGGTTCATAGTGTGAACCGAGGCTTAAACAATTTCATGAAAAATAGAAAAGTAGGGGTTTTATTTAGAGAATAAGGGTATACTGTAGCTTTGTGTCACTTTAATCGCTGTCATTAGCGATTCTTTGCGAAAACATTGCCCCTGTGTCATCAGCCTTAAGGAAAAGCTGCCTATCATTCTTCTTCCCTGGAACACAAACTTCAGGGTGATAACTCGCCTTGGTCCAGGGTCAGATCTGTGCAAAGAATAGCTCTCTTCTAGGGAATTCATAAAACCACTTAAAGTAGATGTATCATCCACAGCGATATATCTTATTCATCATGGGTCAAAAAAACAGCTTTGCCTTTCTGGCCCTATGAAATGTAAAAATAAGAACTGTAGAGGATTTTGGATGTGTGAAGAACAGAAGGTGATCTTCTGGAGTATGGTACACATAGCAGCAATCAGGCTATCCTCCAGTGCTGGAAGCAGACAGATGCTCATTTATGAGTTTGCATCCTCCTTTGTGCTCAGCTGTAGAAAAGACTCGTTAAGAAGGGAATCGGTAGGTGTGAGTCAGTTGTAGAAATGGCACAGGTAATTATATCTTTATTGAATAAAAAAAAAAAAAAAAAAACACTTCTGGAAGGGAGGCAAAGAAAACAAAACGTGATGTTATTTAATTACAAATCATGAATAGAACTGTCATTATATAGAAAAGTTAAAAGCATTGTATGTTACAATTATATTGTCTTTACACATGGATTCATTTTCTCCCTGTGTTTACTATATTTGGCATAATGAGGGTCAAACTAGTATCTTTTCTTCCTCTTTCAAGCTTTTATTATACCCAACCGAGGCTGAAGGTATTGGCAGCGCTGGTGACCCGTGCTTTGTTCCTCCAGGACAGCATTTCAGATCAGTCAGTCTCTTTATTTAGAAGCACAGCTGGATCTGCTAGAGCAGCCTGGAATAAGACTGGAAGATTACAGGAGTCACGCTAGTGAAGAGATACCTTCTAGGGCTAAAAGACCTTCTGTGAGATTGCGATGGGGCAATGCAAAGATGGATTCTGTACACCATGGTAAAATAATTACACACTGCGAGAAAACATGTTAAAGTGTTTTTGAGGCAGTATTGTCTGTCAAAATACACTTTGGTTTTATCAACGGCAAAATCATAAAAGAAAGACTTTACACAGTGAGAGTTAAACCTGGGAGCTATTTACATAGTGATCTATGGATGGATGTTATACATATCTGTACAGATTATATGCGCCCCGTGCAATTACAAAGACATTATTTATTTAAAACCAAATTTTGGCTGAAAACAATCTTTGGACATGTGCACTATAAAAATAAATTGGTGTGTGCCATGTGTATAGGCTGTAGCATTTTGTAAAGCTCTTAGGGCTCATTTACACATACAGCTGGGGAGCTGTAAAAAATAGCTGGTTGAGTCACAGTTTTACTATCGCTTGACATCTTAGCTTAACATGGTGGCCAGAGAGGATGATACACATCCTGCAACAGTGATACTTTGCTTCACTGCAAAATTTATGTCACATAGTTGCGGTGCTGTTCTGCATGCATTTAAGGGTTTAAGGGCATTAAATTAAAGATGACGAGGAGTGACATATCGCATCCCAGTAGCCTATCAAATGCCCTCTGTAAAGCAATCCACCATGAATTGCTTGTCAGAATGGCAACAATGACAGCCACAAGTGTAAACAAGCCTCAACTTTCATTCATTCAATATAATATAGTGTAGAATTACCCCCGTATGAGCCACTGGATAGGATGGGTCCTCTGTTCTTTGCCTCAACCTTCTCAAGAACCTCAGCCCCTCTGACACACCATTTTGAGTGTACAAACATACAATATCATAGGAAATCACTGAAAGTAAAATTTTGTACCCAATAGTAGTGCTATAGCAAAGAAAAAAGGGAGCATATCAGACAGTAAAGGCAAACTTAATATATTGTTGCCCAATACGGTTGGTAACTAGGTAAGCATAAAATGGATTAACAATGGTACTAACACAATTTAACATACAAAGTGATTATCACTAAGGACTAGGCATAAGCTGACATTTGGCATCCAGATTAGCATAAACAGTAGCAAGGCCACCTCAAGTGCAGCAGTGGGCAGTAAGTAAAGTTTAATCTACCGAGTGCTAGAACTATACTGCCAGAGCGAATTTATGGCAGCAATGCTAGTCCTAGATTGACTCGGTATGCAGCATCCAAAAGAGAAGGAGTTTGGTAGCCGAGGGGGCAGGGAATTAAAAGGGCCTAGCAGAATAATTATTAACGGTGGGGCTTTGAGATGTTCTTCTGCCGGCTGTCATTGGGGTTCATTAAGAGCCTTGGTGCACTTAATTACAGTCCCAGTTAACCTGCATGTAGTAGAGGTACAATATTGGCATGGTATAGTCTCAGCACAGGTTCAAAGTAGATGTGTTTCAGATGTGGTAAAGGTTCAGTATAATGCGGTATAGGGTTGGAAAAGGTGCAATCTAGGTTTGGAATAAGTGTGCTATAGGGTGCAGAATGGGTACGGTATGGATTTGGTACAATTAGCGCCGGCTTTCAGTGGCTCAGTCCCTGCCAGCAGTATCAGTAATAGGTGAATAGCGCTCTCACCAGTCCCTGGGAAGCTGCAGTGACCTTTCGCTGTAGAAGGGGGGCCCTCTTTTCCCAAAAGCCTCTGGTGATCATTAGTGGGAATCAGAGGGGGAGTGGACTCCCCAGTCTCCCTGCAGCAGCAGTGCAGGTGCTGTGATTTGGTCAGTGCTGTGCTGCCCAAGGGTGTCCTCACTCCCAATCTCAGGCTTGGATCTCCGTTGGTATGGTCTCCCACTGGCTGGTGAATATTCAGTCAGAAGTACTCTCTCTCTAACTCCCTCGGTGCCAAGAGAAAGACATTTTCCAGGCAGTTTGATCAAAATCATCTTTCTGCTCCTCCTACTGCACAGTGCCTATGAGGATCTGTCGTACAGAGAGTCTATTTGTCCAATTTTATGGCTGCCGTTTCAAACTACAACTCCCAGGATTCTCAATGCTCAATATAGTAGTCTTTGGGCTTGCTTGACTTTAGCTCTCCCCCTGCTGGCTGCTAAGGAGGATGGTACAACATAACATCAGTATCTCAGTAGAGGGAGAGAAGTGTTTCCATCTCCATATTGCAGTAACTCAGCACCTGGCTACAATAGTAAGCTCTAAATGTCCTGCACTAAAATCTACACTTGCAGCTACTGAGCTACAGTACAGTTCTCACATCAGGTCACTCCCCCAGCACCCCGTTCATTCAGTAAACGTCTTGCATTCTTTTCACTGGATGAAGGATGTGTGGGTGAACGTCATGATATCTCCTACTCCAATCACTAATGACCTGGCGTTCTGTGAAAGGAATGTAAAATGCTTACTAAATTGAAGAAGTTACAAGCTAATGACCCACTGTGAGAACTGTACTCCAGCCACAAAAAATAGCCTCAGCACCAAGCATTTGGTGCTTACTATAATGTACTGGGTGCATGAAAGTAAGAGTTTTACAAAACACTGCTCCCTATAGACATGGCATAAACTTCATTAGTGCTCATTTACACTAATCAGCCATAACATTATGACCACTGACAGGTAAAGTGGATAACACTGATTATCTCATTACAATGGCATTTATAAGTGGGATATATTAGGCAGCAAGTGAACATGTTGTCCCTGATGTTGATGTGTTGAAAGCAGTAGAAAATAAGCAAGCATAAGAATTTGAACAATTTTCACAAGGGAAGGAAAACCAGTGAACCGGCAACAGGGTCATGGGCAGATAAAGCTTATTGATGCACGTGAGAAGTGAAGGCTGGCCCATGTAGTTCGATCCAACAGAGCTGCTATTGTAGCTCAAATTGCTAAAAATGTTAACACTGGTTCCAATAGAAAGGTGTCAGAACACACAGTGCATCACAGTTCGCTGCATAGGGGGCTGCACAGTTGCAGGCCAGTCAGGATGCACATGCTGACCAATATCCACAGCCAAAAGCACCTACACTGGACCACAGTATCAATGGAAGAAGGTGGCCTGATCTGATGAATTCAAGAATGGCTTGAGGAACACAACAACATGTTTGAGTGGCCTCCAAAATCTGCAGATCGCAATCCAATAGAGCAACTGTGTGATGTGCTGGTCCGATTCATGAAGGCTCCACCTCACAAATTACAGGACTTGTAGGAGATCTGCTACTGATGGTTTGATGCTAGATACCACAGAATATCTTTAGAGGTCTAGTGGAGTTCATGCCTCTATGGGTTATGGTGGATGGTCATAATGTTATGGCTGATCTGTGTATTTTTTACAGTGCACATGTCCAAATATTGTTTTTGGCCAGAGTTCAGTTTTTAAAGTCTAAGAGAGTGTGTGTGTGAGTGTGTATAAGGTAATTCCAACTCTAGCCAAAAATGTTTTGTTATTTCATTTTGGATATAAGAGGGAAATGTTATATTCTTTGTTAGGTTTTTGGCCATCTGTAGTTTATTGAGGAGACTTCATTTCAGGACAGAAAGTGATGAAACTTCTCTCCAACAGGGAAGCAAAGACATGAACACATTTTTAGTAGAGTAAGAAAGGTTATTATTTTTGATAATGTTTTTATTGCTGTCTGTGACTTGCTGTCCCTTGACACTCATACTTTCCATTTCTTGTACAAGTGTCACAGGGACAAGAAGTGAGAAGAAATTTCCCCAGATGAAGAGAATAAGTTTAACATTCTCCTAATCTATCATAAACTAACAATAAAAGCCTGGAGTCGGACTTTACATTTCTAGTCCTGTTGTTCAGACCCATTACTGTTACAAATGCAAATACCTAAGAATAATCGTTGAATTGCCAATGGTAGCATCTTCTTTCCAATTCCCAGTACACATATTAGTTCTGTGAAAGTTACAACAACTGCTTTAGATGTACTGCCATATAACTACTATGGGGCTTTAGCCAGGTGAGATACAGGATGGGGATTGCTGACACCTGGAATTTATTTTCTGGACAAGCAAATTATTAATATTTTTAAGGGAACTACTGAAACAGGGGTCTCCTGTTTCATTATGAGGGCCATATCATTTATTTTAGAAATAGTTGTGGGACAAAAATAAAATCTATTTTTAAATCAATAAACAAAATATGTAGTAGTGAATAAACATGCTTCTAGAAATTCATTCATATCAGAACTCCCCCAATCACATCAGAAGTCCAAACAAGTGTAGAAGCATCTGTGGAAGTCTTTATTTGCTACAGAGTGATAACAGGTAAAAACAGCTTACATGTCTTGGTGAGTAGCCGAATCATGAGGTTTAATTAAAGCTATGATTAAGGCTACTCGCCGAAACACGTAAGCTGTTTTTACCTGTTACCACTCTGTAGCAAATGAAGATTTTCATGGATTCTTTGATTTGCCAGCTCCCTATACTTGTTTTTACTTGATGTGAGTGACTAAGAGGACACTTGAGCACCGACATTGCAGACTCTTGATTTGATCACACTGGAACCCTGATGTGAGATTTGCTTCTTTCTCATTTATGTGGATTACATCAGTAGTCCCCCCTCCTTACCAGTAGCTTCCCCATCACATCAGAGCCCCTCTTCACATCAGAAGTCCCCCTCCCCACACATTAATGTCCCCATCAGAGTCCCCCCCCCTACATCAGGGTCCTTATCAAAGTCCCCTTTGTATAAGGATCCCTATCAGAAGTGTAGACCTGATCTGAATCCCCAGTCTGTGCACCAAGTAAGGATCTACCACTGACCCTGGGTGAGGGTCAAATAAAATCTCTAATTGGCCCATGGGCCGTAGTTTAGGGACCCTGTTCTAGAACAACCTATTTTTGCAAGAAAATAATCACATATAAGTGATGTTCAGTTTATGAACTATATGTTGAGTTATTAGCATATCTGCATTTTCAGGAGGTTTATGGTACTCAAACTGAAAGAGTGTTTCTCTTATATTCTGCCTTCTCTCATTATCCTTTATTTAAACAATGAAAACAGAAATGATGTGCAGTAGCTCATGACAACCATCAGAAATCAGCTTAGAAGGGAACACTTATGAAAGGGGATTTTGATTAGTTGCTATGGGTCGCTGATCACTAAGTGCTAGGTGATTAGATGAGCCCAATAATAGTATTTTATAGCATGTGACTGCATCATTTTATGAGCTTTATCTGCCAAAACAAAAAAAGTGTGCCAGTCATTAGTCAGTTAATTTTTTCTGTGTTGATTAAAACACCACTTTTGGCATGATGGTTAGGCTGGCATAGACTGTAAAGGTCTGTGAAAGGAAGAAATATCACCCAGGCAGGAGAACTCAGCCATAATCCAACTGCCAGGATCCAAACCTTACTGCCAGGCTATTTTTATCATCCTAGCCTTACTGTATGTGGTCTGTCTGGGTACTTCATAAAAAGTTGCATTATCTGAAATCTGAGGGAGAACTGAAGGGGGTTATGGATGCGTGCAGCCTTTAATTGGATACATTAATTAGCAAATGATTACTGATGAGGAGAAAATTTCTTGGCAGGTAATGTTTTGATTAGAAGGGTTCACCTTGGGCTTTTAACAAAGGTAATTGTAGAGAGCAATCACCAGTTGTATGTAATTTATTTCTTTTTGTAATATGTTTTCTCTGTCTTCTGCTGGGAATGGCGCAGAATATACACTCAAAGCTTTGTTTATTTCCATGTCTGTCTGGGTGTAATATTTAGTAGCATGAACTGCATATATAAGCTGACGTGCTTGCTACAGGCTCAGATATTTCCTTAACTATTATACTTACAATGCATTTATTATAGGTTGTGATGGATGGAAATTTTTATATTCGCTTTCTGTAATTCAAAGTAATACATCTCCTATCCCCAATCTGCCAACACAGCAGGGAGCTCCTATGTCTCATAGTAAGACAAATTTCACCCTGGCCATCCTCAATCTTTTTAAAGATTATAGTACAATATAATTTTATCCTGATATATATCCCATTATATTATATACCTGTATAGTTATATATTATATACCTGTATATACCTGTATAGTATAGTGTTCACCCTCCTGTACTTCCTTATTGGCAATCATACACATGGTCATGTTTGGGTCCACATGCCTTATCATGGGTTTCTTATAATGTAACTTCAACTCTTTGGAATGAGGAACATTACATTAGTCCACTATAAAACAATGTACACATACCTATTCCCCATAAGTAAAGTGCTGCCTATTCAAAACTGACTTAGATATTTAAGTTTTCTAATTAAAAGCTCACTAAATAACACATTACAGGGGGTTCCTAGTTACAAACATCTGACTTACAATCGACTCCTACTTACAAACGGAAGGAGACAACAGGAAGTGAGAGAAATCTACCCCTAGCAAGGGAAATTCACTCCTGTAAGAGCTATTATGGGATAAAGGTACCTCCACTGATGCTTTATCACCAAGGCTTGTTTCCACAACAACCCAAATTTTTCAAAATCCAATTGTCATTGGGACAGAAAGTGAGGTGAAATCTTCTGAACAGGGGCACACACAGCAAAACAAACGTTACGGGGGTGATAACTCTTCCCTATGCTATCCAACAAACTTAAAAATAGTTTTTTTGGCTGGAGCTACACTTAAAAAATGTACCTGTTCCGACTTACAAACAGATTCAACTTAAGAACAAACCTACAGTCCCTAACTTGTTTGTAACCCGGGACCCCCTGTATATGCTTACATTGTATGATTTCTTCCTCATTCGTTACTAGACACATAATTCCAAAAATAGAAAACTTATATGGCTTTGATTGACGTTGGTGAATAGTGGAAGGATGAATAGGAGGAGCTCATGAAACAAGATTGCATCAGGATCTGGCCTGCAAAGTTGGGGTTGATTTACTTTGGGAAGTATGATGCTGTTTGATACAGCTCCCTTCTGCTTGCTGCTGTCTTCAATCAAGGCAAAGCTAGAAGCTAGAAGGTAGTCTATAGCTGTATGCTATATTTTATAATTGTAGAAGAAATTATGGTAGATTTTATATTTGCTGGATGATTGCTAGTCATATAGAAGCAAAAAAAGTACTGTGCTTGTGCCCACCTTAAAGTGTACAATACATAAGCTCCAAACACACCCATTAAATATTTGCCACAGTACAAAAATTAATAATGAAGTTGTTGTACTAAATAATAAACATCAAAATATAAGTGAATAGTCCCACGTAAAAATTAATTAATTTAATACAGGATAACGTTGAGGATTCTTCTTGTCACAGGTCAAAGCGTGAACAACTCCCTTCACCTCAAAGGCTGACCACCACCAAAAGGGATCAGGTGTGCGCTTACCATGGACCCCCTAGTTAAAGGCAGGTCTGATAGGCTTTAGGTAAATGCCCCCTTATAGATCCTAATTCAGGTAAACAGCCCTGGGGTAGACATCTTAAGAAAATCAATACTCCTGCATACAAATGTACAAATAAGAAAGCACTGGATAGTGTAAAACCTTTAAAAACACAAATTTATTAAGCTAAAATCACACTCACATATGTAAAATATGAATGCACATATCAGCACACAAATCTGGCAGGCAACAATGGTGTCCGCCTTCACTTCAGGTAAACATGATGACGTAGACACGTAACTCCTCCCTATGCATTTTGTCACCAAAGAACTCCTTCTGGGGCACAAGCGCCATGTCACATCATCGCTTTAATACCCTATACACGTACCCAAGCCTCGCTCCCATCTACATTGCTTAATGGCAGCACAGGGGCCAAGCCTCGTTTCGAAAAAAGGACAAGTAAGATCCAAGGTTCGCTCTCATCAAGAACGGAGGCAGGAACAAGTAAATACAATCCAACGGAAGTTCAGACTCATGGGAAATAGACAGTCAAAATAAAAAGGCGGTGACATGTTAGAAATAAAAATTTTCTACAGCTAAAATGAAAAATTACAGATTGCGCCGCCAAACAATGAAGTGGCAGCAAGGCAATAGGTCACACAAAGATATATACAAAACATTTTACAAAATAAGCATAACCGGCTTCCCATATGGAATACTTAAAGGGGTCCTCTTTTTAAAGCGGACCTTCAGTAATTTTTTCAACTTTCCATCTAATAAATCTTCTGCCCTTGTTGTTCTAACTTTGGATAGTAAAACATTTTTTTTCTGCCAGTAAATACCTTATACAGCCCAGGTTCTGTCTTCTCTTGTCATAAGCCTAGGCTTATGATATCATGCACAGCTCTCTCTCTCACTCTCGTGAGAGTTTGCCAGGAAGGGAGGGGGGATGATTCATAAGAGGGCCAATGAGAGCTGCAGAGCTGGAGGTGTGGCTCTGTGTGTCTGCGTAAATCCAGGAAGTGAACAGGCAGCAGCTTCAGCTGCCCACAGTTAAAATGATTGCAGCCAGATTCAGTGGAGGGAGATTTCTGCAAGTACAGAATCACAGTTTATATAACATAATATGCAAAGTAGTTAGAGGGAAGCCTCAGAATGGCAAAGATGTTTTTATTACAAATTATGTAAGCAGAATGCAGTTCCTCTATAAGATCAAAAATATTGTACCATACTTTAGAAAGAAGAGTAGAGTCTACTCGGGAGTTATCTGTCCCAGTCGACGTTAAGCCCATGTGGGGTAAACAATTTTAAAAGATAGATCCATTTAGCTTCTAACTTAAATATTTCTCTTTTTCTCACATTTCTCCTCCAGTGGAACACAAAGTTATCTATACCAAAGTGTCCCTATTATGTACTAAATTATAGTGCCATGAGACAATGATTGCTAGTGACATGTGTATATACAGTGTATATATGTATATATACAATTATGTGTATGTGTATAGATATGTGTATATACAGTTGTGCTCAGATGTATGCATATACTGGCGGAAACTGTAAAAGGATATAAAAAGATATTGAGTGCCCTAAATTTGCCAGTGAGTACTGTTCAATCACTTATTAAGAAGTGGAAAAATTCAGGGATCTCTTGGTACCAAGCCAAGGTCAGGTAGGCCGAGAAAGATTGCAACCACAACTGCCAGAGGAATTGTTCGGCATACAATCAAATTGTTATTATACTTGAAAAAGTAATATAATTAAGATATGATTGGATTTAGCATTCCAAATACAGTAACCCTCCAAGCTCAAACTATAATCTGGCAAGCATGATCCAAGAGAAGGCACTTTTGGACAGTATAAGCCTAAGCATCTATCATGCAATATTTTAGAGCCTAATTGCAGTGTCAATTTAAACAAAGCAGGCAGAGTTAGGGTACATAAAACATAAATATTTTAAGTGTCTTACTTTTGTTTCTTTGTTAATTGAGCCGCAGCATGAACCCAAAAATCAGCTCCCCCCATAGCAGGCTTAAGATAAGATGTGCTGCGTGTGAGCGCAGCCATCTTTTCTCCAGTGGTATGACATGCTTCCTGCCTTGTGACAACTACCCTTCTTCAATCAGTGACACTCAAGCTTGTTTATGATTGATTCTGTAAAATAGCAGGGCCATATCAGGATCTTGGAGAAAGACGGCACCAATAGAGTGCAACAGCCTTTATCATCAACCTGCTGTAGGGAAGACACTTAAAAACTTTTTGTTTGTCTGATTTCCTTTAACACTACAATAGGGCTTTAAATAAAATTAATGAAAATAAAGTGTATTTTAAGTTATTTGTAAGAATATATGTAAGTCACAATATTTTAAAGTCAAAAAGAAAAAAACTGCGCTTGGCAAAGAAAAAGAAGAAGAAGCTGCGGTTACAAGTGTGGCACACCAAATACAAAATAATAAACAAAAAACCGTGCTAAAAAAGTGAATAAATAAAATAATCTTTAGTAAAGTCCGTGCAGTCCCATATGAATGTCCACACAAAATAAGGAAGGTGAAATTATTATAGGTGAATAACATATAATTTCCTCCAATGTGATGAATGATAAACGGCAAAGGGACTGGAAACACCAAAATATTGCGCTTACCAGACGTAAGCCAAATAAGAGCGGGTGGCTCAAACCCAGCCTGGGCCTTTACAATGATGATCCAGCCGAGTCAGGATGATCACACTCATCTCATATGTCCAGTCCATCAAGATTTATATCCAAAAAAATATATAACACAAGCATAGCGTAATACTGATATATAAAAAACTCAAAAAAGTGAAAAAAATGCAACACTCAAAAAAGGTAAATCATGAGTATCATATATCATCCAAAGTTGACACAGCAACTATGGATGTTGAGTGAATATCATGCAATCATGCAAAAAATGTGAATTAAGGTGAAATAGGTAAGAGAAATAGCAACCCCAATCTCAAATTAAAATCAGGAAATATTATAGTTGTACCAAATCACCCAAAAAATGTAATCAATATGAACGTGAAAAAAAGAAGAAAAAAACCAATGACAGATAGCTTATCGCATGCACATGCTGCTTACTAGATGATAAATTTAAACAGGCAAAGTGTCACACAACTAAACGTATAGATAGGATAGGAACACATCAGCGAATCCTAGGGGATATTCAGCTTACCAGACATCCTCACAGAGTAGGCAAATGGGATAAGGCATACACAGGCTCCTATCCGGAGTGGCGTAGACGCGTCCTAGCCAGTCAAGCCCAAGCTCAGCGGTACATATGAAGTAAAAATGCCCAATAGTATAATACTGTATAATCCAATTTATTCAAATAGAAATTGCACTTACATAAAAGAAGTTAAAAACAGCGAGAAATTGGAGCCGGCCGGCACTCAAACAATACTCCCGTCCTCACAGGGCAAACGTGGTGACGTCAGCACGTCCCTCCCAGACGCGTTTCGTCACACGCTGACATTTTCAATGGGGAACCTGTGTTGCTGTGTCAACTTTGGATGATATATGATACTCATGATTTACCTTTTTTGAGTGTTGCATTTTTTTTCACTTTTTTTAGTTTTTCATATATCAGTATTACGCTATGCTTGTGTTATATATTTTTTTGGATATAAATCTTGACGGCCTGGACATATGAGACGAGTGTGATCATCCTGACTCGGCTGGATCATCATTGTAAAGGCCCAGGCTGGGTTTGAGCCACCCGCTCTTATTTGGCTTACGTCTGGTAAGCGCAATATTTTGGTGTTTCCAGTCCCTTTGCCGTTTATCATTCATCACATTGGAGGAAATTATATGTTATTCACCTATAATAATTTCACCTTCCTTATTTTGTGTGGACATTCATATGGGACTGCATGGACTTTACTAAAGATTATTTTATTTATTCACTTTTTTAGCGCGGTTTTTTGTTTATTATACAATATTTTAAAGGTTTGAAATGGAATGAATATCTTCACCTGCCAAAAGATTTGTAATTCCGTTTAACCACTTTTGTGATTTACACTACGCTACGATGCACAGCCAGAAATTCTACTGTTTTCTAAATCACTAATTGGCATTTCAAATCATTTGGCAGATAAAACGGTTACATACACATATTTAACTATGTGTTAAAGCAGACCTTCCCCTCTTCCCCAAAAACACCAGCACTAATGAAATGTACATACCTGCATGTACATGATGTACAAATTCACTTACATGTGCATCCCTCTGTAGTCTGGTCGTTCCCAACTCCCCACTTTAACTGTTCATCTGGAGTAATGCTTTAATTAGGGATACATAAAAAGTAGATATAGATGTTTAAAGAGTAATTTCATGACTTTGGAAGGAAGTATATCCTTTTGGATGACAAATTGATTTTTTTTATGAAGTTTACTTTTTGAGTATGTGTTGATCATATTACTTGTTTTATTTCATATCAAATGCCACGAATCATGCAAAAGTAACTGAACAGATTAAGGCAACTTAACATCTTCAGTTTGTATTGAAACCATTAATCAGTCAAAACTATTGGTGATAGGTTTCCTTGATCCATTCATTTGTTTTTGTAATAGACAGCTGGTTGCGTAAGTAGCTCCTTTTTTTCGATGTATAAATGTGGTTGTCCAAGGTTTTTATATAGATGTAATTTAATGTTTCATAAATACCCAATGATCCTGATAGTTACTGCTTTTTCTCTCGGAGGCCATGTTTAATTTGGTGCCAAGTTTAAAATGGGGTGACCATGAACTTCTGATTGGGCAGGACGTAGGTATTGCTGTGCGGTCATCCAATCGGCTGAAGTCAGTGCCCCCTGCTCTAACCATTTAGCAGCTGATATATGAACTAAATGTAACTGTCCCTTTTCCTGGAAAGCTTGGCCTGGTATAGTTGATGGAAATATAACAAATCTACTGGCAGGTTCTACAGGTAATTAAACAAAATTTCAAATTAAACTGTTGTATTAATGCTAGTGACAGTCTGTATCATATATGTCATTTTGTTTTCTATTTTTCTT
Source organism: Lithobates clamitans (assembly GCA_037952925.1). Taxonomy (NCBI): domain Eukaryota; kingdom Metazoa; phylum Chordata; class Amphibia; order Anura; family Ranidae; genus Lithobates; species Lithobates clamitans. The sequence continues at coordinate 4,960,662 of JBBGZY010000470.1, forward strand.
ACAGTTACACTTTATTTTTATTTTTTTGTGTAAGCCTGTGTCAACTCCAAGCTAGACACAGTTGTGTTGATGGTAGGGGCTCTAAAGACTTCCTACCACCACTGCCAAATTTAGACCTTGGGAGGCCCAGGGAACTTCAGGTTCAGGGAGGCCCCTTATACACAGAGTTGGTTTACATTTTCAATGACAGTCACACATTTTTAAATGCATGACACAACGTCATTCTGAGGTCATACATGCCCACACATGCTGTTATAGTATAGTGTTGTATGTGTGGTTTGCTTGAGCCCCCAAAATTAATTTTTGAAAAACAATACAATATACCAGTCCAGAGTTTTACAGATGATGGCCGACAAAATATTACTTCCCAAGGTACATTTAATTTTAAAAAAAAAGTTTTTTTTTAATTATATATATAGATATAGATATATAGATATAGATAGATATATATCTATATATATATATATAGATATTTATATCTATCTATATATATATAGATATAGATATCTATATATATATATAGATATCTATATCTATATCTATATATATATAGATATAGATATCTATATATAGATATATCTATATATATCTATATATAGATATAGATGGATAGATATATATCTATATCTATATATATAGATATAGATATATATATTATTTTATGTAAATGATGTTTATTTTTTTAGATTGTTTTATATAGTTTTTTTTATGGGGGGCTTCTGTCAGGGTGGCACAGGAAAATTGCTCCTTATAAATCCTTATGACTCCAAGCTACACTCAGTTGTGTTGATGGTAGGTACTCTACAGACTGCCTACCATCAGAGCTGGATTTAGACCTTGAGGGCCTGGGGCACTTCAGGTTCAGAGGAGCCTCTTATACACAGAGTTGGTTTACATTGACAATGGCAGTCACACATTTTCAAATTCATGACACAGCATCATTCTGAGGTGTAGTTTGCTTGAGCTCCCAAAATGAATTTTTGAAAAATGATACATTTTACCAGTCCAGAGTTTTACAGATGATGGCTGACAAAATATTGCTTCCCAAAGTACATTTAATTTTTAAAAAAGTATGTTTTTTTTAATTATACATTTTATATTATTGTATTATTTTTTTTATATTGTTTTATATAATTTTTGTATAGGGGGGCTCCTTCTGTCAAGGGGGCCCATGGCAAATTCCCCTTTTGCCCCCTTATAAATCTGGCCCTGCCTACCATGTCATCCTATAGCAAGGTGCATTAGCACTGAAGGCCGGTTCACACCAGAATGCAGTACAGGAAAGGCACGTTCAGTACCTGTTTCCTGCACTGCATTCAAATGCACTGCCTTTGTGATCCGCATGTGAGTGCCAATGTAATGTGCGTAACACTCCAAACTCAGATCACAAACGCAGTGTGTTTATTGGCACCAAATGCGATTTGGTGCAGTGTGTTTTTAAAAGTAGCACATGCACTTCTTCCTCTGTTTTCTAGTGTGATTTGCAGCTCATTCAAATAAGTGGGCTGCAAAATCTCACTGCACAGGAATGCGCAGGAATCACAGGGGAATGCGCAAGTATGCAAGTGCAGTATACAATGTACTTTTTAATAGTGAATCTCTCAAGAGCTCATAGATGTGATTTGATTGAGAAAGCACTTCAACATGGCTCTATTAGGGGCAATGTGCTGTCAGTGTAGGTGTTAAAAAAAAAAAAAGTTTTTTTTTTTATCCACCCTTTCTTAACTTACATTGTTTGGATAAATACATATGGACAATTGTCAACTTTATGTGAAAATGCAAAGTGTACATGAATACAGGGAACACACAAACAATGGTGTTCAGTTAGCCGTACACTACATAGCATTTGTACAAGTATTTGAACGTTCGTATGAAAATTATCATCGGTACATTCAATGACTTGAATGTTATTCAAATGTACTTCAAAAAAAGTTTTCTTTTAAACATTCAATTTTAGAGTGAATGGACTTTTCCAAACAAAAACCATGTTCACCATTAGAAATGTGTTCGGTCGAGAAACATTTTCTTTCCTGTTTTTCAAATATTCCTGTCTCTGCGATCAAAAATGAACATTGATTTGACCGCACAATTAGAAAATAAACGGATGTTCTTAAATGAAAATTTTTGGAATGAAATTCCACTAGTTTATGGTCAGCTTTACTATTCAATTACTCACTCACAAAAAGTTATCTATATACTCTTTAAGAAAATAGGAACAATATATTTGAAGTCATGTTTTCAAGGACTGTTCTTTAAGGAAATTCGTTTTTTGACATCCATCTGCTATTTGTGACTGTTTTAGGATCCATCTTCTGTTTGTGGTCAAAAAAGAATTGCTGTCCTAGTGTAACTTTAAAAGGCATAAGCCATTTTGTTTTAGTACAAGATCAATATTTACTACGTATGTAATAACTAGACATTACCGGGGAAAGGTCATAAACCGTTTCATGTACAGTATGTACTGATTTTCAGATCATGAGTATTGCTTGGCTTGTGACAAATAATAGAAACCTACAAAACATAAGTTTAAAAAAAACATAAATGTGATACTATTTAATGGAGTGTGCTGTAGGGATGGTCCTCTGCACAGTAATATTGAGTGCTTTATGTAACTACCACTATATCCATGTGCTGAATAATAGATGTTTCTGTAGAACACATAAAATCCAATGTTACAGTTAAAATAGAAGAAGCTTTTTAAACAGGAATTGATAAAGCACTATAATGGTGGATATTGGATGCACAACTGGCGGTGGGTAAAAATACTAGCTCTCAGCCATAATTGGAAGACAGAAGTGATTTGAAAAGGTCATAGAAAGCTGTAATTGTGTCTATTAAATTTGTCTGGCATATGGTTTTAAAGTCTGCTCTGCTTTTCCAAAAATGGTCCTTCTTTGTAGGTCTAAAGCATGAAGAGTCTACAACGTATGTATTGCATGGAGAGTCTAATAACAGTCAGATTCAGATATCAGTTATTCATTTTGGGTTAAGAAATAAGAATAAGAATAATAATAGGAATTGGGCTGCAATGGGTAATGGAAACAAAACCGTTCAGACTTCTGAAGTTTTTTTTTTAACTAAAATATATTCACGTAGCATTTGTCAGCTGTGGTTTATTTGTTTTTACAATTCATATGTAGCTGGCTTAGATACAGTATTATTGGTCTTATTGGTTATTATTTGACCTTTATTTTTTTCTGCTTGTCCTGCTTTTTTACATAAGTACTACAAATCTTTATATTTTTCATAGATGAGATGAGCAGATGGTTTCATTGTCACCCATTGTTATATATCCAAAAAGTTTCAAGCTGTTCCCAAAAAAAGGTTGGTCTGAAAGTTCACATTTCACATCTTTGCCAGTTGATAGAAAAATAATTTTCAAGGATTCAAACCTTAGTCGTTTAGAAGTTGTGCCTTGGTAACCCTTTAGTTATTTTGTGCCTATTGTGAGAAATAGTGCATTTTTTTTATTGGAACAGAAAATAAAGTAATACGTCTGTGAGAAAAGAAAACTTGGAATATATTACTGGAAGTTGGCGTACCTATACATACCATCCAGCAAGTGTACATTTTGGACTGGCCTCAGAGCATTTCCAGCCTCAGATATATCCAGACTCTAAGGGGTTGATTTACTAAAGACAAATTGACTGTTCACTTTGCAAGGGAATTGGTCCTAGGGCTTAGTGGTTGCGTTGAAGTACACCTACTGTATACAGTATCTCACAAAAGTGAGTACACCCCTCACATTTTTGTAAATATATTATTATATCTTTTCATGTGACAACACTGAAGAAATGACACTTTGCTACAATGTAAAGTAGTGAGTGTACAGCTTGTATAACAGTGTAAATTTGCTGTCCCCTCAAAATAACTCCATACACAGCCAATAATGTCTAAACCACTGGCAACAAAAGTGAGTACACCTCTAAGTGAAAATGTCCAAATTGGGCCCAATTAGCTATTTTCCCTCTCTGGTGTCATGTGACTTGTTAGTGTTACAAGGTCTCAGTTGTGAAAGGGGAGCAGGTGTATTAAATTTGGTGTTATCGCTCTCACTCTCTCATACTGGTCACTGAAAGTTCAACATGGCACCTCATGGCAAAGAACTCTCTGAGGAACTGAAAAAAAGAATTGTTGCTCTACATAAAGATGGCCTAGGCTATAAGAAGATTGCCAAGACCCTGAAACTGAGCTGCAGCATGGTGACCAAGACCATACAGCAGTTTAACAGGACAGGTTCCACTCAGAACAGGCCTCGCCTTGGTCAACCAAAGAAGTTGCGTGCACGTGCTCAGCGTAATATCCAGAGGTTGTCTTTTGGAAATAGACGTATGAGTGCTGCTAGCATTGCTGCAGAGGTTGAAGGGGTGGGGGATCAGCCTGTCAGTGCTCAGACCATATGCTGCACACTGCATCAAATTGGAAGAAAGCCACTTCTAAAGATGATGCGCAAGAAAGCCCAACAGTTTGCTGAAGACAAGCAGACTAAGGACATGGATTACTGGAACCATGTCCTGTGGTCTGATGAGACCAAGATAAACTTATTTGGTTCAGATGGTGTCAAGCGTTTGTGACGGCAATAAGGTGAGGAGTACAGACAAGTGTGTCTTGCCTACAGTCAAGAATGGTGGTGGTAGTGTCATGGTCTGGGGCTGCATGTGTGCTGCCAGCACTGAGGAGCTACAGGTCATTGAGGGAACCATGAATGCCAACATGTACTGTGACATACTGAAGCAGAGCATGATCCAATCCCTTCAAAGACTGGGCCGCAGGGCAGTATTCCAACATGATAACGACCCCAAACACGCCTCCAAGATGACCACTGCCTTGCTAAAGAAGGGTAAAGGTGATAGACTGACCAAGCATGTCTCTAGACCTAAACCCTAAGGAGCATCTGTGGGGCCTCCTCAAATGGAAGGTGGAGCAGCGCAAGGTCCCTGAAATCCATCAGCTCCATGATGTTGTCATGGAAGAGGACTCCAATCTGTGAAGCTCTGGTCAACTCCATGCCCAAGAGGGTTAAGGCAGTGCTGGAAAATAATGGCGGTCACACAAAACATTGACGCTTTGGGCCCAATTTTGACATTTTCACTTAGGGGTGTACTCACTTTTGTTGCCAGCGGTTTAGACATTAATGGCTGTGTGTTGAGATATTTTAGGGGACAGCAAATTGACACTGTTATACAAGCTGTACACCCCCTACTTTACATTGTAGCAAAGTGTAATTTCTTCAGTGTTGTCACATGAAAAGATATAATAAAATATTTACAGAAATGTGAGGGGTGTACTCACTTTTGTGTAATACTGTATACAGTGGCATGATGAGAGGCTGAGCCAGCTGCTGGTTCAGGCATCTTAGTGAATTCCAACTGTCAGGATCTTTCCCGAGCTTGGATCGGCTGAGTGACATCAGCTGACAGCGGGCTTTAGCCCGCTGTTGGCTGAAAACGGGTAACAGGAGTGCAGATTGAACTGCACTCCCGTGATCCATAGGAGAAGTGCAGCCAAAATAGCTTTGGCTATACTTCTCCTTTACAGAGTATCTTCACACATTTTTGAGCGAACAATCCTTTAGTGAATCAGCCTGTATATACTGTATGTGTATTATATGTCAATAATAGGCTGAAATTTAGTTTAATATTAGTTTAAGTTTATTATTTAGTTCAACTAAATAGTTTAGTTTTTAGTTTTTATACTTTTTCCTGTTGATGTAAGCTGTAAGATAATGCGTATTGCTCATCCACTACAGTAATAATATATAGTAGTTCAAAAATCTGTATACTATATCCCTTTGCAAAGTTAATTATTATTTCAATGCAATATTCTAGTGTATGTAAAATTAGAATTCCAGTCAAAACGTCAACATTTTTTTCAAAATTTTGCTCTGGATAAACTTAGAGTTAATATTTTTGCCAGTTTAAATCACTGTCTGCTCCTATGACAGCAGGATATGAATTGAGGGGAGTGGCTGGCTGGAAGATGCAGAAAGTAATAATAACATCACAGGAGTTTAACCCTTCCTGATTTTACTAGAAAAAGTGTTTTATTGCAGTTCAGAGGCATAGTTTGAAGCTTGTGGGGCCCAATGCAAAAGTTGACCTCCCCACTGCCGCCCGCCTCTTCCTCCTGGCACCAAGATACTCCCATCACGGGTCAAGATACTAAAGAATTATTTCAGATGTTTATTTACATATTAAGAGGATATATTAGATTTTGGAGACACTGTCCACATTTTTATAAACCTTTTCAATTCTTTTGAATACCCTGGAGCAGGGTAGGCAACTTTTGAGAGGTGGAGATCTACCTGAACAACAAAAAATAAATCCATAATCACTAGGGTTCAGTGCCTTTTTGATGTAGCAATCCCTGATGCTACACCAGTGTTTATGTCCACTAGAGAGATTTCCCATCATTTCCTGTATTAACCGGAAATGATGGAAAAACTTTCCAGTGGACACACAGGCTGCAAATACAAACCTAACAGAGGGTCTTCCCAGCAATTAAGATCCAACAGAGGTTCTCTCACTATTTAAAAGTTTAAATTTAAAAAAATGTTTAGCGTTCCACCAAGTTTGTAATATGATCCAGGGAGTTAAGTTCACATTTACATTTTTATGTATGTTTTAATATATACAATATGGAAGTATCATATGTTGCATAAATCACTGTTACCTGTACAAAACATTACATTTTTGACATTAAAAAATGACCGCACCATGATGTGCTAACCATTTACAGTTGTGCACATAAGTTTACGTACCCTGGCAGAATTTATGATTTCTTGGCCATTTTTTCAGAGAATATGAATGATAACACAAAAACTTTTCTTTCACTCATGGTTAGTGTTTGGCCGAAGCCATTTATTATCAATCGACTGTGTTTACTCTTTTTAAATCATAATGGCAACAGAAACTACACAAATTACCCTAATCAGAAGTTTACATATCCAAGTCTTTTGTGGTATTTGTGGATGAGGCTCTTTATCTTCTCAGATGGTAAAGCTGCCCATTACTCTTGGCAAAAAGCCTCCAGTTCCTGGAAATTCTTGGGCTGTCTTGCATGAACTGCATGTTTGAGATCTCCCCAGAGTGGCTCAATGATATTGAGGTCAGGAGACTGAGATGACCACTCCAGAACCTTCACTTTATTCTGCTGCAGCCAATGACAGGTCAACTTGGCCTTGTGTTTTGGATCATTGTCATGTTGGAATGTCCAAGTATGTCCCGTGCGCAGCTTTCTGGTTGATGAATGCAAATGTTCCTCTAGTATTTTTTGATAACATACTGCATTCATCTTGCCATCAATTTTGACCAAATTTCATGTGCCTTTGTAGCTCACACATCCCCAAAACATCAGCGATCCACCTCCATACCTTTCATCATAGGCTTTGTTGACTCCTTTCCAAATGTAGTGTTTATGGCTGTGGCCAAAAAGCTAAATTTTGGTCTCATCACTCCAAATGACTTTGCGCCAGAAGGTTTGAGGCTTGCCTCTGTGCTGTTTGGCTTATTGTGAGTGGGATACTTTCTTCTGGCGACTCAACCATGCAGCCCATCTTTCTTTAAGTGCCTCCTTATTGTGCATCTTGAAACAGCCACACCACATGTTTTCAGAGAGTCCTGTATTTCACCTGAAGTTATTTGTGGGTTTTTCTTTGCATCCCGAACAATTTTCCTGGCAGTTGTGGCTGAAATTTTAGTTGGTCTACCTGATCGTGGTTTGGTATCAAGAGAACCACTAATTTTCCACTTCTTGATTAGAGTCTGAACACTGCTGATTGGCATTCTCAATTCCTTGGATATATTTTTATTTCCCTTTCCTGTTTTTACAGTTCGACTACCTTTTCCTGAAGATCCTTTGACAGTTCTTTTGCTTTCCCCATGACTCAGAATACAGAAACGTGAGTGCAGCACTGAATGAACGATGCAAGGGTCTGTCAGGAGTCCAGAAACGCATTGACCTTTTATGCACACACACTAATTACAAGCAAACAGATCACAGGTGAGGATGGTTACCTTTAATAGCCATTCAAACCCCTTTGTGTCAACTCTTGTGCATGTTATCAGGCCAAAATAACCAGGGTATGTAAACTTTTGATCAGGGTCATTTCGGTAGTTTCTGTTGCCATTATAATTAAAAAAAGAGTAAGTACAGTTGATTGATATTAAATGGCTTCAGCCAAACACTAACCATGAGTGAAAGAAATGTATTTATGTATTTATGTTATCATTCATATTCTCTGAAAAATAGCAAAGAAATCATAAATTCTGCCAGGGTATGTAAACTTATGAGCACAACTGTATATCACCAAATTGACCACTCTATTCAGCGTCAACAGCCTTTGAATGCATTTTGTGCCTTTTGTTGCTCTTGTGTCAAGCCCAGAATTTAAAGGTGTTTGTATCTTAAACAGTAATGTACGTGATCCAGCTTACCCTAGCCACCCCACTGCAATAAATGTACTGTGGCCAGGTGGCAACCAGTTAAAGGAGGACACGTTACTTCATAAAAAATAAATGTTTTTCTTTTTAAAAAGCAATGTTTTCACTATCAAAGGATGTTTAGTTTGTGTTAATTTACTACCACATGGACTTTTAACTTAAATGTAACCTGCATTTTACCATGATTGAAAAACAGATTCAAAATAACTATGATCACATTGTTTATCATCTTATTAATGAAGCTGGCATATAATGTTCTTTTCTAAAAAGAAAAACAGGAAGCATAGATCATGGGAGTGGGAGGGGGCTCATCTGCACGGAGCCTCAAGATATACAAAAGAAGTGGTACTAAAAGCCCCTGCATACCCATTCCCAAACAATCTTGATTTCTTTAAAAATCATTACATCATTACATTAGCTTACATTTTGACCATTTTTACACAACACATACACAACATTCTCACTTTTTTAACTCTCATCAAGGTTTCCCTGCTTAAGTTAGTTTTAACAAAGCATTGTTTTATATTTGTACTGTATGTTTGTGTGTGTGCACACAGTATATATATATGTATATATAGTAATTGGGACATAGTCAACTGGCATTGGTAGTGGTAAACCAGCTTGAGACAGAAATACCCAGGCACAGTCAAGTGTTTTTTTTTTTTTTTGCTGTGCCGCATTAGAGAGATTTCCCTTCACTTTTTGTCCTAGAGACAAAATAGGAAGTTAAAGGAGAACTCCAGGTTTCAGTGACTTTTCAACTGGTCCATACAAACCATTCACTTCCCTAACAGATTCTATAAGCGCTGTCTACTTGAGTTTGTATGCTCAAGGAACAAAATCAAGTCAGGCTGTGTGAGTGTTGCTTAGCAATTCACAGGAAGCTTTGTATTCTAGGAATGATTACAAAACTTTCTCGGATTGCCTGAGTTTGAGATCAGCACTTCATCTGCCCACCTCTGCCCCTCAACTAATCAAAGGAATTTTTATAATCATTCATAAATACAGAGCTTCCTATGACTGGCTGAACAACACTCACACAGCCTGAATTAATTGTGGTTCCAGGAGCAGGACAGGAAGTTCTCATCCCACTACCGGAGCACAGTTCTGTATACTGCATGTAGCTGAGGCTATATACAATTTATACTCACAGCTAGAGCTGCACGATTCTGGCCAAAATGAGAATCACAATTTTTTTGCTTAGAATAAAAAGATCACGATTCTCTCACGATTCTCGCGACGTAAAATCTTTCACATTATACAAAAAAAAAATGGGCTAACTTTACTGGTAAGATTTTTTTTTTAATTCATTAAAGTAATTTTTTCGAAAAAACTGCATTTGAAAGACCGCTGCGCAAATACAGTGTGACATAAAATATTGCAACAATCACCATTTTATTCTCTAGGGTGTCTACTAAAAAAATATATATGTTTGGGGGTTCCAAGTAATTTTCTAGCAAAAAAAAATGATTTTAACTTGAAAACAACTAATGTCAGCAAAAGGTTTAGTGTTTAAAGCGGAGGTCCGCTGAAAAAAAAAACATTAAAAGCCAGCAGCTACAAATACTGCAGCTGCTGACTTTTAATATATGGACACTTACCTGTCCAGGGAGCCCGCGATGTTGGCAGCCAAAGCCGATCCGTCCTTCGGCTCTTGGCTGCTGCTGCCGCCATCCTCGGTAAGGGAATAAGGAAGTGAAGCCGTGCGGCTTCACTTCCTGGCTCCCTACTGCGCATGCGCGTCCTCTCTGGTCCCTGCTGTGTTCTGTGTCTCACAGAATACAGCGGTGGAGGAGAGTGTAGGCGCCGGAAGTGGTGTAGGTCGCCGCAAGCGCCGCGGTGATCTATGCCAGGAAGTGGGAGCAAATACCTGTATTAGACAGGTATCTGCTCCCTCCTCCCCCCTGAAAGGTGCCAAATGTGACACCGGAGGGGGGGAGGAATCCAAAAAGTGGAAGTTCCATTTTTGGGTGGAACTCCACTTTAAGTGGTTAAAATTTTTTCACTTACACAGGAAGTATATTCCATTGACAAATTGTTACAATGTTTATACTTAAGTTCAACTGATAAAATATGTTTTGTTTCTTGGCAGACTGCCCAGTTTTTCTCTTCCTTTCTTTTGAGGGCTGTGGCTTCAGAAGAGCAGAGAGAATTCTTTGCATAGAAAAAATTGTGAAACACTTTAGTCAAGATCGCGATAACGATTCTTGACGATTAATCATGATAACGATTCTTGACGATTAATTGTGCAGCTCTACTTACAGCTGCTGCATCTGTTAGTGAAGTAAATAGTCCAGTTCACTAAAACCTGGAGATCAGCTTTAATGTTAATCTTTTCTTAGATAGTTGTCACCAAAATATGTATCCTCTTTTGAAGATTTTACTCTTTGCTTATTTTATGATTTTCAGAGAAAATTGTAAAATTTCTGGAATTCTCATCACTTGCAGTTGTCATCAAGATAAACGGTTAGGGTAAAACTGGTAGAACAATGGGGACACAGACAGCAGTAAAACTCTCAAAAGAGTTTATGTTCATCATCACAAATAGCTGAGTTCCTGCTCTCCTCTATAGAGTCTTTATAGAGCCTCACTATTGTTCCTGATCAGTAGGGATGAGCTGGGTTCGGTCTGAACTTGATCTTAACCCACAGCAGATTAGGCCAATGGGGATGTCATCATTTCACAGCTCTTCATGGGTTTGGACCAAACCCAGCTCACCCCGCTGCTCAGAAGCAAGTAGAATTTTTGGTATAATTTTTTTTTAATTGGTTTTTAGAATAAAGTCAGTCGGCAGTTCACTTAGGTCATATGATTAAGCCTTGTAGATGTGTCAACTCGTCAACATGTACATGTGATCCTTTTATTATTGTTAGTGTTATATTCCATTTCTTGTGCACGTTGAAAGCAGCTTGGGATGGCCTGGACTTGGTAAATGCAAATTATAAGAGTTCAAAATCCAATTTCCTGTGATTTTGAGGTCTCAAAAACATGGCCACTTCGAGGTGCAAGACCCTTTCTTCAGCAGAGACTAAAGTGTATTCATGGTCAAAGTATTAAAATCAAATACTGTATTAAGTTCTAGAATAAATGTCAGTCATTTCTACCCTATTTCTAATAATTTGAAGAGGTGCTTTTTGAAGAGTCCTAAACATTTACTTACTTGAATTCAGTGACACACATTAGTAGACACATGTTTCACAGAGCCTGTTGTCTTATACAGAGGTGCTTAGAGGAGGAGTATCAAGAGGTGGAGTAAACACAGGAAACATAATATATAACCTCCTCTTGCAGGCAGGATGGTACCATGGGATTTGTAGTCCTTAGAAATTGAAAGCACCAAAGAAATGAGCAGAGGAGAAGCTAAAAAGCATGGAGGGAATCTTAGAAGTGGGAGAAAGAAATGTCAGCAGACAAACAGCTTTCACAGCATTAAATGATACATAAGAATTCTTATACTGGATTGTCAGAAATAACTGCTGTTTGTAGTGTTATTACAAAGCTGATGTCATAAAATGAAAGTGTATGGTGTGACTATAGGTTTTCATTTAAGTGTATGTAATGTTATAGGTAGTAATTCCAGAATTACATTAATTCGATGTCTTGGTGGTATTGCTGTGTAAGTGCTTAGAGTACAATAAGTTAAATACAAAGAGCATAGGTATAATTCTAAAATCACAATATTGCAATGAGTGCATTTGATTTTAGGTGAACTCCAGACAAACAACTGAATGTACAGTCATATCTTTGCAAAAATACTTGCAAGTCTCTTCAGACACCCTTAGTGACTTAGAAAACTCACTTTTCTCCACCACAGTTAAACAATATAGCTTGGTAACCAGGCCACCAGACCATAAAGAGTAACAGCATGCTGATGAGGTTGTCTCTATGTTCTCAACTCCTTTAAATATGTTCTGGAAGGGAGACTGACAGCACTGTACAAAGCTACATAATCCTAATGGCTTATAGCAGGGGTAGGCAACCTTTTGAGCACAGTGTGCCGAAATTTTTTTTGAAAAAAATATAGTGCAGATTTTATAACAAAAAAAGTCAACTTCACACTCTCAATTATGAAAATGATTTTTTTTATAAAGTAAATGCTGTAAACTACTTGAGTATTAGTGAGAAATTAACATACTGCACTCTCACGCCTCAGATCAGCCCCAATTCCTGCAATTCCACACTTCAGATCAGCCCCAATTCATGCACCTTCACACCTCAGATCACTGTCCCCCCTGCAAATCTGTTTCTCCACTGTACCCCCCTGCACATCTGCCCACCACTGTAACCCCTGCAAATCTGCCCCACCACTGTAACCCCCTGCTCATCTGCCCCACCAATATTCCCCCTTTCTCATCTGCCCCACCAATGTTCCCCCTTTCTCATCTGCCCCACCACTGTACCTCCCTGCACATCTGCTTCACCACCGTATCCCCATGCTCTTCTGTCTCACTGCTGAACCATCTTCTCATCTGTCCTAACACTGAACTTATCTGCTCATCTGTCCCACCACTGTAACCCCCTTTCTCATCTTCCCCACCACTGTACCTCCTGCACATCTGTCTCACCTCTGTACCCCCCTGCTTTTCTGCCCCACCTCTGTTACCCCTGCTCATCTATCCCATCAATACACCTCCTTTCACATCTGCCCCACTGCACCTCCCTGCACATCTGCTCCACCGCCGTACCTCCAAGCTCTTCTTTCTCACCGCTGAACCATCTTCTCATCTGAACTTATCTGCTCATCTGCTCCACCACTGTAACCCCCTTTCTCATCTGCCCAGCCACTGTACCCCCTGCTCTTCTGCCCAACCACTATAGCCCCGTGCTCATCTGTCCCACCAATGCACCTCCTTTCACATCTGCCCCCCCCGCTGTACCCCCTGCTCTTCTGTCCCACCGCTGAACTCCCTTTCCATCTGTCCCAATGCTAAACCCCCCCTGCTCATCTGTCCCACCGCTGAACCCCCTTCTCATCTGCCCCAACACTGAGCCCCCTCTACTCATCTGTACCACCACTGTAACCCCCTGCTCATTTGCCCCATCACTATACCCCACTGATTTTGTCATTTCTTTCTTTCAGTCGCTTTTCTTTTTTTTTTTTGCTTTAGTGTAGCGTTTTCTTGTTTGAGGATGGGGACTAGCTGATAAGCGAATAGGCATTTTTGTGCAAGGTCCTTTTTAATGTTGTGTTAACTTCAAAAGAAAAAAAAAGCACAGTATACCCTTTCTCCAATCCCTCTTTTGAGATTGCTTCTCTATTTGATGGCATTCTAGATCTTGACTTGAGCCATTGCTTTCACTTGCGTCTATCTGTAATTATACAGTGTGCTTTATGCATGCTGTCAGCCACAAGGAAATAAATAGTATGAACATTACTGAATGGTGTTTTCACATAGCATGTAATGCAGATAGAGTTCTGTTTTCTAAATATTATTTGAGTTTTGCGGCTGAACCCTCCAGTGCTGATATTCACCTCATCAAGATGTTTTCTGTCCCGTGACTGGTAGTTTCAAATGTACTCATCCATCTTCTTGTCCCATTACATTTTGTTTGAATGATGCTCTATACCCATTAAAATTGATGGAAAAGAACAAAGGGAAGAAAAATGTGTCCTTCAATTGATTGTGTCTTTCAGGGAGCAAATGAGGCTACTGAGAGAAAGGAAAAAAAAGTGAGATTATTTTTGGTGTTCCTATTACTGTCTTGTTCAGATCTCCTATGAACTGATTGCAATTACAGACATTTTACATAAATCAGGAGAAATCAATATGTGGCTTTATGTGCTTCATATGCAGAATAAATGTACCTACAATATGTATATGTTTACCCATCTGTGCATGGTTTTTTTCACAGGGAAAGGAGGGGGGGGGGGGAGTGGGACTTTATATGAAGTATATGGTTGCAAAATAATAAGTTGGTAAAAAATAATATTTATTGGTACATATAATATATATATATGCATAGGTCTGCATCAAGGTGCATTTGTACATAATAGTAATAGTATTATATAAAATAAAATTCATATACATATTACAAAATAATGCCTTGATGACCTGTATTCTCTCTAATTACTGTCATTGTTGTTGGATAAAGATCATAAAGTTATAAATTGCATGATTGTATGGAATTCATGTAAAAATCCTGAAACACATGATACATGTAGAAAAGTTACATAAAACTCCTGTAAAAAGTATGATAATATTGAACACAGCATCTAATAGTTCAACGTGTTTCATGGCTTATAGCCACTCTTCAGGAGAAAGCAGGTGGTAAGTATACCATTTATCGTTATGTTGGTGGTAAGGTGCTAAGAGTTGTATGCCCCGTGAGGGGTATAATTTCCGGGAATTGAGGTAGTGTGTATATAATAAATTTTATACTTACCACATACTTTCTCCTGAAGAATGGCTATAAGCCACGAAACGTGTCAAGCTATCAGATGCCGTGTTCAATATTATCATACTTTTTACAGGTGTTTTATGGAACTTTTCTACATTTGTCACGTGTTCCAGGATTTTTACATGAATTCCATACAATCATGCAATTTATAGTTTTATTGTAAATATTTTATTATATCTTTTCATGTGACGACACTGAAGAAATGACACTTTGCTACAATGTAAAGTAGTGAGTGTACAGCTTGTATAATAGTGTACATTTGCTGTCCCTCAAAATTACTCAACACACAGCCATTAATGTCTAAACCTGTGGCAACAAAAATGAGTACACCCCTAAGTGAAAATGTCCAAATTGTGCCCAAATAGCCATTTGTCCACCCCGGTGTCATGTGACTCGTTAGTGTTACAAGGTCTCAGGTGTGAATGGGGATCATGTGTGTTAAATTTGGTGTTATCGCTCTCACTCTCTCATACTGGTCACTGGAAGTTCAACATGGCACCTCATGGCAAAGAACTCTCTGAGGATCTGAAAAAAAGAATTGTTGCTCTACATAAAGATGTCCTAGGCTATAAGAAGATTGCCAAGACCTTGAAACTGAGCTGCAGCATGGTGGCCAACCAAAAAGAATTGTTGCTCTACATAAAGATGTCCTAGGCTATAAGAAGATTGCCAAGACCTTGAAACTGAGCTGCAGCATGGTGGCCAAGACCATACAGCTGTTTAACAGTATAGGTTCCACCCAGAATGGACCTCACCATGGTCGACCAAAGACGTTGAGTGCACATGCTCAGCGTCATATCCCTAGGTTGTATTCTGTAGTCTAAGTACTCACAAAATACAAAATACTACTGGGCCATGGGCAATTGGTGGTCAGTGACAGTAGAAAAAAGTCCCCCCTACCTTAAATTTTTGGTGGTTAGCTGCAGTATACCACCCAAGCATTGGTGGCCAGTGGTAGTAAAAATAAGTTCTCCTCCCCCTGCACTACTAAAAATAGTGCTACCCCTGCCCCCACCACCGAGCCTTAGTGGTCAGTAGTATTAAAAACAGTTGCTCCTCCCCCAACACTGGTGGTTAGTGGTAATAAAAAAAATAGTAACCCATCCTGCTCAGAGGACACTTACCTTGGTGAACAGTAGCAGTAAACAGTCGTACCCCACCCCTCTTTCTTTAGAATTAGTGGCCACAGTGGTAAAAATAGTTCCCCCTGCACTGTTGATCAGTGGCAGTAAAAATAGTCCCCACCCTAGTATTAGTAGTCAATGGTAGTAAAAACAGCCCCCCCCCCAGTATTAGTGGTCAGTGTTAACTTAATAGTACCCCATACTTGGCTCCAGGATACAGCCCAGATCCACAGGATCTTAGAAGTTAGTTTCAATCTTTGGACAGTCCAGTGGGATATAGGGTGGTTGGGGGGTGTATGTGTATGTACGGCATATGTATAGACACACAGTAGAGTTAGTTTGAGATCATCAATGCTTCATGTACTTACAAGCTCTCACTTATAGTTGTAAAAGACCAACACTAAAAAAGAGCAAACATGCCTCACTAAGTGTGTCAAACCATATTAAAATATTGAAAAGAACAAGAATTTGTCTTGAGGCAGACCACCTGTTTTCAGAAGCCCCTTAGGCCCCTTTCACACCTAAACATTTTGTAACTCGAAGCTCCAAAATGCTCAGGGAGAAAAAAATTAATTATTATCTATGCTGGTGGTTCACATCTTCACTTCAAAATGCCTGAAGCTAAAAAAAAGCTTTGGATCTACTTTTTGTGGCTCAATTCAGGCAGATTGGCGCATTTTTGAAGCAGCTGAAAGCAAAAACACATAGCAACAAATTATGTAAGAGATTATAGTTTGTCTCTATTGGCTAATACACCAATGCCAAAGCTCCAAAACACCTGGAAACCAATGTACAAAATCGTGCATGTAAACGCGTGACAAAACCCTGAAAAAGTATGCAAAAACGCAACGCTCAAATGTAAATGCTGTCTATCAGAAGCTGAATTCTCTAAATCATGAAGAGAATATTAGTTCCAGAGAACTGACTTCACTTATAGTGAAGCTAAATAAGCTTAGCTTCATTGATATGTAACTGACATATACCTCATTAGCTGGAGAATGTCCCTTTCCATCAAATAACTTAGAGAAGTCGTTGAACTTTGTACCAAGTGCCTTTGTACCTTCCTGTAGTTTTGATAGGTATCATGTGAGCAGGAGGTCAATTGAATTATATTTCATGCTTTAAGGGTTGTTCACACCATCTGCACTTGTTGAAGCATGCTTTAGCACATTTTGTAAAATGTGTATTGCTATGAATTTTTGCATTACAATTTAGAAGAGTTCTATTCAATTGACCTAAATAGAAGAATGCAGGTTGGCACATCAAAAATACAACCTACAGGGCTTTTTTTTTTTAATCATACCCCAGTACAGCCTATGGGAGAGGATGGTTCCTGATGAAAATAATGTATCTTCTCATGTCTGTGCATTTTGCTTATGCAGTAGTGCCTTGGATTACAAGCATAACCCGTTCCAGAAGCATGCTTGTAATTCAAAGCACTTGCATATCAAAGCGAGTTTCCCAAATAGGAATCAATGGAAACTCATATAATTTGTTCCAGTGTCACTGCTAGTGTATGCAGTACTGCATGTGGCCAGATGCAGATATGGGGGGGGGGAGGCGGGCTGGAGACACTCTGAAACACTCGGAGACGCTCGGAGACCACTTGAGTTCAAGTGGTTCCGAGTGTCTCTGGTGCCCCCTCCACCTCTGGCCACATGTGGTACTGCACACCTGAGAGGCTTGAATCCTTTTCATCTTGCGAGACACCGCTCGCAAATCAAGTTAGGATTCCTTTTAAAAAACAGCTCATATTGCGAAACACTTGTGAACAGCGTTACTCGCAATCCGAGGTTTTACTGTACTAAGAAATATAGCAAAACAGTATGACATCTGGTGTTAACAATAGTTGTAGTTTTAACAATAGTCCCGAATGATATAAAATTACTGTGCATCCAGCTACCTATCTAATGGTATAATTTGTTTAAAAATGGTGGCCATATGCAATTTTGTAAATTGCATAACTGTTAAAGCTAAAGTAAAGTTCTCTGGGTGATATTTTCTCTTCTTATGGCTACTATAATCTCTTTTAGAACACACTATTCACAAAAAGATAAGTTCTTCCTGAATATATTAAAAATGACTGAAATCACACATATAATTTCCCCTGTGTAGTCTAGAGTACCAGCCCTCGACCTTCAGGTCACGATCTGTCTTGAGGCCGTAGTGAGACCAGCAACCCTCTATGTTTATTGTCTCAGGGGACATGACCTTTAATGAAAAAAGTAAAATTATATGGATGCTATATTGTATATTTCTTCAACTTGTTTGTGCTGTATTACCTTGCTAAGTATAAGCCATGATGTTGTATATTCCTGCTGCAATTTCTCATAATAAAACAACAGAACCTTTTTGTGCTGTGTGGACATGGTTTGATGAACATAGTTTATTGATAAGAGTACTGTGAACTAGTGACCTAGAAAATCTTAATCTCCTTTCCTTGATGTAGTATCTAATATAAGAAACCATCATTTTCTTACAGTACACATACCAGTAAAATGACAAGAAGGAGCGTAAACACAAAAAGAACATTAAGTAAGGCAAAATAATATGTTGTCATATATATGCACTGTGCTTTTGTCCAAAAGAGGAAAAAAAGACAAAAGGTGTGTGCGTGTAAATAAATGTGTTTATATATTTGTATATATAGATATATCTATATATATAGATATATATATAGATATATATATATAGATATATATATATCTATATATATAGATATAGATATATATCTATATATATAACCTCAAGTATTGGGATGCCTGCCTTTACATGCACATTAACTTTAATGGCATCCCAGCCTTAGTCCACAGGGTTCAATATTGTGTCAGCCCACCTTTGCAGCTATAACAGCTTCAACTCTTCTGGGAAGGCTGTCCACAAGGTTTAGGAGTGTGTCTATGGGAATGTCTGACCATTCTTTCAGATACGCATTTGTAAGGTCAGGCACTGATGTGGACGAGAAGGTCTGGCTCAGTCTTTTGTCACCCCAAAGGTGTTCTATCGGGTTGAGGTCAGGACACTGTGCAGGCCAGTCAAGTTCCTCCACCCCAAACTCACTCATCCATCTCCTTATGGACCTTGCTTTGTGCACAGTTGCGCAGTCATGTTGGAACAGGAAGGGGCCATCCCCAAACTGTTCCCACAAAGTTGGGAGCATAACATTGTCCAAAATGTCTTGGTATGCTGACACCTTAAGAGTTCCACTCACTGGAACTAAGGGGCCAAGCCCAACACCTGAAAAATAACCCCACACCATAATCCCCCCTCCACCAAATGATTTGGATCAGTGCACAAAGCAAGGTCCATAAAGACATGGATGAGTCCTGACCTCAACCCGATAGAACACCTTTGGGAAGAATGCAAGCCAGGCCTTCTTGTCCACATCAGTGCCTGACCTCACAAATGCACTTCTGGAAGAATGGTCAAACATTCCCATAGACACACTCCTAAACCTTGTGGACAGCCTTCCCAGAAGAGCTGAAGCTGTTATATCTGCAAAGGGTAGGCCAACTCAATATTTAACCCTACGGACTAAGACATGGATGCCATTAAAGTTCATGTGCGTGTAAAGACAGGCGTCCCAAAACATTTGGTAATATAGTGTATATACAATACATACATATATACATGCACACATACACATGCATGCACATGCACAGGCACACAGACACACACACACACTTGTTAACATTGGGGTCATAGAGCCCGGGACACTGTTAACCCTGCTCATGGTTTGCATGTAGTCCATCCACTTTCCAGGTTTGTCCTGCCCCAAATATGTGGGAATCTCCTACCATGCCCATTTAATGGGATGGACCCACTCATATACGCAGGGACTGCCCACTCGCACCCCTGATCCCTGCAATTAATGGCCTTTTTGTATTACTATGCAGGAGCAGTATCTGGAAAAGTCTGATGCTAGACAGTCTGCCATGATGTTTGACTGTCCTGTCAAATCAATCCAGGACAGTTGGCATATACTCTATACATATATATATGCAGTGCAGTGTATATATACAATCTTAGTGGTTGTAGTCATGGAGACTGAGCAAAGCACATATATCTTCAGTGTTTACTTCTCTCTCTCCAAAGCTAAGTGTTGTTTCTCTCTGGTGCTTCATTCCTCTGTTATCATCATGAATTACTTCTGAGACGTTTTTCTGACACATGAGATAAATTTGTGTCAGGACTCAGGAGTGAGGAAGAGCTCAGAACAGAGCTTGTCTATTTAGAACACAGTTCTTCTTCTGTGTGGAGGGGGGTGTGTTCCTTTCCTCCAATCAGCTCTCACACACTGTTAGCGCAGTCTCTCTGCCCCTCCTCTGTTCTCCTGACAGATGAAGAAAGATTTTTAACACGATCTGCTCTTTTGAAGGGGTGTAGAACGGAGAAGACAGCAGATAAACAAGTAAAACTTATGTAGGAGGATTTGTTTCAGCTCTGTGTATCACCTGAGGCTATTCACTTCACTGGGTATATGGTAACTGCTTTAAAACTGAACTAAAGTTGTGCTGTGACAAACATCGAGCAAGTAGCTTTTTTTTAATGCAGAAGAGGCATGCAGATTCTTTTCTGCAATAAAATGCACCAACCTGCCTTTTTGCGTTCTTCTCCCACAATGTAAATGCTTACAATGCCAGCACCAGTCCTCAGAGTGCTGGCAAGGGAAAGGTGGGTACTGATCGCTTTAATTTCACTTTAAGCAGTACTATGGATTATTCTTATGCAAATATTCCCACTTATCAAAGGGTTTTCTGATTAGGACAATAAATGAAGCATATTTTGCTTTCTTTTTTGGCAGCATTTATTTGTTCGTAATAGCCAAGAAATCAAATAATGTATCAACATATTGCTACATTCTCCAACAATCTTACGGAGTGGCAAATGATTGTTAATACCTTCATTAAAAAGACTTTGTGTAATTTAATAAGTAGATATAAAAATGAAGTCTGCTACACTTCCCCTAATGTGGGCAACTGATTAATTTCAGAGTATGGAAAAAAAGAGTGCCCTTCATCACCTATGCTTAAAATGTGGATTCAGTTCTCATTAAAGGAACATTAGTTTTAGAAAAATGAAACTTATAGAACAATTACAGCTTGCTGCTTGTAGAGAGGCCATTTCCATATCCACCCACTCTCCATAATTACCTTTGTCTCTAGTTATATGATACTAAGAAGGCCTTTTTCTGTGTGTGACATCAAGAAGTTGTAAATGACTTGCACTTGAGTGATGGCATGCGTGTGATTTTTTAGTTCTGCTTCATTACCCGTTTATGAATGAGTGGTAATCTGCTCCTGTTTATACATCTCTTGTCACAGAAACATACACATAGGCCAAGTTGGGCATGTTCTCTAAAGCAGTTCCCCACGCGTTTGTTGTGCTTTGATGAATAGTTTATGCGGTTTTCTGAAAAATATTTTTTACATCTATGAATTTGCATTAGCACTGGTTAATTATGCATTTAGTGTTGTGTCTAAAGATACAGCACGGTCTCATGGTATCAGTCTCTACAGGATGCGTAGGAAGTGTACTTATCCTTGAAAATAAAAGAAAACCTCAGAATGTGACTTTTTAGTAAAATTACAAATACTGTAACTGTTCTTGCTTCCCCTAAGTAAAATTATAATAGTTCCCCAGTTCATCTATTTTCAGTAAGTACGTATTCTCATTTACAATTTTAGCATTGCTGAAAATGATTTTTTTTTAAGCAAAATTTAGATAATAGTATCCGCATTAATAAATATTATTATGGTTTTATTTGATGTAATCATTGGTGTATTCCCCCTTTAGAAGCTGCATATATAGCAGTCTGAAAAGCTGCTTAGACAATGTCAGTTATAGAATAAGTCACCTAGAGATTGTATTGTATACGGTCTTTAGACATCAAAGAAATCCTGGACAGACGCACTCCAAAAATATTTGCCTTTATGCAATCAAGTATCATCCAAAATACAGGTCATAGCAAAGTGGAACAAATCTTACGCGTTTCACACTACACAGAGTGCTTAGTCATAGCGATGACATATAAGCTATGACTAAGCACTCTGTGTAGTGCGAAACGCGTAAGCTTTGTTCCACTCTGCTGTGACCTGTATTTTGGATGACACTTTATTGAATAAAGGCAAATATTTTTGGAGTGCGGCTGTCCAGGATTTCTTTGATGTCTAACTGCTACAGCATTGCCAGCACCTGGACTTCTAGACTGAAGGAGATGCCTTTTACTTTGATCTGACCCACCTGGAGCGGTGATACTCTCTCTCTAATTGTATACAGCCAGTCAGGATTTACTAAAACTGGAGCGTGCAAAATCTGGTGCAGCTCTGCATAGAAACCAATCGGCTCCCAGGTATTCTTGTCAAAGCTTAATTGAACAAGCTGAAGTTACTGTATTTTTCGGGCTATAAAGCGCACCGGGTTATAAGGCGCAATATCAATGATCGACTGCTAACGGGTCTATTTTCATACATAAAGCGCACCGGGTTATAAGGCGCATTAAATGAAACAAAACTCTGATAAGTCAAACTTTATTCAACTCTTTCACAATAACTCTGTTGTTCAGTTGTAACACATAAAATACAAAGGGCGTCTTCTTGCTTCCTCCACTTCCGTACCATTGATTCATTAATGTTGAATTCTCTCGCAGCTGCTCCATGTTGTACTGCGTGACTGATAGCGTTGAGTTTGAAATCCTCTTCATAAGCATGTCTCTTAACAGGAGCCATTTTTGGGGCAGCGGGTATAGAAAATGAATGAATGTACACACCTTAATGCTGAAGCACAGATTGTATTACTCCGCGAGGCTCCTGTGCACAGAGCTGTACGAATTATTCCGCGAGGCTCCTGCGCACAGAGCTGTACGTATTATTCCGCGAGGCTCCTAATTACGACGGCCGTAATTTGAGCGCCGTGTACCACATAAAATCGGTTCTGGGTCACAAAGCACAGCCAGAATTAATTCATACATTAGGTGCACTGCATTTTAAGGCGCACTGTCGATTTTTGAGAAAATTATAGGATTTTAAGTGCGCCTTATGGTCCGAAAATTATGTTAGAAGCTAATTGGCCACCATGCACAGCTGCACCAGATTCTGAGTGTTCCAGTTTTAGTAAATCTCCCCCAGAGTCTGCATATCTGCATATGTCATAAGCACAAATGACTACCACATTTACCTAATAATATAAGTAACACTAATAATGATATCATCATTGTAATAATATTATTTTTAAATCTAAAAAAAAAAAAAAAAATGATTTCTTTTGTAAGATAAACTTATTTTTAGGATCTTTTCATTGTAACACAAAAATTAAGATGTGGCACTGTAACTGCTTTTTGTAGTGAACAAAAGATTTAGCCATCCTGCACGCAAATAACTTACCTCCAAACGTCCGATGTGCACCTCCAGTGCTGGTGCCACTCAACCTGAAGAGAGTTCAGCACTCCATGTCAGACTCCACCCTCGGGTAATTGCTCTTTTCAATAAAAAAAAAGCTATGTCTTACACAAAGTGCTGGCCTTTCCTCTTCCTTCTGTAATAGTCACAGCAAAAACACCCAAACTGTATACACACATTCATTATTAAAATATTTTCCCCTAAATATCTGCCCAGCATAATCCTATTAAATATGTTATATTACCATTTTTACACTATGCTCAAAAATAAATAAATGCACCTATTACCTAGAATGAAACCCTACGTTGTATTACCATTAGCCCAAAAATATGACCATTCATTCCGAAATGGCTGAATTTCAATCCATCTGTGGCCAGCTTTAGTTACTGATGATCAGTTGAGTGATAAAAGTAAAAGTGAAAGAGACAGGAGGTTAGTGATAGTGGCCTGCTAGTTGTCTGCTTTAGAAACCTTAAGCTTAGAAAAGTTCTATGGGTGGACAAGGTTGAGGGAACTGGGTGCTAATGACTGGCTTGTCCTCTCTGTGAAGGTTCTCTTTTATCCAAGTCATGTCTAGTAGTAGTTAAAAAGAAAATATAATCTTTTATTAATCATAGAATACATGTTAGGACTAAGTTCGCCTGCTGGTGGCACTGTGGTTCTCTGAGTTAAAAGCTGCAGTTTTAGTTTCCACCAGCAGGTGTCTCCCAGCAGCCAGCAGGTTCCAGCAATCATCTCCACCTGGCCACACCTGCTGGAAGGGTATTTAACCATTTGCCGCCCACCATATAACAAAATGACATCAGCAAAGTGGTTTAGTTATCCTGATCGGACATCTAATGACGTGATCAGGATAATGAGGCAGGGTGCGCCCGCGGAGGGGGGCGCAGCACGGCAATCGGTGGTGTGGCGTGTCAGTCTGACACACCGCAACTCTGATCTAGGTAAAGAGTCTCTGACAGAGACTCTTTACCACAGGATCAGCTGTGTCCAATCACAGCTGATCACGGTGTAAACAGGAAAAGCTGTGTATCGGCTTTTCCTCACTTGCGTCTGTCAGATGCAAATAGAGGAGAGCCAATCGGCTGCTCCTCTGACAGTGGGGATCTGCGCTGATTGATTATTGCAGCCCCCCCCCTGCAGGATGCCCACCCTGGACCACCAGGGATGCCACCAGGACCACCAGGGATGTCCACCCCTTGTGACTACCAGGTATGCTACCCATGGCCACCAGGGATGGCAATCAGTGCCCACAATTGATATCAATCAGTGTCCATCACTAATTCTACCCAGTGCCTGCCAATCAGTGATGCCCATCAGTGCCATCTATCAGTGCCCATCACTGCCATCCATCAGTGTCCA
The DNA here is from genome assembly GCA_037952925.1 of Lithobates clamitans. Taxonomy (NCBI): domain Eukaryota; kingdom Metazoa; phylum Chordata; class Amphibia; order Anura; family Ranidae; genus Lithobates; species Lithobates clamitans. The sequence continues at coordinate 4,985,385 of JBBGZY010000470.1, forward strand.
TCAGTACCACCTATCACTGCCCATCCATTAGTGCCACCTATTAGTGCTCATCAGTGCTGCCTATCAGTGCCACCTATCAGTGCTCATCAGTGCCACATTTCAGTGCCCATCAGTGCAGCCTCTTCAATGCCCATCAGTGCTGCATATCAGTGCCACCTATCAGTGCTCATCAGTGCCACCTATTAGTGCCCATCATTGCCGCATATTAGTGCCCATCATCAGTGACCATCAGAGCCAGCTCATCGGTGCCACCTCATTGGTGCCACCTCATCAGTGCCACCTTATCAGTGTCCGTCAGTGCAGCCCATCAGTGAAGGAGAAAACATACTTAATTTAAAAGTTTTGTAACGAAAATAAAAAAAAATACCACCAAAAGAAAGCTGTATTTGTGGCAACAAAATGATACATTTTGTTTGGGTACAGTGTAGCATGACCGCGCAATTGTCATTTAAAAAGCGACAGCGCTGTAAGCTAAAAATTGGCTTGGGCAGGAAGGGGGGAAAGTTCCTCGGAATTGAAGTGGTTAAGTTCCACCTTTGATACTGCTCCTTGCCTCAGTGTTTTTGGCTGCTCCTGCTTGTACCCTGTTTGTTGTGCTGCTGCCTGACTCCATAGCCAATTACTTGCGATCATGGTCTTGCTCTTGCCCTGCATCCAGTATCCTGCTGCCTTCTTCCCATCCCAGTTTTATTTTCCTCCTTACCATCTGCTCCCATCTCTCCCCTGCCTTATGTGTTTCTCTCTTGTACATTTGTATATATATATATATATATATATATATATATTTATATATTGTTAAGTGTGGTTAGGATTGCTGGTTGGGCATTTTGTTATTTAGTTTTGCTTTTGCTTTTCATGCGTTCTTATGCTTATTGTTTGCCGGAGTGTGATTATCTTTCATTCACTGTAAATAAATCTAATTTTAAAGATATACATACATGGTTATCCCAGCTGCTGATTCCTGACAAAACAGTAGAAAACACAGTCATTTAAGACAGTATAGGCTTTCAGCAGTGGTCTAGCCTTCATCCGGCCCCAGGGCCACAATTTTTCCCACTGACACCAAGAGTGGGTCATAACTCCTGCCAACGATGGGCCACTATTCCTCCAACATGGTATGAACAATGGGGCGCTATTCCTCCAACATGGTATCAACGATGGGGCACTATATCTCCAACATGATATCAACGATGGGGCACTATTCCTCCAACATGGTATCAACCATGAGGAATTATTCCTCCAACATAGTATCAGTGATGGGGCACTATTCCTTCTGTGTCAAATATTTTAAAGCCTGAGACATTGTTTATTCCCACTGAATCCAGGATATTTTCTACCCCCACTGATCACAATCTGACCCCCCTAAAGCCTGAAAGACAGTAAACTGGCCCTTCGTATGAAAAGTTTGGGGATCCCTGGCTTATAGGAACACATGAGCCTCAAAAAAGCTGGAATAATCAGCTGACCCTTGGACAAATATAAAATACAATTTTTGCCAAAACACAGGCAGATGAGTGTAGTCAATGAAAGAACATAGCGGTATAACAGAAGCAATGTTTGTTTACTAAGGAACTATACCTTACATTCAGAGTTAACAAAAATACACTTTGAGAGAACAAAGCAAAATCTGAAAATGACATAGCTAGTCATATTTAACTGGACTTGTTCTGTAATGTTCAAGACATTTTTCCACTGCTCCAAGTGGGTTGCTTAGGTAAAGCTCAAAGTGGAACTTTACTCTCTTAATCAACATTGACTATTTGTAATCCTTATGCTGCTAGCATTAGTAAATAAATAGGAAAGTATATTATATTTACTAGTTTTAAACTTTTTTTTTTGTTACATTTCTTCAGTTACTTCCTGGTTTTCAGGCCTAGGCAAATTATGTCATACATCCCAGGTGTCTTCAGGAAGGGAGGAGGGCCTTTCTCAGCTAAGCACACCCTCCTACTTGCATGCCTGAGCTAGGGGCAGATGGAGTCCAGGAAGTAAATGCTTATCTGCTCTTACTCAAGATGGTCACGGCCCAAAATTCTAGGGGATGTTTTTCAAAGTGATTTTCAACAAAATAAAGCATGTAGACATGGATGGTGGGGGATATTGCTTTGAATAATAAAAATGAATTAAATAGTGTTTTTGGTTTGTGGTGTTCAGATCCAGTGTAGTTCCACTTTAGGAAGCCACTTGGGAAAGTGGCAAAATGAATATTAACATAACAAAACTAACTGACGTTCTAATGCCGCGTACACACGGTCAGACTTTTCGGTTACAAAAGTCTGACAGCCCGTCCGATAGACTTTCGACGGACTTTTGGCGGACTTTTGGCGGACTTGCGGCAGACTTTCTAACGAACGGACTTGCCTACATACGATCACACAAAAGTCTGACGGATTCGTACGTGACGACGTACACCGGACTAAAATAAGGAAGTTGATAGTCAGTAGCCAATAGCTGCCCTAGCGTGGGTTTTTGTCCGTCGGACTAGCATACAGACGAGTGGATTTCTGGGTCCGGCATAGTTACGACGTAAAGATTTAAAGCATGTTTCAAATCTAAAGTCCGTCCGGTTTGCGGCTGGAAAAATCCGCTGAAAGTCCGGGGAAGCCCACACACGATCGGATTGTCAGCCGTATTTTGTCTGTCGGCGTCCGTCGGACTTTTGTAGACGAAAAGTCCGACTGTGTGTACGCGGCATAAAACTGCTTACTTACTTAAAACTGAGTTATGTTTACTGCAGTAATTTAAATTGCTTTCTATTAGGTAATGAAAGTATGAACACACTTAATATTATCTTGTTGCTGGACAAGAAATGACAACCATGATTTTTGTTATTACTGTTTTTATGGAAATATCTTATGCAAAGTAAATCCTTGCCGTTTTTAATTCCAATAATTTAGGCTGCACCAAATAAATGTATTTATCCTGAAGTATCACATAAAAATTCCAATGCAAAGCACAGTTCTCCGTTACTTTTTATAAAATAATGAAAAGCTGATTACGGAGAGCTGTGTTTCAAGATTTTGTCTTTACTATCTATTGGTAAAATCATTTCATGTGCTAATTAGGGTCTTATGTTTTTTTGTTTTATTTTTACCAATCACCCTTTTTGTGTGCGGTGTACAAAGTACACTTTTCCACTACTACTAGGTCTTATGCACACTGGGCTTTTTTAGAGCTGCTGTTTTGGACATTTTTTTAAACTGCCTCTAAACTCCCCTGTATTTTATCCTATGTGTTCATGCACACATAAGGGTTGATTTACTAAAGACAAATAGACTGTGCACTTTGCAAAGTGCAGTTGCACTCTGCAAGTGCAAGTGCTCCAGAGCTTAGTAAATGAGGCAAGGCTTCACTTTGCAAAGAATGCCCAATCACTTTGATGGAAGTCAGCAGAGCTTTTGTTCATTTACTAAGCTCTGAAGCACCTGCTCTTGCAGAGGGCAACTGCACTTTGCAAGTGCACAGTCAATTTGCCTTTAGTAAATCAACCCCATAGGCTTTTATCAGCATTTTTTGGCAGGAGAGTTTAGTGGAAGAAAATAAAACTCTCTGTTAGCGCGTTCTGGAGCAGCAGCATTTTGGCAGAAAAAACACTGACAGCTCCTGAACTCTACTAAACTCTGCTAAACACTGGTGTCCACGTTTAGCTATATTAGTTATATTTATTTATTTTATTTTTTTTTTAAGCGAAGGCCACCGGTGTCCCTAACAACCAGTGATTAGCTGGTTGTTAAGGAGTGTGCCGTTAATCCGGACGCTGCATCCTCAACCACAGGTTCCCCTGCTGACAGCTAAATGTAAAGAAAAAACATTGCCGGCAATACAAAAAATGTGAAAAAACCCATCCATACCAGGTCATCTAAATCTAGTATTGATTTTTGGGGAACCCCATGCCAAAATGCCAGCATGTTCTGAAGCAGCAGTGTTTTGGAAAAAAAAAATGCTGACAGTTCTTAAACTCTACTAAACTCTCATAAACGCTTTCCAGAGTTTAGCAGAGTTTTTGTCTTTTTCAAGCGAATTGTTTTTCAACAACATTTTCCCCGCTGACAGCTGAATGTACAAAAAAAAATTGCCGGCAATACAAAAATGTGAAAAAACAGCATGGTGGTCCCCCCTAATCCATACCAGACCCTAAGGGTCTGGTATGGATTATAAGGGGAACCCCTAAACCAAAATGTAAAAAAATGGCATGGCCCCCCCCCCAAAATCCTTACCAGACTCTTATCTGAGCATGCAGCTTGGCAGGCCGGGAAAGGGGTCCAGCGTTTCTAAAGCAGTTTTTAGCTTTCCAGTGGGACAAATGTAACCACCCTCTAACAGGAAGTGAGATTACAGCAGCAGCAAAAAAAAAAAAAAGGAATTTGGAGATTTGAATTAGGTTGAGAGTAAAATAAGGCACTTTTTTTTTTTCAGATGAGAATAAATACATATTTGAATTGTTTTTATTTTTAAACAAGAGTTTAGTGTCACTTTAATTAACAAGAATTTCTATCAATTAAAAATACATTTTATTACATGGTTAGTATAAATAAAATTGTTAGTATCCAAAGTAACCAGGATTTTTTTATTAGAAATAATTGCACGATCAGTTTGTTTACTTCTGTTTTAATTACTGTACAGCTTATTCATTGATACTTGTTTTTCCATAGCTGTATCACCTTGATGTACAACCTAAATATAACCTAGAAATTGAACTTACTATAATAATACTTCTGTTAGAAGGCAGCTGGAAAATGAATCTCTTAGTGCAGACTGCACAACAACATGTCTCTAGAGAAGAGGAGAATATACTGGTTTGTGTTAAGAAGTATGAAGGATCCCTCGTGTCTGCCTAGATTCCGGGCTCTGTTTGTTCCTTACCAACATTGTCAACATTATTTTCAATCTTTTGTGTTCCGCTGTGAGTTCCACTGGAATGCTGATTTACAAGCATTATAAAGAGTTTGAAAAAATAAAAAAAATCCTTTAGGGCTTTGAGAAAGTTGTCATAAAGAGTAAATAGTTGGTGAGGTGACAAGGAAAGAAGACTTGCAATGTTCCTGAGAGCATTTTAGTCCAGACTGAGATTACTCTACTAAATGTAGGAGTTTGCAACAGCAGAACGGAAAGAGACAGATCACATAATGAGGACAAAGAATCAGGCTTTCCACAAAAGGATTGTGAAGACGAGAGACGATGGTTGCATCTTGGCAGGTCATTCCCACTGCACCCTGCTACGACTGATAAGCATGTGCTTGACAGTGGCTGATACTGATGTTAGCACACCTCTGTGCTCACTGCAAAGGCATGAGGGTTTGGGAATGGATTGATAAGAAACACAATGAATAAATAAATAACAAAGCCCACTCAGTGAATTTAGTCATTTGCATTGCATTACTAAATAACTATGCTCCCACTGGCACAGTCACATCTGATTGGAAACCGTAAATTTAAAGGGCCAAAATGATTTATCGAGTGCATTGCAAATCGCGTAAAAAGGTGTTAAGTGACAAATTGAATATTTCAGGGTCCTACAACGAGCATGTATTGTTCTACACATTTTATTACAAAATAAATCAATGTATTAAAGTGCTGTACCTTATCTTCTGCTCAATATAGATTACTTATTACAATGTCTAGTCAGCGTGTATATGTGTGTGTGTATAATATATATATATATATATATATATATATATATATATATATATATATATATATATATATATATATATACATTATCTCACACAAGTGAGTATTCCCCTCACATTCTTGTAAATATTTTATTCTATCTTTTCATGTGACAACACTGAATAAATGACATTTTGCTACAATGTAAAGTAGTGAGTGTACAGCTTGTATAACAGTGTAATTTGCTGTCCCCTCAAAATAACTCAACACACAGCCGTTAATGTCTAAACCACTGGCAACAAAAGTGAGTCCAAATTGGGCCCAATTGGCCATTTTCCCTCCCCGGTGTCATGTGACTCGTTAGTGTTACAAGGCCTCAGGTGTGAATGGGGAGCAGGTGTGTTAAATTTGTTGTTATTGCCCTCACTCTCTTATACTGGTCACTGGAAGTTCATCATGGCACAGCCATTAATGTCTAAACCACTGGCAACAAAAGTGAGTACACCCCTAAATGAAAATGTCCAAATTGGGCTCAAAGTGTCAATATTTTGTGTGGCCACCATTATTTTCCAGCACTGCCTTAACCCTCTTGGGCATGGAGGTCACCAGAGCTTCACAGGTTGCCACTGGAGTCCTTTTCCACTCCTCCATGACGACATCACGGAGTTGGTGGATGTTAGAGACCTTGCGCTCCTCCTCTTTCTGTTTAAGGATGCGTTTATAATTTTGCTCAGTGTGTGTATATATATATATATATATAGTATCTCACAAAAGTGAGTACACCCCTCACATTTTTGTAAATATTTTATTCTATCTTTTCATGTGACAACACTGAAGAAATTACACTTTGCTAACGACCCCAAACACACCTCCAAGACAACCACTGCCTTGCTAAAGCAGCTGAAGGTAAAGGTGATGGACTGGCCAAGCATGTCTCCAGACCTAAACCCTATTGAGCATCTATGGGGAATCCACAAAGGGAAGGTGGAAGAATGCAAGGTCTCTAACATCCACCAGCTCCGTGATTTTCATGGAGGAGTGGAAGAAGACTCCAGTGGCAACCTGTGAAGCTCTGGTGAACTCCATGCCCAAGAGGGTTAAGGCAGTGCTGGAAAATAATGGTGGCCACACAAAATATTGACACTTTTGTCCCAATTTTGACATTTTCACTGTGCCCCTGGCAAGGGAGAGTAGATTTGGACTATCTTGGTACCTCAAGGACTTAGACAAAGTATATTTTTAAAATTAAAATTTAATGAAGAATAAAAACAATATGGTAGAAACCATATATACAAAATATATTAGTACAATCAATTTTTACAACCGTAATACAATGTTTGAATATTTGTTGAGAAAACGGTAGTTGACCCTCAATGTTGATGTGGGGTATCGAGTATTGTGCATCTTGTCAGTTGTCCTTTACTAGTTTCACAGCAGAAGCTGCTTCTTCAGGAGATGCCAATCATAAGCATTTATTAAGGTAAATCATAGTCATAATTTCATGTTTATATGATTATAACAAATATACATATTTAGAAAAAGGAAAAGGTATTTATTTAACATTAAATAAGGTTAATATATATTCTGAGGAAAGATGTGCATTGCTCACCTAGGGAAGTCATGGTGGTAAGGCAGCACAGATAGAGGCACCCAAAGGTAGCTCCCACGGGAGACACCTCGGAATAGCTGGATTCTAAATTTATAAAGTTTGTAAGTGGTATGGTATATTATCTATTTAAATGGTGGAAAGGAAAGAGGAAAAGAAGAGAAAAAAGGGAAGGGTAGTGGAGAACATGAAGAAAACGGGGGGGGGGGGGGGTAGGGGGAAAAAAAGAAAAGGAAATGGAGAGAGTAGAGTGAAAAATAATAGGAAGAGAAAGAGGGAAAGGGGGGGGGGGAATTAAGGTGAGAAAGAAAGGGGGCAAAAAATAAGGTATAAGGTGAGTGAAGTGAATAAAAAAGCAGATAGGAAAGAAAATAGGGGGAAAAATAAAGGGGGATCAGGGTGAGTGGGGGGGATAAGAAAGAAAGGGGGGGGAAGGGGGAGAGGGGAAAGAAAAGAAAAGAGAGGGGGGAGAAAAGAGGGAAAAGGAGACAGGAAAGGGGGGAGGGAAAATATAATAAGAAAGGAGAAAAAAAGTGAAAATAGAAATAGATGAGGGGTGTAAACATATAGTGTATTCAACCATTAAATAACAACCAACCTAGCATGTCTAAATATCCAATATAGTAACCCAGGGACAAGGGGCGAGGAACTCAGTGTGAGTTCATCTGCTGGCTTTTAGGAGGATATTTTCAAGTAGTTGTCAGTTGATGAGTGTTGACATATAGATATTTCCATGGGATATATCTCAGCAGGAGCACAGTCCCTAGATCAATATATATATATATGGGTAAAATGGAGGAAAGTGTAAGAATACAATTCACTATCAGTGATTGCATATGCAGGTTGCATTGAAATTCCTGCATCATGCAATGAATGCCGTGTGAAACATAGAGCCCATGCAGGTAGCGGGCGTCCAGTGCAGTTGTATCAGTCATATCAAATTCCTTTCAACTCACCATTCAGTGCCTCAGAGTCTGTGTCATACTGGAAGCCACTGTGGCTGTCCTTATGTGTCTCCAATCCAGCTGACACTCATCAGCTGACAACATAAGCTGGTGACGTTGCTGGATCTGACTCTCCTCATGACGCATGCGTGGATTCTGGGCATGCATGTGACTAATGAGGATGCGACCATCGGACATCATCCAGGTGAGAGTGGGCTATCACTCAGATTGAGCGTCCCCTCTCCCTGGAGAGGCGCATGCCCCCCGCCGCTGGGGGAGCTAAGCCTCAGGCTGCCAAGTATGCCGCAGACTACCTAGGGACAGTGCATGTCATTAAACACATTTACAAAGATCGTAACTTTAATTAAAGAGAAGAAATGGTGGCCAGGATATAGAGACGAGTCATGGCCATCTTGCTAGTAACAGTATATGTAACTTATTTAACAGGTGTATAGAAATGTACATGTTAACTCTGCGAAATTAGATTTACACTGTGATTTTAAATAACTTTAATCCTATATTAGGATAAAATAGGGGAACTGAATCAGCTTATCATACTAGGGTGGTACTGACAATTCCATACAACAGGGATGGGGGGAAGGGGGGAGAAGGGAAGAGAGGGAAAGTAGGGGGCAGACGAAGGGGAGGGGGGAGGGGGAAGGGAGGAGAAGGAAGTAGGCAGGGAAATCCAATGATGGTTAAGAGTTGGTTAAACACAGGGTCATACAGATCTTCATTATAGAAACCTTTTGTATGTATGTACTTGATTTAAGCCAGGGGGTATATTAGCGCTAAGTCACTCAATCAATATCGTTCCTTGTTGAAGGATCGAGCGATCCCAATCGCCTCCCCGCAGATCTTTAGGAATTACCTCCAGCACCACAAATTTAGCCACTTTTGGCTGAATTTATCTCCTAATGAGGTTGCCCTGTGAAACACCAGCTCCGGGGTGTGTCTGACGTATTTCTCAAGTACATGGTGATCAGTCAATAGGTGCCAATGATCATATAGCAAAGTTCACAATTGATTTTGGTGAGCTGAAAATTTAGTAACGACTTTAACTTTTTTAAATGACTTTAACTGTTGAGAATCCTTTACTGGCAATGAATGTCTGAAGTCTGGAAAATAATATGTTGGGAGTCATATATGCACTGTGCCTTTGTTTATCATACTACAATCCAAAAGAGGAAAAAAAGAGAAAAGGTGTGTGTGTAAATATATGTGTTTATATATTTGTTTATTATAAATATATATAACCACAAGTATTGGGACACCTGCCTTTACATGCACATTAACTTTAATTGCATTCCATTCTTAGTCCAAAGGGTTCAATATTGAGTTGGCCCACCCTTTGCAGCTATAACAGCTTCAACACTTCTAGGAAGGCTGTCCACGAGGTTTAGAAGTGTGTCTATGGGAATGTTTGACCATTCTTTCAGACACGCATTTGTAAGGTCAGGCACTGATGTGGACAAGAAGGTCTGGCTCACAGTCACCCCAAAGGTGTTCTATAAGGGTTGAGGTCACGACTCTGTGCAGGCCAGTCAAGTTCCTCCACCCCAAACTCACTTATCCATGTCTTTATGGACACTCCTAAACCTTGTGGACAGCCTTTCCAGAAGAGTTGAAGTTGTTATAGCTGCAAAGGGTGGGCCAAGTCAATATTGAACCCTACAGGCTAAGACAGGGATCCCATTAACCACTTAAGGACCAGAAGGATTTGCCCATTTAATGACCAGGCCATTTTGCGATATGGCACTGCGACGCTTTAACTGACAATTGCGTGGCAATGCGACATTGTACCCAAACAAAATTGATGTCCCTTTTTTCCCACAAATAGAGCTTTCTTTTGATGGTATTTGATCACCTCTGCGGTTTTAATTTTTTGCACTATAAACAAAAAAATACCGATAATTAAAAAAAAAAAATGATATTTTTTACTTTTTGCTATAATAAATATCCCAAAAAAAATTCTTCCTCAGTTTAGGCCGATATGTATTCTTCTACATATTTTTGGTAAAAAATTGCGTATATTGATTGATTTGCGCAAAAGTTATAGCATCTACAAAATAGGGGATAGATTTATGGCATTTTTATTATTATTAATTTTTTTTTTTTTTACTAGTAATAGTGGTGATCTGTGATTTTTTAGCAGGACTGTGACATTGCCGTGGACAGATCGGACACTTTTGACACATTTTTGGGACCATTGACATTTATACAGCGATCATAGCTAAAAACAGCCACTGATTACTGTATAAATTTCATTGGCAGGGAAGGGGTTAACACTAGGGGGCAATCAGTGGGTTAAATGTGTGTCTTAGGGAGTGTTTCTAACAGTGGAGGGGTGGAACTGCCTGGAGGAGGAGACCGATCGCTGTTCGTAATTAGTAGGAACAACAGATCTGTCTCCTCTCTCCTAACAGAACAGAGATCTGTCTGTTTACATCGACAGATCTCCATTCTGTCTCTCTCAGGAGCAATCGTGGGTGCCTGGCGGACTTTACAGCCGTCGGGCACACGCATTGGCTCTGTCGTCCTGCCACCTAGAGCTCATAAAGTGGCCGACGTACCATGATGGCAATTTGCGCAGGGGAGCCAACCTGCCGCAGTATAACAGCGGCGGCTGGTCCTTAAGCGGTTAAAGTTCATGTGTATGTAAAGGCAGGAGTCCCAATACTTTTGGTAATATTGTGTGTGTGTATATGTGTATATATATATATATATATATATATATATATATATATATTCATGTTTACATAATAATAATATGTCCTCTTTACATGCTATTGTACACTAATGTCTTTTACCGCACATCATTAACCACTTCAGCCCCAGAAGATATGGCTGCTCAATGACAAGGCTATTTTTTGTGATACGGCACTGCGTCGCTTTAACTGACAATTGCGCGGTCATGTGACACTGTACCCAAACAACATTGACGTCCTTTTTTTCCCACAAATAGATCTTTCTTTTGGTGGTATTTGATCGCCTCTGCGTTTTTTTTTGCGCTATAAACAAAAGAAGAGCGACAATTTTGAAAAAAACACAATATCTTTTACTTTGTGCTATAATAAATATCCCACATTTTTTTATCAAAAAAATTTTTTTTTCCTCAGTTTAGACCAATATGTAGTTTTCTACATATTTTTGGTAAAAAAACAAAAAAAACGCAATAAGCATATATTGATTGGTTCGTGCAAAAGTTATAGCATCTACAAAATAGATGACAGATTTATGGCATTTTTATTTTATTAATTAGTATGAACACATGATCAGTCTCTACTTCCCTGTCACGAGCGATCGCAGGAGCCCGTCAGTCATCGCGCCCGCCAGGGACTCGCATTGGCTCCTGGGACATGCTGCGTGTGCACCCCTAGTGGCCAAAAGGCGAAGCGACGTAAGCTAACGTTGTTTCACCCAGCCGTACCATTCCACCACAGTAAAACTGCGGCGGCTGGTCGGCAATCGGTTAAAATGCACAGTATATTATTGTCAATTGTTTTTTTTTTCTACATATTTTGCCTTTCGGCAACTTTGCTTGCCCTTGCTTCTTTATGTTAAACATAATTTCTATTTTATTCTTTCCCTGCTATGCCAAGGGAGTTTATAATCTTCCTATAAGTTGGGTTTATTAAGAGGATATAGATAGTGTGTTTATGTACCATTTGAGTCGATGTGCATGTATTTTGGAACATTAACAAGTTATTTTAAAATCCTAGAGAGACTAGTTTTCTTTCTGCCAACATCTGTTACATGAGAAAGTAAAAACACGGGTGGGAAATAAGTTATTTTACAGCAACATTTTCCTGTTTAAAGAGATCATTTGTAGGGTAATCTCTAGAACATATTTTTTAGGTGTTGAGTTTTTCTGTCAAACAGAGAAAAAAAAATGTTTACAAGTGTTTAAGGCAGTAACATCTTCAAGCTTCACCAGAGATGAGAAATCACTGAGGTACGTGTATTGTTAGTAATGGTTATTGTTAGTAATGGCAATTTAGTTATTTACTTCTAATGCCCTGTACACACGGTCGGACATTGATCGGACATTCCGACAACAAAATCCTAGGATTTTTTCTGATGGATATTGGCTCAAACTTGTCTTGCATACACACGGTCACACAAAGTTGTCGGAAAATCCGATCATCCTGAACGCGGTGACGTAAAACACGTACGTTGGGACTATAAATGGGGCAGTAGCCAATAACTTTCATCTCTTAATTTATTCTGAGCATGCGTGGCACTTTGTGCGTCGGATTTGTGTACACACGATCGGAAATTCCGATTTTGTTGTCGGAAAATTTTATAGCCTGCTCTCAAACTATGTGTGTCGGAAAATCAGATGGAAAATGTGTGATGGAGCCTACACACGGTCGGAATTTCCGACAACAAGGTCCTATCACACATTTTCCATCGGAAAATCCGACCGTGTGTATGGGGCATTAGTGTAAGGGAAGTCCTTTAAACCTAGAATCCAAGCTTTTTATGTCAGGGACCATTACCATTTTTATTGAATTAAACAGAATTGCCTTGTTAAACAATATGCTTATTGGGCAGCACAGTGGCTAGCAGTGGTTAGCATGTCCACCTAGCAGCCCTAGGGTCATCATTTTGAATCCCAACCACGGCACTACCTGCCTGGAGTTTGGATGTTCTCCCTGTGCCTGCGTGATGTTCCTCCCACTCCCCAAAGACATGCTGGTAGGCTTATTGACTTCTGTTAAAATTGGCCCTAATATGTGCATTTATGAATGTGGGGGACCGATGTGAATGTGCAATATATATGTAAAGCGCTGCGTAAATTGACGGCGCTATATAAGTGCCTGTAATAAATAGTAAAACAATCAAATGCAAATTACATGTATAACAGAAATGCCAAGTAAAGAGCAGCCACTTATTTTTTGATCAGTGTATAATGCAGCAGAGTGTACTCCTGATCCATACATCCTCAAAGATCTATTAAGATTTCCTGAAGTTAAAAAAAAAAGCGCTTTCTGCATATTAACAGTAAATGATGTATGTGTGCTCTTTCTTCAGTACTAGAAATGATGTTCTTATCCATATTGATGTAGCTAAGCATGTCAGAGGGCAGTGGACTAAAGGACACACACTTGTAATACTTAGCTAGCAGTAGTTACATACATTTAACTGGACCTGATCTCTAATCTTGAAGACTTTTTGCAGCTTAAGGCCCGGTTCACACTGATGCGAGTTCGTAACGAATGTGATGCGTCAAAAACACTTTAAATGCGCATAAAGTCATTTTTTCAATGACGGTCGTTCACATACATGCGTTGCGATTCCTCTACAAATGCGATGCAATAAAAAAGGGTCTTTTGCCAGTTTACTGCGTTGCGTTGCAAATTTAGTCTCAATAGACATCAATGTAAATCATTCTTGAATTGCACTGATGGTTCACATATGTGCGAATTCGTCACCTCCAGCCCCCTCTCCACACTCTCCACACACTCCACAAAAACCAGGAAGAGAACAGGAAGTGTGGGTTCCATTGGCCAGACAGAAATTGCAGTCACCTCCCAAAATGACAACTCATTCCAGTAGAATTGCAGTAAATTCGCAACAAACACGTAATGAATTTGCAAAGAAGATTCGCAACGCAATTGGGTCAAAATCGTGCTAAATTCACAACACATGAACCGGGCCTAAATAAGCTGCTTCTTCAGTCCAAGTTATGTCAATATACCCCAGCATTTACAGCCACACAGGTATTGCAATCTCAATTATCCAGTCACTGTTGAATGTGTCAAGCCAGATGGTGAATGGCCAAGAACAGGAAGGGATGTGTGAAAGTCTGTGAAAACATCCTGTTCTAACTGCACACATTTCCCTAAATAGGTGTGGGGTCTTTGACACTACCTGTCACCCATATATAACATAATTGTAACATCTCTACTCCAGAGATTTGACAACTCACTCTTTAATACATGTAAATTGAAGGATTAACACATATATACTTTCTGGCACCAAACATTGGACTGTGAAATATTAGTGCCAAAAAAAGGCTCCATTGGTTGGTAGAACTTACTTCTTTTGTAAGTTAAAGCTCTGTGCCAACACTACCAGAGCTCAAAAAATACCCTAACTTCCAAGAGAAAGAAGGTACAATTCCATACAACATTTAGCCTAGGTTCACACTGAGCTGCGGGAATGAAGCCATGTGAGTTCAGCCGAACTCGCACGATTTCACTCCCGCATGTCAGTCCCGATTTCGCCTGCGATTTCAGAGACATCTGCACAGATGTCAATGTAAATCATAGGCCGAAATCGCAAAAAGTAGTACAAAAACTACTTTTTGAAATTGATGCGGCGCCGCAAATGCAGCTTTGCACCGATTAGGACGGTGCCATTGCCGGCAATTGCCGCTAATTTGACATGCAATTTGACATGTCAAATTGCACCAATGTGAACCAGGGCTCAGGGCTCAAGTGACCCATAACTAGGTCCAGTCATTGTCAGATGGAGTGGTAAGACACATCTAGGCTTTAGCAGGCATCAACTTTCAGGAAATCTGCATTTGCATAGCTACTTCTGTAGATTCTGGCTTTGCTGCTGGAGTTTTTCTTCTTATAACAGAGTTACATTTTGTAAGTTAAAGATGCTTGTTATTAGAAGTAAGGTCATTTACTTTTTTTAATACACTCTTAAGGCAAAATAATAATGCTAGTGTCCCTCACATGAAGTGATATGATGGGAAAAGTATTGTTCTTCAGCTTCGAGGCAGGTTGTGGATCATTATGTTGTAGTGCACTGTACTAAATTGGGAAAAACGAACGTCCCTATCCGTTTAATTCAAAATGATAGCTTTTTTTAGAAACAAAGTTGGGAATAGTTAAGTAAATACTTATCTAACAAGTAAAAACGAAGTCCTGATTGACATATTTCACATTATACAGCTTCTGTATGAGAGTGAAAATTAAGTAAGTACTTTATAAAAAGGCTCCTTTCTACAGCAAGTGCGCCTATGTACCTAAGAAGAGGTTATGTGGCATCAGATAAGATTTTAGTAGAGTGGGATTTCATGGATAAAGATAAACGTATTGGATGGTACTGTGTTCTGACGTAGGGTAAGTAATATTGAATAGGACAGAGAAAAGAGCAAAACATAGTCAGAATAAGTGAAAAAAGTTGGGGAGGATAAGACCTTTATCCTTTATCTATTCCACCTGACAACCTGTTTTCACATGTGCAAAGCTGTATGACTAATTCCTGTAATTTTTTTGGTGACTCACAGAGACATATTGATCTGTATGGAGCTTAACATGAATAAGATTAATTTATACTGACCTTTAAATTCTTTTTAGGCTTTCTGTTATTGCTTTCTTTTGGATCCACGTGCTAGATGCAACACATAACAGGGTTTGCTGGCTTTTCTGTAAAGAAATAACAGTAGTCAACATGAAAAATGTCCTGGAAACATCCCAGCTGCACTTTAGATGATCTATTGGAACTAGATTAAGAATTATTTTTGTCTTGTTCTGTGAATTATATAATTAGTTGATCAGAATTGGGTAGTATATTTTTGTTGGTTTAGATTGAGAGCTAATGAGGAAACAAGCATCCTGGTAACCCTACTAATTATGGGCAGCACAGTGGTGTAGGTTAGCACATTTGCCTAGCAGCAAAAGTGTCGCTGGTTCGAATCCCAACCACAACACTAGCTGCCTGGAGTTTACATGTGCTCTCTGTGTTTCCTCCGGGTACTCCGGTTTCCCACACTCCAAAGACATGCTGGTAGGTTAATTGAATCCTGTCTAAATTGGCCCTAGTATGTGTATGAATGTGAGTTAGGGACCTTAGGTTGTAAGCTCCTTGAGGCTAGGGATTGATGTGAATGTACAATGTATATGTAAAGCGCTGCGTAAATTGATGACGCTATATAAGTACCTGAATAAACAAAAAAATAAAAATAATTACGTGAATAGAACTGCCTGGTGTACAAGACGAATGTTAGAATGAAAAGTAGTTGTAACCCTTAAGCCAAATTAGATGTTAATAGTTTGTAGGGAATGTATCTATGGAGTCTGGCAGCTCCCTGGTGTCATCTCCTGAGTCAGGGGGAGAGCTCACCTCTGTGCTGTCATCCATGGCATCCGCCTTGAATCTGGACTTCTCCGGACTCCCTGATGATGGGGTAGCTGGTGGAGATCTTGAGTCTTTAGGAGGGCTACTCCTTTTCTGTGTTTTCGGCTGCTTGTTGTTATTTTTAGCTGCGGGTGTCGGCGTGGATGCCGAGCCGGCGCCATCTTGCCTGGCCTCATATGGGTAAAACTCCGTCAGGCGCATCGGCCGGTTCCCTTCCTTTTTCCGTCGTGTCATTGTATTGCTGTGTTCCCCGGGTTAGTGCGGACCAGAACGCCGTGGTTTAGGCTCGGTATCGGTCCCGGGCAAGGTGTTATGTGCCGCGTTGTTCCCGCTGAAGCTGGAGCTCTGCTCTCACACGTCCATCTTGGACTCCGGCTAGCTCCGCCCCCCAAATTAGATGTTGAATGTTCCTGTTTGACCAGATTGTACCTTTATCTATGGATTGCCAAAAAGCACAGCCAGCCTGATGACCTGTTTTTTTCTCTACTGCAATTAAAGAGGAACTCCCCTTTGCGCTTTTTTTTTTTAACTCCCCTTACCCTTTTCACTGGGTTAGCATGAATGAAAGTGCTCACATACCCGACAAAACCAGCTTTGTTCTCTGGTAACTTACCAATGCCCACCTAGTTCATCTCCTCCATCTTTCTTCCTTTTGTGATCAGGTCAACTGATCTTCTTCCATGTGTAATATGGAAGTTGATGACACCTGGGATATGTGATGTGTATATTCCAGAAGCCTTCAGGAGGAGAGACACACATATTTCACCTATTTTTTGGAGTAAATGTTCTACTTTTCCTATGTTTTCCTCCCAGCCTGTGTTTGGCAGGTGGAGAGGCAGCAACAGACTGAAGAGGTAATCTGTCTGCTCTGTCTGCTTCCTACTCCTGTAAGGATGTTCCTTGTCAGCACATGGCCCAGTGCTGTCCCTCCATCTTTCAGTCCTACTGTGGAGTTCACTTGAAATCAAGTCAAATGGTAGTATTTACTCTCGTATTTAAAATAAAATACTGCATATTTCATTTTTAGTAAATAACTGCACTCGTTTGTGTTTTTATTTTTTGGCTACAGTTTGGCTTTAAATAATTAATTCAACTGTTCATTACCAATTGAATACCATTGGCACTACTTTTTCCTGGATTAATATATGTGTATCTATCTATCTATCTATCTATCTATCTATCTATCTATCTATCTATCTATCTATCTATCTATCTATCTATAAACCATAGTGGAGTGCAAGTCCTTTGTGCGGCACCACATCCAAACGGAGAATACAAAACAATAAGGCAAAGGAGAGGACTTTAAATGTTGCCACTTTATAACCCCAAGTAAGAGAAGTGAGTACACAAAATGTTAGTATAAAATTACAAAAGTTTATTCATAACATATTTCCATAAAATGGTATAAAAATGATAATAACATGTATGACCTTTAATCCCCTGTGGGACTATGACTTAGTTACCCATCAAAATCCAGCCCATGTACATCACACATATTTATCCAAATAAAGTGATTATGAACATCAGTAAACACAGATGTAACCAGCTGGTATATGGAGTATATTGATCTTGGTCTCTGATCTCTACGCGTTTCGCCAGTTATTAGATTCTTCAGGAGATCCTAAAGAAATTAGGGAGCGGATTACAGTCATGTATAACAAAAAAAATGTTAACATACAATTTCCTATATGAAATAGTCAAATATAATACTCACATACAAACAATAGGAAGCACTGAGCGTTTAGTCCAAATGGTCACATCCAGGTCCACCCAACAATTAGGGGCAACACACCAGGAGTACTATAGCTGTTGGAGGATCCCAGAAGGGCAGCCCTTCACCTAACAATAGAAATTAAATATATAAAAAGTATATATTTTTCTCATAATAGGTATAGCATGCAGAAATATATCCATTCAATACTAAAGAGAAAGGGGAAAGGAGCATCATTGCAGATAGTCATGAGGGAGCCAAGGACTCACTTGAATGAGTAAAGTTGGTTGAAAATGGCTGATCCAGAGAAGGTAACTGGATAATATTTTTAACATCTGTGTAATATGAAAATACTCTAAAATGAATAAACATATATAGTAGAGCTGCACGATTCTGGCTAAAATGAGAATCACAATTTTTTTCCTTAGACTAAAGACCATGATTCTCTCGCGATTCTTGCGGCGTAACATCATCTTTCACATTATAAAAAAGAAAAAAAATGGGCAAACGTTACTGTTTAGTTTTTTTTTTTTAAATTCATTAAAGTGTATTTTTTTTTTAAAAATTGCATTTGAAAGACCGCTGCGCAAATACAGTGTGACATAAAATATTGCAACAACCGCCATTTTATTCTCTAGGGTCTCTGCTATAAAAAAAAAAAAAAAACAAGTGTTAGAAAGGTTTAGTCTTTAAGTGGTTAAACTGACCTCATTTACAGACCAAAGTTCTTCCCTTTGCTCTAAAAGAACCAAACGTTACATAGTTTATAGTTATCTCAGTGCTGAGGAATGTTGTGAAACTTTGCAGGCTGCCTGTTTTTTTTTTTTTTTTTTTACAGCTGTCAGCTGTGAGCAGAGAACTCTCTGCACTAAATCGTGGAAATGCTGTGTTAAGATGGGGGGGGGGGTGTTGAATCGAGATCACGATTTTGTAATGATTAATCATGTAGCTCTAATATATAGTATGTAGTAACTCATCAGGCTCAAAAAATAAATAAATAAATAAATATATATATATATATATATATATATATATATATATATATATATATATATATAAAACACGTTCCCTGGATCTTTATTAAGTTGACCTTGAAAATAAAGGTCTTAACTTCGGTGCTATTAACTTTTTTAAAAACAGTTTGCTTGGATTTTTTTAGAGCTTTTTAATAAAACTGAAAATGAGACCTTGTATAATTTGGGAAAGATCTTAAACAGATGTTCATTGTTCACTTACTGTCAGGGCCATTTGTTCCTCTCCCAATGTCAAGCCCGCTTTATTGCTGCCCCAGTCCATATGTTTTAGCAGGATCTTTGCTGCTTATTGCTAAAACTGGGGAACACTGAGAAAATCTATTTTTGAACGAATATTAGTGTTTGTGTTTGAGAATCCCATCTCCTGTATGTATCTTTCATCTTGTATTTCCTATGTTCTGAACATCTGCTGTATTGTTATGGTAAGCTGTCACTGTGTTATGACCATGTTGTACAAAAAGAAATTGACAAATACAGCACTTTAATGGCTTCAGGCTGGGTTCACACTGGTCCGACAAACGCTCCGACATTGGGAGCTCATGTCGCATGACGTGTGAAATGTAATGTTTCCCTATGGGAGCCGTCCTAACTGGTCCGACACAAGTCGTTCCGACTTTAGAAATGCTCCCTGTACTACTTTGGTCCGACTTTGATCCTACTTCAGCCTATTGACTATCATTGAAGTCGGATCAAAGTCGGATTGCCGTCTCGCATGATCCGACTTCGGCACGCGACTTGTGCTCAGATGATCTTGAGGGGGAACTCCGCGCCAAATTTTAAATAAAAATCCGGCATGGGTTCCCCCTCCAAGAGCATACCAGGCCCTTGGGTCTGGTATGGACCTTGAGGGGAACCCCCTACGCCGAAAAAACGGCGTGGGGGGTCCCCCCCAATCCATACCAGACCCTTATCCGAGCACGCAGCCCGGCCGGACAGGAATGGGGGTGGGGACGAGCGAGCGCCCCCCCCCCTCCTGAACCGTACCAGGCCGCATGCCCTCAACATGGGGGGTTGTTGCCTTGGGGGAGGGGGGCGCGCTGCGGCCCCCCCAGCCCAAAGCACCTTGTCCCCATGTTGATGAGGACAAGGGCCTCTTCCCGACAACCCTGGCCGTTGGTTGTCGGGGTCTGCGGGCGGGGGGCTTATCGGAATCCGGGAGCCCCCTTTAATAAGGGGGCCCCCAGATCCCGGCCCCCCACCCTATGTGAATTGAGTATGGGGTACATGGTACCCCTACTCATTCACCTAGGGAAAAAGTGTCAATTTAAAAAAAAAAACACTACACAGATTTTTAAAGTATTTTATTAGACAGCTCCGGGGGTCTTCTTCCGACTTCGGGGGTCTCTCCGGTTCTTCTCCGCGCTCTCCGGGTCTTCTGCCGGGCTCCTCCTCTCTCTTCTGCTCTTTTGCCGCTCTTTTGCTAAAGAGGAGGAGCCCGGTCTGCTGCCTTCTTCTCTTCGGGGGTCTCTCCGGTTCTTCTCCGCGCTCTCCGGATCTTCTGCCGGGCTCCTCCTCTCTCTTCTGCTCTTTTGCCGCTCTTTTGCTAAAGAGGAGGAGCCCGGTCTTCAATCTTCTGCCTTCTGCCCTCTTCTCTTCTCCTGATGTTGACACGACGCTCTCTGGGGCTAGAATGCTCTCTGTGCGCTCTGCTCTGACTTATATAGGCGGTGACCCCGCCCTCTTATGCCGTCACAGTCCCTGGGCATGCTGGGACTATGACGGCATACAGGGGGCGTGGTCATCGAGTGATGACCACGCCCCCTAAAACGTCACAGTCCCAGCATGCCCAGGGACTGTGACGGCATAAGAGGGCGGGGTCACCGCCTATATAAGTCAGAGCAGAGCGCACAGAGAGCATTCTAGCCCCAGAGAGCGTCGTGTCAACATCAGGAGAAGAGAAGAGGGCAGAAGGCAGAAGATTGAAGACCGGGCTCCTCCTCTTTAGCAAAAGAGCGGCAAAAGAGCAGAAGAGAGAGGAGGAGCCCGGCAGAAGACCCGGAGAGCGCGGAGAAGAACCGGAGAGACCCCCGAAGTCGGAAGAAGACCCCCGGAGCTGTCTAATAAAATACTTTAAAAATCTGTGTAGTGTTTTTTTTTTTAAATTGACACTTTTTCCCTAGGTGAATGAGTAGGGGTACCATGTACCCCATACTCAATTCACATAGGGTGGGGGGCCGGGATCTGGGGGCCCCCTTATTAAAGGGGGCTCCCGGATTCCGATAAGCCCCCCGCCCGCAGACCCCGACAACCAACGGCCAGGGTTGTCGGGAAGAGGCCCTTGTCCTCATCAACATGGGGACAAGGTGCTTTGGGCTGGGGGGGCCGCAGCGCGCCCCCCTCCCCCAAGGCAACAACCCCCCATGTTGAGGGCATGCGGCCTGGTACGGTTCAGGAGGGGGGGGGGCGCTCGCTCGTCCCCACCCCCATTCCTGTCCGGCCGGGCTGCGTGCTCGGATAAGGGTCTGGTATGGATTGGGGGGGACCCCCCACGCCGTTTTTTCGGCGTAGGGGGTTCCCCTCAAGGTCCATACCAGACCCAAGGGCCTGGTATGCCCTTGGAGGGGGAACCCATGCCGGATTTTTATTTAAAATTTGGCGCGGAGTTCCCCCTAAAGATTCATACCAAACACAGTGTCGGGCATTGGCGGGGATCCAAGTCGGATCCCCGTTCATTGAAAGTCGGACACATGCCGGCTTCATGTCGCAGGGCAAAGTCGGATCCAAAGTAGGACGGCTGTCGTGTCGCACCAGTGTGAACCCAGCCTCAAACTACCTGTTAATCATCATGGCAGAGGAACCTGCCTTGCAGTCTGAGCCTCCAATTAAGCATCTGCCTGAGCTGGAAACAGGTCCTCTAATTGGAGAGAAGCAATCTCCCAGCAGGTTGCACAAGGTTGATTCACTTATGCCTTTACTTATTTTGTGTTACTTTTGTTGTAGTATTATTTACAGTTTGTCACTGCTATTATTTTTTCAATTGTTTATTTCCAGCACTGTCAAATTGTTTTAAAAGAGAATCAATGTCCAGTTATAACTGACAACCCTATTCTGTTTCAGTGGCATATGTTTAACAAAAAGCACCCAGCAGTGCTGCGTTTGGCCTCTTGGTGCCTCGTACTTTGGTCATCTAGCCAGTCCTTATTTTTTTCAGCTATCCCTGCTCTGAAAAAAAGCACTCTAGCCATTGCCATGTTAAACTCTCATGAACAGTCATGAAACAGAGTGAAAGGGTAATGAGGCGTTAAAATTAATCTACATTCTGCCTGATTATATGTGTAATTACCAAAAGATGGTGCTAAAGACACCTCCTTTGACATCTGCATTGTCATCCCACAATGACTTTGCAACATATGGCAGCAAATTCCTCTTGCCCTGGCTATTAAAGTCTTTAAAAATGAGTTGGCATTAACAATGGAAGCCTGACCTTTAATTTATCACAGTACCTTTTAATTGATTTTAGTCTTATCGCATAACCATTTTTTTTCATAAACATTTTAGTCAAGTTTATACAAGCAGAAAATGTGATATTATTGTATAACCCCCAAAACAGAACAAATCATCTAATTTCATGCCTTAGGTTTCTGCTCTTATTTTATGGACATTCTCGAGATTTCCAGGGTAATTGTAGTCTTTCCCATTTTCCAGTACAATGATGTTGTCATGAGTTATCCTGTGTTCTTCTAATGTCTGGGTTAATTACTTTTCTGGGGGGTATAATCTATTATGGCATAGAAAATGCCTATAAAACTCATCATTTTCCTTATTTTTTTTTAAATCAAAATTGCTGGTTTTCCACCATAGCAATCAATCAGATTCTAGCTT